>CM069862.1:13447412-14647412 GCA_036172795.1 Pelodytes ibericus
CCCGTCTCGCTCCCGTCTTTCTGTTTGTGGCTTATCCCCGTCTCGCTCCCGTCTTTCTGTTTGTGGCTTATCCCCGTCTCGCTCCCGTCTTTCTGTTTGTGGCTTATCCCCGTCTCGCTCTCGTCTTTCTGTTTGTGCCTTATCCCCCCTCGCTGTCTTTTTTCCAGCAATTCACCGGCCATTCATCCTCTGTCACATCTCTGATGTTCTTGAGGACGCCATCTTCCAGCGACTCTGGGGCATCGCAAGACCCTACCGGGTTATATTTCCTGTCTGGTGCGATGCACGACCGTCTGATCAGCGTGTGGTAAGTAGCAGAGCCATCTGTTATTTTACACCAGCACTTGTGGCTACTTAAAGCCGCCGGGCACGTTTTATGCCCAGTTCTGACCAATGCCTCTAGATCAGCGCACCTATAGCCGCAGCCCACTTATTGACGAGTAATCCTCAGTACTCTCATGATTATCTTCCTAACCCTGGCTTGTTGTGATGATGCAGAGTGTGGTTTCAATTCTTTCTGATAAGGAATGAAGTTACTTTTCTCTTGGCTGTCTGAACAAGATCTCAGAGGTGCCCATGGCTATTTGTTAAAATGCCCCCTCCTAAATAATCACCTTAAATTCATTGATTTTGGCTTTTTTTTTTAAGCTCCATATCACAAATGATTACTTTTCTTCAGTGAATTGCCCGTTCAGCTACCTTGGCTGTGTATAATGTTTGGCACTTCAGCTCCCCAGCCTATCTGTGTCTCAGGCTGATACAAAAAAAAAGAAAAAACACCCTTTGAAATGTTCACAAATCTCCAGCTACTGCGGTGGATTTCGATACATTTAGAGGTCACTGAGAAAGCCAAGCTGTTCTATTTTGTGAAACGATTCTCCTCTACTGTGCATAATGTCATATAAACCTTAACCTGGTTTAATTAAATAAACCACTTACCTATACATTTTCAGCATGTTCTGTGCTCCTTCTACTACAGTGCTGACATCTTGTCTCTCCCTCATCCTACAGTGTCATACTTCCTAGCTGTTTGAGTTTTCACATTCACTCTGCTCCACTGTCATCCTTCGCATACAAACTTTCATTTACATTCCCATTCACACATACTTTTCTCCCGCCCATCTTATGATTGACACACAGACGCACCACTAGGAGTCTTTTTTTGGATGACAAATGAACGTTACTTTGCACAAATACCAGTCACAAATGATATAATAACACAAAGAGAAATGGCCTTTAACAGATAAAACAAAGTTTAATAAATCAGGCGTAACAAGTGATAAAGCATTGTTCTGGTTATAAAGTGGTAACGTTTCGTCTCTCTCCCGCTGCTCCTGATTGGCTGGTTTCCGTTTTGTTCTCAGGCATGTCCGCTCAGAGAAGAAAGAGAAGAGCGCCGTGCTGTCCTTCACTCTGAGCGAAAGCCCCGTGTGTCTGGACCTGGCGTCTGGCCAGAGCAGAGAGGAGGTAAATCCGGGAAATGTGGGGTTTAACGTTGCAGCCCTGCGATATTAGAGAGACTACGTTATGTCACCCTTGATCCAGACAGACCGGCTCATGCTCTTCCTGTTCCATTCACCTTGGACGTTCTGTAATGTTCCACTTTTAGAGCTTTGCCCCAGTATTGAGTTTTATACCGCAGTCCCAAGGGGGAGAGTGATGTGGAAGAGCTGCATGGTTTTAGTGTCTGCTGAGGTGTTCTTTGCTATCTGCCTTCTCAGAGATGCCTCCCCCTGTAGTCCCTGCATGTTCCTCGGATAGCGACATGGATACTGATGGGGCTTTGGTGTATCTCTTGGTATCCCACTGATATCTAATGCCCCACTACAGACTGATCCTGAAATTTTATTTTTAACCCCCTGCAGGTCAGCTGATTTTTTAAAAAAAATTATTTTGGAGTATCACTGTACCACCCAGCTCTCCTGTTACCAAAACGTTAACTCAGGATGCCACAGACTGCATAGCAGCATCTCCAGACTGCTTCATCTCCTAATTGAAATGCCCCTCCATTAGAGATTTGGCTTTCTTCCTTGCCCATCCTTCCCTTATAGGTAATCCATACTGTGTCCAGTGATGGCTAACCTAGAATTTTGGGAACTACAGATCTGAAAGTCGAGACAAATATGTCATTCCCAAACATCTGCAGTGCCATGGATAGCCATCCCTGACCTAAAAGGGACCCATTCACCTTAACATTACATTTTGTGAATTAAGATATAAGATCTATCCATTGTACTAGCAGAAGTGGAGAGAAGGTTTATTTCTATATAGCCTTTTGAAAGTTCATTTGCATATCATGCCACAAGGTGATGTCATACATAGGAGACGGCATAGACACGTTTAAAACACCTTTTCTCTTCACCCATGCATTCTGTTAACACAATGAAAACATTCACCATATACATTATATTTATCTGACTGAGCCCCTTCATATCAGTATCTTTCTCCCACTGAGCAGTAACCACAGTATCTGTAACAACCTCATTAGCCCACATCAGGAAGCCGAATTAAACTACAAATCCCATGATGCTCAGTGGGTCACATTATCTATTGACTTCCTAAAAACCCCCACTGGAGGGTTAGTTGAAGGGTATTTTACCCTATTGCCCCACCTTGTCGGTCATTTTTAATAAAAATGCAGTTTTTTTTTACTAAAATGTATATTTATTTTCCCTTTTTTCAGCCTATGAAGCTGGCGGTGGTTTGTAAAGATGGCCAGCTGCACTTATTTGAACACGTCTTGAATGGGTATGACCTCTCGTATAAAGGAAGCAACAAAAGTTACAGAAAATAGGTTTCCACCTAGAGTCCCCCAATATATCAGCCCCCCCCTTAACACCTCCTGTCTTCTAAACACTGTAAAGGGTGAAGACGCTTTAGGGGAAACGTATAAAGGTGGCACACACTCAGATGGCGCCACTATCAGGCAGGGTGTCAGTGTGGGTCAATGTAGCTGCCGACACCAGTTGGGAGTTTGGCGATTCCTGCGCTGGACGGGGAGGGCAAATGTGCTCCTGTAACGGCGCAAAAAGAAATCGCTGCCAACGCGCTGAATCACAATCTCTGGCGCAAAAAGTGTCATTTCAAACATTGCACCTGTTTTTATACACTTTTTATAACCCCCATCAATGTCTCCAAGCTCCTCCTTGGATGCCACTGGAGAGTCCAATTAAATGATTTTCAATATAAAACTATGGGATACGTATATATATAAAAATAAAGTAGTTAACATGTATCAGAAACATGGGCAACATAGAAAGTCCATTTTTGGTTTAAATTCAGTTTGCCGCTCCTCTGCCCACCATACATGCGCTACTCGTCTGCAATGACCTGCACATGGCAGGGAAGAGAAACATAGCCGTGTCTGATCAATACTTTGATTACCAGTTGTGGTGTATAACCAGATTAATATAAAATATATAAATGAGTCCGTCTACTTTAACAGATATTTAATAAGAGGCCAAAACACAGTAACATACAATAATTATGATTTAGCGTGTGCAACGTGTGACTGGGCCATTGGTATACTTAAGGAATACCAGTTCTGTTTGGAAATTTTTCTGCAGTTCGTACAATTAACAGAACGCATGTTTTTGTATAAAGATCATTTCTGGTGCAACGTTTTTAAATGATCAGCAGGGACTTTGCACTGGTTTCTATGGTGATTGCTGCACTTTTAGATCCTTATAATTCCATACTTGCACCATGTATGTAACTCCTGACGTGTGACTCGATTTTCTCCAGATTTTTATTCCTTGATATTAAACGTCTGTTTTTTTTTTTTTTTTTCCCTTTTAATTCTGAATCAGAAATCACAAAAAGCCGGTGTCTCCCACCTGTACTGTACAGATCGCAACATCTGGCAGCGGCGACGATTCAACACCGAAACCTGTGCCCATCCTCGCTGCCAACTTCTGCCCAGACAAACAGTCCATCCTACTGCTATACGGCAGCAATATGCAACCTTTAATAGAGAAAGTGGTGAGTGGCTGGCCTCTCTAGCACCATGCCTCCACACGTAAGGGGCAAGTCATCCAACCCAGGGGACGCCAAGGCGGCCCCCTGCAGTATGACAGATCAGAGGGCCGTTCTTCTGTCCACATGATCGCGTGCGCCATGTCTTTGATGACGGCATAACACGTCTACCTGTGGGGACTGATTAAATAGAAATGCTTTAATGAATGAATACAAATAAAGTAACATACTGATCCCTCTTTGCTCTATATTAGCTGTTTTCGGGTGGCGGACATGTTTAGAATCTTGAGTCAGATCTTCCTTAATCTAAACATGTCTGCCCCCTGATAGAGCTAAACTAGCAAATTAACTTTATTTAAAATGCCTGCCCTTGATGCAATCTTTCGATTAAATATAACTGGGGTTTTTTTTTTTGCCATCCTTTTCCCCCTTCCCTGTCCTCTGTAATCCTGTATTATCCCGGGGGTCTGAGTTGACGTTTGCAGTGATGATACGCAGAGAACGGTTTCGCATATTCCTGACATTCACTGAGGAATCAATCTCTTGGCTGTCTGAGCTTACGATCTAACCCCATATTTTGGATTCAATAAGTACTTTAACCCCACTGAACACTCAAAGCTGGTCACTGCCTTACATTTGATCTTTGAGCTGCTTTCCCAAGTCTTTAAAGGGAATCAATCAAAGAAACATTGTTTATACTGCGAGAAAATGATCCATACATTGTGTTGGCAGAACTGCAGCAACTGCATGCTATGAGAAGAATGTTTAACATGTGTGTGAGACAGGGGTCTCATGATTATGACATCACCTTGTACCTTTATATGCAAATGACACATTGGAAATGTTAAATTGCTTATCAAGCCCCTTGGTGATGTCATAAATAGGACACTACACCTTGTTTTTCCTCTTCATGCATTTGCTTGTATAAACACAATCGCGAAAACGGCTGACAAATCGCTCGAGTGAAGTACGCATGCGCTTTTAACTTGGCTCTTACTGCAGCTGATCACAAGGGGGCGGGAGGTGGTGTGCGCTGTCCTGGCAAAGTTACAGAGGGAAGTTGTTATAAATGCGGGACGGACAATTGAAACACTTCACGCGTTTCGCGTCTACTGACGCTTAATCATAATTCTCAAGTTAACTCAATGTATAGATCATGTTCTAGTTCTGTACCATTGCTTCATATTCAGTGTTTAGATGAATACCTTTGAAGGACAGATGACAAAAAGTTAAATTCTGTTTAATTGAATGGTTGCATCAAGTGTAGGCAATACTTTACAAGTAGAGAGATCAATAATGTACTTTACTTTTATTCTTGCATTAAAGCTCTATCAGGGGGCCGACCTCATAGGTCTGCTCCTTCCTTCATCTGACCCAAGATTCTAAACATCTCCGCCCCTGATAGAGCTATACAATCAAAGATTCTAAACAACATGTCGACCCCCTGATAGAGCTAAACAGAGCAAAGATTCTAAACAACATGTCCGCCCCCTGGTAGAGCTATACAGAGCAAAGATTCTAAACATGTCCACCCCTGATAGAGCTAAATAGAGCAAAGGTCCTAAACAACATGTTCGCCCCTGATAGAGCTATACAGAGCAAAGATACTAAACAACATGTCCGTCCCCTGATAGAGCTAAACAGAGCAAAGATTCTAAACATGTCCGCCCCCTGATAGAGCTATACAGAGCAAAGATTCTAAACAACATGTCCGTCCCCTGATAGAGCTATACAGAGCAAAGATTCTAAACATGTCCACCCCATATAGAGCTAAATAGAGCAAAAGGTCCTAAACAACATGTCCGCCCCTGATAGAGCTATACAAGCAAAGAGGACTCAGTCAGGTAATTTTTATTTGTGTTCTTTCATTCATTTTTAATATGTCTACATTTGATGCAATCTTTTTTGCTAATTGCCAGTTTGTCGCTGGGTGGCATAGTTAGTAATGCCCTGTGACATTCTTGTAAGTGCTTTTATTTATTTTGCCATTTGAAGGTGTTGAAGACAGACGAGCCTCACATATGCCTTATCAGAGACGTCAAGAAAACCATCTCTCTCCGAAAAGACATGCCGATTAGCAAGGTGAGTTCCCAGCTGGCCGTACTTTGATCTACACATCCATCTGTCTGATCTGTTAACTGCATTTTCTGTCTCCTGAAAACTACATTTCAAATTGAATCGCTTGATTGCTGTCGCTATAGCAACAGGTCTGCCTCCCTCTCTAAGCCCCTCCCTATTGGATCATACTGAATTTAGAAGCCCCGCTGAAAATAGTTTCAGTGTAAAAGTACTGTAAATAGTTTGTTTTCCATAATATAGGGGGCAGCTTTGTACTAAAAATGAATCTCGAAGTATGTCTGTATTTTTTCTTTAATACGCCTGTGAGATGGTGTGAGGCAGCCAGGGGTCTGAGTTGACGTTTGCAGTGATGATACGCAGAGAACGGTTTCGCATATTCCTGACATTCACTGAGGAATCAATCTCTTGGCTGTCTGAGCTTACGATCTAACCCCAGCATACCCGATGTAGTGATGGCCTGTGCGCTCTATATACTGCTTGATGGGGATGGATCTGTTTAATGGCGGTGTGTTCAGGGAACCCAGCAGAGGGTGACGCGTCATCTGGGGGCCGTTTCTCCAATCATGTCGGGTTCCAGTTAGAATTTATTTATGTTTCTCTCCGTGCAGGTAAAGACGCCGGTTGTTAATTCAGACAGCAAGGTTCTAGCACCGGGAATCCCCGGTCACAGCTCAGTCAGACCGGCGACATCTGCAAAGAGACCTGATGGCAAGAGGAAACCAGGAAACAAAGAGGTAACGGAGTAATGCAGCATGCTGGGGAACGCTGGGTATTATCTACTCGGTGTGCAATAAGGTGTTACATATTTCAAAGAAACATTTGGCAGATTGGTTTGTGCTTCATGGACTCCTTCCTTCTTTTATATATAATATATACTTGAAGTTGTTCTTCTGCGGTGATGATTTGACCTTGGTTTCGCATATCTCTGATTAATCCATGGAGAAGCATCTCTCTTGGCTGTCTGAGCAGGACACACTCCTTTGTGGGGTTTTATTTGGCTCTGAAGTAGCATGTTTGGATCCTTCTCCTAACCTCTCTACACGTGTGTGTGTGTGTGTGTGTTTCAGGTCAGCATCGAGGACAGACTTGATGCCATTGACATCGACCCCTCCAAACCGCAGAGTAAAGGGAGTCTCCCGCAGACAGACTCCTTCGCAGTGCTGCTGGTGCAGGGTTTGGAGAGTAATGACACCGCCATCTTGATGGTAAGATTTGCCTCATGTGTTTTTAGTCTGACTGCTCGGAGGGGACAGGGTGTCAGTACCGTACGATGCTGGGTGTTCAGAATGCTTTCCCCAGGTCTGTAACTCCCCCCCTGATCTGACACGGTGTCTTCTTCTTCACAGAAAGTCTTCCAGTCCAAAAACGAGAACTTGATACGGAAGACGGTGGCCAAGATCCCCGTTTACGCGGTCATACCCCTTGTGAACGAGGTAAAGATCCTCCATTCTTACATTATGAACTCGGCTCATATGGTCGCTCAGCATCATTGATCCTTTTTTTGTATTTATTTTTTTTAGATCACGAACAGATTACAAGGGAACCCAGCAAGGTAATTACTGTGATCCTCTGTACTGGTCGGGGGGATCATAAAATAGAAATGCTTTAATGAATGAATACAAATAAAGTAACATACTGATCCCTCTTTGCTCTATATTGGCTGTTTTCGGGTGGCGGACATGTTTAGAATCTTGGATCAGATCTTCCTTAATCTAAACATGTCTGCCCCCTGATAGAGCTAAACTAGCAAATTAACTTTATTTTAATTCTTCGATTTTTAAATTCTTTCTATTTAAAACGCCCGCCCTTGATGCAATCTTTCAATGAAACATTTTGTTTGCCATCCTTTCCCCCCCTGCCTGTCCTCAGTAATCCTGTATTATCCCGGGGGTCTGAGTTGACGTTTGCAGTGATGATATACAGAGAACGGTTTCGCATATTCCTGACATTCGCTGAGGAATCAATCTCTTGGCTGTCTGAGCTTACGATCTAACCCCACTGTGCAGTCTGTATACTGATGGCCTTCGCTCTTACTATAGCGCTTGGTGGATATTTTGGATTCAATAAGTGCTTTAACCCCACTGAACACCCAAAGCTGGTCACTGCCTTACATTTGTTCTTTGAGCTGCTTTCCCAAGTCTTTAAAGGGAATCGATCAAAGAAACATTGTTTATACTGTGAAAAAATTATCCGTACATTGTGTGGGCAGAACTGCAGCAACTGCATGCTATGAGAAGAATGTTTAACGTGTGAGAGAGAGGGGTCTCATGATTATGACATCACCTTGTACCTTTATATGCAAATGACACATTGGAAATGGTAAATGGCTTATCAAGCCACTTAGTAATGTCATAAACCAGAAACACTTTAAAAGACCCTTTCCCCTATCCATGCATTTGCTTGTATTTGTTAACTCAATGTATAGATCATGTTCTAGTTCTATACCATTGCTTCATATTCAGTGTTTAGATTAATCTGTTTCATTGAATGGTTGCATCAAGTGTAGGCACTAGAAATACTTTAATGCAAGAATAAAAGTAAAGTACATTATTGATCTCTCTACTTGTAAAGCTCTATCAGGGGGCCGACATCATAGGTCAGCTCCTGCCTTCATCTGACCCAAGATTCTAAACATGGCCGCCCCCTAATAAAGCTATATAATCAAAGATTCTAAATAATATGTCCACTCCTTCACTGTATTAACCTCTACCACTTCTACTGGAAGACTATTCCATGCATCCACTACCCTCTCAGTAATGTAATACTATCATTAGTCCCTGACCTTATCTTATATCTAGGATAGCCTTATACCTATCCCATGCATGCTTAAACTCCTTCACTGTATTAACCTCTACCACTTCTACTGGAAGACTATTCCATACATCCACTACCCTCTCAGTAAAGTAATACTTTCATTAGTCCCTGACCTTATCTTATATCTAGGATAGTCTTATACCTATCCCATGCATGCTTAAACTTCTTCACTGTATTAACCTCTACCACTTCTACTGGAAGACCATTCCATACATCCACAATCCTCTCAGTAAAGTAATACTTTCATTAGTCCCTGACCTTATCTTATATCTAGGATAGCCTTGTACCTATCCCATGCATGCTTAAACTCCATCACTGTATTAACCTCTACCACTTCTACTGGAAGACTATTCCATGCATCCACTACCCTCTCAGTAAAGTAATACTTTCATTAGTCCCTGACCTTATCTTATATCTAGGATAGCCTTGTACCTATCCCATGCATGCTTAAACTCCTTCACTGTATTAACCTCTACCACTTCTACTGGAAGACTATTCCATACATCCACTACCCTCTCAGTAAAGTAATACTTCCATTAGTCTCTGGCCTTATCTTATATCTAGGATAACCTTATACCTATCCCATGCATGCTTAAACTCCTTCACTGTATTAACCTCTACCACTTCTACTGGAAGACTATTCCATACATCCACTACCCTCTCAGTAAAGTAATACTTTCATTAGTCCCTGGCCTTATCTTATATCTAGGATAGCCTTATACCTATCCCATGCATGCTTAAACTCCTTCACTCTATTAACCTCTACCACTTCTACTGGAAGACTATTCCATACATCCACTACCCTCTCAGTAACGTAATACTTTCATTAGTCCCTGGCCTTATCTTATATCTAGGATAGCCTTATACCTATCCCATGCATGCTTAAACTCCTTCACTGTATTAACCTCTACCACTTATACTGGAAGACTATTCCATGCATCCACTACCCTCTCAGTAATGTAATACTTTCATTAGTCCCTGGCCTTATCTTATATCTAGGATAGCCTTATACCTATCCCACGCATGCTTAAACTCCTTCACTCTATTAACCTCTACCACTTCTACTGGAAGACTATTCCATGCATCCACTACCCTCTCAGTAAAGTAATACTTTCATTAGTCCCTGGCCTTATCTTATATCTAGGATAGCCTTATACCTATCCCATGCATGCTTAAACTCCTTCACTCTATTAACCTCTACCACTTCTACTGGAAGACTATTCTATGCATCCACTACCCTCTCAGTAACGTAATACTTTCATTAGTCCCTGGCCTTATCTTATATCTAGGATAGCCTTATACCTATCCCATGCATGCTTAAACTCCTTCACTGTGTTTACCTCTACCACTTCTACTGGAAGACTATTCCATGCATCCACTACCCTCTCAGTAACGTAATACTTTCATTAGTCCCTGGCCTTATCTTATATCTAGGATAACCTTATACCTATCCCACGCATGCTTAAACTCCTTCACTGTATTAACCTCTACCACTTCTACTGGAAGACTATTCCATACACCCACTGCCCTCTCAGTAAAGTAATACTTTCATTAGTCCCTGGCCTTATCTTATATCCAGGATAGCCTTATACCTATCCCATGCATGCTTAAACTTCTTCACTGTATTAACCTCTACCACTTCTACTGGAAGACTATTCCATACATCCACTACCCTCTCAGTAATGTAATACTTTCATTAGTCCCTGGCCTTATCTTATATCTAGGATAGCCTTATACCTATCCCACGCATGCTTAAACTCCTTCACTGTATTAACCTCTACCACTTCTACTGGAAGACTATTCCATGCATCCACTACCCTCTCAGTAATGTAATACTTTCATTAGTCCCTGGCCTTATCTTATATCTAGGATAGCCTTATACCTATCCCACGCATGCTTAAACTCCTTCACTGTATTAACCTCTACCCCTTCTGCTGGAAGACTATTCCATACATCCACTACCCTCTCAGTAACGTAATACTTTCATTAGTCCCTGACCTTATCTTATATCTAGGATAGCCTTATACCTATCCCACGCAAGCTTAAACTCCTTCACTGTATTAACCTCTACCACTTCTACTGGAAGACTATTCCATACATCCACTACCCTCTCAGTAATGTAATACTTTTATTAGTCCCTGGCCTTATCTTATATCTAGGATAGCCTTATACCTATCCCACGCATGCTTAAACTCCTTCACTGTATTAACCTCTACCACTTCTACTGGAAGACTATTCCATGCATCCACTACCCTCTCAGTAATGTAATACTTTCATTAGTCCCTGGCCTTATCTTATATCTAGGATAGCCTTATACCTATCCCACGCATGCTTAAACTCCTTCACTGTATTAACCTCTACCCCTTCTGCTGGAAGACTATTCCATACATCCACTACCCTCTCAGTAACGTAATACTTTCATTAGTCCCTGACCTTATCTTATATCTAGGATAGCCTTATACCTATCCCACACAAGCTTAAACTCCTTCACTGTATTAACCTCTACCACTTCTACTGGAAGACTATTCCATACATCCACTACCCTCTCAGTAATGTAATACTTTTATTAGTCCCTGGCCTTATCTTATATCTAGGATAGCCTTATACCTATCCCACGCATGCTTAAACTCCTTCACTGTATTAACCTCTACCACTTCTACTGGAAGACTATTCCATACATCCACTACCCTCTCAGTAATGTAATACTTTCTTTAGTCCCTGGCCTTATCTTATATCTAGGATAGCCTTATACCTATCCCATGCATGCTTAAACTCCTTCACTGTATTAACCTCTACCACTTCTACTGGAAGACTATTCCATACATCCACTACCCTCTCAGTAAAGTAATACTTTCATTAGTCCCTGGCCTTATCTTATATCTAGGATAGCCTTATACCTATCCCATGCATGCTTAAACTCCTTCACTGTATTAACCTCTACCACTTCTACTGGAAGGCTATTCCATGAACCCACTACCCTCTCAGTAATGTAATACTTTCATTAGTCCCTGGCCTTATCTTATATCTAGGATAGCCTTATACCTATCCCATGCATGCTTAAACTCCCTCACTGTATTATCCTCTACCACTTCTACTGGAAGACTATTCCATGCATCCACTACCCTCTCAGTAATGTAATACTTTCATTAGCCCCTGGCCTTATCTTATATCTAGGATAGCCTTATACCTATCCCATGCATGCTTAAACTCCTTCACTGTATTATCCTCTACCACTTCTACTGGAAGACTATTCCATGCATCCACTACCCTCTCAGTAATGTAATACTTTCATTAGCCCCTGGCCTTATCTTATATCTAGGATAGCCTTATACCTATCCCATGCATGCTTAAACTCCTTCACTGTATTAACCTCTACCACTTCTACTGGAAGGCTATTCCATACATCACTACCCTCTCAGTAAAGTAATACTTTCATTAGTCCCTGGCCTTATCTTATATCTAGGATAGCCGTATACCTATCCCACGCATGCTTAAACTCCTTCACTGTATTAACCTCTACCACTTCTACTGGAAGACTATTCCATACATCCACTACCCTCTCAGTAATGTAATACTTTCATTAGTCCCTGGCCTTATCTTATATCTAGGATAGCCTTATACCTATCCCATGCATGCTTAAACTCCTTCACTGGATTAACCTCTACCACTTCTACTGGAAGACTATTCCATGCATCCACTACCCTCTCAGTAAAGTAATACTTTCATTAGTCCCTGGCCTTATCTTATATCTAGGATAGCCTTATACCTATCCCACGCATGCTTAAACTCCTTCACTGTGTTAACCTCTACCACTTCTACTGGAAGACTATTCCATACATCCACTACCCTCTCAGTAAAGTAATACTTTCATTAGTCCCTGGCCTTATCTTATATCTAGGATAGCCTTATACCTATCCCATGCATGCTTAAAACTCCTTCACTGGATTAACCTCTACCACTTCTACTGGAAGACTATTCCATACATCCACTACCCTCTCAGTAAAGTAATACTTTCATTAGTCCCTGGCCTTATCTTATATCTAGGATAGCCTTATACCTATCCCACGCATGCTTAAACTCCTTCATTGTATTAACCTCTACCACTTCTACTGGAAGACTATTCCATGCATCCACTACCCTCTCAGTAATGTAATACTTACATTAGTCCCTGACCTTATCTTATATCTAGGATAGCCTTATACCTATCCCATGTATGCTTAAACTCCTTCACTGTATTAACCTCTACCACTTCTACTGGAAGACTATTCCATACATCCACTACCCTCTCAGTAAAGTAATTCTTTCATTAGTCCCTGACCTTATCTTATATCTAGGATAGCCTGATACCTATCCCATGCATGCTTAAACTCCTTCACTGTATTAACCTCTACCACTGCTACTGGAAGACTATTCCATACATCCACTACCCTCTCAGTAAAGTAATACTTTCATTAGTCCCTGGCCTTATCTTATATCTAGTATAGCCTTATACCTATCCCACGCATGCTTAAACTCCTTCATTGTATTAACCTCTACCACTTCTACTGGAAGACTATTCCATGCATCCACTACCCTCTCAGTAATGTAATACTTACATTAGTCCCTGACCTTATCTTATATCTAGGATAGCCTTATACCTATCCCATGTATGCTTAAACTCCTTCACTGTATTAACCTCTACCACTTCTACTGGAAGACTATTCCATACATCCACTACCCTCTCAGTAAAGTAATTCTTTCATTAGTCCCTGACCTTATCTTATATCTAGGATAGCCTTATACCTATTCCATGCATGCTTAAACTGAGATCTGGCTTTATATCTCATGTATAATGTCTATGCGTTGGATGTTTGTAGCCTATAATGTAATGTTTATTCTGTGATTTATCTAGTGCTCTGCTGATGGTGAAATGGTTGAAAGCCGTGTTCGTTTGCCACGCTTCTTATCTCTCCACGGTGAGTATTTCATGAGACGTGGCTCTACGTATTGAAGTGCAAGTGGGAAAAATGGCCATATTGTGACCGGTTTATCCTCTGACCTTCGCTAGGAAGGGCTGCTGTCAACAGCCGCTCACTGTAGTAACAGATCGATGTTTTCAAAGGGCACAAACATATGGGGTCTTGGCACGTGAAATCCTGTATTATCCGGGGGTCTGAGTTGACGTTTGCAGTGATGATATACAGAGAACGGTTTCGCATATTCCTGACATTCGCTGAGGAATCAATCTCTTGGCTGTCTGAGCTTACGATCTAACCCCACTGTGCAGTCTGTATACTGATGGCCTTCGCTCTTACTATAGCGCTTGGTGGATATTTTAGATTCAATAAGTGCTTTAACCCCACTGAACACCCAAAGCTGGTCACTGCCTTACATTTGATCTTTGAGCTGCTTTCCCAAGTCTTTAAAGGGAATCGATCAAAGAAACATTGTTTATACTGCGAAAAAATGATCCATACATTGTGTCGGCAGAACTGCAGCAACTGCATGCTATGAGAAGAATGTTTAACATGTGTGAGAGAGAGAGGGGTCTCATGATTATGACATCACAATGACATATTTGTGGCTAATTTGCTTATCAAGCCACTTGGTGATGTTGTAAACAGAAGACACTTTAAAAACACATTTCCACCTCTTAAAGGGACACTACCACTTACATAAGACGTAACTAGATTACCTGGTCATTTAAAACAAACGCATATATAAATCATATGCCACTCTTTGTTTTTGATATGATTTCAACGAATAGCATATAAAAGGACAAATAAAATTTAGGTGTTAATCTCCAGCATCCATTTTGTGAATATTTCCCATGAGGCAACCATCATCCAAAATCTTCCAGCCAGTCTCACTTTACAACTGTTGCCAGAGCCTGCATGAGGATGTCATAAGATACTCCCCTGTTCTCCTACTGGCTCATAGTGTATTATAGTGGTCAGGACTAGGTGGCTGTGCACAACACAGAGAGGAGATTGACCTGATCAAACAGGATCAGAACTCCGCCCCCTTGTGATGTAATAGTTACATTACCCTCCCATTCAATGCAAGTCTATGGTCAGAATTCTGACTTATAGACTGCATTCTGTGTCCCCAGCCCCAAAGTGAGATACTAGTGCTGTAAAGTCACAGGGGTGGCACCCAAAAACACTATTTTACAAAATGGCAGCGCCGTCACATAACAAAAATAAGACATATCTGAAATCAACAATACAAAATAAAAAAAATATTTTTTTTGGTGAGGTTCCCTTTAATTCATGCATTTTCTTGCATTTCTGCCAACAATGTGAAGATATATATATTTTGTTATTTTTCCGTGCAAGCGTCAGAGCTCAGTGTGTGCGTGTACCTGACCTGCTCTGCCACAGTAACGATACACGCTGAGTTTACTCACGATCAGGAACATTTAGGAAGGGTTAGTTATGTATTTGTTTGAAGTCTCTTGTTTGGTGACATCACCTGTGGTTTTGATGCAAATTACATATTTTGAGTTGAAAATGACTTGATATGAATATAATTCACTGTGCATGTCCTAAACAGGAGACTGCCACGTGTGTGCATGCAATGTGCAGGTAGATATAATTATTCAGTGTTTAATTCTTTGCATTCACAGTATGTCATGTTCAGCAGACAGTATGCGTTCCAACGAGTACTACTTCATGATATTATGATAGCCATAATATAAAGAGAACCTAGGTGTCTGCCTCCTGGCAATTCCTCCGATTTGTGTGCTTTTCGCATTCTTCATTCCTCTCTTGCTCTTCCTTCCCCTCTCGCTCTTCATTCCTCTCTCGCTCTTCCTTCCCCTCTCGCTCTTCCTTCCTCTCTCGCTCTTCCTTCCTCTCTCGCTCTTCCTTCCCCTCCCTCTCGCTCTTCCTTCCCCTCCCTCTCGCTCTTCCTTCCCCTCCCTCTCGCTCTTCCTTCCCCTCCCTCTCGCTCTTCCTTCCCCTCCCTCTCGCTCTTCATTCCTCTCTCGCTCTTCATTCCTCTCTCGCTCTTCCTTCCCCTCTCGCTCTTCCTTCCCCTCTCGCTCTTCCTTCCCCTCTCGCTCTTCCTTCCCCTCTCGCTCTTCCTTCCTCTCTCGCTCTTCCTTCCTCTCTCGCTCTTCCTTCCCCTCCCTCTCGCTCTTCCTTCCCCTCCCTCTCGCTCTTCCTTCCCCTCCCTCTCGCTCTTCCTTCCCCTCCCTCTCGCTCTTCCTTCCCCTCCCTCTCGCTCTTCCTTCCCCTCCCTCTCGCTCTTCCTTCCCCTCCCTCTCGCTCTTCCTTCCCCTCCCTCTCGCTCTTCCTTCCCCTCCCTCTCGCTCTTCCTTCCCCTCCCTCTCGCTCTTCCTTCCCCTCCCTCTCGCTCTTCCTTCCCCTCCCTCTCGCTCTTCCTTCCCCTCCCTCTCGCTCTTCCTTCCCCTCTCGCTCTTCCTTCCCCTCTCGCTCTTCCTTCCTCTCTTGCTCTTCCTTCCCCTCCCTCTCGCTCTTCCTTCCCCTCCCTCTCGCTCTTCCTTCCCCTCCCTCTCGCTCTTCATTCCCCTCCCTCTCGCTCTTCCTTCCCCTCCCTCTCGCTCTTCCTTCCCCTCTCGCTCTTCCTTCCCCTCTCGCTCTTCCTTCCTCTCTTGCTCTTCCTTCCCCTCCCTCTCGCTCTTCCTTCCCCTCCCTCTCGCTCTTCCTTCCCCTCCCTCTCGCTCTTCCTTCCTCTCCCTCTCGCTCTTCCTTCC
This sequence comes from Pelodytes ibericus, assembly GCA_036172795.1. Classification (NCBI taxonomy): domain Eukaryota; kingdom Metazoa; phylum Chordata; class Amphibia; order Anura; family Pelodytidae; genus Pelodytes; species Pelodytes ibericus. The sequence goes on from CM069862.1 coordinate 13,463,980, forward strand.
CCTCCCTCTCGCTCTTCCTTCCCCTCCCTCTCGCTCTTCCTTCCCCTCCCTCTCGCTCTTCCTTCCCCTCCCTCTCGCTCTTCCTTCCCCTCCCTCTCGCTCTTCCTTCCCCTCCCTCTCGCTCTTCCTTCCCCTCCCTCTCGCTCTTCCTTCCCCTCCCTCTCGCTCTTCCTTCCCCTCCCTCTCGCTCTTCCTTCCCCTCCCTCTCGCTCTTCCTTCCCCTCCCTCTCGCTCTTCCTTCCCCTCCCTCTCGCTCTTCCTTCCCCTCCCCCTCGCTCTTCCTTCCCCTCCCCCTCGCTCTTCCTTCCCCTCCCCCTCGCTCTTCCTTCCCCTCCCCCTCGCTCTTCCTTCCCCTCCCCCTCGCTCTTCCTTACCCTCCCTCTCGCTCTTCCTTACCCTCCCTCTCGCTCTTCCTTACCCTCCCTCTCGCTCTTCCTTACCCTCCCTCTCGCTCTTCCTTACCCTCCCTCTCGCTCTTCCTTACCCTCCCTCTCGCTCTTCCTTACCCTCCCTCTCGCTCTTCCTTACCCTCCCTCTCGCTCTTCCTTACCCTCCCTCTCGCTCTTCCTTACCCTCCCTCTCGCTCTTCCTTACCCCCCCTCTCGCTCTTCCTTACCCCCCCTCTCGCTCTTCCTTCCCCTCTCGCTCTTCCTTCCCCTCTCGCTCTTCCTTCCTCTCTCGCTCTTCCTTCCCCTCCCGCTCGCTCTTTCTTTCTCTCCATCAATTTGCGGAATTAATTGGGTTTCTTGGCCATTTCTCTGTGCAGTTACCAGATCTGGTTCCCCAGCTCGGCACGTTGTATCAGGTCATCGAGAGCAGAGTTAAGACCTTACAAAAACTGTCCCGGCTGAACGGGAAGCTGTACCTCCTCGTCACCCAGGTGGGTCACATCCAGCAATGCCCCCAGCGCCACTTCCATAAAGATATAGGGGATGCAACTGATAAACACCTCCTTTAAAGATGCTGGGGAGCGTCAGTGCACCCCTGTATCTCAAATTCCCCCCAAAAATGAGCTAGCCTTTCGAGCCAGCCTAGGAAAAGGGATGTATTAAACGCCCTGGGTTACAAATAATATATAAAGTAATAAACAGAACAAGCGGGTTTGTAAAAAATGCAATTTGTGTATGTTTTTTGTCATTGTTTGATGCAGATCCTGGAGTTTAGATATATTCTACATTTAATTAGTCATGGATAGAAATTTATTTGAAGGTTTTTATGATTCATTACACTTTCGTTTGGTTAAAAGCCGTGTAATCGCCCTCTATTTAATCCATACAGTCCTTTCCTGTGGTCAGCGGCTGTTTTAACTCCTTGCTAAACGCCCTCCCTGTTCCCTTCTCAGGTTGCAGCTTATGACAAAGCCCAGAGGACGCATGGCAACCAAGAGGCCAAGCTGGTGTATGAAGAAGGTGAGAGACCAACTCTTCCCCTGTCTGGAACGCACTGTATTACAGAAGCTCCCGGGTCTCTTGTCGTGTACATTATTAGATCTGGGAGTGTTGCTCATACCTTAGTAACTGGTCCTGTTTCCCATTAGGCTGTTGAATAGTAAACATTTTTATAATTTCCAGATCTAGATATTATCTTTTTATAGATTGATTTTTAGTGTCGTTAATACATTTTAATTTGCTCCAAACCCCTAGGATTTTTCCTTTCACGGAGCAGAGACCGTGATATATTAATTTTAATGCTTTAATCATTACTTAACAGAAAGTTCACACAACAGAATAAAACAAATGGTCGGCACTCTGGCTACGTCTATAAACGGATTCTTTTCAGAGCAGTAAAAATGTCCAGTTTTCAGAAAGTTTATGGACAAATCTGAACTTCTCAAAATACTATTATATATTTTTTTTTAAATCGATAAAAGGTTAATTACAATCCCTTTAACCCAATTACTGCCATCAGTTGAAAATCCACTATAACCCACTGTTTATTTTCCACACAACGCCTTAATACTTTGCCCGTTTTCCAGGTAGTTTTGTAGATCTGATTTTCTGCAGCCTTTGTTACGCAGAGTGAACCTGTGTCAGAATTTGGCCAAAACACAACTTTGTTTTTTTTATCAGTATTTAGCTCTTGCCGTTTTGCTAAAAGGATTTTTTTATATTTTTCCTTCTGCAGAATCATCAGAGGAGGAGTCTGAAGATGAGCTGATGACGGAGAAAGAGTCAGATGTGAGTGTTTTTCATTTTTTGTCTATTAAATCTGTTCTCTGCATATCGGCTGCGCATGCGGTTAAAGCATATCACCAGGATGTCGGGACCTTGGGTCTAATACTTCCCTCCTGTGCAATGACCTATAGTGAATGTGTTGGTCTCCTTTCCAGTATATCCACGTTTTCTAATATGTTTAGTGATAAATGTATTGGTTTCAGTCCCACCGTATACTGAGCCCACTGTATTGGTACATTCCTGACTGCGGAGTTCAAAATGGCTTCCTTTTGCTATGGAACTTTTTATTCCACTGCGCCTTTTCTAGATCAATTAAGAGAAGAAAAAACTGCTTTTTTGGTTACTTTTGCCCAATGCTTACATTTGTTCTTCCCGTCTGTAGGATAACTGGGAGGAGGAAGAGGAATCGGAAAGCCAGGAAGAGTCGTCCTCCGAGGATGACAATGACATGCGTGTAGAGAAAGTCAATGGGGATTCCGATGGAGACCCCGGAAACGAAAGCGAAGAGGAATAACCTTCCGTCCTCGGCTTTACCAATCAGCTCTCAGGACCTCTAAACCGGCCACTTCGTTACACCGGCCACGGGATGACCTCATCGGGAACTGTGCACATTTCAACCAACAGAATGTTTAACTGTGACTGCCTTTCTTACTTCCTCTGTGAATAACTCGTCCCTCCGTATTTCCAGTCTATTGACCGCCTAGCCATGTCCAACAACTATGGACACAATTCTTTTTGTGTGTTTGGAATAAATTTGCCACTACCCTTTGACATGTGGTAAAACCCTTTTTTCTTTTTAATTTAAATTTCAGAATTTAACCCCCAGGAGAAATTGACACTTATGTGGTGAGATTCTTACATATAACTGTACCAAACGGCTGTCAGTCTGGCTAAAGATAAAAAAAAAAAAAGCCACTGTGTAATGTGTTTATGAATATAATCCTTTTTTTTTTTTTTTTCTCGGTAATGTTTTTTTTTTTTTTAAAGGTAATAGTTTGCTGCCTTTTGGGTAGCGCAGGGAGGAAAGACTGCAACATTGTTTCCCTTGTTATAAAGGAAACGGTTAAAAAAAAATAGTGAAATGCGTTGGAATCTTCCCGAAGAAGCAAGTTGATTATTTTAGTGCTTCTTGAGCTTTATCATTTTTGTTTAAAATAATTATTGCTCCGGTTTCACTCCGCGTTGAGCGTTGTGTAAACCCGTTTTTAGGAGGGCTCAGATTTTTTTGTTTGCGCAAATTGTTTTAGTTATGGCCTTAAAATGTTTCCACTAAAACAAGGACTGTTTGTTTTCAGTCTTTTTTTATTATAATTTTTTTTTGTGTACACTATTTTTCTTTTCTTTTTGGATCTATGAGCAGATTTTTTTTAAAAATCAAACCTGTAAATATTGATCCTGCAAAAAAAAAAAAAAATGCCATACCCCCTTTACTTTTTTGTGTAAACTACAACCCGTATTAAAAAATATTTTATTTTGCTTTTTTGACCTTTGCATGGCAGACTAGTGGCTACAATTTTTTCTTTTTTGTACTAAAGATCGATTTGAACACTTTATTTTTCTGAGAGCAGGCTGCAGTGCTTTAACCACGGTATAATGTACAGTATATTTGTCTATAAACTGACCTGTTAATGAAGATTATTGACGACTTTGTAAAGTGAATAAAAACAAATCTAGTTCTCCTTTAACACGTGCTAAAAGCCATTGTCTCCAGACACCTTCTGTTTGTAACTACAGTCCCTCTAATCCAGTGATGGAGAACCTGACTATACAATCTTGTCCCTATTCACTCTCTATAGCAGCTCCCCTTCTACACCCTTTCTAACCTTCTCTGTATAAGAGCCCCCCTACATTAGTCCATTTCTCTAGCCCCCCATATCAATGCCTTTTCTGCTTTCCTCCATTCTAGTTTCACCATCTGTTCCATCCTCCGACCTTAATTATGTAAAGCCACATATCTAGGACCCCGCTTACATAGTATTTTAGTTTGAAAATAGATTTGTGTCCACTTGGTTCAACCCTTTTTTCTATACTTGGAAAAAGCCTTATTTCAACAATTTCAAATCCTCTTTAAAAGGGGAAACAACTCCTTGACTCCAATAGGCAATCAGATTTATCCTTGGATCAACAAGCATTAAACACATTTCCAATACTAACATATATAGCCCCCTCTATGTTCTGCTCTTTTTAAAAAAAAAAAGTATCTAGGAAATTTTTTAAGGCATCTAATGTATTTGCTAGCACCAACTCTTCAGGTAGGAAATGCCATACCTTTACCGTAAAGAATCCCTTCCATTGTACAGACGAAAGCACCTCCCCTCCATTTTTAGAGGGTGACTGACCCCTGTCCTTTGGACATACTGTTAATGAACAGATCTATGGGGAGCTCATTGTATGGGCCTTGAACACATTTATATAATGTTTCTTCATAACTAGCATTCCCCTTATTGGTTTTGTAGCCCACCTCTGCACTTTCTCCAGTTTCATAATGTCCCTTTTCAGAAAAGGCACTTAGATTTGAACTCCATATTAAAGGTGAGGTCTTACCATGGACCTGTAAAGAGGCAGATTAATATCCTCCTCCAGTGAGTCAATACTTCTTTAAATAGCTCACTGCACATCTGCTATGGTTAATGTCTATAATTACACCCAAACATTTGTTTTATATATTTCTTTATTGCTTTTATAATAAATACAAATAAACGTTATAGGTACGATAGTTACATTGCAGTAGAATATAAAACGTATTGATATCTTAAGAATCAGCATGCCTATAATACTGATTATCCTAAATTAAATGACACAATATAGTCTATTTTATAAAACACATGACATCTGATGCAGTACTTACAACACATACTTCTAAGTGGACCTGAAGTACTTGGGCGCGATTCTCCCTCACAGCCTGGTCTACCCAAACTCTATTCCGGTTATATCCAGATCTTCCCCTTTTCATATTCATTTAGACAATCGTCCCAATTGGTTCTCAAATTGACTTAATTTAAGATCTCTGTTCTGTTTCCATTCTCTGGGTATTATCTTTTGTTTGCGGCTTAAAGACTATTGTCAGGTAATAGTTATCTATGTGGGAGAGACTCTGTTTTGGATAGATGAGGAGTGGCCCCACAGGTAACGCCTTCCCTAGCGGGGTACCAAAAATAGGAAAAGTATAAGTTAAAGTAGTGGGCACTCAGAAGGAATATTGACTTTCAAAAAATATATTTGAGGTCAAAGGATATTTTTTTTTGTAAGGATTTTTCAATTTGCAAATCAGTGGTGTGCTAATATTAAAAAATCGGTATATCAAATAGTACAAAATAGATCTTACTGGTTGTAGGGATCTGAAGGCAGTGTACATATATGGTGAGATAAATATATACAGGGGCGTCCAGAACTTCAGCAAATGCACAAGTACTTGTAGTTATTTTGCAGGAGTTATAGGTGTGGTACTGAGCCTAGAGGTATGATATATTGCGATGTATTTAAAGGGGAAAAAAAAGAGCACTGGTACCCAAAAAAATACAGATCACACAATTGTGCTATTTAGAAAAAGATGCTCATCAAGTTTGCGCATACGCCACTTAGTAACCCCCATTAAAAATGAGGGAATAGCCACGTATACATATATGCATACGTTATCACATATCAATTTCTCCAATGCCATAACCGCTTGTGGTATAACAATGCCGGTGATGTCAGCTATAGATTGACATGACATCACTGTCAGCAGCTGTTATAGGGTAATGAATGTATAGCTGGCCATTCTGTAACTTGTATTGGAAGTACTCAGAATTTACTTCTTTGGGTGGATTTCGTCTTTTTCTGTAATAGATTAGGTTTTTCCCCATTAAAGTCTATGTTGTGCCAAAAATGTATCACATTGGCCGATTCAAGGTCACTTCAGTGGTCCAATTGGGTCAGAAACCTGGAGCTTGGATTTTCTCTTATGGGGCTGTATTTGACATTGATAATAAAAAAGGCTACGATTTTGTTCAGCTGAACTCCAGATGAATTGGGTTATATTTTGGATCTCCGGTTTCCCCAATCTGAGCTACCTGCGTAGACCCTTAGGTGTCAAACTGCGGCCCTCTAGTTGTATCTGTATTACAACTCCCATAATGTTCTAATGTTGTAAAAGGCTGCAGGGGGAATACGGGGTTATAGTTAAGCAGCAACTGGATGGCCACAGTTGGAGGCCTAGGATCTAGAGGGAGATGAGCAAGTCTTGAGGAGAAGATGGTGGGAGTAATGCTGCACTGGGGGGCAGTGACACCTGGGTGGGTCTTGCCAGGGGCTCCCTAATGGGTGTTTAGTTTCTTCTTTGAACAGATGAGTTTTAGGGACTTTTTGAAGATTGATGGGAAGAGGAACATACCAGCCGCGCAGGGTACGATCCGTTGAAATGGCTCCAAGTTTTACTAGATAAATAAGTTACAGTAAACATGTTACAGTAAAGGTTCTGCATAAAGAGCAACTGTTACAGTTTGGAAAAAATGGCCAGTGAATTCACTGAAGCAGTAGCCCTGTCCTGAAACTCTGGACCTTGTTATAGGCAGCCAGTCGGGGGGCCTGCTGGGAATCCATTCCTTAATACCAGAGTCTACTGCTGACACACAGGGGGGGGATGACACAATCTCCAAATAATTCTCAACCATGGCAACCGTTTCCTGGGGCAACCAAAGAAAACATTCCGTCCCATGGCCGCATCAAAGACCTGATAAAAGAAAAGAAAAAAAACACAAAACAATAATCTGGATCTTTGCTCCGTATATCATCATGGGGGCTAAGTGTCTCCAGAGGTAGGGGGATCTGGCAGAAACTCGTAAAGTGAAGTTCTTTTGTCTGTGACCAGATGGATGGAGACATTTCTGGGATGCTTTAAGCGGAGACAGCTGGGGTGCGCAGGTTTGGAATTCTTGTCTTTTTTGTTTTGGCTTTAGAAACAACTGGGTCAATGTTCTAAAAGTGATGTAATCACTGGGGCAGAGTTCTAATGTGAGGTAATCACTGGGGTAGAGCTCTAATGTGATGTAATCACTGGGGCAGATTTCTAATGTGAGGTAATCACTGGGGTAGAGCTCTAATGTGATGTAATCACTGGGGCAGAGTTCTGAAAGTGATGTAATCACTGGGGCAGAGTTCTAATGTGATGTAATCACTGGGGCAGAGTTCTAGTGTGATGTAATCGTTGGGGCAGAGTTCTAATGTGATGTAATCGCTGGGGCAGAGTTCTAATGTGATGTAATCGCTGGGGCAGAGTTCTAATGTGATGTAATCGCTGGGGCAGAGTTCTAAAAGTGATGTAATCACTGGGGCAGAGTTCTAAAAGTGATGTAATCACTGGGGCAGAGTTCTAATGTGATGTAATCACTGGGGCAGAGTTCTAAAAGTGATGTAATCACTGGGGCAGAGTTCTAAAAGTGATGTAATCACTGGGGCAGAGTTCTAAATGTGATGTAATCACTGGGGCAGAGTTCTAATGTGATGTAATCACTGGGGCAGAGTTCTAATTTGATGTAATCACTGGGGCAGAGTTCTAAATGTGAGGTAATCACTGGGGCAGAGTTCTAATGTGAGGTAATCACTGGGGCAGAGTTCTAATGTGATGTAATCACTGGGGCAGAGTTCTAATGTGATGTAATCACTGGGGCAGAGTTCTAATGTGAGGTAATCACTGGGGCAAAGTTCTAAATGTGAGGTAATGACTGGGGCAGAGTTCTAATGTGATGTAATCACTGGGGCAGAGTTCTAATGTGATGTAATCACTGGGGTAGAGTTCTAATGTGATGTAATCACTGGGGCAGAGTTCTAATGTGATGTAATCACTGGGGTAGAGTTCTAATGTGATGTAATCACTGGGGTAGAGTTCTAATGTGATGTAATCACTGGGGCAGAGTTCTAAATGTGAGGTAATGACTGGGGCAGAGTTCTAATGTGATGTAATCACTGGGGCAGTGACAATTGTTTTCTGCATTCTCTTCATTTCTGCACATTGTACATTTTATATTAGTTACAGTCACAGTATGAGCAATGATTAGGGGACAGAGTCATTTTAAAGAACCACTAAACTATTTTTTGGAATACTCGTCTTCTGATCAGGGTCTGTATGTAGCGACTGTCTCTCTCTGTTAGTGCACAAAGAAACCCTTGTATTAAAGGGGGAACAGCATAGAGACCCTTGTTTTTGCATGGGATCAGCAGAGGGCAGGGCAGCCATAAGAAATTGTGTCCCCTACTCGATTTATCCTTTTGTTATTGCCCCCCCTTACCATAGCACCACACTGCACACCAAGGACTTACCCCAGGACACCCCCCACCACCCACATTGCACACCCAGTACACCCCCCAGCACCCACATTGCACACCCAGGATATGCTCCATCACCACATTGCACACCCAGGATATGCTCCATCACCACATTGCACACCCAGGATATGCTCCATCACCACATTACACATCCAGGACATGCACCATCACCCACACGGCCGATTCGCTTTTTTTTTTTTTAAAACAGAGCGTCTGTCCAGGGCCCACTCATTCCTGGGGGCCCATGGCAGGCTGGCCCTTTAATGGGGCAGCTGCCCCAGGCGGCACTTTGCTGCTCAGCTGCCTTTTTTTTCTTGATAGAAACAGGTCTCAGCCAATCAGGTTCACACAAGGAACTCAAAGCACAGAGATTCCTGGACCAGGTAAGCTAAAAACGGACAGTCAGGGCTGGAACTACCATAAGGCAGCACAGGCGGCAGCCTTAGGGCGCCACCATGAGAGGGGCGCCACTGATGTTTTGAGCTAGCAGCGTTAGTCTGTGCTGGCGCGGGAAGAGCCAGACGGATAATAGTGTACGGAGCTAAGCGACGCGGAAGTCACATGACATAGATAGGGTTGCCACCTGGCCGGTAATTTACCGGCACAGCCGGTATTTCTGGTCTTCGGGCCGGGGCCGGTATTTTCCTCCCCCCTTCCCCAGCCAGTACTTACCTCCTTCCTGCTGTCTCCCGGTGCAGGTCCGTGGCTGTGAGGGAAGCGTTGTGCGCTCCACTCCAGCCGCGCGGATCAATAAAATTTGTTTAAACTTTTTTTCCAACAAACTTTATTGATCCGCGCAGCTGGAGGGGAGCGCACAACGCTTCCCTCACAGCCACGGACCTGCACCGGGAGACAGAGCAGCAAGCATGTAAGTACTGGCTGGGGAAGGGGGAGGAGGGTGGCATAATGAGCATACTGAGGGGCAATATCCTGGCATATTAAGTGTCTCTATCCTGACATATTAAATGCCAATACCCTGGTATATTAAGTGGCATTATCCTGGCATATTAATTGACTATATCCAGGCATATTAAGTGGCATTATCCTGGCATTTTAATTGGAAATATCCTGGCATATTAAATGGCAATATCCTGGCATATTAAGTGGCAATATCCTGGCATATTAATTGGCTATATCCTGGCATATTATTTGGCAATACCCTGGCATATTAATTGGCATTATCCTGGCATATTAATTGGCAATATCCTGGCATATTAAGTGGCAATATCCTGGCATATAAAGTGGCAATATCCTGGCATATTAAGTGGCATTATCATGGCATATTAAGTGGCATTATCATGGCATATTAATTGGCAATATCCTGGCATATTAATTGGAAATATCCTGGCATATTAAATAGCAATATCCTGGCATATTAATTGGCTATATCCTGGCATATATATTGAATATATATTGGCATATTAATTGGCTATATCCTGGCATATTAAATGGCAATATCCTGGCATATTAAATAGCAATATCCTGGCATATTAAGTGGCTATATCCTGGCATATTAAGTGGCAATATCCTGGCATGTTAAATAGCAATATCCTGGCATATTAAGTGGCTATATCCTGGCATATTAAGTGGCTATATCCTGGCATATTAATTAGCTATATCCTGGAATATTAATTGGCAATATCCTGGCATATTAAATGGCAATATCCTGGCATATTAAATGGCAATATCCTGGCATATTAATTGGCTATATCCTGGCATATTAATTGGCTATATCCTGGCATAGTAAATGGCAATATCCTGGCATATTAAATGGCAATATCCTGGCATATTAATTGGCTATATCCTGGCATATATATTGAATATATATTGGCATATTAATTGGCTATATCCTGGCATATTAAGTGGCAATATCCTGGCATATTAAATGGCAATATCCTGGCATATTAATTGGCTATATCCTGGCATATATATTGAATATATATTGGCATATTAATTGGCTATATCCTGGCATATTAAATGGCAATATCCTGGCATATTAAATAGCAATATCCTGGCATATTAAGTGGCAATATCCTGGCATATTAAGTGGTTATATCCTGGCATATTAATTGGCTATATCCTGGCATATTAAGTGGCAATATCCTGGCATGTTAAATAGCAATATCCTGGCATATTAAGTGGCTATATCCTGGCATATTAAGTGGCAATATCCTGGCATGTTAAATAGCAATATCCTGGCATATTAAGTGGCTATATCCTGGCATATTAATTAGCTATATCCTGGAATATTAATTGGCAATATCCTGGCATATTAAATGGCAATATCCTGGCATATTAAATGGCAATATCCTGGCATATTAATTGGCTATATCCTGGCATAGTAAATGGCAATATCCTGGCATATTAAATGGCAATATCCTGGCATATTAAATGGCAATATCCTGGCATATTATATTAAATTAAAATGGGAAAAGAATGGCATATTGAGGGGCAAAATACTGTAATATTAAATGGCAAAGGAATAGCATATTGAATGGCTAAATCCTGGCATATTGAGGGCAAAATATTACTGGCATATTGAGTGGCAAAATATTACTGGCATATTGACCAACTGCTCCCAACCACCCTCCATATTACACTAGACAGTGAGGTGGTGTGTGTCGCTCGCGCAGGCGCACTTCTGCCAAAGTTACGGCTGATTGACAGCCGTAATTGTGTGCGCAAGCGCTGTGATGAGCAAATTCTACTGTTCATGTGCAGTATAATTTGCTCAAGGAATTTGATAGAACACCAGCCCTGCTTACACCAGCCCTGCTTACACCGGCCCTGCTTACACCGGCCCTGCTTACACCGGCCCTACTTACACCGGCCCTGCTTACACCGGCCCTGCTTACACCGGCCCTGCTTACACCAGCCCACATCCACTTTGCATCCAGAACCATTTGCATCTCTTTATTCTTAGGTAGAATTGTTTCTCCAGTCCAGCTGTTCTAGACATGGCCACTAGGTGTCACTGAACACAAGCTAGTTGTCTAGTACTTTTCACTCAATACATAGCATACCATGGTGTGAGCTGTATCAGTGTGCTTCTTATACACTAACCTGTATTTGTGTATTGAAGCAGTTCATTACCTGACCCCGGATATCTAACCATGTGACCCTGAAACCTTAAAGGTTCACTTCAAGCCTCTCATTCACACCTTCCAAATTGCTACAGTTTTCTTGATATTGAACTGAATAGATCTGACATTAACTCCTCCTACTTCTCATTCCAAGCATACAGCTGTATGATCAGCTACGTGAATAGATCTGACATTAACTCCTCCTACTTCTCATTCCACGCATACAGCTGTATGATCGGCTACCTGAATAGATCTGACATTAACTCCTCCTACTTCTCATTCCACGCATACAGCTGTATGATCAGCTACCTGAATAGATCTGACATTAACTCCTCCTACTTCTCATTCCACGCATACAGCTGTATGATCAGCTACCTGAATAGATCTGACATTAACTCCTCCTACTTCTCATTCCACGCGTACAGCTGTATGATCAGCTACCTGAATAGATCTGACATTAACTCCTCCTACTTCTCATTCCACGCATACAGCTGTATGATTAGATCCCTGAATAGATCTGACATTAACTCCTCCTACTTCTCATTCCACTCATACAGCTGTATGATCAGCTACCTGAATAGATCTGACATTAACTCCTCCTACTTCTCATTCCACGCATACAGCTGTGTGATCAGCTACCTGAATAGATCTGACATTAACTCCTCCTACTTCTCATTCCACGTATACAGCTGTATGATTAGCTACCTGAATAGATCTGACATTAACTCCTCCTCCTTCTCATTCCACGCATACAGCTGTGTGATCAGCTACCTGAATAGATCTGACATTAACTCCTCCTACTTCTCATTCCACGCATACAGCTGTTTGATCAGCTTCCTGAATAGCTCTGACATTAACTCCTCCTACTTCTCATTCCACACATACAGCTGTATGATCGGCTACCTGAATAGATCTGACATTAACTCCTCCTACTTCTCATTCCACACATACAGCTGTATGATCGGCTACCTGAATAGATCTGACATTAACTCCTCCCACTTCTCATTCCACGCATACAGCTGTATGATCAGCTACCTGAATAGATCTGACATTAACTCCTCCTCCTTCTCATTCCATGCATACAGCTGTGTGATCAGCTACCTGAATAGATCTGACCTTAACTCCTCCTACTTCTCATTCCACGCATACAGCTGTATGATCAGCTTCCTGAATAGCTCTGACATTAACTCCTCCTACTTCTCATTCCACACATACAGCTGTATGATCAGCTACCTGAATAGATCTGACATTAACTCCTCCTACTTCTCATTCCACGCATACAGCTGTATGATCAGCTACCTGAATAGATCTGACATTAACTCCTCCTCCTTCTCATTCCACGCATACAACTGTATGATCAGCTACCTGAATAGATCTGACATTAACTCCTCCTACTTCTCATTCCACGCATACAGCTGTGTGATCAGCTACCTGAATAGATCTGACATTAACTCCTCCTACTTCTCATTCCACGCATACAGCTGTATGATCAGCTTCCTGAATAGCTCTGACATTAACTCCTCCCACTTCTCATTCCACACATACAGCTGTATGATCGGCTACCTGAATAGATCTGACATTAACTCCTCCTACTTCTCATTCCACACATACAGCTGTATGATCGGCTACCTGAATAGATCTGACATTAACTCCTCCTACTTCTCATTCCACGCATACAGCTGTGTGATCGGCTACCTGAATAGATCTGACCTTAACTCCTCCTACTTCTCATTCCACGCATACAGCTGTATGATCAGCTACCTGAATAGATCTGACATTAACTCCTCCTCCTTCTCATTCCACGCATACAACTGTATGATCAGCTACCTGAATAGATCTGACATTAACTCCTCCTACTTCTCATTCCACGCATACAGCTGTGTGATCAGCTACCTGAATAGATCTGACATTAACTCCTCCTACTTCTCATTCCACGCATACAGCTGTATGATCAGCTTCCTGAATAGCTCTGACATTAACTCCTCCCACTTCTCATTCCACACATACAGCTGTATGATCGGCTACCTGAATAGATCTGACATTAACTCCTCCTACTTCTCATTCCACACATACAGCTGTATGATCGGCTACCTGAATAGATCTGACATTAACTCCTCCTACTTCTCATTCCACGCATACAGCTGTGTGATCGGCTACCTGAATAGATCTGACCTTAACTCCTCCTACTTCTCATTCCACGCATACAGCTGTATGATCAGCTTCCTGAATAGCTCTGACATTAACTCCTCCTACTTCTCATTCCACACATACAGCTGTATGATCAGCTACCTGAATAGATCTGACATTAACTCCTCCTACTTCTCATTCCACACATACAGCTGTATGATCATCTACCTGAATAGATCTGACACTAACTTCTCCTACTTCTCATTCCACGCATACAGCTGTATGATCGGCAACCTGAATAGATCTGACATTAACTCCTCCTACTTCTCATTCCATGCATACAGCTGTATGATCTGCTACCTGAATAGATCTGACATTAACTCCTCCTACTTCTCATTCCACGCATACAGCTGTATGATCAGCTACCTGAATAGATCTGACATTAACTCCTCCTACTTCTCATTCCACGCATACAGCTGTATGATCGGCTACCTGAATAGATCTGACATTAACTCGTCCTACTTCTCATTCCCTGCATACAGCTGTATGATCAGCTACCTGAATAGATCTGACATTAACTCCTCCTACTTCTCATTCCACGCATACAGCTGTACGATCAGCTAACTGAATATATCTAACATTAACTCCTCCTACTTCTCATTCCACGCATACAGCTGTATGATCAGCTACCTGAATAGATCTGACATTAACTCCTCCTACTTATCATTCCACGCGTACAGCAGTATGATCAGCTACCTGAATAGATCTGACATTAACTCCTCCTACTTATCATTCCACGCGTACAGCAGTATGATCAGCTACCTGAATAGATCTGACATTAACTCCTCCTACTTATCATTCCACGCGTACAGCAGTATGATCAGCTACCTGAATAGATCTGACATTAACTCCTCCTACTTCTCATTCCACGCATACAGCTGTACGATCGGCTACCTGAATAGATCTGACCTTAACTCCTCCTACTTCTCATTCCACGCATACAGCTGTACGATCAGCTAACTGAATATATCTAACATTAACTCCTCCTACTTCTCATTCCACGCATACAGCTTTATGATCCGCTACCTGAATAGATCTGACATTAACTCCTCCTACGTCTCATTCCACGCATACAGCTGTATGATCGGCTACCTGAATAGATCTAACATTAACTCCTCCTACTTCTCATTCCACGCATACAGCTGTACGATCGGCTACCTGAATAGATCTGACATTAACTCCTCCTACTTCTCATTCCACGATTACAGCTGTACGATCAGCTACCTGAATAGATCTGACCTTAACTCCTCCTACTTCTCATTCCACGATTACAGCTGTATGATCGGCTACCTGAATAGATCTGACATTAACTCCTCCTACTTCTCATTCCACGCATACAGCTGTATGATCGGCTACCTGAATAGATCTGACATTAACTCCTCCTACTTCTCATTCCACGCATACAGCTGTACGATCGGCTACCTGAATAGATCTGACATTAACTCCTCTTACTTCTCATTCCACGCATACAGCTGTACGATCAGCTTCCTGAATAGCTCTGACATTAACTCCTCCTACTTCTCATTCCACACATACAGCTGTATGATCAGCTACCTGAATAGATCTGACACTAACTCCTCCTACTTCTCATTCCACGCATACAGCTGTATGATCAGCAACCTGAATAGATCTGACATTAACTCCTCCTACTTCTCATTCCACGCATACAGCTGTATGATCAGCTACCTGAATAGATCTGACATTAACTCCTCCTACTTCTCATTCCACGCATACAGCTGTACGATCGGCTACCTGAATAGATCTGACCTTAACTCCTCCTACTTCTCATTCCACGCATACAGCTGTACGATCAGCTAACTGAATATATCTAACATTAACTCCTCCTACTTCTCATTCCACGCATACAGCTTTATGATCCGCTACCTGAATAGATCTGACATTAACTCCTCCTACGTCTCATTCCACGCATACAGCTGTATGATCGGCTACCTGAATAGATCTGACATTAACTCCTCCTACTTCTCATTCCACGCATACAGCTGTATGATCGGCTACCTGAATAGATCTGACATTAACTCCTCCTACTTCTCATTCCACGCATACAGCTGTATGATCGGCTACCTGAATAGATCTGACATCAACTTCTCCTACTTCTCATTCCACACATACAGCTGTATGATCAGCTACCTGAATAGATCTGACATTAACTCCTCCTACTTCTCATTCCACGCATACAGCTGTATGATCAGCTACCCGAATAGATCTGACATTAACTCTTCCTACTTCTCATTCCACGCAAACAGCTGAATGATCGGCTACATGAATAGATCTGACATTAACTTCTCCTACTTCTCATTCCACGCATACAGCTGTATGATCAGCTACCTGAATAGATCTGACATAAACTCGTCCTACTTCTCATTCCCTGCATACAGCTGTATGATCAGCTACCTGAATAGCTCTGACATTAACTCCTCCTACTTCTCATTCCACACATACAGCTGTATGATCAGCTACCTGAATAGATCTGACATTAACTCCTCCTACTTCTCATTCCACACATACAGCTGTATGATCAGCTACCTGAATAGATCTGACACTAACTTCTCCTACTTCTCATTCCATGCATACAGCTGTATGATCAGCTACCTGAATAGATCTGACACTAACTCCTCCTACTTCTCATTCCACGCATACAGCTGTATGATCAGCAACCTGAATAGATCTGACATTAACTCCTCCTACTTCTCATTCCATGCATACAGCTGTATGATCAGCTTCCTGAATAGCTCTGACATTAACTCCTCCTACTTCTCATTCCACACATACAGCTGTATGATCAGCTACCTGAATAGATCTGACACTAACTCCTCCTACTTCTCATTCCACGCATACAGCTGTATGATCAGCAACCTGAATAGATCTGACATTAACTCCTCCTACTTCTCATTCCATGCATACAGCTGTATGATCAGCTACCTGAATAGATCTGACATTAACTCCTCCTACTTCTCATTCCATGCATACAGCTGTATGATCAGCTACCTGAATAGATCTGACATTAACTCCTCCTACTTCTCATTCCACGCATACAGCTGTATGATCGGCTACCTGAATAGATCTGACATTAACTCGTCCTACTTCTCATTCCCTGCATACAGCTGTATGATCAGCTACCTGAATAGATCTGACATTAACTCCTCCTACTTCTCATTCCCTGCATACAGCTGTATGATCAGCTACCTGAATAGATCTGACATTAACTCCTCCTACTTCTCATTCCACGCATACAGCTGTATGATCGGCTACCTGAATAGATCTGACATTAACTCGTCCTACTTCTCATTCCACGCATACAACTGTATGATCAGCTACCTGAATAGATCTGACATTAACTCCTCCTACTTCTCATTCCACGCATACCGCTGCATGATCGGCTACATGAATAGATCTGACATTAACTCCTCCTACTTCTCATTCCACGCATACAGCTGTACGATCGGTTACCTGAATAGATCTGACATTAACTCCTCCTACTTCTCATTCCACGCATACAGCTGTATGATCAGCTTCCTGAATAGCTCTGACATTAACTCCTCCTACTTCTCATTCCACACATACAGCTGTACGATCGGCTACCTGAATAGATTTGACATTAACTCCTCCTACTTCTCATTCCACGCATACAGCTGTACGATCGGCTACCTGAATAGATCTGACATTAACTCCTCCTACTTCTCATTCCACGCATACAGCTGTACGATCGGCTACCTGAATAGATCTGACCTTAACTCCTCCTACTTCTCATTCCACGCATACAGCTGTACGTTTGGCTAACTGAATATATCTGACATTAACTCCTCCTCCTTCTCATTCCACGCATACAGCTTTATGATCCGCTACCTGAATAGATCTAACATTAACTCCTCCTACTTCTCATTCCACACATACAGCTGTATGATCGGCTACCTGAATAAATCTGACATTAACTCCTCCTACTTATCATTCCACGCATACAGCTTTATGATCCGCTACCTGAATATATCTAACATTAACTCCTCCTACTTCTCATTCCACACATACAGCTGTATGATCGGCTACCTGAATAAATCTGACATTAACTCCTCCTACTTCTCATTCCACGCATACAGCTGTATGATCAGCTACCTGAATAGATCTGACCTTAACTCCTCCTACTTCTCATTCCGCGCATACAGCTTTATGATCTGCTACCTGAATAGATCTAATATTAACTCCTCCTACTTCTCATTCCATGCATACAGCTGTATGATCGGCTACCTGAATAGATCTAACATTAACTCCTCCTACTTCTCATTCCAGGCATACAGCTGTATGATCAGCTACCTGAATAGATCTAACATTAACTCCTCCTACTTCTCATTCCCTGCATACAGCTGTATGATCAGCTACCTGAATAGATCTGACATTAACTCCTCCTACTTCTCATTCCCTGCATACAGCTGTATGATCAGCTACCTGAATAGATCTGACATTAACTCCTCCTACTTCTCATTCCACGCATACAGCTGTATGATCGGCTACCTGAATAGATCTGACATTAACTCGTCCTACTTCTCATTCCACGCATACAACTGTATGATCAGCTACCTGAATAGATCTGACATTAACTCCTCCTACTTCTCATTCCACGCATACCGCTGCATGATCGGCTACATGAATAGATCTGACATTAACTCCTCCTACTTCTCATTCCACGCATACAGCTGTACGATCGGTTACCTGAATAGATCTGACATTAACTCCTCCTACTTCTCATTCCACGCATACAGCTGTATGATCAGCTTCCTGAATAGCTCTGACATTAACTCCTCCTACTTCTCATTCCACACATACAGCTGTACGATCGGCTACCTGAATAGATTTGACATTAACTCCTCCTACTTCTCATTCCACGCATACAGCTGTACGATCGGCTACCTGAATAGATCTGACATTAACTCCTCCTACTTCTCATTCCACGCATACAGCTGTACGATCGGCTACCTGAATAGATCTGACCTTAACTCCTCCTACTTCTCATTCCACGCATACAGCTGTACGTTTGGCTAACTGAATATATCTGACATTAACTCCTCCTCCTTCTCATTCCACGCATACAGCTTTATGATCCGCTACCTGAATCGATCTAACATTAACTCCTCCTACTTCTCATTCCACACATACAGCTGTATGATCGGCTACCTGAATAAATCTGACATTAACTCCTCCTACTTATCATTCCACGCATACAGCTTTATGATCCGCTACCTGAATATATCTAACATTAACTCCTCCTACTTCTCATTCCACACATACAGCTGTATGATCGGCTACCTGAATAAATCTGACATTAACTCCTCCTACTTCTCATTCCACGCATACAGCTGTATGATCAGCTACCTGAATAGATCTGACCTTAACTCCTCCTACTTCTCATTCCGCGCATACAGCTTTATGATCTGCTACCTGAATAGATCTAATATTAACTCCTCCTACTTCTCATTCCATGCATACAGCTGTATGATCGGCTACCTGAATAGATCTGACATTAACTCCTCCTACTTCTCATTCCACGCATACAGCTGTATGATCGGCTACCTGAATAGATCTGACATTAACTCGTCCTACTTCTCATTCCACGCATACAACTGTATGATCAGCTACCTGAATAGATCTGACATTAACTCCTCCTACTTCTCATTCCACGCATACCGCTGCATGATCGGCTACATGAATAGATCTGACATTAACTCCTCCTACTTCTCATTCCACGCATACAGCTGTACGATCGGTTACCTGAATAGATCTGACATTAACTCCTCCTACTTCTCATTCCACGCATACAGCTGTATGATCAGCTTCCTGAATAGCTCTGACATTAACTCCTCCTACTTCTCATTCCACACATACAGCTGTACGATCGGCTACCTGAATAGATTTGACATTAACTCCTCCTACTTCTCATTCCACGCATACAGCTGTACGATCGGCTACCTGAATAGATCTGACATTAACTCCTCCTACTTCTCATTCCACGCATACAGCTGTACGATCGGCTACCTGAATAGATCTGACCTTAACTCCTCCTACTTCTCATTCCACGCATACAGCTGTACGTTTGGCTAACTGAATATATCTGACATTAACTCCTCCTCCTTCTCATTCCACGCATACAGCTTTATGATCCGCTACCTGAATCGATCTAACATTAACTCCTCCTACTTCTCATTCCACACATACAGCTGTATGATCGGCTACCTGAATAAATCTGACATTAACTCCTCCTACTTATCATTCCACGCATACAGCTTTATGATCCGCTACCTGAATATATCTAACATTAACTCCTCCTACTTCTCATTCCACACATACAGCTGTATGATCGGCTACCTGAATAAATCTGACATTAACTCCTCCTACTTCTCATTCCACGCATACAGCTGTATGATCAGCTACCTGAATAGATCTGACCTTAACTCCTCCTACTTCTCATTCCGCGCATACAGCTTTATGATCTGCTACCTGAATAGATCTAATATTAACTCCTCCTACTTCTCATTCCATGCATACAGCTGTATGATCGGCTACCTGAATAGATCTAACATTAACTCCTCCTACTTCTCATTCCAGGCATACAGCTGTATGATCAGCTACCTGAATAGATCTAACATTAACTCCTCCTACTTCTCATTCCACTCATACAGCTGTATGATCAGCTACCTGAATAGATCTGACACTAACTCCTCCTACTTCTCATTCCACGCATACAGCTGTATGATCAGCAACCTGAATAGATCTGACATTAACTCCTCCTACTTCTCATTCCACGCATACAGCTGTATGATCAGCTACCTGAACAGATCTGACTTTAACTCCTCCTACTTCTCATTCCATGCATACAGCTGTATGATCAGCTACCTGAATAGATCTGACATTAACTCCTCCTACTTCTCATTCCACGCATACAGCTGTATGATCGGCTACCTGAATAGATCTGACATTAACTCGTCCTACTTCTCATTCCCTGCATACAGCTGTATGATCAGCTACCTGAATAGATCTGACATTAACTCCTCCTACTTCTCATTCCACGCATACAGCTGTATGATCGGCTACCTGAATAGATCTGACATTAACTCGTCCTACTTCTCATTCCACGCATACAACTGTATGATCAGCCACCTGAATAGATCTGACATTAACTCCTCCTACTTCTCATTCCACGCATACCGCTGCATGATCGGCTACATGAATAGATCTGACATTAACTCCTCCTACTTCTCATTCCACGCATACAGCTGTACGATCGGTTACCTGAATAGATCTGACATTAACTCCTCCTACTTCTCATTCCACGCATACAGCTGTATGATCAGCTTCCTGAATAGCTCTGACATTAACTCCTCCTACTTCTCATTCCACACATACAGCTGTACGATCGGCTACCTGAATAGATCTGACATTAACTCCTCCTACTTCTCATTCCACGCATACAGCTGTATGATCGGCTACCTGAATAGATCTGACATTAACTCCTCCTACTTCTCATTCCACGCATACAGCTGTACGATCGGCTACCTGAATAGATCTGACCTTAACTCCTCCTACTTCTCATTCCACGCATACAGCTGTACGTTTGGCTAACTGAATATATCTGACATTAACTCCTCCTCCTTCTCATTCCACGCATACAGCTTTATGATCCGCTACCTGAATAGATCTAACATTAACTCCTCCTACTTCTCATTCCACGCATACAGCTGTATGATCGGCTACCTGAATAAATCTGACATTAACTCCTCCTACTTATCATTCCACGCATACAGCTTTATGATCCGCTACCTGAATATATCTAACATTAACGCCTCCTACTTCTCATTCCACACATACAGCTGTATGATCGGCTACCTGAATAAATCTGACATTAACTCCTCCTACTTCTCATTCCACGCATACAGCTGTATGATCAGCTACCTGAATAGATCTGACCTTAACTCCTCCTACTTCTCATTCCGCGCATACAGCTTTATGATCTGCTACCTGAATAGATCTAATATTAACTCCTCCTACTTCTCATTCCATGCATACAGCTGTACGATCGGCTACCTGAATAGATCTAACATTAACTCCTCCTACTTCTCATTCCACGCATACAGCTGTATGATCGGCTACCTGAATAGATCTGACATTAACTCCTCCCACTTCTCATTCCATGCATACAGCTGTATGATCAGCTA
Organism: Pelodytes ibericus; assembly: GCA_036172795.1. Taxonomy (NCBI): domain Eukaryota; kingdom Metazoa; phylum Chordata; class Amphibia; order Anura; family Pelodytidae; genus Pelodytes; species Pelodytes ibericus. The sequence goes on from CM069862.1 coordinate 13,485,946, forward strand.
CATGAATAGATCTGACATTAACTCCTCCTACTTCTCATTCCACGCATACAGCTGTATGATCAACGACCTGAATAGATTCAACATTAACTCCTCCCACTTATAATTCCACGCATACAGCTGTATGATCAGCTACCTGAATAGATCTGACATTAACTCCTCATACTTCTCATTCCACGCATACAGCTGTATGATCAGCGACCTGAATAGATTCGACATTAACTCCTCCCACTTCTAATTCCACGCATACAGTTGTATGATCAGCTACCTGAATAGATCTGACATTAACTCCTCCCACTTCTCATTCCAGGCATACAGCTGTATGATCCCCCTCTGTCCCACTTACTAGTGTAGCATGTCACTGATATAAGTTTTACCAGTTGCTTGCTACGCTAATAAGTAAGTGACAATAAGGAGGAGAACAGATAGGTGGGAACTAGAAATTAAAATAATATTGATAACAAGAAACCAAGCATCACTAATAAATCACTAAACAACTTATTAAAGAAGGAAAGGGGGGAACAAGAGGGAAAAAATTTTTTTAAAGAAGAAAATGATTACATATATATATTTGGACACATTAATTAAACACTAAGGAAATTAGTGCACTAGAATTATTACAAATGTTTAACTACATTTTCTCCAATATAAGCACTATACCTATATTGTTATTCGGATTTCCTGTTCTTTGCCATTAAGAAATGTTTAAAATAAATAGACAACCAGAGCACGTTACATAATATCTCACTAATAATAAAGAGGGAACTGATGAAGATAAGGAAAATTACATTAGAATCACTGTACGAATAGGATACTCACCGGGCTGTTTCCCTTGCTCTGTTCTCCCCGACACTCCCTATGCATATTTTGTTACGTATGGTCCCTTTTTTTTTTCCTCCGGGGAAACGAGAGGGTAATCTATGAGTGAGGGAAAAGAAGAGAAACAATATTAAAAAAAAATAAAAAAATTGTGCTCCAATATATAATCCAACTAGAATAACAATAAAGAAATTAATTTCTACTTAAATGAACCCCCTTAGGCAGCTTTTAGACTATCTTAGGGATAAAATCAGATTGTAGAACATTTATAGTTTTATTCTATGTAATTAGAACAACAAAAACAATATGATAACTAAGAGGTCTTCCCAATATACGACCATCAGCAACAGAATAACCCTGAGCGAATACAGGGTAGCCACCAGTAAAATGGAAAATGACTGGTGGCGTAAGATTGTATATGAAATGTTTTGTCATGTTTATGTTGTAGAAGTGCAAGTTGAGGGTCTTCATCAGAGAGAGGCGTAGCGTAAACTGTGGAGTGGGGGTGGAGGAGGTGGGAATACTATAGTGTCAGATGACACTTAGATTTATGTCTGCAAACACCCAGGGTCTGAATACTCCAATAAAAAGAGGCTTGTTATATAAAACCTTATTAGACGAAAAAATCGATATATGTCTGGTGCAGGAAACCCACTGGAAGCATAAAGGAGCAGGGGTGTAGAAATTCTCAAGATTTCCAGTGATCTCCAGCTCAGAGATGTTAACCAAAAAAAAAGAGGAGTAGCAATAGACATGTGCAAAACTAAAATTTTCGTTTCGTTTTCGTCCATTTGAACGAATTTCGTTCATTACTGCATTCGTTTCAGACGAAATTTGTTCATTATTTTCGTTTCGTTTCGTTTTATTCGTTTCGTTTTATAGAATACGTGTAATACTTTGGGCTTTCTATAAACCGAACTAGAGTTCCCATTCATAAAAATTTATGAATGGGGACTCCGTTTCGGTTTATAGAAAGCTAAGAAGTTGAACGAATGAACGAATGGTTTAATATAAACGAAAATCATTCGTCCATTCGTGCTAAAGTACTATAAACCGAAATAGAGTCGGTTTATAGAATGCCAATAGACTTACATGCATTCCATAAACTGAAAGTCGTTCATTATGTTGGTTTATGGAATGTAGTGTACTATGCTATTGTATTCTATAAACCGACTCTATTTCGGCTTATAGAATGCCAATAGCACTACGAATGGACGAATGATTTTCGTTTATTAACCATTCGTTCATTCGGCTTTCGTTAGCATAGCATTTTCGTTATTCGTTTTTCGGACGAATGGACGAAAATGCTATTTTCGGACGAAAATGCATTTGTCCGAAAACTAGCAATACTCTGTGCGGCCAAAATAAAATGTGAGATACTTTTTGAAGATAAGGATACCGTAGGAAGACACAATCTGATTGTATGTAACCTAAATGACATCACATACACTATAGTAAACATCTATGCTCCCAACGAGTTTTCCCCGGGCTTTCTTTGAAAAAACGTTAAAGAGAATAGACAGATGCAAGAGGGGCGTTTTGATAATTGGAGGTGACATGAACACCATCATAGACGAAAATCAAGATAAAAGTAGCAAGTGCACAAATAAAACCAACAAAATGTATAAAAATAGATACAAATGGGTTCAGGATCTTCTTTTGAAGCACGACCTCTGCGATATCTGGAGAGTCCAGCATCCATCAGAAAAAGATTTCACATTCTTCTCAAAAGTTCACAATAGCTACTCTAGAATTGACCTTTTCCTGATGGATCGAACAAGTTTGGAAAAAGCACACACACCACAAGCATCGGTATGATTACATGGTCAGATCATTCCCCTATTACGATTCAGGTTAGAAATAACCGTGAATATAACCGAAAGTTAAATTGGAGAATCGATGACTCCTGCATGACTTCTGAGTCAGATAAAGAATTTTTAGTAACCCAAGCCAAAGAATTTATAACTTGGGGGCACAATGCAGACAGGAGGGGGGCGGCAATGCGCGGCAGAAGAGACCTTGTATCAGGAACATGCCCCGCCCCCAAGGGTAGGGTTGCCACCTGGCCGGTATTTTACCGGCAGGCCGGTAAAAAATTGGCATCAGGCCAATGTTAAGTCTATGGAGACAGTACCAAGGCCGGTATTTTTTTGAAGAAAATGTGGCAACCCTACACAAGGGTAAGAAACCTGTGCTCCTCCCTGACATGCCCTTTTTCGGAGGGAGGGGGGGTAATAACGACTCATCAACAAACCATCGTCCATAAAATGATTTTACAGATTAGAAAGAACTTTATTCAGGGGATGGAGAATGGACCAGGGAATGTTTTTAAACATTTACATTTTAAAATGTTTTTAAGTATCTCTGCTACTTTGGCCTTCAGTTTGAAATTAAGGTTAAAAGCCCTAAATACCGTATTTGCTCGGATATAAGATTTCAGAGCAGATGCTTTGGAAAAGACCCTTATATTTGAGGTCGTCTTAGAATCAGACGTCAAACAGAGGTCTGACTATAGGACTGGGATCCAGGCCGCCTGCGGAGCTTCAGGGGACCTGGATCCTGCTCCCAGGCAGCTGGTGGATGTCTGCCTGGCATTCTGTCATAGAAGCCAGTTCGTACACAACCCCCCGGGAATACACGAGAAACGTCGTGCCTCCGAGTGACAGGCTTGCTCCGGGCTGGTAGCACGCCTGTCACTCAGGGGCACGATACGCCCCTGCAGCAGCATCAGAGGGTGGCTGCCCCCACTAGACACCAGGGAGTCTGGTGGAGCATTGGCAAGTTTGGAGGGCAGATGGTTAAGTTTTGGGGGATGCATTGGCTAAGTGTGTGGGGAAGATGGCTTAGTGTGTGGGGGGTGCATTGACTAAGTCTGGGGGGAAGATGGCTTGGTGTGTGGGGGGTGCATTGACTAAGTCTGGGGGAAGATGGCTATGTCTGGGGGGAAGATGGCTTAGTGTGTGTGGGGTGCATTGACTAAGTCTGGGGGAAGATGGCTTGGTGTGTGGGGGGTGCATTGACTAAGTCTGGGGGGAAGATGGCTTGGTGTGTGGGGGGTGCATTGACTAAGTCTGGGGGGAAGATGGCTTGGTGTGTGGGGGGTGCATTGACTAAGTCTGGGGGGAAGATGGCTTGGTGTGTGGGGGGTGCATTGACTAAGTCTGGGGGAAGATGGCTATGTCTGGGGGGAAGATGGCTTAGTGTGTGGGGGGTGCATTGACTAAGTCTGGAGGGAAGATGGCTTGGTGTGTGGGGGGTGCATTAACTAAGTCTGGGGGAAGATGGCTATGTCTGGGGGGAAGATGGCTTGGTGTGTGGGGGGTGCATTAACTAAGTCTGGGGGAAGATGGCTTAGTGTGTGTGGGGTGCATTAACTAAGTCTGGGGGAAGATGGCTTAGTGTGTGGGGGGTGCATTAACTAAGTCTGGGGGAAGATGGCTTAGTGTGTGTGGGGTGCATTAACTAAGTCTGGGGGAAGATGGCTTAGTGTGTGGGGGTGCATTAACTAAGTCTGGGGGAAGATGGCTTAGTGTGTGTGGGGTGCATTAACTAAGTCTGGGGGAAGATGGCTTAGTGTGTGGGGGGTGCATTAACTAAGTCTGGGGGAAGATGGCTATGTCTGGGGGGAAGATGGCTTGGTGTGTGGGGGGTGCATTAACTAAGTCTGGGGGAAGATGGCTTAGTGTGTGTGGGGTGCATTAACTAAGTCTGGGGGAAGATGGCTTAGTGTGTGGGGGGTGCATTAACTAAGTCTGGGGGAAGATGGCTTAGTGTGTGTGGGGTGCATTAACTAAGTCTGGGGGAAGATGGCTTAGTGTGTGGGGGTGCATTAACTAAGTCTGGGGGAAGATGGCTTAGTGTGTGTGGGGTGCATTAACTAAGTCTGGGGGAAGATGGCTTAGTGTGTGGGGGGTGCATTAACTAAGTCTGGGGGAAGATGGCTTAGTGTGTGGGGGGTGCATTAACTAAGTCTGGGGGAAGATGGCTTAGTGTGTGGGGGGTGCATTAACTAAGTCTGGGGGAAGATGGCTTAGTGTGTGGGGGGTGCATTAACTAAGTCTGGGGGAAGATGGCTTAGTGTGTGGGGGGTGCATTAACTAAGTCTGGGGGAAGATGGCTTAGTGTGTGGGGGGTGCATTAACTAAGTCTGGGGGAAGATGGCTTAGTGTGTGGGGGTGCATTAACTAAGTCTGGGGGAAGATGGCTTAGTGTGTGGGGGGTGCATTAACTAAGTCTGGGGGAAGATGGCTTAGTGTGTGGGGGGTGCATTAACTAAGTCTGGGGGAAGATGGCTTAGTGTGTGGGGGGTGCATTAACTAAGTCTGGGGGAAGATGGCTTAGTGTGTGGGGGGTGCATTAACTAAGTCTGGGGGAAGATGGCTTAGTGTGTGGGGGGTGCATTAACTAAGTCTGGGGGAAGATGGCTTAGTGTGTGGGGGGTGCATTAACTAAGTCTGGGGGAAGATGGCTATGTCTGGGGGGAAGATGGCTTAGTGTGTGGGGGGTGCATTAACTAAGTCTGGGGGAAGATGGCTTAGTGTGTGGGGGGTGCATTAACTAAGTCTGGGGGAAGATGGCTATGTCTGGGGGGAAGATGGCTATGTCTGGGGGGAAGATGGCTTAGTGTGTGGGGGGTGCATTAATTTCCTGATATTACTTTCCTCCTCTAATTTCAGACTATGTTCTCTAGTTGTGGTAGTTTTTCTTCTTTTATATACACTCTCCCTGTCCAGATAACGTGATTGCTCTAGTTCAGCTTAGCAGTATGAATAATGCACAGACAGGGGACTGTTCATGGCTGGCTGAGTGTGACAGCACACTCCTTCCAGTGGGGGTATATAAACACAAGTGACTGACAGGGGAGTTGTGTTCAGCAGGTGAGAGTGGGAGAGAGCAGGACCCCCCTGCACAGCAGCCACATTAATCAGGGGGCCAACTATAAGAGTAACTGAGATTGTAAATATTAACCCTCTGCATGCTGAAAGTAACTCACAGAAGCAGCACAGCCCATCCACACCCTGCAGACAAACCCTGAAAGATAAACCATTCAACCCCCTCAAACATTCCATCAAAATTCCACAGGGATAAAAGGGAAGGGTTTTAAACTCATCATGCTCAGCCAGACTCCGGGAAGTCTAAGTTAAACAATTCCTCAAGCCATTTCTCTGTGGACTTGTCATTATTTAATGTTAATACAGACCAACAGTCTTATTTTTGGGGTCCTATGCCATCACATGTGGGTCACTGGCTGCATTGTTTTTTGGAGAGACATGTCTGAGCCCTGGAGGTTTTCTTTGCCACAAGTAATTTACAGTGTTTCACACAGTTTACTATTTGGTGAATGGACCCCAGTGACTCCTTATGGCCAGGGCCGGATTAAGGCATGGGCTTTAGGGGGCCTCGGCCAGATGGGGGTCTTGACAGGGGCGGCAGCTCCAGACCCTTATTTTAAAACCGACCTAGCCGTGTGGTTTAAAAAAGTAAAAAAAATAATATAAAAGCTTGCCACAAACGCGTTGGCAGTGGAGATCAGAAGATCTTCGCTCACCAGCTCCCTGCCGGCGGGCAGGCAGCATGGAATCTGTGCGCTGTCAAGGCGAACAGCCATGTTCCCATGATACCTCGCTCACTGATCTGCCGGCGCTCAGACTTCGGAGCTCGCGGGGAGCACGAGAGTCAGCATGGAATCATGTCAGTGCGTCTGAGCACTGCACAGACTCCATGCTGCCTGCACGCCGTAGGGGGCTGTGATTGCTGACAGGGCTGAGTCCTGGTGTGCAATGTGTGCGATAGGTCATGTATTTTACATAGATTTTTTTTTTTAATGAAAAACATTTTACATGTTTACTAGTTTAATTAATATTTACTAGTAAAACTTTTTTCCTGTAGAGTCATCTTATACATAGGTCCCCCCCACCCAAATTAATATACAAAATGTATACATTACTGCTGATTGTGCCATGTTATGCCATGTTTATACATTACTGCAGATTTTTCCATTTGCCATGTTTATATGATATATTAAGTGCAATCTAAATGTGGGGTTAAGTCCTGTGAGTGCAATCTAAGTGCTGGGGTAAATCCTGTGAGTGTAATCTAAGTGCTGGGGTAAGTCCTGTGAGTGCAATCTAAGTGCTCGGGTAAGTCATGTGAATGCAATCTAAATTCTGGGGTAAGTCATGTGAATGCAATCTAAATTCTGGGGTAAGTCCTTTGAGTGTAATCTAAGTGCTGGGGTAAGTCCTGTGAGTGTAATCTAAGTGCTGGGGTAAGTCCTGTGAGTGTAATCTAAGTGCTGGGGTAAGTCCTGTGAATGCAATCTAAGTACTGGGGTAAGTCCTGTGAGTGTAATCTATGTGCTGGGGTAAGTCCTGTGAGTGTAATCTAAGTGCTGGGGTAAGTCATGTGAATGCAATCTAAGTACTGGGGTAAGTCTTGTGAGTGTAATCTAAGTACTGGGGTAAGTCCTGTGAGTGTAATCTAAGTGCTGGGGTATGTCATGTGAGTGCAATCTAAGTGCTGGGGTAAGTCATGAGAGTGTAATCAAAGTGCGGGGTATGTCATGTGAGTGCAATCTAAGTGCTGGTGTAAATTCTGCGAGTGTAATCTAAGTGCTGTGGTAAGTCCTGTGAGTGTAATCTAAGTGCTGGGGTAAATTCTGTGAATGTAATCTAAGTACTGGGGTACATCCTGTGAGTGTAATCTATGTGCTGGGGTAAGTCCTGTGAGTGTAATCTAAGTGCTGGGGTAAGTCCTGTGAGTGTAATCTAAGTGCTGGGGTAAGTTCTGTGAGTGTAATCTAAGTGCTGGGGTAAGTTCTGTGAGTGAAATCTAAGTGCTGGGGTAAGTTCTGTGAGTGAAATCTAAGTGCTGGGGTAAGTTCTGTGAGTGTAATCTAAATGCTGGGGTAAGTTCTGTGAGTGAAATCTAAGTGCTGGGGTCAGTTCTGTGAGTGAAATCTAAGTGCTGGGGTAAGTTCTGTGAGTGAAATCTAAGTGCTGGGGTAAGTTCTGTGAGTGAAATCTAAGTGCTCGGGTAAGTCATGTGAATGCAATCTAAATTCTGGGGTAAGTCCTTTGAGTGTAATCTAAGTGCTGGGGTAAGTCCTGTGAGTGTAATCTAAGTGCTGGGGTAAGTTCTGTGAGTGAAATCTAAGTGCTGGGGTAAGTTCTGTGAGTGAAATCTAAGTGCTGGGGTAAGTCCTGTGAGTGAAATCTAAGTGCTGGGGTAAGTTCTGTGAGTGAAATCTAAGTGCTGGGGTAAGTTCTGTGAGTGAAATCTAAGTGCTGGGGTAAGTTCTGTGAGTGAAATCTAAGTGCTGGGGTAAGTTCTGTGAGTGCAATCTAAGTGCTGGGGTAAGTCCTGTGAGTGAAATCTAAGTGCTGGGGTAAGTCCTGTGAGTGAAATCTAAGTGCTGGGGTAAGTCCTGTGAGTGTAATCTAAGTGCTGGGGTAAGTTCTGTGAGTGAAATCTATGTGCTGGGGTAAGTCCTGTGAGTGTAATCTAAGTGCTGGGGTAAGTTCTGTGAGTGCAATCTAAGTGCTGGGGTAAGTCATGAGAGTGTAATCAAAGTGCGGGGTATGTCATGTGAGTGCAATCTAAGTGCTGGTGTAAATTCTGCGAGTGTAATCTAAGTGCTGGGGTAAGTCCTGTGAGTGTAATCTAAGTGCTGGGGTAAGTCCTGTGAGTGTAATCTAAGTGCTGGGGTAAGTCCTGTGAGTGAAATCTAAGTGCTGGGGTAAGTCCTGTGAGTGAAATCTAAGTGCTGGGGTAAGTCCTGTGAGTGTAATCTAAGTGCTGGGGTAAGTCATGTGAGTGTAATCTAAGTGCTGGGGTAAGTCCTGTGAGTGTAATCTAAGTGCTGGGGTAAGTCCTGTGAGTGAAATCTAAGTGCTGGGGTAAGTCCTGTGAGTGAAATCTAAGTGCTGGGGTAAGTCCTGTGAGTGAAATCTAAGTGCTGGGGTAAGTTCTGTGAGTGTAATCTAAGTGCTGGGGTAAGTTCTGTGAGTGTAATCTAAGTGCTGGTACATTTGTTATGCGACTTATGCCCAATCACTTATACTCACATAACCTGTAGACCAGGGGCCTACAATGCCTTTTGAGGCCCCGTGGTCATCGAACTTTTAAATGGGTAAAAAGCATTAAACCTTCTTGATTTTGCTAAGCTTCAGCTACAGACACATGTAATCCTCACACAAAAGAAGTTCACATTCCTCATCACTTCCACACACTGAGACTTCCAACCATTAGAGCACATCGTCCCCACACACAAAACTCAACCATTGCTGTGGATCCAAGGTTTCTAAGAACTGCACAAGACCTGGCTCCGGATACTGGCAGATATGGATAATGTTATACAATACTTATTACAGAAAATCTTGTAGGTACATGGATGAGCTGACCAGCAGAGGTGGTGGAGCTGATATTATACATTCCTGAAAATAGCACAGGTAGACAAAGCATGGATGAGAGCATGGATAAGTCCTGTTTTTTGGGGTCCTGTTCCTTCAAATTCAGGTCTGTCCAGGCATTAATACTGTCTATGTACAGTATGCTCAGCACTGTGCAGGCAGCATTGTGTGTGTCCCGGCATTAATACTGTCTATGTACAGTATTCTCAGCACTGTGCACAGTCAGCATTCTCTCTGTCCTGTTATTAATACTGTCTACTTAAAGTGCTTAGCACTGCACGCAGGCAGCATTGTGTGTGTCCCAGCATTAATACTGTCTATGCACAGTATGCTCGGCACCGTGCGCAGGCAGCATTGTGTCTGTCCCAGCATTAATACTGTCTATGTGCAGTATGCTCAGCACTGTGCACAGGCAGCATTGTGTGGGTCCCGATATTAATACTGTCTATGTACAGTATGCTCAGCACTGTGCAGGCAGCATTGTGTGTGTCCCAGCATTAATACTGTCTATGTCCAGTATGCTCAGCACTGTGCAGGCAGCATTGTGTGTGTCCCAGCATTAATACTGTCTATATACGGTATGCTCAGCACTGTGCACAGTCAGCATTGTGTCTGTCCTGTTATTAATACTGTCTATATACAGTATGCTCAGCACTGCGCGCAGGCAGCATTGTGTCTGTCCCGGGATTAATACTGTCTATGTACAGTATGCTCAGCACTGTGCGCAGGCAGCATTGTGTGTGTCCCGGCATTAATACTGTCTATGTACAGTATGCTCAGCACTGTGCGCAGGCAGCATTGTGTGTGTCCCGGCATTAATACTGTCTATGCACAGTATGCTCGGCACCGTGCTCAGGCAGCATTGTGCGTGTCCCAGCATTAATACTGTCTATGTGCAGTATGCTCAGCACTGTGCACAGGCAGCATTGTGTGTGTCCCAGCATTAATACTGTCTATGTGCAGTATGCTCAGCACTGTGCACAGGCAGCATTGTGTGTGTCCCAGCATTAATACTGTCTATGTGCAGTATGCTCAGCACTGTGCACAGGCAGCATTGTGTGTGTCCCAGCATTAATACTGTCTATGTACAGTATGCTCAGCACTGCGCGCAGGCTGCATTGTGTGTGTCCCAGCATTAATACCGTCTATGTACAGTATGCTCAGCACTGCGCACAGGCAGCATTGTGTCTGTCCCGGCATTAATACTGTCTATGTACAGTATGCTCAGCACTGTGCGCAGGCAGCATTGTGTGTGTCCCAGCATTAATACTGTCTATGTACAGTATGCTCAGCACTGTGCGCAGGCAGCATTGTGTCTGTCCCAGTATTAATACTGTCTATGTACAGTTTGCTCAGCACTGCGCGCAGGCAACATTGTGTCTGTCCCGGCATTAATACTGTCTATGTACAGTATGCTCAGCACTGTGCACAGGCAGCATTGTGTGGGTCCCGATATTAATACTGTCTATGTACAGTATGCTCAGCACTGTGCACAGGCAGCATTGTGTGGGTCCCGATATTAATACTGTCTATGTACAGTATGCTCAGCACTGTGCAGGCAGCATTGTGTCTGTCCCAATTAATACTGTCTATGTACAGTTTGCTCAGCACTGCACACAGGCAGCATTGTGCCTGTCCCAATTAATACTGTCTATGTGCAGTTTGCTCAGCACTGTGCACAGTCAGCATTGTGTCTCTTGTAGCTCCGCCCATTTCACCCCAGTAGCCAAGGGGAGAAGGTTGGCCAGTAGGACATATCCAATAGCCAGATGTCGGCCATCTTGTTTATCTCAAAGTCAATGTTTCCATGCCGTTTAAAGGGACTCCATGAAGTGTAGGAATGTTACTACGTCTCCTGGTCTAGACACGTTAGGCGGGGCCAGGAATTCCGAATCCAGAAGAACAAGATATCGCTAGAATTCTCTTCCCACCATTCCTGTTGGTTACTTTGTTGCCAGGTACATTCTGCCTTGGGACGCAGGTACTCTCTATCATCGCATGTCTCAGTGGTGAAACCTGACTAATTGCACCTCTGTGGCATCTCCACCCCCCGGGGGCCATGTCACGGTGACATGCTAATTACACAGGCACCCATCCAAGCAGTGCGTGGTTGTCATGGGAAGATTCCCGGCCGGGACAAGATTGGCACAGAAAGGTCGCCTGGGTGCAGCTACGACCTGTGTGATGGAAAAAGAAGAATTGAAACTTGTAGAGAGCAACCTTCCTTCCCCACAGGGGGATTCATGTTTCGGTATCACTGTGTGGAGCTCAGCCATGTTCTTGTATTCAGTCTGGGCTGAGAAACTGAGTGAGTGCAGGAAGATCTGCAGCCTGAACACCCATGGGACGGGTCCAAACCAATTCATTAAAGGAACCCTATCACCTAACCATTGTGTTTACTGTAACAATAAAAAGATCTGTTATATTGTATATATTAAAATGTGTTCCCTCCCTGTAGGGGGCTTTGTCACCTTTTTTCACTCTGTCACCTAAAAATTGCTGATACTGTGAATATAGAGATTAAAAAGCTCTAAAAATGATGAATACATTGTGTTAGTGGAATTGCGAGCACCTGCATAAATGAAGAGAAAATGTGTTTTTCGTGTGTCTGTGGAGTCTCCTGCTTATGACATCACTTTGTGGCCGTATATGCAAATTACACATTTCCCATGGAAAGTACTTCATTTGCATATCAAGCCATGGGTGATGTCATAAACTGGAGACTCCACAGATACAGTGAAATCCCCTTATCAGCACTTCCTCATCCATGTGGGTTGACAGTGGCCCATCACAAGATTCGCCCAGCACATTAATTGGGTTATCGCCTTTTCCTCAAAAAAATACCCACCATAGCTATGGGTTGATGAAGGCAGACACACAAAATAATGGAGCAAGAAAAGGGCCCCGGCCTCTCAATGTCCCTACCACATCAAGCTTCAGGATCCTCTGTAAAGGTACCGGGTGCCTGGACCTCAGTTCTCGTAAAGCATTTCGGATATCCTGAGGCACAAATCCCCTCATATCAGGTAGCCCCTGATATGTCCTTATGTCTGTCTCTCTCTCCCACCCCCTTTTGTCTGTCTCTCTTCCATCTCTCCTTTTGTCTGTCTGTCTGTCTGTCTCTCTCTCCCACCCCCTTTTGTCTGTCTCTCTATCTCTCACTCCCTCATCTCCCCTTTTGTCTGTCTCTCTCCTCCATCTCCTGTTATGTCTGTCTCTCTTTCCTATCTCTTCTTTTGTCTGTCTCTCTCCTCCATCTCCTGTTATGTCTGTCTCTCTTTCCTATCTTTTCTTTTGTCTGTCTATCTCTCTCCATCTCCCATTATGTCTGTCGCTCTTTTCCATCTTCCATTTTGTCTCTCTCTCCTATCCCCCCCATTGGTCTGTCTCTCTCCATCTCTTTTTATGTCTGTCTCCCCCATAAACCCTTTTGCCTGTCTCTCTCCCCCCTCATGATTTGAATACCTGGGAGCAGCAGGAGTGATTGTGTGACAATCTCAGACCTCAGACAAGGCTGCCTCGCTCTTCCTGTGCATAGTGAATCATGTTATGATTCGCCCAGGAGATAGCGCTGACTGAGGTCTGAGACTGGCACACACAAGGATAGGCTTCCAGCTCCCTCCCCCCACAAAAATATCTGGCCATTGCAGGACCCAACAAAAATTATACATTAGTCCAACCCTAGAGGAAACAATCCAGGAATTTTTTTGTAAAAAAAAGTTTACTATTTCTAGGTGTCCAACTCTATTTCAGATGTAGACTTCCCAAGGGGTACAGAGATTTATAGACAGATATACTGACAGAAAAGGTGCAGATATTGATAGACAGATATACTGACAGATAAGATACAGAGACTGATGGACAGATATACTGACAGATAAGGTACAGAGACTGATAGACAGATAAACTGACACATAAGGTACAGAGACTGACAGACAGATATACTGACAGGTAAGGTACAGAGATTGATAGACAGATATACTGACAGATAAGGTACAGAGACTGATAGACAGATATACTGACAGATAAGGTACAGAGACTGATAGACAGATATACTGACAGATAAGGTACAGAGACTGATAGACAGATATACTGACAGATAAGGTACAGAGACTGATAGACAGATATACTGACAGATAAGGTACAGAGACTGATAGACAGATATACTGACAGATAAGGTACAGAGACTGATAGACGGATATACTGACAGATAAGGTACAGAGATTGATAGACAGATATACTGACAGATAATGTACAGAGATTGATAGACAGATATACTGACAGATAAGGTACAGAGATTGATAGACAGATATACTGACAGATAAGATACAGAGATTGATAGACAGATATATTGACAGATAAGGTACAGAGACTGATAGACAGATATACTGACAGATAAGGTACAGAGATTGATAGACAGATATACTGACAGATAAGGTACAGAGATTGAAAGACAGATAAACTGACAGATAAGGTACAGAGATTGATAAACAGACATACTGACAGATAAGGTACAGAGACTGATAGACAGATATACTGACAGATAAGGTACAGAGATTGATAGACAGATATACTGACAGATAACGTACAGAGATTGATAGACAGATATACTGACAGATAAGGTACATAGACTGATAGACAGATATACTGACAGATAAGGTACATAGACTGATAGACAGATATACTGACAGATAAGGTACAGAGATTGATAGACAGATATACTGACAGATAAGATACAGAGATTGATAGACAGATATACTGACAGATAAGATGCAGAGACTGATAGACAGATATACTGACAGATAAGATGCAGAGACTGATAGACAGATATACTGACAGATAAGGTACAGAGATTGATAGACAGATATACTGACAGATAAGATGCAGAGACTGATAGACAGATATACTGACAGATAAGGTACAGAGATTGATAGACAGATAAACTGACAGATAAGGTACAGAGATTGATAGACAGATATACTGACAGATAAGGTACAGAGATTGATAGACAGATATACTGACAGATAAGGTACAGAGATTGATAGACAGATATACTGATAGATAAGGTACAGAGATTGATAGACAGATATACTGACAGATAAGGTACAGAGATTGATAGACAGATATACTGACAGATAAGGTACAGAGACTGATAGACAGATATACTGACAGATAAGGTACAGAGATTGATAGACAGATATACTGACAGATAAGGTACAGAGACTGATAGACAGATATACTGACAGATAAGGTACAGAGATTGATAGACAGATATACTGACAGATAAGGTACAGAGACTGATAGACCGATATACTGACAGATAAGGTACAGAGACTGATAGACAGATATACTGACAGATAAGGTACAGAGACTGATAGACAGATATACTGACAGATAAGGTACAGAGATTGATAGACAGATATACTGACAGATAAGGTACAGAGATTGATAGACAGATATACTGATAGATAAGATACAGAGATTGATAGACCGATATACTGACAGATAAGGTACAGAGACTGATAGACAGATATACTGACAGATATGGTACAGAGATTGATAGACAGATATACTGACAGATAAGGTACAGAGACTGATAGACAGATATACCGACACATAAGGTATAGAGATTGATAGACAGATATACTGACAGATAAGGTACAGAGATTGATAGACAGATATACTGACAGATAAGGTATAGAGATTGATAGACAGATATACTGATAGATAAGATACAGAGATTGATAGACCGATATACTGACAGATAAGGTACAGAGACTGATAGACAGATATACTGACAGATAAGGTACAGAGACTGATAGACAGATTATAGAGCAGGCCGGGGGGGCAGTTGTTCCTCAGTCCTCCCCTGTTCTTATACATGGCTTGTGCCGGTCAGTGTGCCGGTCAGTGTGCCGGTGCACACCAGAAGTGCGGGATTAGCGTACACAGCGCACCTTCCTCCCAGTCTTCCCCCCCAGCTGTTATTTTCCCGGCAGGATATTTATTTGAAGAAAAGGTGGCAAACCTAGATAATAGCTCCGGGCATTTGTTGGGGGTCAGAATTAAACATTACCGTCACAGTTATACGCTATCACTGCGTGGGCCCCAGATATACATAACCTGCATTGTGTCTAAACTGCCCCTTTATCTGCCATTAAGCGGGATCTGGAGCCTTGCCAGGTAACCTCAGTACTGACATGATTGCTGCAGATCCCGTCAGCTGGCAGTGAATGGGTTACCTGCGCCAGGCTCCCCTGCAGAGTGCTTTACTCTCCTTGGTATTAACATAACAATGGCTGGGTCAGCCCCATCAGTCACAGTTCACACCTCAGCTCATAGTCTCCAGGTTGCTATGCAGACTGTTTATCTGTGGTATGTGTGTGTGTGTTTACCTGCAGCATGCACAGTGTAACTGGATGTGCAAGCCTAATCACTGGTCTCTCCAGCTACCCGGGGTCTCACCTGTAGGGAGAACTGCCAGGCCCTTCATCTGCCCCTGAGCATCATAGAAAGAGCAGTAAGCAGCAGCATCCAAGCACAGGTACGGGGGGGGGGGGGGGGGGGGGGAATGCGTGCTATGGATGGGTAAACCTTGAGCTATGCAACTGCTGGGGGCCAAATGGAGAGAAGTACCGGCAGGTACAATAGCATGGCCGGTAACCCTACACATAGATGATTAACTAGCTAGAGTTCCTGGCTGAGCATCACAGGATCCAAAGCTCCCAGAAGTTGGAGTGCTACGGTTAAGCTCTAAGCTTTAATGTATGAAATGAGTGAGAGGGTAGTGGATGCATGGAATAGTCTTCCAGTAGAAGTGGTAGAGGATAATACAGTGAAGGAGTTTAAGCATGCGTGGGATAGGTATAAGGCTATCCTAGATATAAGATAAGTCCAGGGACTATTGAAAGTATTACATTACTGAGAGGGTAGTGGATGTATGGAATAGCCTTCCAGTAGAAGTGGTAGAGGTTAATACAGTGAAGGAGTTTAAGCATGCTTGGGATAGGTATAAGGCTATCCTAGATATAATATAAGGCCAGTGACTAATGAAAGTATTACTATACTGAGAGGGTAGTGGGTGCATGGAATAGCCTTCCAGTAGAAGTGGTAGAGGATAATACAGTGAAGGAGTTTAAGCATGTGTGGGATAGGTATAAGGCTATCCTAGATATAAGATAAGTCCAGGGACTAATGAAAGTATTACTTTACTGAGAGGGTAGTTGATGTATGGAATAGCCTTCCAGTAGAAGTTGTAGAGGTTAATACAGTGAAGGAGTTTAAGCATGCGTGGGAGAGGTATAAGGCTATCCTAGATATAAGATAAGGCCAGGGACTAATGAAAGTATTACTTTACTGAGAGGGTAGTGGATGTATGGAATAGTCTTCCAGTAGAAGTGGTAGAGGGTAATACAGTGAAGGAGTTTAAGCATGCATGGGATAGGTATAAGGCTATCCTAGATATAAGATAAGACCAGGGACTAATGAAAGTATTACGTTACTGAGATGGTAGTTGGTGCATGGAATAGCCTTCCAGTAGAAGTGGTAGAGGTTCACATAGTGAAGGAGTTTAAGCATGCGTGGGATAGGTATAAGGCTATCCTAGATATAAGATAAGACCAGGGACTAATGAAAGTATTACGTTACTGAGATGGTAGTTGGTGCATGGAATAGCCTTCCAGTAGAAGTGGTAGAGGATAATACAGTGAAGGAGTTTAAGCATGCATGGGATAGGTATAAGGCTATCCTAGATATAAGATAAGGCCAGGGACTAATGAAAGTATTACTTTACTGAGAGGGTAGTGGATGTATGGAATAGCCTTCCAGTAGAAGTGGTAGAGGATAATACAGTGAAGGAGTTTAAGCATGCATGGGATAGGTATAAGGCTATCCTAGATATAAGATAAGGTCAGGGACTAATGAAAGTATTACTTTACTGAGAGGGTAGTGGATGCATGGAATAGTCTTCCAGTAGAAGTGGTAGAGGTTAATACAGTAAAGCAGTTTAAGCATGCGTTGGATAGGTATAAGGCTATCCTAGATATAAGATAGGGAACTGGGGACTAATAAAAGTATTTAGAAAATACTTTCTATATGAGAGATCAGCCCAAAGAACAATTCTGGGGTAAACTTCTAAGAGAGTCTTCTGTCGCCATGGAATCGGATGGAATGTTCCTTGCTGACGGTTCCACTTTTAGAAATTCTCAACAGACAGATTTACCGACAGATGAGGGGGTCTGTGTGTGTGTGTGTGTGTGTGGAGGGGGGGGGGTCGTTGTATAAAACTGTTTGAGGGGGCGCCATTGTATAAGTTATATTCTCACTTGTAATTAGTACTTTATAACTTATAAAGAACAATAATTAGATCTTTTACTGCGCAGGGTTTTATGTTTCTTGCCGTAATGGATTTCTAGCTATAGCCAAACTTTATTTAAGTTGTCAATGCACCACTTTTACACACCAACTTTGCTCGTTTGGGCACTAAAAAGCCAAAACAGCAGCAGAGTTTGAAGGATGGTTGAATTGGAGAATTTTTCTCGGAACCCTTAAGGTTGCAATTCCCTCTTTCATGAATAAAAGCCTAAGTTTACTTACAAAGTACCAACGCATTCCGCAGTGCTGTGTAATAACAGTAATGTAGAGTCTAACACTGGGTGAGCATCAACAGTGATCATGCTGGACATTTAGTGGGGTCAGTGATGGAGAAGTTAATGATGTTCTGTGGACCTTCAGTGACCTTGCCCTGGACACTGGTGACCTTGGACGAAGACTTTGCCTAGTCCTACTTTCATTCCTTAGAATGGTACATAACCCCCTACATGCTCCACTCTCTGCTCCGGCTGGATTATCTGCAGCTGCACAAAATGCGCATAGCCAGTATTATATTACCTTTCAGGGCAGCCGGCTGATTTAACCTGTATTTTAAACAAATCTAATGGATCAGACACAGCACCTTGGTGTTGAGATCAAAGTGCTGTCCGAATTCACTAATCATTTAGAAACAGAAACATAGAATGTGTCACCGGTAGATAAGAACCATTCGCCCATCTAGTCTGCCCAATTTTCTAAGTTTTTCCTTTATTAGTCCCCAGTTCTATATCTTATATCTAGGATAGCCTTATACCTATCCCATGCATGCTTAAACTCCTTCACTGTATTAACCTCTACCACTTCTACTGGAAGACTATTCCATACATCCACTACCCTCTCAGTAAAGTAATACTTTCATTAGTCCCTGGCCTTATCTTATATCTAGGATAGACTTATACCTATCCCACGCATGCTTAAACTCCTTCACTGTATTAACCTCTACCACTTCTACTGGAAGACTATTCCATACATCCACTACCCTCTCAGTAAAGTAATACTTTCATTAGTCCCTGGCCTTATCTTATATCTAGGATAGCCTTATACCTATCCCACGCATGCTTAAACTCCTTCATTGTATTAACCTCTAACACTTCTACTGGAAGACTATTCCATGCATCCACTACCCTCTCAGTAAAGTAATACTTTCATTAGTACCTGGCCTTATCTTATATCTAGGATAGCCTTATACCTATCCCATGCATGCTTAAACTCCTTCACTGTATTAACCTCTACCACTTCTACTGGAAGGCTATTCCATACATCCACTACCCTCTCAGTAAAGTAGTACTTTCATTAGTCCCTGGCCTTATCTTACATCTAGGATAGCCTTGTGCCTATCCCAAGCATGGTTAAACTCCTTCACTGTATTATCCTCTACCACTTCTACTGGAAGACTATTCCATACATCCACTACTCTCTCAGTAATGTAATCCTTTCATTAGTCCCTGGCCTTATCTTATATCTAGGATAGCCTTATTCCTATCCCACGCATGCTTAAACTCCTTCACTGTATTAACCTCTGCCACTACTGCTGGAAGACTATTCCATGCATCCACTACCCTCTCAGTAAAGTAATACTTTTATTAGTCACCGGCCTTATCTTATATCTAGGATAGCCTTTTACCTATCCCAAGCATGCTTAAACTCCTTCACTGTATTAACCTCTACCACTTCTGCTGGAAGACTATCCCATGCATCCACTACCCTCTCAGTATAGTAATACTTTCATTAGTCTCTGGCCTTATCTTATATCTAGGATAGCCTTGTGCCTATCCCACGCATGCTTAAACTCCTTCACTGTATTAACCTCTACCACTTCTACTGTAAGACTATTCCATACATCCACTACCCTCTCAGTAATGTAATACTTTCATTAGTCCCTGACCTTACCTTATATCTAGGATAGCCTTATACCTATCCCATGCATGCTCAAACTTCTTCACTGTATTAACCTCTACCACTTCTGCTGGAAGACTATTCCATGCATCCACTACCCTCTCAGTATAGTAATACTTTCATTAGCCCCCTGGCCTTACCTTATATCTAGGATAGCCTTATACCTATCCCAAGCATGCTTAAACTCCTTCACTGTATTAACCTCTACCACTTCTGCTGGAAGACTATCCCATGCATCCACTACCCTCTCAGTATAGTAATACTTTCATTAGTCTCTGGCCTTATCTTATATCTAGGATAGCCTTGTGCCTATCCCACGCATGCTTAAACTCCTTCACTGTATTAACCTCTACCACTTCTACTGGAAGACTATTCCATACATCCACTACCCTCTCAGTAATGTAATACTTTCATTAGTCCCTGGCCTTATCTTATATCTAGGATAGCCTTATACCTATCCCACGCATGCTTAAAATCCTTGACTGTATTACCCTCTACCACTTCTGCTGGAAGGCTATTCCATACATCCACTACCCTCTCAGTAAAGTAATACTTCATGATATTACTTTTACAACTCCATTGTGGTTTCTGCATATAAGTTATTTTTGGATACCAAGCTCCGGTAACAGAAATCTGTCAACATCATATTTACTAAACCAGTCAGACTGGCTTTATTAAAGAGGCAGTTCTACTTACCGCGTCCCCCAAAATATTTGAAAATATGTAAAATAAAGTAAAAGAAGCAGATCTTACTCATCGCGTTTTACTTCAACACTTGTTATCTCCCCATTCCCCTCCTTATTGGATGACACTGAAGCCCTGGTGAAATTCTTTTCAATGTCAAACTCCAGAACAACCGTAAAAGGAACAATACTTCTATATTAAACATACAGAAAATAAGTGGAGCTGCCCCTTTGAGTAAATGAGTTTGCTGTACCCCCAAAATGGATGTATTCACTAACATGACATAGAATCAGCAAAGCATTAAAGCGGTCTCTCATGCGTTAAGTGTTTCTGATAAATCCTGTACAGTATGGATATATAATATATCTACCAGAGAAAAGCTGTAATAAATCTCAGTTCTTCATCGTTCAGGCAGGCTGTGTGAGATTCCACGCCACACTGAAAGCAATGTAAGAGAGCTAAATAATATAATTAGAGGTATTATAGTCATTCCATTATACCACGATCCACATTATTACACCAATGGCAGCCTGGAGTTACAGCAATTAGATTCACATACTAATCCCAGAGCCTGCGAAACATGCCGTCATGGGAGTACCCATTCAACAAGATTCCGCTGCATTAGCCCCCTCTCAGCTGTGGGCTGGCTGAGCATAGCAGGCGTTGGAGTCCACAGCAGCTGGAATCCGTACAGCTGACTGTGTGAAATAGCAGTGGTGAAAACATTTCTGTAAATGCTATCTTGAATTAGTTTTTTGTTTTTTTTTTGCAACATAATTTCAGTAATTATCAGGTCCCCCTAGTTATATTATGTTTGGTTCTAGGCCACGGCTTTTATTACCCTGCTGATTTATCTTTTGCAGTGGTTGTGAAGCTGTAGACATCAAGGTGACCGTTAGAGTGTTATATATTATACTAGACATTAAGCCTGTTAAATTAACGGGCGCTACAACCCTAAAGCCGCATGACGTAGCCTGACATAGCCAGCTCTGCGCATAGCGTCCGTGTTGCCCTAGCAACGTCGGGGACATGCGCAGAGCTGACCGAGCGGCTCTCGCTTGACATCGCTCGCCCGCTGCCACTTGTAACGCCCGCTGCCGCTTAGAAGTAAGTCCATGCGAGCGCGCACCCGCCGCATGTCCGCGCACACCCGCTGCTTCAACAGTATCGCCCGGCCGCCCGAAGTCTCTGCTCTCCAAGTCCCAACCGCTGTCCGTGGGGCACATGTGCAGTAGCGCAATCCCACGGACACAGGGACTGGACGCAGAGACACTTGTACTTTATTATAGAGGATATATATATATATATATATATATATATATATACGGTATATATGTATATATTCTTTCTGGTGAACAGTGTCCTCTGGTCTCCCTTACTGAGCCACAGTGGGGGTGCTGCATCATACTGCAAAGGTGGCAGCAACATCCCAATTCCCTTGAGGCGCCAAAGCACTTGGGTTGTCCTGCTGACAGCAGTGAGTGGCTTGATGCTACTTATTACACGTCTTAAAGCTGATAATTGTTCTGAGGTTAGAGCTCTCCTTTCCCCTTTCACACAGACTTACATCTATTCCTTATAAGTTCAGCTCAATACCACCTACATTGCACTTACCCCTCATTACACTCTGGCTTCAGCCAGGGTCATGCCTGTCTGAGTTACACTTATGGACAGCAAGATTATTATAACTACTTTTCAAGAACACATGAAATGTTAGACTGGTAGAACGTGCATGATCTTTCAAATCTTATATATAGGCCAATTCCATATTTAGATGATACTGTCACTTTAAATTGTTTGCCATGTTCTTGCCAAGTTCTCTGCTTTAGACTTGAACCCATTACAGTCTTGTCCTCCAGCAAAATGGGCCCCGAACAATGCGATTGGCCAATTTTGCAGAGTTACAGGTGAAGTGAGATGATTAATTAATTTCCCCAATTTATCTATACATTGTACAGGGACAAACCTGGTGAGTTGCCCCGCACTGTGCAGACCAGGATTTTCCCTGCACAATGACCTTCTGTCTCTGTGAGATGGAAGCAGGCTAGTCTGTGCTCCCGGAGTCTTGTCTGATAGACCCACTTGCTTTCTTTTTCTTTAATATATATATATTAAAGTAAAAAGAAGTATAAAACTTCTTCACAATACTTCACTTGGAGTATTGTACGCAGTACTGGAGACCGTATCTCCTGAAGGATATTGATACTTTGGAGAGAGTTCAGAGAAGGGCTACTAAACTGGTTCATGGGTTGAAGGATAAAACTTACCAGGAAAGGTTAAAGCATCTTAACATGTATAGCTTGGAGGAAAGACGTAACAGGGGGGATATGATAGAAACATTTATATACATAAAGGGAATCAACACAGTAACGGAGGAGAGGATATTTAAAGGAAGAAAAACTACCACAACTAGAGGACATAGTCTTAAATTAGAGGGGCAACGATTTAAATGTAATATCAGGAAGTATTACTTTACTGAGAGGATAGTGGATGTATGGAATAGTCTTCCAGTAGAAGTGGTAGAGGTTAATACAGTGAAGGAGTTTAAGCATGAGTGGGATAGGTATAAGGCTATCCTAGATATAAGATAAGGCCTGGGACTAATGAAAGTATTACTTTACTGAGAGGGTAGTGGATGCATGGAATAGTCTTCCAGTAGAAGTGGTAGAGGTTAATACAATGAAGGAGTTTAAGCATGCGTGGGATGGGTATAAGGCTATCCTAGATATAAGATAAGGTCAGGGACTAATGAAAGTTTTACATTACTGAGATGGTAGTGGATGCATGGAATAGTCTTCCAGTAGAAGTGGTAGAGGTTAATACAGTGAAGGAGTTTAAGCATGCATGGGATAGGTATAAGGCTATCCTAGATATAAGATAAGGTCAGGGACTAATGAAAGTATTACATTACTGAGATGGTAGTGGATGCATGGAATAGTCTTCCAGTAGAAGTGGTAGAAGGTAATACAGTGAAGGAGTTTAAGCATGCATGGGATAGGTATAAGACTATCCTAGATATAAGATAAGACCAGGGACTAATGAAAGTATTACTTTACTGAGAGGGTAGTGGATGTATGGAATAGTCTTCCAGTAGAAGTGGTAGAGGTTAATACAGTCAAGGAGTTTAAGCATGCGTGGGATAGGTATAAGGCTATCCTAGATATAAGATAAGGCCAGGGACTAATGAAAGTATTACTTTACTGAGAGGGTAGTGGATGTATGGAATAGTCTTCCAGTAGAAGTGGTAGAGGTTAATACAGTCAAGGAGTTTAAGCATGCATGGGATAGGTATAAGGCTATCCTAGATATAAGATAAGGCCAGGGACTAATGAAAGTATTACATTACTGAGAGGGTAGTGGATGTATGGAATAGTCTTCCAGTAGAAGTGGTAGAGGTTAATACAGTGAAGGAGTTTAAGCATGCGTGGGATAGACACAAGGCTATCCTAGCTATAAGACCGGGAACGGGGGACTAATAAAAGTACTCAAAAAAATTGGCCAGACTAGATGGACCGAATGGTTCTTATCTGCCGACACATTCTATGTTTCTATGTTTCTAAAAGAGAAGCGCTCAAAAGTGTAACAAAAGCAAACAACAGTAAGAAATGAGTTAAGAAAAGAAAAAGCCCTAGTAAACCATCCAAAAAAGTACATTTTGCTTTTATTTATACAATACGATATATATATATATTTCCTGGATACCTAAAGTGTATATGACCTCTTTAGAGATGTTAAGATGGTCTTTTGGATGCCTGTGAAGTCATTTGTAGTCACACTGTTAATGGTCCGTGGAATATGTGTTCATTCTATAATAATACGTCTATGTGATTGAGTCGTTAGTGTGTAAGTCATGGTTACTAAGTCCCAGCAACTGGAAAACCCCAGCTCCTTCTCCATCGGGGGAAGATGTCAAGGCCGCCAAGGATTGATTTCTATAAATGACACCTTTTGTGGCTTAAATGGAAAATTCAAACAAACACTTCATTAGGAAATAGAGGGATTTATTTACCAAATTTCCCCCTGACTTACGCAAACCCAGACACTGACTCTCATATAGATTGCGAAATGCGTCTGGGAGCTGCAAACACGTGAGGAGCTTGTAAAGGTCAACACGTCATCTGTCATAGTGACAATAAGAGCTTCATTCATGAAAGAGAGAAGTGCAGGGAATTGGCAAGAGAACTTCAAACTTTAGGCCAAAGTAGCCGAGTTGCAAAAATTCTCCCATTCAGGTATTCTTTACACTCGGCTACTTCAGCCTTTACGTTTTTCAATTCTCTTCTCAATTCCCTGCAATTCCCTCTTTCAGGAATAGAGCCCTGGCAGCTTTATTCACCAAAGACGGAATTGCAGGGAATTGGCAAGGGAATTTCAAACTTAAGGGCAAAGTAGCAGGGTATAAAAGTGTAGCTGAATGGGAGAATTTTTCCAACTCGGCTACTTTGGCCTGAAGTTTGAAGTTCCCTGCAATTCTCTCTTTCAGGAATAAAACCCCCAGTGTGACCTATAAAGGACAGTTCTGGGGAAATGGCATATTCGAGAGACACATGTCAACTGTACTTCTAACTCGGCTACTTTGGGCTTTTTTTAGAGCCATTTTAAGGCACTTGTAAGACCGTGTAACAGATTGGAAGTAGAGTTGAGCGGACACCTGGATGTTCGGCCGAACTTCGAAAAAATGTCCAGGTCCGTGCTTGACGCTGAACTTGACCCCGAACCCCATTGAAGTCAATGTGGACACGAACTTTTGGCCACTAAAATGCCTCTAAAAAAGTCCTGGAAAGGGCTAGAGGGCTGCAAAATGAAGTAAAATGTGGGTGAGTGTCCCCATTCATACGAATAGGTCAATTGACCTATTCGTATGAATGGGGACTCTATTTCGGTTTATAGAATAGCAATAGCATTACATACAATGTATATGTATGTAATGCTATGGGCTTTCTGATTGGCTGCCCTGCAGCCTTTCAAAACGCGCCATTAAATCGCCGAACCCCGAACTCCAACCCGAACATACAGTGAAAGGTCCGTGTTCGGGTCCGGGGTCCCAAACCCGAAATGTTCAGTACGATTTGCTCAACACTAATTGGAAGCGTTTCAGGGCCGATCATGGATTGCAAGATTTGCCTCTTTATTCCGAGCCATTTTCCATGCACCCAGAATCAGTGGGTAAAACAAGGGGTGCAGCTCTGGGTCCCTGGAGATATTTGGGGTTATTGCATTTGGCTGATTTGCTGGAATCACCAGGCTGTAGTCTGTATATGGGTTTTTTGTTTACCTGTTTTTTACCCTTAATTATTGTTTTATTTACTTGCTGCCCCAAGAGCTGTAATGACTGGGAGCGGAATTGTCCTGAGGTCTCATTATTAGATGGCTATACATTCAGCTATACTTTGCTATTTCAGGAATATAGCCTACTTTAAATTTGCAATTGCCTTGTCAATTCCCCCATAAGTCCCTCTTGTGATTTTATTTATAAAATAGGGAATTGACAAGGGTATTTCACACGTAGGACCAAAAACTCCAGTCCAGCGGGAGAATCCTATACCCGACACAGAAGGGAAAAACTATTTTTGATTGTCTGGGCAGTGATGTCCATTCACCTGTAGTAAAAACAATAATGGGAGAGGATCTGAGGATGACAGCCCTGGTACCCAACATAATGGGAGACAAGAGAGGATCCCAGTTATACAAAGAGAGGGCGTGAGCTGCAAATGGAAAAAATGAGACAAGAACAGAAGATGAGACATCAGAGCAATGGTGGGTCAGTGACAGGTGGACATCTAGAACCCAGCTAGGTGGACTCCATAGAACGTGGAGAATGAAAGGACCAATTAAAACCTGCAGAAAACAGGATAGAGCGCTTTACTAAGCGGGCAAGTTAGCTCAGTGGTCTAATGCCCCATATGTAGAGCCAGTTCCAATTTCTGGTGGGGTGGAGGTCCTCCTTCCGAGGTAGATACATTGAGAGCCATTAAATTGGGTAAAAGTAACATCCCCAGACGTACTTGGCATCCAGAGGGTGTGTGATCGCACCCTTCCATGTTAAACAACTTGTTATTATTATTTTAATATAGATTAGTTAGACACTTTGTCCAGTGGTGGCAGCTATACGGGGAGATCCAGCTGTCCACTCAAGATCTATCACTCAAGGTCATTGGTTGAGTAACAGGCCAGGGGTCAGAACAGCCAAATACCTCAGCCGTCAAATCGTGTCCTTGACAGAGCCATTACTACTCCTCCTCATAGACTATAAGCTTCTTTGTCAGGGGCCTTATTAAGGATAGGCAAAGTATCCATAAAAGGTCCCCAGTCTCCATAACAAGGTCATTGAAGTTCTATAGAACATTCTGCTTTGAGTAATGTTACTCCCTTCAGTTCCAATGTGTCTTATTATTAGACATGTGCATTCGTTTTCGGACGAATGCATTTTCGGACGAAAATAGCATTTTCGTCCATTAGTCTGAAAAACGAATAACGAAAATGCTAAACTAACGAAAGCCGAATGAACGAATGGTTAATAAACGAAAATCATTCGTCCATTCGTGCTATTGGCATTCTATAAACCGAAATAGAGTCGGTTTATAGAATACCAATAGCATTAGATACATTCCATAAACCGAAAGTCTATAAACCGAAAGAGAGGTTAAAATAGGTCAATTCATACGAATGATTAAAACGAAACAAAAATAATGAACGAATTTCGTCTGATACGAATGCAGTAATGAACGAAATTAGTTTTGGACGAAATAAATAACATTTTTTTTTTTTTAGTTTTGCACATGTCTACTTATTATGTTACTATTTAAATCTTTTGTGGATCAGTGAAACTAATTGAAAGAGACATTAAATAAAGTGATATATAGTGAAATTGTACACCATTGTGTGACTGACAGAGCCATCTTTATTGTTCATAAGGCACTTGGCCCTCCCTGTCCCCTGTCTAACAGATTGTAAGCGTTTCAGAGCTGGGGGTCCCTGAAAATGTTTTGAGCTACTGCAATTGAACTATGTGCTGGAATCCCCCATCTGGACCCTGTATATGTGTTTTTTTGGTTTGTTTACTTGCTGTGTTGGTTGCTTGGCCCTCTCTAGTTGGCATTTAACTGTTCTAAATTTATCTTTAATTATTGTTTTATTTACCTGCCGTTACACTAATTGTTTATTGTGTTCGAACAGGACACTGGTATAAGCCCAGGAGGCGCAAATAATCCCAGTGCGCTAATTTCAGAGATGAAAATGTTTGTGTAGGAAGCTTGCTACAGGAGGGCTGCACAGATTGCGATACTGTCTGATACCAGAAAGAAGGAATGTGCCTGGAGTTGGGAAGGAAGGAACCCCGATATTTGGACAATAGGTTGCAAGTACTAGCTATACCATACGGCTTTGTTCATGAAGGAGAGAATTGTAGGTAAATGAGAAGGGAATTTCAAACACACGGCCAAGGTAGACAAGTTTTACGTTTACAGTTCCCTTCTCAATTCCCTGCAATTTTCTTTCTCATCAATGAAGCCCATTGTGTTAGAAGAACTGAAAACAAACGCAGACATTAAGAGACATTTTTGGTTTAAATGTATCTGTAGCGTCCTCAGTTTGTGATGTCACTTGATACCAATTTCCCATCCAAAAATGTAGTTGCTTATCACAGGGCCACCATTAGGGGTGAAAAAAAAAGCTTGTCAGCAAAGGTGCTGGCTGGGGAGATTAGAAGATCTCCCCTCACCAGCTCCCTGCTGGCGAGCAGGCAGCACGGAGTCCTGTAGATGCAATATGGGTGCTGGGACATGCCCTGGGTGTGCAATATGGGTGCTGGGACATGTCTTGTGTGTGCAATTTGGGTGCTGGGACATGTCCTGGGTATGCAATATGGGTACTGGGACATGTCCTAGGTGTGCAATATGGGTGCTGGGACATGTCCTGGGTGTGCAATATGGGTGCTGGGACATGTCCTGGGTATGCAATATGGGTACTGGGACATGTCCTGGGTGTGCAATACGGGTGCTGGGACATGTCCTGGGTGTGCAATATGGGTGTTGGGACATGCCCTGGATGTGCAATCCAGCTGGGACATGTCCTGGGTGTGCAATATGGGTACTGGGACATGTCATGGATGTGCAATATGGGTGCTGGGACATGTCCTGAGTGTGCAATATGGGTGTTGGGACATGTCCTGGGTGTGCAATATGGATACTGGGACATGTCCTGGATGTGCAATATGGGTGCTGGGACATGTCCTGGGTGTGAAATATGGGTGTTGGGACATGTCCTGGGTGTGCAATATGGGTACTGGGACATGTCCTGGGTGTGCAGGATAGCAGCCGAGGCTCAAACCCCTCTAGGATGACAAAGAGAGGGGCTCTAAACAGGAGCACCAATTGTCAGGCAAGATTCTTGAAGTGGTCCAGTCACCATGGAAACCAATGGAATGTTCCTGCTGATTCCACTCACCCTGGAAACCAGTGGAATGTTCCTGCTGATTACATCACTTTTAGAACTTTACCCCAGAATCAGCATGGAAACCAATGGAATGTTCCTGCTGATTACATCACTTTTAGAACTCTGTCCTAGAAATGACCTTTGTACATAACATCCTAATGTGCCACAATACAATTAGTGTAACTCGGTAAATAAGCTTTCAGTCAACAATCGCTTAGCATTTTGGCCTTCGGCCCAGGAGAGTTATGGAAAGTGGTGTGTGTGTATAACACAGCGCCTGGAAATGCTCAGAGCTGTGATAAAGCCATCAGTTATTGAAATAAAGTGTTTGCACACTGCGGGTTATACATACAAACGCGTTGGAAGGTAAAGAGAAGAATCAAGGCTCATTCAGCGTTTGTTATGTATATTGGCGATTTGTCCTTTTTTTAATTCATTGCGACACATTTTTGTCTTCCTTTTAATAAAGCCCCATGTGTACGTACTTTGCACATGCCACCGTGCCTGAATTTTGTGGCAAGTTATAAATAAACTAATTATATCTTCCAAATATTAATGTATATTAATGTGCTTTCAAAGTACTTTAAATGCATGTTTTACATTTTGCATTGCTTAAAATTTTAAATACTTACAGTATTAGATTAAATTGTGAAATGACAGCAGTTTGCAAGAAGCCAGAACTGCCCACACCAGCTGAGTAAAAGTAATTTCCTTTTTTTTTTTTTTTTTGCTGAAGGAACCAATGAGAATAATTTAATTCAAATGAATGGAATTTCCTCTCTCTCTATTGATGTCATCAGACAATGTGTTACACTGTTAAGAGATCCTAATGTGTACAAGAGTAAGTCTATTACAGTCCATACAATGTATTCTATTCCAGCGGCACAGGAAGTGACTAAATGATACAAAACTTTATATCCTCAGTGTCTATATCAGGGGTGTCCAAGTTTGTTTTGCAGTGGGCCACTTCACCGTAAATCTATTTGTGCGTGGGCCGCATTCATGTTTCCTTGAAAGTAAATGTATGTATGTATGTATGTATGTATACACATACATACATACATACGTGTGGATATATATATCACCGTAACATGCAGTGTAAGTGTATCACAGATTCCCCAGTAAGACAGCAGCAATAAAAAAACTCACATTCAATGCACACACATTTACATGTGAGCCATGTGGGCAGTCCAACTTCCACACACATTCACACACACAGTCCCACTTCCACACACACAGTCCCACTTCCACACACATTCACACACACAGTCCCACTTCCACACACATTCACACACACAGTCCCACTTCCACACAGTCCCACTTCCACACACATTCACACACACAATTCCCACTTCCACACACACAGTCCCACTTCCACACACATTCACACACACAGTCCCACTTCCACACACACAGTCCCACTTCCACACACATTCACACACAGTCCCACTTCCACACACATTCACACACAGTCCCACTTCCACACACATTCACACACACAGTCCCACTTCCACACACATTCACACACACAGTCCCACTTCCACACACATAGTCCCACTTCCACACACATAGTCCCACTTCCACACACATTCACACACACAGTCCCACTTCCACACACATTTACACATAGTCCCACTTCCACACACACAGTCCCACTTCCACACACATTCACACACACAGTCCCACTTCCACACACATTCACACACAGTCCCACTTCCACACACATTCACACACACAGTCCCACTTCCACACACATTCCCACACAGTCCCACTTCCACACACATTCACACACACAGTCCCACTTCCACACACATTCACACACAGTCCCACTTCCACACACATTCACACACAGTCCCACTTCCACACACATTCACACACACAGTCCCACTTCCACACACACAGACATTGCTTTTTTTTTTTTTTTAAGAACCCCAGCATGTTGTCAGATGGTTTGTTCCCCCCTACCTGCTCGTTTACCTTTATCTGCAGGGAGGGGGATTGTCCCATCTGTGGGCTCCTATTCTTCATCTGAGCACCGGGATGTCACTGACACCCGGTGCTCCATCGGGGTCAGAGTGCGAGGGGCGGAGCTTTCTCCAATGCGCAAGGGGAGAAAGCTCAGTCCCCTTGTGCTCTGACTTTGTTAAAGCACCGGGTGTCAGTGACATCCCGGTGCGCATTTTGTTGGAACAGCTGAGAGGTGCGGCTACCGCTGCCACTCTCAAGCGGGCCGCACCTCTCTGGCCGGCGGGCCGCATTTGCCTGCGGGCCGCATGTTGGACGCCCGTGGTCTATATAATCAGGGCTGCCGCACCTGCAGTAAACATGCAGAGTAATCACTGGGGAGGCTTGAGTCAAATATTAAACATGTGATTTATGCAGAATGCCTGCATCAAATCACACAGGGATAAAAGCCTGTGCACTATACAAGCAGTGATCTTGTGAGTTTGGGGAAAAGATTTTGTGCACGAGGTTCTATGGCAGGCAGCCTGAGATGCACGTAGATTGAAGTAGTTTTAAAATCTGTTAATACAGTATCTAATTGTTGGGCGCTGGCAGTTTCTGTAGTTGACACATCCTCATTCTTTACGTCCCTCGTTGCTCTGTATTTTAGCTGTACCATTGTCGTTTTCTAATGCTGCCCATTGGCTGGATTGGTAAACATTGACAGAGCAATGTACAAACTGACTGCAACTGTTTCTACAGACATAGAAGTGCAGAATACACATAGCCCTGTCATTTATTCAGTGCTGGAAGGATAGTACTGTGCTAGCCAGGGAAACACAGAAAACAAAGAGAAACAAACCTCACTTGTCTTGAAGGCTTGCACTCAAACTCTCAGTAAGTTAGTAGAGCGTACCATTTATCCAAAGTACAATTACAAGGCTCTTTATTCTGTAACCTCTAAATATAAATCCCCCCCCCCAAATATAAAACAGTTACCATATTAAATGGTTCCTTAATTACCTTTTGTCCTTCTCTAATGTGCTGAATCAAGGAACTTACCCATTAATCTTCAGCATGATGTGCTCCCTCTTCTACTTCAGTGCTGACATCTTGTGAAGCTCCTACTTACCAGTTTGAAATCACATCCATTCCTCCTTTACTGTCACTCTTCCTAACTTTTCACATTAGTTTCAGCAGGGGATGGAACACTTCATTGCGGCTGCTTCCGCGCAGTCGCTTCACCGCCGACTCTACAGCACAAGACAGATTGTCGCTGGAGATTTCATCGCGGGACATTTCATCGCTAAAGGTAAGTATTTTACCGATTTTAGTTTGTTTAGAATTAGGGTTTAGGGGGTTAGAATTAGGTTTAGTGTTTAGTGTTAGGGGTTAATTTTACTATTAGGGGTCGGGGGTTAATATTAGGGTTAGTAGTAGGGTTTAGGGGGTTAATATTAGTATTAGGGGTCGGGGGTTAGTATAAGGGTAAGTATTAGGGTTTAGGGGGTTAACTTTAGTATTAGGGGTCGGGGGTTAGTATTAGGGTTAGTATTAGGGTTAGTATTGGGGTTTAGGGGGTTAACTTTAGTATTAGGGGTCGGGGGTTAGTATTAGGGTTAGTATTAGGGTTAGTATTGGGGTTTATGGGGTTAACTTTAGTATTAGGGGTCAAGGGTTAGTATTAGGGTTAGTATTAGGGGTCGGGGGTTAGTATTAGGGTTTAGGGGGTTAATTTTAGTATTGGGGTTAATTTTAGTGTTAGTATTGGGGTTTAGTGTTAGTGTTACTATTGGGGGGGGAATCATTTATTATGGGGGGTTATTTTAGTTTTACTTTTAGATTTGTAAGAGCTGACAGTTCAGCGCTGAACTGTCAGCTCTTACATAGCTGCAGCCGCGGTGAAACGGCCGCGTTATACTTCATTGCTGACAGTTCAGCGTTCTAACTGCCGCGCTGAACTGTCAGCGATGAAGATGCGGCGAAGAAGTGTCCTAGACCCGTATCAGCATTCCCACTCATATACTTTCCTCCCTCCCATCTTACATGATTGACACACCACTAATAGTGACCCCTGGTCGCCGGACCCTCGCAGTGAGGCAGCAGCCTCACCCAAGGCTTTCTCCCAAGTCTTTTTTGGACACAGACCACTGGATATCTTTTGACTGGTATGTTACAGAAGTACAATTCAGACATGATATAAAAGAGGGTGACATGGCACCTCATATTTATAAATAATAAGCATTTGGTTTTAGTCCTGTTTTTGTATCTTGGTTTTGTGCTGCCCTAGGCAGACCAAATTCGGGCACCCCCTCCCACCCACGTTGCACACCCACGACATGCCCTATCACCCCATTACACGGCCCATCTCCCACATTGCACACACATTAAATACCAAATCACCCCATTACATGCCCCCATCACCCACATTGTACACACATTACATGCCCAATCACCCACATTGCACACACATTACATGCCCAATCACCCACATTGTACACACATTACATGCCCAATCACCCCATTACATGCCCCATCACCCACATTGTATACACACTAAATGTCCAATCACCCCATTACATGCCACCATCACCCTCATTACATACGCCCACCACGTCCATTACATGCCCCCATCACCCTGATTAATTGAAAGGAGCTAACGCTTGCTGAACGGTGGGGGAGGGAGCAAAACGTTTGAAGCACCAGAAGTGTGCTTTAACACCCTCTGGCAAAGTGCCGCCCTAGGCGAGTGCCTTGTTTGCCTTGTGGAAGATACACTCCTGCATATAGCTGTAATTACCATTTGGTGCCCAGTTACCCAGTTACCCAGTTACCCAGTCTGCCCTTTCCAGACTCAGTTACTCTATTCAGAATGGAGAATTCCCTGACATGTTCATTACATTGTGCAGGGCAGGCAGCTCATGATGCCGAATGCCCACTGTGCACAGGAGAGAAAAAATTATGACAGGAAATGCAGGTTTGTTATAAAATCACAATATAAAAACCTAAAATGACACACAGCTCCTATAGAGCCATAAATAGGCATATACTAATATATTATAATGAAAACATACCAGACAGAGCATTATTTGTTTATAATATAAATACAAATATTTAAAAAAAAAAGAATATTGTGTCACTTATTATTATAAATTAACATAATACATACTAGATACTAGATTTAAAGCAGATTATTAAGTAGCACTTGATTCACTATCGGATCTACTCAATAAAGAGAGTATCGCAGTGAAATGAGAAGGGATTTTCAAACTTTACACCAAAGTAGTCAAACTGGAAAAAAATCTCCAGTGCAACTGAAAGGGACAATTTTTCCAACACAGCTACTTTGACCTTAAGTTGGAATATCCATTCTCAATTCCCTGCCGTTACCGTAGACCCTCAAATTAGTGTATTGATATAGTATAATAAAATATGAGCCGTCTGTGAGCCTGTGACAAGCTTAGCACAAGAACAATCTCTTTCCCTGCTTGCACACAGTTGAGTGCCAGAATACAGAAGGTGTCCAGACTACCCTAACGTTAGATCTAAATAGTGATATATAGACTATACAATGAATAAATCTTATAATGCACAATGCAAAGGTGATAGAACAAGAGGGATTAGCTGGAGTCACACTGTCAGCAGTCAGTGCTTATTGGCAATAGTCTTTGATTAGCATAAGTGATAGAGCAAAATGGTACATTCTGAGCTATATCTTAGAAACATGGAATGTGTCGGCAGGTAAAAAGCATTCAGCTCATCTAGTCTGCCCTGTATGCTAATCAAGGAGCACTGCCTGCTCACAGTGTTACTTCTCTCGCTCTATCACCTTTGCTCTGTGTATTATATGACTTTTTGTTTGCTTTAATGTATGGGTGTTTTAGTGGTACACTGCCTTTGTAGTTCTGCAGGGGTGTCAGGACCTATCTGTTGCTGCTTTTAGTTTGGTTGCGGTTTGCTGTCAGGGTTTTAAGTAGACCGCCCTTGGCATATTAATCATGTCATATCTGCAGCATACACTAGATTACCTGCTGATAATCGGGACTTGCCCTATGTAGCGGGCCCCCTACTGACCTGCTCTGCCTGTCCTGTTATTGCAGAGTTCTTGGTGAGCTGAGTGAGCTTCGGAGGTGACTGCAGCTTTAACCAATCTGCCATACATATCTTGTACTGTTGCAATATCCGCGCTATATCTGTATCCTGCCCCCGGGGACTTGAGCTCTGTGCAACACAGGCAGCTCTGACATTCCTTGCAGCACGGCAACTAACGGGAGAAATAGACAGAGATTAAACTGCATATGGAACCTCGGGATGAGGATGCTAGTGCAATGTGTGTTAGCAAACCGTGCACTGCTGCTGCATTGAATGTTTGTAGGCCATGCAGTGCTGCTGCATTGAATGTTTGTAGGCCGTGCAGTGCTGCTGTATTGAATGTTTGTAGGCCATGCAATGCTGCTGCATTGAATGTTTGTAGGCCATGCAGTGCTGCTGCATTGAATGTTTGTAGGCCATGCAGTGCTGCTGCATTGAATGTTTGTAGGCCATGCAGTGCTGCTGCATTGAATGTTTGCAGGTCGTGCAGTGTTGATGCATTGACTGTTTGCAGGCAGTGCAGTGCTGATACATTGAATGTTTGTAGGCCGTGCAGTGCTGCTGCATTGAATGTTTGTAGGCCGTGCAGTGCTGCTGCATTGAATGTTTGCAGGTCGTGCAGTGTTGATGCATTGACTGTTTGCAGGCAGTGCAGTGCTGATGCATTGAATGTTTGCAGGCAGTGCAGTGCAAGGCTGATGCATTGAATTTTCAGAGGAAATGCTGATGCATTGAATGTTTGTATGCAGTGCAGTGCCGATGCATTGAATGTTTGCAGGCAGTGTAGCGCTGATGCATTGAATGTTTGTTAGCAGTGCAGTGCTGGTGAATTGCATGTTTGTAGGAAGTCCAGTGCTGATGCATTGAATGTTTGTAGGAAGTGCAGTGCTGATACACTGAATGCTTGTAGGCAGTGCAGTGCTGATACATTGATTGTTTGTAGGCAGTGCAGTGCTGATACATTGATTGTTTGTAGGCAGCGCAGTGCTGAGGCATTGAATGTTTGTAGGCAGTGCTGATACATTGAATGTTTGTAGGCAGTGCTGACACATTGAATGATTGTAGGCAGTGCAGTGCTGATACATTGAATGATTGTAGGCAGTGCAGTGCTGATACATTGAATGTTTGTAGGCAGTGCAGTGCTGATACATTGAATGTTTGTAGGCAGTGCAGTGCTGATACATTGAATGTTTGTAGGCAGTGCAGTGCTGATACATTGATTGTTTGTAGGCAGTGCTGTGCTGATACATTGAATGTTTGTAGGCAGTGCTGATACATTGAATGTTTGCATCAATGTATAGATCATTTCTATCATTTTGTATTCTCTACATTCACAGTAAAAACAATGTTTAAGGTTATACAGACCCTCTAAACAGTTAGTTCTTCCTCTGGAAGGCCATTTGATGTATCTATTACTCTTGAAAATACTATTTTTGAACATTACACTGCCAGTCTCCCCCTCACTTTGGAAGTTGAAGCCATGAGCAGACCTGTGTATTTCTGCAGCTGTCAGTTTAAATAAGGGGTGAAATAGTAGGTGTTATTTTCTGGGTGTAAATGTATCTTTGAGAACAGAACCGAGGGACTGTATATATATATTGCCCTATAGAAAGTGTATCTTTTTTATATACATGAGAGATAAGAAAGGAGAAAATGATCTACCCCTCTCACTGATAACCTATCACTTTAAGAGAAAATATCTGTAGAAATAAAATTACCAAAAACACAGAAAAATAAATGTTTCCATTCTGACTACTTTGACGTCGAGCTGCAATTTCCTTCTCAATTCCCTGCATTTGTCTCTTTTCTTAATAAAGTCCTGGGTGTGTATTCTCCCATGCTACGCGGTGCCCTCTTACATATAAGCGTCAGTGCTGTATGACAGCGCAGTGTCCTACATGACGAAGTCCCCTTAATTGTTTCCCCATCTGTGATTGACTTGTCTGCACTAAAGCTGTAAAGCAATTTAACCAGACGTGAATCAGGTCAGACAAGATGCAGGTCCGCTAACAATCCCATTATTACCAGTAGCTACGACATGTAGCACTAACGTGTCTGTCATTATCCTGCAGGTGTTTATGGCGATCACCACAGCAATATCCAGCTCTGCCAGACCTGTTTGTTCAACCTGAGACATTGCACGGCTGATGATGGCCCATAATGACTTTACTGCAGGTAACCTGACGGATCATACAGCTCTGCAATAAATCTAACTGGGGGTTTGGCTGGCAGAGGAGTCAATTCACTGCGGTTATTAATAAACATTCTTCTACAAGTGATCCAGTCGCCCTAGAAGCCAACGGAATGATCCTGAACAGATCACTTTTAGAACTTTGACACAGAGCTTATAAAGTGGTATAAATATCACCCAGTGTCTTTTATAAGGGGCTTGTAATTTGTGCTATTATTATTTATTATTATTTTATAACATAGGGCTAGTGATTCCTGCATACATAAGTTTAGCTTTGCAAGTATAATGGTATCTATGAGATTGTCCAATATAGATTCCTGAGTCATTCCAAGATCCACACACACAGCCACAAAATCCAGACCCATCATCCACCAGCAACTGGACTCAGACTGTCTTAATACAGATTCCTGAGTCATTGCAAGATCCACACACACAGCCACAACATCCAGACCCATCATCCCCCAACAACTGGACTCAGACTGTCTAATACAGATTCCTGAGTCATTCCAAGATCCACACACACAGCCACAACATCCAG
This sequence comes from Pelodytes ibericus, assembly GCA_036172795.1. NCBI lineage: Eukaryota > Metazoa > Chordata > Amphibia > Anura > Pelodytidae > Pelodytes > Pelodytes ibericus. The sequence continues at coordinate 13,523,321 of CM069862.1, forward strand.
ACCCATCATGCCCCAACAACTGGACTCAGACTGTCCAATATAGATTCCTGAGTCATTCCAAGATCCACACACACAGCCACAACATCCAGACCCATTATCCACCAGCAACTGGACTCAGACTGTCTAATACAGATTCCTGAGTCATTGCAAGATCCACACACACAGCCACAACATCCAGACCCATCACCCACCAGCAACTGGACTCAGACTGTCTAATACAGATTCCTGAGTCATTGCAAGATCCACACACACAGCCATAACATCCAGACCCATCACCAACCAGCAACTGGACTCAGACTGTCTAATACAGATTCCTGAGTCATTGCAAGATCCACACACACAGCCACAACATCCAGACCCATCATCCCCCAACAACTGGACTCAGACTGTCTAATACAGATTCCTGAGTCATTCCAAGATCCACACAGACAGCCACAACATCCAGACCCATCATCCACAGGCAACTGGACTCAGACTGTCTAATACAGATTCCTGAGTCATTGCAAGATCCACACACACAGCCACAACATCCAGACCCATTATCCACCAGCAACTGGACTCAGACTGTCTAATACAGATTCCTGAGTCATTGCAAGATCAGCACACACAGCCACAACATCCAGACCCATCACCCACCAGCAACTGGACTCAGACTGTCTAATACAGATTCCTGAGTCATTGCAAGATCCACACACACAGCCACAACATCCAGACCCATCATCCCCCAACAACTGGACTCAGACTGTCTAATACAGATTCCTGAGTCATTCCAAGATCCACACAGACAGCCACAACATCCAGACCCATCATCCACAGGCAACTGGACTCAGACTGTCTAATACAGATTCCTGAGTCATTGCAAGATCCACACACACAGCCACAACATCCAGACCCATTATCCACCAGCAACTGGACCCAGACTGTCTAATACAGATTCCTGAGTCATTGCAAGATCCACACACACAGCCACAACATCCAGACCCATCACCCACCAGCAACTGGACTCAGACTGTCTAATACAGATTCCTGAGTCATTGCAAGATCCACACACACAGCCATAACATCCAGACCCATCACCAACCAGCAACTGGACTCAGACTGTCTAATACAGATTCCTGAGTCATTGCAAGATCCACACACACAGCCACAACATCCAGACCCATCACCCACCAGCAACTGGACTCAGACTGTCTAATACAGATTCCTGAGTCATTGCAAGATCCACACACACAGCCATAACATCCAGACCCATCACCAACCAGCAACTGGACTCAGACTGTCTAATACAGATTCCTGAGTCATTGCAAGATCCACACACACAGCCACAACATCCAGACCCATCATCCCCCAACAACTGGACTCAGACTGTCTAATACAGATTCCTGAGTCATTCCAAGATCCACACAGACAGCCACAACATCCAGACCCATCATCCACAGGCAACTGGACTCAGACTGTCTAATACAGATTCCTGAGTCATTGCAAGATCCACACACACAGCCACAACATCCAGACCCATTATCCACCAGCAACTGGACTCAGACTGTCTAATACAGATTCCTCAGTCATTGCAAGATCAGCACACACAGCCACAACATCCAGACCCATCACCCACCAGCAACTGGACTCAGACTGTCTAATACAGATTCCTGAGTCATTGCAAGATCCACACACACAGCCACAACATCCAGACCCATCATCCCCCAACAACTGGACTCAGACTGTCTAATACAGATTCCTGAGTCATTCCAAGATCCACACAGACAGCCACAACATCTAGACCCATCATCCACAGGCAACTGGACTCAGACTGTCTAATACAGATTCCTGAGTCATTGCAAGATCCACACACACAGCCACAACATCCAGACCCATTATCCACCAGCAACTGGACTCAGACTGTCTAATACAGATTCCTGAGTCATTGCAATATCAGCACACACAGCCACAACATCCAGACCCATCACCCACCAGCAACTGGACTCAGACTGTCTAATACAGATTCCTGAGTCATTGCAAGATCCACACACACAGCCACAACATCCAGACCCATCATCCACCAGCAACTGGACTCGGAATGTCTAATACAGATTCCTGAATCATTCCAAGATCCACACACACAGCCACAACATGAAGACCCATCATCCCCCAACAACTGGACTCAGACTGTCTAATACAGATTCCTGAGTCATTCCAAGATCCACACACACAGCCACAACATCCAGACCCATCATCCACCAGCAACTGGACTCAGACTGTCTAATACAGATTCCTGAGTCATTCCAAGATCCACACACACAGCCACAACATGCAGACCCATCATCCACCAGCAACTGGATTCATGCTGTCTAATACAGATTCCTGAGTCATTGCAAGATCCACACACACAGCCACAACATCCAGACCCATCATCCACCAGCAACTAGACTCAGACTGTCTAATACAGATTCCTGAGTCATTGCAAGATCAGCACACACAGCCACAACATGCAGACCCATCATCCACCAGCAACTGGACTCAGACTGTCTAAAACAGATTCCTGAGTCATTCCAAGATCCACACACACAGCCACAACATGCAGACCCATCATCCACCAGCAACTGGACTCAGACTGCCTAAAACAGATTCCTGAGTCATTCCAAGATCCACACACACAGCCACAACATGCAGACCCATCATCCACCAGCAACTGGACTCAGGCTGTCTAAATCAGATTCCTGAGTCATTCCAAGATCCACACACACAGCCACAGCATCCAGAACCATCATCCTCCAACAACTGGACTCAGACTGTCTAAAACAGATTCCTGAGTCATTCCAAGATCCACACACACAGCCATAGCATCCAGAACCATCATCCCCCAACAACTGGACTCAGACTGTCTAAAACAGATTCCTGAGTCATTCCAAGATCCACACACACAGCCACAACATGCAGACCCATCATCCACCAGCAACTGGACTCAGGCTGTCTAATACAGATTCCTGAGTCATTCCAAGATCCACACACACACAGCCACAACATCTAGACCCATCATCCCCCAGCAACTAGACTCAGACTGTCTAATTAGATACCTGAGTCATTCCAAGATCCGCACACACAGCCACAACATCCAGAACCATCATCCACCAGCAACTAGACTCAGACTGTCTAATACAGATTCTTGAGTTATTCCAATATCCACACACACAGCCACAACATCCAGAACCATCATCACCCAACAACTGGACTCAGACTGTCTAATTCGATTCATGAGTCTTTCCAAGATCCGTACACACAGCCACAACATCCAGAACCATCATCCACCAGCAACTAGACTCAGACTGTCTAATACAGATTCCTGAGTCATTCCAAGATCTGCACACACAGCCACAACATCCAGATCCATGATCCCCCAACAACTGGACTCAGACTGTCTAATACAGATTCCTGAGTCATTCCAAGATCTGCACACACAGCCACAACATCCAGAACCATCATTCCACGATAACTGGACTCAGACTGTCTAATGCAGATTCCTGAGTCATTCAAAGACCCACACACACAGCCACAACATCGAGACCCATCATCCCCCAACAACTGGACTCAGACTGTCTAATATAGATTCCTGAGTCAATAAGATCCACACACACAGCCACAACATCCAGAACCATGATCTCCCAACAACTGGACTCAGACTGTCTAATACAGATTCCTCAGCACCAAGATCCGCACACACAGCCACAACATCCAGACCCATCGTCGCTAACTAACTGGATTCAAAACCACTTGGCAGCCTTCACCACTTTCTTTTCTATGGAGAGTGCACCTAGATCCCCTATTTCGTAACCTTTGGCATTCACAGTTCCCCAATGCCTTACATTGCTGCAATGCCTGTTACACCAGCCTCTTCACTCATCATATGGGTTTTAATCAGGGCTGCCCTTAAGTGTTTTGGCGCCCTGTGCGGGCTTCCCCCGTGGCGCCCCCCCCCCCGGTCTCTTTCACCCCTCTATGTATGTGTCTCTCTCCCTTCCCATGTTTGTCCCTTTCCTCTTCCTTGCCATTTCTGTCTCTCTCTCTCCCCCCCCCCGTGCCCTGTTCTGTCCCCCCCCCGTCCCCTGTTCTGTCCCACCCTCCCCCTGTTCTGTCTCTCTCTCTCCCCCCCCCTCCCCCTGTTTTCACTCTCCCCCAGCCCCTGTTCTATCTGTCTCTCTCTCTCACCCCTCCCCCTGTTCTGTCTCTCCCCCATCCACTGTTCTGGCTCTCTCTCCCCCCCTGCACCTGTTCTGTCTGTCTCTCTCTCCCCCCCTCCCCTGTTCTGTCTCTCCCCCTCCCCAGTTCTGTCTCTCCCCCATCCACTGTTCTGTCTTTCTCTCCCCCCTCTCCCTGTTATCTCTCTCTAGCCCTGTTCTGTCTCTCCCCCCCGCCCCTGTTCTGTCTGTCTGTCTCCCCCCTAACCCCTGTTCTGTCTCTCTCTCCCCCCCCCTCCCCTACCTTTGCCTGCAATGTTGGATCCAGGGAGGGGGCGGAGCTAACCGGCACAGCGGTGTAGCTCCGCCCCCACCCTGTGAAGCAGAGCACAGTCTGCATTACGGGGAGCCATGGGCAGCAAGAGAAGGTGCTGCTCGGGCTCCCCATGCTTAATGCAGGCTCCATGCTTAATGCAGGCTCTCCATGCGTAATGCAGGCTCTCCATGCTTAATGCAGGCTCCCCATGCTTAATGCAGGCTCCCCATGCTTAATGCAGGCTCTCCATGCTTAATGCAGGCTCCCCATGCTTAATGCAGGCTCCCCATGCTTAATGCAGGCTCCATGCTAAATGCAGGCTCTCCATGCTTAATGCAGGCTCTCCATGCGTAATGCAGGCTCTCCATGCGTAATGCAGGCTCCCCATGCTTAATGCAGGCTCCATGCTAAATGCAGGCTCCCCATGCTTAATGCAGGCTCTCCATGCTTAATGCAGGCTCCATGCTTAATGCAGGCTCCCCATACTTAATGCAGGCTCCCCATGCTTAATGCAGGCTCCATGCTTAATGCAGGCTCCCCATGCTTAATGCAGGCTCCCCATGCTTAATGCAGGCTCCCCATGCTTAATGCAGGCTCTCCATGCTTAATGCAGGCTCCATGCTTAATGCAGGCTCTCCATGCGTAATGCAGGCTCTCCATGCTTAATGCAGGCTCCCCATGCTTAATGCAGGCTCCCCATGCTTAATGCAGGCTCCATGCTTAATGCAGGCTCTCCATGCGTAATGCAGGCTCTCCATGCTTAATGCAGGCTCCCCATGCTTAATGCAGGCTCTCCATGCTTAATGCAGGCTCCCCATGCTTAATGCAGGCTCCCCATGCTTAATGCAGGCTCCATGCTAAATGCAGGCTCTCCATGCTTAATGCAGGCTCTCCATGCGTAATGCAGGCTCTCCATGCGTAATGCAGGCTCCCCATGCTTAATGCAGGCTCCATGCTAAATGCAGGCTCCCCATGCTTAATGCAGGCTCTCCATGCTTAATGCAGGCTCCATGCTTAATGCAGGCTCCCCATACTTAATGCAGGCTCCCCATGCTTAATGCAGGCTCCATGCTTAATGCAGGCTCCCCATGCTTAATGCAGGCTCCCCATGCTTAATGCAGGCTCCCCATGCTTAGTGCAGGCTCCCCATGCTTAATGCAGGCTCCCCATGCTTAATGCAGGCTCTCCATGCTTAATGCAGGCTCCATGCTTAATGCAGGCTCTCCATGCGTAATGCAGGCTCTCCATGCTTAATGCAGGCTCCCCATGCTTAATGCAGGCTCTCCATGCTTAATGCAGGCTCCCCATGCTTAATGCAGGCTCCCCATGCTTAATGCAGGCTCCATGCTAAATGCAGGCTCTCCATGCTTAATGCAGGCTCTCCATGCGTAATGCAGGCTCTCCATGCGTAATGCAGGCTCCCCATGCTTAATGCAGGCTCCATGCTAAATGCAGGCTCCCCATGCTTAATGCAGGCTCTCCATGCTTAATGCAGGCTCCATGCTTAATGCAGGCTCCCCATACTTAATGCAGGCTCCCCATGCTTAATGCAGGCTCCATGCTTAATGCAGGCTCCCCATGCTTAATGCAGGCTCCCCATGCTTAATGCAGGCTCCCCATGCTTAGTGCAGGCTCCCCATGCTTAATGCAGGCTCCCCATGCTTAATGCAGGCTCTCCATGCTTAATGCAGGCTCTCCATGCGTAATGCAGGCTCTCCATGCGTAATGCAGGCTCTCCATGCTTAATGCAGGCTCTCCATGCTTAATGCAGGCTCTCCATGCGTAATGCAGGCTCCATGCTTAATGCAGGCTCCCCATGCTTAATGCAGGCTCCCCATGCTTAATGCAGGCTCCCCATGCTTAATGCAGGCTCTCCATGCTTAATGCAGGCTCCATGCTTAATGCAGGCTCCCCATGCTTATTGCAGGCTCCATGCTTAATGCAGGCTCCCCATGCTTAATGCAGGCTCCCCATGCTTAATGCAGGCTCCCCATGCTTAATGCAGGCTCCCCATGCTTAGTGCAGGCTCCCCATGCTTAATGCAGGCTCCCCATGCTTAATGCAGACTCCCCATGCTTAATGCAGGCTCTCCATGCTTAATGCAGGCTCCCCATGCTTAATGCAGGCTCCATGCTTAATGCAGGCTCCCCATGCTTAATGCAGGCTCCCCATGCTTAATGCAGGCTCTCCATGCTTAATGCAGGCTCCATGCTTAATGCAGGCTCCCCATGCTTAATGCAGGCTCCCCATGCTTAATGCAGGCTCCATGCTTAATGCAGGCTCCATGCTTAATGCAGGCTCCATGCTTAATGCAGGCTCCATGCTTAATGCAGGCTCCATGCTTAATGCAGGCTCCATGCTTAATGCAGGCTCCCCATGCTTAATGCAGGCTCTCCATTCTTAATGCAGGCTCTCCATGCTTAATGCAGGCTCCATGCTTAATGCAGGCTCCCCATGCTTAATGCAGGCTCTCCATGCTTAATGCAGGCTCCATGCTTAATGCAGGCTCCCCATGCTTAATGCAGGCTCCCCATGCTTAATGCAGGCTCCATGCTTAATGCAGGCTCCATGCTTAATGCAGGCTCCCCATGCTTAATGCAGGCTCCATGCTTAATGCAGGCTCCATGCTTAATGCAGGCTCCCCATGCTTAATGCAGCCTCCATGCTTAATGCAGGCTCCCCATGCTTAATGCAGGCTCCATGCTTAATGCAGGCTCCCCATGCTTAATGCAGGCTCCCCATGCTTAATGCAGGCTCCCCATGCTTAATGCAGGCTCCATGCTTAATGCAGGCTCCATGCTTAATGCAGGCTCCCCATGCTTAATGCAGGCTCCATGCTTAATGCAGGCTCCCCATGCTTAATGCAGGCTCCATGCTTAATGCAGGCTCCATGCTTAATGCAGGCTCCCCATGCTTAATGCAGGCTCTCCATGCTTAATGCAGGCTCCATGCTTAATGCAGGCTCCGTGCTTAATGCAGGCATGGGGAGCCGAGCAGCACTATCTCATGCTGCCAGTGACTCCCAGTGAAGCAGATGCTGCTCTGCTTCACAGGGTGGGGGTGGAGCTACACCTCTCAGCCGGTTAGCTCCGCCCCCTCTCCGGATCTAGCAGAGCCTGCCGAGCAGAGGGCTGGTGAGGGGGGATCTTTTGATCTCCCCCAGCCAGTGCCTCTACCGGCTTTTTTTAAAAAATGTTTAACTTTTTTTTACATTTTTTAAACTTTTTTTTTTTTGAACGGGAGGGCGCCCCCTGGGGTGTTGCGTCCTGTGCGCTCGCACAGGTCGCACACCCCTAAGGCCGGCCCTGGAAAATCATGAGTGAGAGGACAACAGAGAATTAGCAAAGGAATTCCAAAATTAGCAGAATTTGAAGTATAGCTGAAAAAAGAGAACTCCGCTACTTTAGCTTTAAGTTTGAAATTCTCTTGTCAATTCCCTGCAAATAATTACTTAATGAATAAAGCCCTATGTGTCTCATGTCCCCCATTCCTTCTAGATTGGAAGCTCTGCGAGCGAGGCTCTCTGCCTCACGAATCTGCATCAGTTTGTCTGTAATTCCCTTTTGATGCTCTGTACCAAGCGCTGTATACATTGTTGGCGCTATATAATAATAATGTAATAATTTATGTAATATATGTGTCTTCCACATTGTCCTATAGCATTACCATATTAAAGGCTGAGTTCTCCAGTCCTGAGTTCAGAGTACAAACTGACACATAATCTATAGCGTATATATAATTGTGCTCTGTGTATAAATCTATTGTGTTTTTCTCTCTCGTTTCCCCAATGTTTCATGGATTACATCAGCTTTCCTTATTTCTTTAAACATTTTGGTGAGTTCCTATTAATATTTGTATCTCTAAGGACGTCTGTGGTAACTGATAGAAGCATTTATAAAAAATAGATATTTTTAATGCAAAGAACTAAAACCTAGAAAGGCAAAAAAAGGTATATAAAGTTCTTTAGCATTAAATTAAATTATATAATCAGAATCTTGTTAAGCAGCTTGAGGGTTTTGTAATAAAGGTTAGTTGTGGGACAGAGTTCTAAAAGTGGTCCAGTCACCATGGAAACCAATGCAACGTTCCTGCTGATTCCAGTCACCATGGAAACCAATGGAATGTCCCTGCTGATTCCAGTCACCATGAAAACCAATGGAATGTTCCTGCTGATTCCAGTCACCATGAAAACCAATGGAATGTTCCTGCTGATTCCAGTCACCATGGAATCCAATGGAATGTTCCCGCTGATTCCAGTCACCATGGAAACCAATGGAATGTCCCTGCTGATTCCAGTCACCATGAAAACCAATGGAATGTTCCTGCTGATTCCAGTCACCATGGAATCCAATGGAATGTTCCCGCTGATTCCAGTCACCATGGAAACCAATGGAATGTTCCTGCTGATTCCAGTCACCATGAAAATCAGTGGAATGTTCCTGCTGATTCCAGTCAATATGGAAACCAATCGAATGTTCCTGTTGATTACATCACTTTTGAACTTTACCCCAGAATCACCATGGAAACCAATGGAATGTTCCTGCTGATTACATCACTTTTACAACTTTACCCCAGAATCACCATGGAAACCAATGGAATGTTCCTGCTGATTCCAGTCACCATGGAAGCCAATAGAATGTTCCTGCTGATTCCAGTCACCATGGAAACCAATGGAATGTTCCTGCTGATAACATCACTTTTTAGAACTCTGCCCCAGAAATGACTTTATATATAAACCAAATTTTGGTTGAGTTGATAATATAAATAATATTATCAGTCTATCTCATGCCAACCAGGGTGCAATTAGAACTCAGTCGGTGCTCCCTTGTTTAAAGGGACAATACTTGTGCTTCTAATATAGAAGCACAGTGAAACGTTAGTTGTGCCTAGTATGAGGATGAACTGACGTGTACTTTTGATAGTACTTTGATAGTACACGCCAGTTTATCATCTGACCGACAGCTGCCATGTTTCCATAGGAAGCAGGCAGCCGTCTTGTTGGCGACTGTCTCTTTGCTAGCACAGAGAGAGACCCTCGTTTTTGCATGGGATTAGCGGGGGGGGGGGGGGGGGGGGTTAAGTAGGATTCTGGGATTGGGTTGGGACATCCAACTATGACCTCTTTGCCTCACTATCCACTCTTCCATAGACTGAGGCCAATGTCGTCGTTGACCTTATTTGCATATCCCTACCCAGAATCCCGTGCAGCACTGTATTACTGGAGATTTCTGTGGAAGACCCGCTGCCTGGTGCGGGATCTGTTCAGTCATGCTCCAGGGATTTTTACTGGGTGTTGCAGGGGAGATATGTCATGTTCCCTCTACCTCACCCTGCCTTGTGCTTTAAGAAAATTGTCTTCTCCGTTGCACCTTGCAGTGGGGAGTTTCTCTTAAAAATAAAAAAGCCAGTTTGTTCCTTACAAACAGCCATGCGCGAAACATTATACAACTCCTGCTATTTACTAAAGGGAACATAAACATTGCTGCCTTAACTGTGTGCTATAATAGCACGGCTTACAGCTTGAAAGATTTGTCCATAGCTTTTCCAGGAGTAAAAGTTAATGAGTGTTATTATTAGCAAGTAATCGTCTCTCAGTCAAGGTAACTGGCTGGTTAATCGACTGCCTCTCTCTCTCTCTCTCTCTGCTTTTACTGAAGCCAAATACAGAGCTCCGGTGGCTGTTTATTGTGGGAGTTTACCCAAAATCAAACCGGGGTACGTGTCCCTGAGAAATGGGAGTATCGACTCGAACTTGCAGCTGTGTGGAAACAGATGGGGGGCCGCTGATACAGGTAGGGAGCTGGGGATGGGGCAGTGGGCTGTAATCATCCTGATTGACCATCAGTTTTGGCCAAGTAGGAGTCATCCTCTTGAGCTTTAGCATTGTGGATTACATGATGCTCGGCCAGCCAAGAGACGGAAGTACTTGGCCAGCCTAGGGGTTGAAAGTCCCATAAACATTCCACTGAATTGATGAACTGAGTCGACCCTCTGTGTACTCCAGAAAGCACTGGCTGTGTGAAGTTGCCAGGAGCAAAGTAAGGCCAGTTGCACAATATGAGACAGAGGGACACTGGTGCAGGAATATTTTTCCTATCCATCCTCTTCACTCACTCCATTATCTTTCCTCCTGAATCCAGTTTTGAGATGCAGCCCTACCCCTTATCTTAGTTCTGTTTGCCTAATTTGTCTTTATGTCTTGGGATGGGGTGGGCGAATAGGAGGGCCAGAGGGAAACTTCTTATTGTTGGTCCAGATAAAAAGAAGATCTGTGCCCACTCTGGCAGAGAAGTCCTTGTTGAGGTCTTATTCTCTTGTGTGATCTTCCTGATTGTCTGGGTACTTTTATTGCTGTCGGACAGTTCATCACGGCCACATCACCGCGGCAGTTTGAACACTGAAGACCAGCGCAGTCGCTTCATCGCGGAAATGGAAGCGCTGACAGTTCTGCACTGACCTGTCAGCGCTTACAAATATACACCCCGCTAATAATTTAACCCCCCTAATAAACCAACCCCCCTAAAAGTGACCCAGAACCCCCATACTAAACCCTCAACCCAAACACTAATACTAACAATGCCCCTAACCCCAATACTAACATTAACTCCCCCAAACCCTAATACTTACCCCTGAACCATAATACTAATAACTGTCCTCCCCGAACCCTAATACTAACATTAACCCCCCCATGAACCCTAATACTAATACCTAACCCCCCGAACCCTAATACTAATACTAACCTCCCCTAACCCTAATACTAACATCAAACCTCCGGAAGCCCATTACTAATAACTGTCCCCCGAAACCTAATACTAACTTTAAACGTCCGAACCCTTATACTACCCCCTGAACCCTAATACTAACATTAACCCCCCATGAATCCTAATACTAATACCTAACCCCCCCGAAGCCTAATAGTAATACTACCCTCCCCTAACCCTAATAATAATAACCTAACCCCCAAACCCTAATACTAATACTACCCTCCCCTAACCCTAATACTAATAGCTAACCCCTGAACCCTAATACTAACATTTAGTGTTGAGCGAACCCGAACCGCGGACATTTCGGCGATTACATTGTATGTAATGCTATTGGCTTTCTATAAACCGAAATAGAATTTCTTATGAATGGGGACTCTAGTTCGGTTTATAGAAAGCCAATAGTATTACATGTATTCCATAAACCGAAAGTCTATAAACCGAACTTATTCTGTTTATAGGCTTTCTTTTTATTTTAGTGTTGAGCGAACCGAAATAGAGACCCCATTCATAAGAATAGGTCAATTGATGGGGACTCTATTTCGGTTTATAGAAAGCCAATAACATTACATGGCTATTGGCTTTCTATAAACCGAAATAGAGTCCCCATTCATACGAATAGGTCAATTGACCTATTCGTATGAATGGGGACACTCACCCACATTTCACTTCATTTTGCAGCCCTCTAGCCCTTTCCAGGACTTTTTTAGAGGCATTTTAGTGGCCAAAAGTTCAATGGCGTTCGGGGTCAAGTTCGGGGTCCAGTTCGACCCCGAACCCGGACTTTTTTCTGAAGTTCAGCCGAACCCGCCGAACCCGAACATCCAGGTGTCCGCTCAACTCCACTAACATTAAACCCCCAAACCCTAATACTAATACCTAACCCCCGAACCTTATAGTAATACAACCCTCCCCTAACCCTAATACTAATTACCTAACCCCCAAACCCTAATACTTAAACTACCCTCCCCTAACCCTAATACTAACATTAACCTCCCATGAATCCTAATACTAACACTACCCTCCCCTAACCCTAATACTAACATTAACCTCCCATGAATCCTAATACTAACACTACCCTCCCCTAACCCTAATACTAACATTAACCCCCCATGAATCCTAATACTAATACCTAACCCCCCAAACCCTAAAACTAATACCTAACCCCTGAACCCTAATACTAACATTAAACCCCCCGAACCCTATTACTAACCCCTCGAACCCTAATACTAACATTAAACCCCCTGAACCCTAATACTAATACCTAACAACCCCCGAACCCTAATACTAACATTAAACCCTCCGAACTCTATTACTAACCCCTCGAACCCTAATACTAACATTAAACCCCCGAACCCTAATACTAATACCTAACATGCCCCGAACCCTAATACTAACATTACCCCCCCTGAACCCAAATACTAACATTACCCCCACCCCCCTGAACCCAAATACTAACATTAACCCCCCTTCAACATTATTGATATTCACCTTCAGTGATCCTGCCATGAAAGGTCCGGCGATGACCTATCACGCGAGAGGGGGCGGTGAAGCGGCTGCAATGAACTCTCCCACCCCCTCATGGAAAGTCCATTCAAGTTGTTGCTCCTCTTGGACGCAAGTCATTGCACCCCTGAAATCAATGTATTCAGTTACAAGATCTATTGTGTGGATATATAAATATGCAACATTTTCCAGCAGCTGCAATTCAGACTACCTTAAGCATCCAGATGAAGAGGTCCTACTTATGGGGTGGAAATGGAGAAGACTTTCCAGCTGACATTGTCCCTCCTCCGTTGGACTTAGAAGGGAAGAAAGACTACCACTCTTCAGTGGAAGAGCACACACCTCGGATAAAGCCAACGAGTCCTTCCCCAAGGGACCAGAGAGAACAGGAGGTGGGCAGTGCGGCTTTGGAAACGGCCCGTCTCAAGGACAAGCTGAAAAGAAAGATGTCTGGAGACCTTGGGAGCAAGGGAGGTGAGTCCCGTCCCCCCCCCACCCCCCCACACACTGGATTAGCTATAGGACTGAGGGTCAAGAGAACACCCTTCATGGATCAAGAAGCTGGTATAAGCCAGGGGCGTCCAACGTGCGGCCCGACTGGGCTCTGCTCCTGTAGCCGCACCTTGAACTACACACCGCACGGGAAGCTGTGTCCAGTCTTCTGATAAACAACTTGAGTGAATTCTACTGCACAGGCGCAGTAGAATTCACTCATTGTGCACCACAGCGCATGCGCACAAAGTTACAGCGGTCAATCAGCCGTAACTTTGCCAGAACAGCGCATGCGCGAGGGACACACACCACCTCACGCCCCCTCTGGATCAGCTGCGGGGGGAGGGAGGGGGCTGCCTCTGTCCCCCGTTTGTGAGTTCCACTTTCTACGCTAGTAAGTGAGAATAATAAGTAAGAGGCCTATACTTTACCTGTCACCGCAGCTGATCCGGAGGGGGCGTGAGGTGGTGTGTGTCCCTCGCGCAGGCACTCCTCTGCCAAAGTTACAGCTGATTGACAGCTGTAACTTTGTGCGCATGCGCTATGGTGCACAATGAGTGAATTATACTGCACCTGTGCAATAGAATTCACTCAAGTTTTTTGTCAGAACACCAGGAACAAAGTTCCCTACATAGAGCGCTGCTGTTCTCATGCGCATATCCCCTCCTCTACCCTGCGCGTGAGGTCATGCGCGAAGGTCAGAGGGAGGGAAGAAGCACACCAGCAGCATGAAGCTATTGGGGAGCCCACAACCTCCACAGCCCCGTTTAAAAAAAAAAAAAAATAAACTGTTTGGTAAGTGTGTGTTTTCGAGTGTGTGTATATATGTGTATGTGTGTGTGGGGTAAGTGTATGTATCTGAGTGTGTGTGTGTGTGTGTATAAATGTGTATCTGGGGTAAGTGTATGTATGTATGTATATATGTGTGTGTGTGTGTGGGGTAAGTGTATGTATCTGAGTGTGTGTGTGTGTGTGTATATATGTGTATGTGTGTGTGGGGTAAGTGTATGTATCTGAGTGTGTGTGTGTGTGTGTATAAATGTGTATGTGTGTGTGGGGTAAGTGTATGTATCTGAGTGTGTGTGTGTGTGTGTATAAATGTGTATGTGTGTGTGGGGTAAGTGTATGTATCTGAGTGTGTGTGTGTGTGTATAAATGTGTATGTGTGTGTGGGGTAAGTGTATGTATCTGAGTGTGTGTGTGTGTGTGTGTATAAATGTGTATGTGTGTGTGGGGTAAGTGTATGTATCTGAGTGTGTGTGTGTGTGTGTATAAATGTGTATGTGTGTGTGGGGTAAGTGTATGTATCTGAGTGTGTGTGTGTGTGTGTATAAATGTGTATGTGTGTGTGGGGTAAGTGTATGTATCTGAGTGTGTGTGTGTATAAATGTGTATGTGTGTGTGGGGTAAGTGTATGTATCTGAGTGTGTGTGTGTGTGTATAAATGTGTATGTGTGTGTGGGGTAAGTGTATGTATCTGAGTGTGTGTGTGTGTGTATAAATGTGTATGTGTGTGTGGGGTAAGTGTATGTATCTGAGTGTGTGTGTGTGTGTATAAATGTGTATCTGGGGTAAGTGTATGTATGTAAATATGTGTATGTGTGTGTGGGGTAAGTGTATGTATCTGAGTGTGTGTGTGTGTGTGTATAAATGTGTATCTGGGGTAAGTGTATGTATGTATGTATATATGTGTGTGTGTGTGTGGGGTAAGTGTATGTATCTGAGTGTGTGTGTGTGTGTGTATAAATGTGTATCTGGGGTAAGTGTAAGTATGTAAATATGTGAGTGTGTATAAATGTGTATGTGTGTGGGGGTTAAGTGTATGTATGTATGTATGTATGTATGTATGTGAGTGTGTGTGTGTGTGTATAAATGTGTATCTGGGGTAAGTGTATGTATGTATGTATGTATGTGAGTGTGTGTGTGTGTATAAATGTGTATCTGGGGTAAGTGTATGTATGTATGTATGTATGTATGTATGTGAGTGTGTGTGTGTGTGTGTGTGTGTATAAATGTGTATCTGGGGTAAGTGTATGTATGTATGTATATATGTGTGTGTGTGTGTGGGGTAAGTGTATGTATGTATGTATATATGTGTGTGTGTGTGTATAAATGTGTATCTGGGGTAAGTGTATGTATGTATATATGTGTGTGTGTGTGTATAAATGTGTATCTGGGGTAAGTGTATGTATGTAAATATGTGAGTGTGTGTGTATAAATGTGTATGTGTGTGGGGGTTAAGTGTATGTATGTATGTATGTATCTATGTGAGTGTGTGTGTGTGTGTGTGTGGGGTAAGTGTATGTATGTGTGTGTGTATAAATGTGTATCTGGGGTAAGTGTATGTGTGTGGGGGTTAAGTGTATGTATGTATGTATGTGAGTGTGTGTGTGTGTGTGTGGGGTAAGTGTATGTATGTGTGTGTGTATAAATGTGTATCTGGGGTAAGTGTATGTATGTAAATATGTGAGTGTGTGTGTATAAATGTGTATGTTTGTGGGGGTTAAGTGTATGTATGTATGTGAGTGTGTGTGTGTGTGTGGGGTAAGTGTATGTATGTGTGTGTGTGTGTGTGTATAAATGTGTCTGTTTGTGTGGGGTAAGTGTATGTATTGAGTGTGTGTGTGTGTAGAAATGTGTATCTGGTAAGTGTATGTATGTATGTATATATGTGAGTGTGTGTGTATAAGTGGGGGTTGAGTGTATGTATGTATGTGAGTGTGTGTGTGGGGTAAGTGTATGTATGTGAGTGTGTGTGTATAAATGTGTATGTTTGTGGGGGTTGAGTGTATGTATGTACGTGAGTGTGTGTGTGGGGTAAGTGTATGTATGTGAGTGTGTGTGTATACATGTGTATCTGGGATAAGTGTATGTATGTATGTATGTATGTATATATGTGAGTGTGTATAAATGTGTTTGTTTGTGTGGGGTAAGTGTATGTATATATGTATGTGAGTGTGTGTGAGTGTATAAATGTGGATCTGGGGTAAGTGTATGTATGTATGTATGTATATATGTGAGTGTGTGTATAAATGTATATGTTTGTGGAGGTTAAGTGTATGTATGTATGTATATATGTGAGTGTGTGTATAAATGTATATGTTTGTGGAGGTTAAGTGTATGTATGTATGTGAGTGTGTGTGTGTGGGGTAAGTGCATGTATTGAGTGTGTGTGTGTGTGTGTATAAATGTGTATTTGTGGTAAGTGTATGTATGTATATATGTGAGTGTGTATAAATGTGTATGTTTGTGGGGGTTAAGTGTATGTATGTATGTGAGTGTGTGTGTGGGGTAAGTGTATGTATGTGAGTGTGTGTGTGTGTATAAATGTGTATCGTGGGTAAGGGTATGTATGTATATATGTGAGTGTGTGTATATAAATGTGTATCTGGGGTAAGTGTATGTATGTATGTATATATGTGAGTGTGTGTGAATAAATGTGTATCTGGGGTAAGTCTATTTATGTATGTATATATGTGAGTGTGTGTGTATAAATGTGTATCTGGGGTAAGTGTATGTATGTATGTATATATGTGAGTGTGTGTGTATACATGTGTATGTTTGTGGGGGTTAAGTGTATGTAGTATGTATGTATGTATCTGTGTGTGTGTGTGGGGGGTAAATGTATGTATATATGTGAGAAAGTGTGTTTAAATGTGTATCTGGGGTAAGTGTATGTATGTGAGTGTGTGTACAAGTGTGTATGTTTGTGTGTGTGTGTATAAATGTGTATATGTGTGTGGGGTAAGTGTATGTATGTGAGTGTGTGTATAAATGTGTATCTATATGAATGCGTGTTAAGTGGGTGTTGGGTAAGTGTATGTATGTGAGTATGTGTATAAATGTGTATGTGTGGTAAGTGTATGTATGTGAGTATGTGTATATAAATGTG
The DNA here is from genome assembly GCA_036172795.1 of Pelodytes ibericus. NCBI lineage: Eukaryota > Metazoa > Chordata > Amphibia > Anura > Pelodytidae > Pelodytes > Pelodytes ibericus. Next base: position 13,540,460 of record CM069862.1, read on the forward strand.
TATGTGTGGTAAGTGTATGTATGTGAGTATGTGTGTATAAATGTGTATGTGTGGTAAGTGTATGTATGTTTGTATGTGTATATAAATGTGTATGTGTGGTAAGTGTGAGTATGTGTGTATAAATGTGTATGTGTGGTAAGTGTATGAATGTGAGTGTGTGTATAAATGTGTATGTGTGGTAAGTGTATGTATGTGAGTGTGTTTATAAATGTGTATGTGTGGTTAGTGTATGTATGTGAGTGTGTGTGTATAAATATGCATGTGTGTGTGGGGTAACTGTATGTATGTGAGTATGTGTGTATAAATGTATATGTGTGGTAAGTGTATGTATGTTTGTATGTGTATATAAATGTGTATGTGTGGTAAGTGTGAGTATGTGTGTATAAATGTGTATGTGTGGTAAGTGTATGGATGTGAGTGTGTGTATAAATGTGTATGTGTGGTAAGTGTATGTATGTGAGTGTGTTTATAAATGTGTGTGTGGGGTAAGTGTATGTATGTGAGTGTGTGTGTATAAATGTGTATGTGTGGTAAGTGTATGTATGTTTGTATGTGTATATAAATGTGTATGTGTGGTAAGTGTGAGTATGTGTGTATAAATGTGTATGTGTGGTAAGTGTATGGATGTGAGTGTGTATATAAATGTGTATGTGTGGTAAGTGTATGTATGTGAGTGTGTTTATAAATGTGTGTGTGGGGTAAGTGTATGTATGTGAGTGTGTGTATAAATGTGCATGTGTGTGTGGGGTAAGTGTATGTATGCGAGTACGTGTGTATAAATGTGCATGTGTGTGTGGGGTAAGTGTATGTATGTGAGTACGTGTATATAAATGTGCATGTGTGTGTGGGGTAAGTGTATGTATGTGAGTGTGTGTATAAATGTGCATGTGTGTGTGGGGTAAGTGTATGTATGTGAGTGCGTGTGTGTGTATAAATGTGTATCGTGGGTAAGGGTATGTATGTATGTATATATGTGAGTGTGTGTATATAAATGTGTATCTGGGGTAAGTGTATGTATGTATGTATATATGTGAGTGTGTGTGAATAAATGTGTATCTGGGGTAAGTCTATTTATGTATGTATATATGTGAGTGTGTGTGTATAAATGTGTATCTGGGGTAAGTGTATGTATGTATGTATATATGTGAGTGTGTGTGTATAGATGTGTATGGTTGTGGGGGTTAAGTGTATGTAGTATGTATGTATGTATGTATCTGTGTGTGTGTGGGGGGGGGGTAAATGTATGTATATATGTGAGAAAGTGTGTTTAAATGTGTATCTGGGGTAAGTGTATGTATGTGAGTGTGTGTACAAGTGTGTATGTTTGTGTGTGTGTGTATAAATGTGTATAAATGTGTATATGTGTGTGGGGTAAGTGTATGTATGTGAGTGTGTGTATAAATGTGTATCTATATGAATGCGTGTTAAGTGGGTGTTGGGTAAGTGTATGTATGTGAGTATGTGTATAAATGTGTATGTGTGGTAAGTGTATGTATGTGAGTATGTGTATATAAATGTGTATGTGTGGTAAGTGTGAGTATGTGTGTATAAATGTGTATGTGTGGTAAGTGTATGTATGTGAGTGTGTGTATAAATGTGTATCTATATGAATGCGTGTTAAGTGGGTGTTGGGTAAGTGTATGTATGTGAGTATGTGTATAAATGTGTATGTGTGGTAAGTGTATGTATGTGAGTATGTATAAATATGCATGTGTGTGTGGGGTAAGTGTATGTATGTGAGTATGTGTGTATAAATGTATATGTGTGGTAAGTGTATGTATGTTTGTATGTGTATATAAATGTGTATGTGTGGTAAGTGTGAGTATGTGTGTATAAATGTGTATGTGTGGTAAGTGTATGGATGTGAGTGTGTGTATAAATGTGTATGTGTGGTAAGTGTATGTATGTGAGTGTGTTTATAAATGTGTGTGTGGGGTAAGTGTATGTATGTGAGTGTGTGTATAAATGTGCATGTGTGTGTGGGGTAAGTGTATGTATGCGAGTACGTGTGTATAAATGTGCATGTGTGTGTGGGGTAAGTGTATGTATGTGAGTACGTGTGTATAAATGTGCATGTGTGTGTGGGGTAAGTGTATGTATGTGAGTGTGTGTATAAATGTGCATGTGTGTGTGGGATAAGTGTATGTATGTGAGTACGTGTGTATAAATGTGTTTGTGGGAAGGGGTGGTGGTAAGTGTGACTGTGTATACATGTGTGTGTTTGTAGTTAATGTGATCACTGCACATTAGTGTGAATTATATATCCCACACATATATATATTTATATGTATAATTCTCTGAATGAATGTAAAATGAATGCGGCCCATGCACACATACATTTCTAGCGAAGTGGCCCTTTGCATAATAAACTTGGACACCATGCCTTGTGGCTAGTCACCCCAAACTGATACTGGCCCAACCTTCAACCTACTCCCACATCGTATTAACCAACATTCAGTCACTCAACTGACTCCCACATCGTAATAACCAACATTCAGTCACTCAGCTTACTGCCACATCGTAATAACCAACATTCAGTCACTCAGCTTACTGCCACATCGTATTAACCAACATTCAGTCACTCAGCTTGCTCCCGCATCGTATTAACCAACATTCAGTCACTCAGCTTACTCCCACATCGTATTAACCAACATTCAGTCACTCAGCTTACTCCCACATCGTATTAACCAACATTCAGTCACTCAACTGACTCCCACATCGTAATAACCAACATTCAGTCACTCAGCTCACTGCCACATCGTAATAACCAACATTCAGTCACTCAGCTTACTGCCACATCGTATTAACCAACATTCAGTCATTCAGCTTGCTCCCGCATCGTATTAACCAACATTCAGTCACTCAGCTTACTCCCACATCGTATTAACCAACATTCAGTCACTCAGCTTACTCCTGCATCGTAATAACCAACATTCAGTCACTCAGCTTACTGCCACATCGTATTAACCAACATTCAGTCACTCAGCTTACTGCCACATCGTATTAACCAACATTCAGTCACTCAGCTTACTCCCACATCGTATTAACCAACATTCAGTCACTCAGCTTACTCCTGCATCGTAATAACCAACATTCAGTCACTCAGCTTACTCCCATATCGTAATAACCAACATTCAGTCACTCAGCTTACGCCCACATCGTAATAACCAACATTCAGTCACTAAGCTTACTCCCACATCGTAATAACCAACATTCAGTCACTCAGCTTACTCCCATATCGTAATAACCAACATTCAGTCACTCAGCTTACGCCCACATCGTAATAACCAACATTCAGTCACTCAGCTTACTCCTGCATCGTAATAACCAACATTCAGTCACTCAGCTTACTCCCATATCGTAATAACCAACATTCAGTCACTCAGCTTACGCCCACATCGTAATAACCAACATTCAGTCACTCAGCTTACTGCCACATCGTATTAACCAACATTCAGTCACTCAGCTTACTGCCACATAGTATTAACCAACATTCAGTCACTCAGCTTACTGCCACATCGTATTAACCAACATTCAGTCACTCAGCTTACTGCCACATCGTATTAACCAACATTCAGTCACTCAGCTTACTGCCACATCGTATTAACCAACATTCAGTCACTCAGCTTACTGCCACATCGTATTAACCAACATTCAGTCACTCAGCTTACTCCCACATCGTAATAACCAACATTCAGTCACTCAGCTTACTCCCACATCGTAATAACCAACATTCAGTCACTCAGCTTACTCCTGCATCGTAATAACCAACATTCAGTCACTCAGCTTACTCCCACATCGTATTAACCAACATTCAGTCACTAAGCTTACTCCCACATTGTATTAACCAACATTCAGTCCCTTACTACCACCTGGCATTGGGCTTTTAGTTTAACTCATTTGAGTGATAAGCCTCATTGGGCATCTTATTAGCTACAGAATACATTCCCAATGGCACTGGGACAACCAAGGAGATGGAAAGCACATGATGCCCTGCTTAGAAGGCTAGCGCCAAAACTCCACAAAACATTCCTTAAACTCAGTGATGGCGTGTATTAATATTACTTAACATTACTTAACATAAGTAGGTAATATTAATACAAGCCATCACTGAGTTCAACGGAACGTTTTGTGGAGTTTTGGCGCTAGCCTTCTAAGCAGGGGGCTCGATAAATCCCAATGGTGACTATTAAATTAGACCTGGCACCCGGAAAGGGTCATCCACACATGGCTCCCCTCGTCCTGGGGATGTGTGGGGATGACCCACTTCCTGCTCTGCCCCTTCGCACTTTAGTGGCGGAGAAGCGGGTGTCACACATGAATCCCCCTCCCGTGCAATGAGGTAAAGGGGGAGTCATTGATAGAAGTACTTTTTTTTATTTTGTTTTTTCCTCTTAAAAAAATAAAATAATCAAAGCTGAGAGCTTGTGTGTGTGTGTGTATGTGACTGACTGTGTCTCTGTGTGTGTATGTATGTGACTGACTATGTCTCTGTGTGTGAATGTATGTGACTGACTGTGTCTCTGTGTGTGTATGTATGTGACTGACCATGTCTCTGAGTGTGTATGTATGTGACAGACTTTGTGTGTGTATGTATATGTATGTGACGGTCTCTGTGTGTATGCATGTGGCTGATTGTATCTGTGTGTGCATGTGATGGACTTTGTCTCTGTGTGTGTGACTGACTGTGTCCCTGTGTGCATATATGTGACTGACCGTGTCTCTGTGTGTGTGTGTGCATGTGACTGACACTGTCTTTCTATGTGTGTAGGTATGTGGCTGACTTTATCTGTGTGTGACTGGCTGTATCTGTGTGTGTGTGTGTGTATGTATGGGACTGACTCTATCTGTGTGTGTGTGCGTGTGACTGACTCTGTCTCTGTATGTATGAATGTGACGGACTATGTGTATGTGACTGACTGTGTGTGTGTGTGTGTACGTATGAATGTGATGGACTGTGTCTGTTTATGTAAATGTATGTGACTGTCCCTGTGTGTATGAATGTGACTGACTGTGTCTCTGTGAGGGGTTGAGATGTCCTTTACTGATATTTAATGGGAGTAGAACAGAACCTCAGATAACACCCCCTGCCATCTGTATGTATATATTTTGAATATATACATTAACCTAATTTAACCTTGCACATCCAAAGACGACCCAGAGGAGCAGTGAAGAGCTAATGAACTTCTCATATGGGTAGCTGAAGGGATCTCTTTAGTGGGAATCAAAAGTAGAGCTTTAGCTCTTGGGTCAACAAAGGGCTGAACACAAATGGTCAAGAGTACTAGTTTGTCGGGATGCCACTAAGCCTTTAAGCTAGAGACTGGCTCTTGCACTATATAATGGTGATCCTGATAATAATAAGTTACAGCACTGCAGGTCAATAATACGGTTATTGATAACATCTCTCTCTCTGCATATTTACAGCTGAGTTCATGAACTCTTTAAGCATGCCTCCGAAACCTTCTGGTTTGAAAGGCGCCACTCAGTGGGCACTGAACGGCACAAAGCCTGTCCCACCAATCCAGAGGAGTCCACTCAGCAGCCCATCACCCCAAACAAGCAGGTCAGTGGAGGACAGCACCCAGAGCAATGGGGAGAAGAGTGCTGAGACTACAGATGGACAAGCAGACCAATCCCCAGCATCTGCAGAGGTAATAACTCGGGGTACAAGAATGGCCACTAGCAGCGGGAAGTTACCCCCCCCCCCCCCACAAACACATAAGTGATTTCCTATGAGATCCATTCGGTCTCCCTCTTTTTCAGCTGCAACAGGTGCGTTACAGCGCGGAGAAGAAGAGGAATTCCTTGATCCCCCCAATTCACAAGTTATCTGCAGTCCCACCTGAGATGAGCGAGCCCAATCCGAACTCAATGTCTTCCACTACCCCACTTACCAGACGTTCTCCGGACCCGAGACAGAGGGATTTACACAACAGGTCAATAACACCTTCATTCACCATTTCTTTATCACTTATGACATATATAGGACCCAGAACATATGGGGTATGTGTATATAAAGGTGAATCCTGGGGCAAAGATCTAAGAAGAACCATCAGTTGTCTTCCATAGTGATCTACTACGCCTCGTAACATTTGGCCAAAGAAAGACACTTTTCTTGTAGGAGAAGAAGCTGAGGGCATGACTATGGGCAGGGCATAATAAGGAATTTATAGGTGACATCATGACCTATCTAGGTAATTACATTATTTAGAAGAATAAAGGATTGTCTCGGCCTTACACCATGCAGCATCTACAGTAACATCGTACACAACTCACAACAGAGGAGTGTAATCCAAGCGGTTGCCACCAAGCCAGGCCCATTTTGCCCCTGAAACAATTTTTCTGTTGGCAAGTGCCTCCCCGGCTGAATGGGGAACATTTTTTTAACGTGGGTCGGGAGCCGGTAGTGATAAAGAAACATGATTTTCGCAGACTTCTAAATGGTGGAACCAAATGGCAGCATTGAATATATTTCTAACACTTTACAAATACACAATCCTTGGTTGTGTTGTGTGATTTTGCATCTGTGTAAGAAACTAGATGTAGAAAATGTGTGCCCCAAAAAAAGAATCTACAATTTGATATTTACTAAATTTTGGTAAAAATGGCTGGCAGACGTAAAGCATTATAGACTTGTAAAATTTATATACTTTTACTATAATTAGCCACTAGTGTTGAGCGGACCCGAACCGCACTGTAAATAGTACATTTGCGTCTTGCGGTGCACTTCATATCTGAGAGTCAAATAGAACAGTCCAATACTGTGCTTACAGCGCACTTTGAAAAATTCTGGCTACCTCCTCCTCCTCCAGCGCCGCTTCCACCTACCCCGCCACGGTCACCGCCTCCTCAACCTATGGGTCACTTAGTATAAACTGAAAGACAATACCCTGCACTCCAACCCTCTCTCAAATGGATAATTCTGTTGATCCTCCTGGCAGCCATGCTTTAGATTTAGATTTATGTTCTTCCAAAGCTAAAATCAAAGATTCCATCTAGTGATATTTTATGGCTCAGTTGTATTTGTATGTATTTTATGTTATTTGAGGTTATTTCCCTATCCACATTTGCTTGCAGGGCACTTGTCCTACTCTTACCCACATTTTACTTCCTTTTGCAGCCCTCTAGCCCTTTCCAGGACTTTTCTAGAGGCATTTTAGTGGCCAAAAGTTCGGGTCCCCATTGACTTCAATGGGGTTCAGGGGTCAAGTTCGATGTCAAGTTTGACCCCGAACCCGGACTTTTTTTCCGAAGTTCGGCCGAACCCTCCGAACTCGAACATCGAGGTGTCCGCTCAACTCTATTAGCCACCCATTTATTCTGTGCTAGATACACCTTGCGATGTTCATTCACCAGCCTCTGCCACCTTATCCTCTCACTGGGGGAGACTGCACCATTTTACCCCCGCCCCCCCCCAAAAAAAAACCCCAGCAAAGATCATGGATGTAAATTAATACTTTCTTGCACTTTCCTTTTTAGCTCCAACTCAGACTGCACTGAAGATAAATCTCAGGTTACTTTGGGTAAGTTATAATAATAAGATCCGTTTTATGGATAATATCATCACTTAGAACATATATATTGGTTGCTCCTTAGTACCACCCCCGACGTGAAAATGTCCTATTTATTTATCATACATATTAAAGTCAAATTGTTTTAAAAAAACATATGTGCTTGTTCAATTTTGAATTTCTGTATTCTCACAAATACCAGGTTGGCAGCTTCCACTGGTCCAACCACTCAGCTCTTGGGTAGCGATCTGCAAGTTTTTTTTTCTACCAGAGTTACAGTTAGGGTTGTCAGGTCAAATACTAATTTGAACATATGTGAAGCTAATGTGAACACTCAGGAAGCATGACACTGTAGAAGGAAGGAGACAGACACAAGATGTTGGCACTGTAGTAGAAGAAGCAGCACAGAACATGATGATTTATAGGAAAGTTGTTTGATCCAGCACATTATATAGGTTAAATGGAAGCATTAGGGGTGTAATTTTAAATATCAGCTTTTTATTTTTAAAATTGAATCCTTCATTCTATAAACCTCTCCACCTAATTCACTCGATACACCAGCTTCACATCTTCCTGGCATCACCCACAGAGGTCCCCGCGGCATGAATAGCGGGGTAATTACATGTTCTTTTTGTAGAACAATTACTGCATATTAATCCTACACCGCGGGAGAAAAGCTTTACTGATTAGAAATCTGTAAACACAAGAGCTACATTCAGTGTTACAATCTGCAAACTGTATCTAAAGTAATATTACAATGGAGATGTTTCCAGCCAGATATCTTTACGCACAATGCTGAGAACAAAGCTAAGCAGTCACTTTATAACAAAGAAGAGAAGAAAGTATCAAGTTACAAACTAATCATTTGTTTCCAAAAGCAGTTGCTGCTTTACTAACTTCCACCACAAATCAAGTCTACTTTCATGGAAAATCATTATGACAAATATATTTTAAATCAAAGGGAATGTGATTTCTCTATAAAAGCATCTCTGTCTCCTAAATACTATTTATTGTGGCATACAATAGTAAAAGGGTCGACTCAAACCATAGATCGGTTACCCACGAAGACCCTCCGAATTCAGGGAAGAGTGCACGAAATTCGCCCATTTCAATCCTCCAGATATTAGTTGGAGAATTCAATAGAACAGTGTAGAAGAATTAAAGTAAACATTATAAACACAATACATGTAAATACAGTTATAATATATTCATGTTCTCTATCTACATGTAATGCTTTAGTCATGAAAGAAAGAACTGCAGGGAATTGAGAAGGAAATTTCAAACTTAAGGCCAAAGCAGCCGAGCAGGGAAAAAATTTCCATTCTCTTGAGTGTTGATTTTTTCCTGCTAATATTAAGCCAAGTGCTGGAGAGCCGAGTGTAGGGATCAGATGAAGCTGCAAACCTGATATTTGTGAGTAAATCATACAGACGGTTTTCTAGTTATCTAACTTGAATGTGCGTTAATACACATTGCTTATTTTCAAGCTACATAGTTACGTAGTAGTTTATGTTGAAAAAAGATTTGCGTCCATCAAATTCGACCCTTTCCCTATCCCATGTTAGCGCTGTTGATCCAAGTGATGGGGAAGGCGGCTATTTACTAACAATTGAGATGAGGTGATCCAAATACATCATCTCCTCAGTTAGGCCATACATTGGACAAGGAAAAAAGCTGTCGAGTTTACCCTGCTTAGGGGGTCATGTACTAAACAAGTGCAGTGGGGGAAAAATAGTTGGTAAAACACGAGTAAGGAGCAGTTTGCGACTATTTGTAACATTTTGCACTTGTTTTCCCTGATTCACGCCTCTTCCGTTTATTTTTATTTAGCGTGCATTTTTCCCGGTTGCGCCAATAAATTGTGATTATATTTGCGCATTGCTAAAGAGTTTTGTGAATATCTTGTGAAAAATAATTCTTATTTGCGCGTGAAAATTACACCAGCTTTTAGCGAGCGCTATCAAACGAGGGAGAAAAAATATTCGCCAAATTGCCTGTTTTTATTCGCCATTTGCGCGTATGTACTATCTGTGTGCTAAATGTTTAGTACATTGCAATAGGAGCAAAGCACAAAAATAGTTTTGCCCATAAAATATATATGTGTTTTTTTTATGACATAGTGAAATCTCAACTCTGCAGTTATTAAAATGTCATTTTCCCCCCATTTCTCATTGTAATTAATTACATTTCTTTGTCAATTGATGTTGAGAAAGAATTTACATATTTCTAAAAAAACTAGAAACTATAAGACAGTCAGTCCCGATCTCCTTAATATTTACAGAGAGTCTGAATATGGAGCCAAATCCCCATCAAGGGGCAAAGAATACAGGGAGCACGCTGGATCACAACCAGTACATCAATAATCACCCTCATTCGGGAAAAGACTCGGATGTGGCAGAAATCCCACAGCAAGAAGAGGACGGAAAAGAGAACAATGGCAGGGTAGGTCCGCAGTCCCTGCCACATGGGGTAACTAGAAATGTGGTGAGCCCCGCACTAAACTAGGCCCCCGCACTAAACTGGTGAGCCCCGCACTAAAATCCCATCACAGAGTGATAATTACCATGAAAAGGACTAGATTACTGACTGTATGATCCAGTGTGGACGGAATCCCATCACAGAGTAATAATTACCATGAAAAGGACTAGATTACTGACTGTGTGACCCAGTGTGGACGGAATCCCATCACAGAGTAATAATTACCATGAAAAGGACTAGATTACTGACTGTGTGACCCAGTGTGGACGGAATCCCATCACAGAGTAATAATTACCATGAAAAGGACTAGATTACTGACTGTATGATCCAGTGTGGACTGAATCCCATCACAGAGTAATAATTACCATGAAAAGGACTAGATTACTGACTGTATGATCCAGTGTGGACTGAATCCCATCACAGAGTAATAAATAACATGAAAAGGACTAGATTACTGACTGTGTGATCCAGTGTGGACGGAATCCCATCACAGAGTAATAATTACCATGAAAAGGACTAGATTACTGACTGTATGACCCAGTGTGGACGGAATCCCATCACAGAGTAATAATTACCATGAAAAGGACTAGATTACTGACTGTGTGACCCAGTGTGGACGGAATCCCATCACAGAGTAATAATTACCATGAAAAGGACTAGATTACTGACTGTATGATCCAGTGTGGACGGAATCCCATCACAGAGTAATAAATAACATGAAAAGGACTAGATTACTGACTGTGTGATCCAGTGTGGACGGAATCCCATCACAGAGTAATAATTACCATGAAAAGGACTAGATTACTGACTGTGTGACCCAGTGTGGACGGAATCCCATCACAGAGTAATAATTACCATGAAAAGGACTAGATTACTGACTGTATGATCCAGTGTGGACTGAATCCCATCACAGAGTAATAATTACCATGAAAAGGACTAGATTACTGACTGTATGATCCAGTGTGGACTGAATCCCATCACAGAGTAATAAATAACATGAAAAGGACTAGATTACTGACTGTGTGATCCAGTGTGGACGGAATCCCATCACAGAGTAATAATTACCATGAAAAGGACTAGATTACTGACTGTATGACCCAGTGTGGACGGAATCCCATCACAGAGTAATAATTACCATGAAAAGGACTAGATTACTGACTGTGTGACCCAGTGTGGACGGAATCCCATCACAGAGTAATAATTACCATGAAAAGGACTAGATTACTGACTGTATGATCCAGTGTGGACGGAATCCCATCACAGAGTAATAATTACCATGAAAAGGACTAGATTACTGACTGTATGATCCAGTGTGGACGGAATCCCATCACAGAGTGATAATTACCATGAAAAGGACTAGATTACTGACTGTATGACCCAGTGTGGACTGAATCCCATCACAGAGTAATAATTACCATGAAAAGGACTAGATTACTGACTGTATGATCCAGTGTGGACTGAATCCCATCACAGAGTAATAATTACCATGAAAAGGACTAGATTACTGACTGTATGATCCAGTGTGGACTGAATCCCATCACAGAGTAATAATTACCATGAAAAGGACTAGATTACTGACTGTATGATCCAGTGTGGACTGAATCCCATCACAGAGTAATAAATAACATGAAAAGGACTAGATTACTGACTGTGTGATCCAGTGTGGACGGAATCCCATCACAGAGTAATAATTACCATGAAAAGGACTAGATTACTGACTGTATGATCCAGTGTGGACGGAATCCCATCACAGAGTAATAATTACCATGAAAAGGACTAGATTACTGACTGTGTGATCCAGTGTGGACTGAATCCCATCACAGAGTAATAATTACCATGAAAAGGACTAGATTACTGACTGTATGATCCAGTGTGGACGGAATCCCATCACAGAGTAATAATTACCATGAAAAGGACTAGATTACTGACTGTATGACCCAGTGTGGACGGAATCCCATCACAGAGTGATAATTACCATGAAAAGGACTAGATTACTGACTGTGTGACCCAGTGTGGACGGAATCCCATCACAGAGTAATAATTAACGTGAAAAGGACTAGATTACTGACTGTGTGACCCAGTGTGGACGGAATCCCATCACAGAGTAATAATTAACGTGAAAAGGACTAGATTACTGACTGTGTGATCCAGTGTGGACGGAATCCCATCACAGAGTAATAATTACCATGAAAAGGACTAGATTACTGACTGTGTGATCCAGTGTGGACGGAATCCCATCACAGAGTAATAATTACCATGAAAAGGACTAGATTACTGACTGTGTGATCCAGTGTGGACTGAATCCCATCACAGAGTAATAATTACTATGAAAAGGACTAGATTACTGACTGTATGACCCAGTGTGGACGGAATCCCATCACAGAGTAATAATTACCATGAAAAGGACTAGATTACTGACTGTATGATCCAGTGTGGACTGAATCCCATCACAGAGTAATAATTACCATGAAAAGGACTAGATTACTGACTGTATGATCCAGTGTGGACTGAATCCCATCACAGAGTAATAAATAACATGAAAAGGACTAGATTACTGACTGTATGATCCAGTGTGGACTGAATCCCATCACAGAGTAATAATTACCATGAAAAGGACTAGATTACTGACTGTATGATCCAGTGTGGACGGAATCCCATCACAGAGTAATAATTACCATGAAAAGGACTAGATTACTGACTGTGTGACCCAGTGTGGACGGAATCCCATCACAGAGTAATAATTACCATGAAAAGGACTAGATTACTGACTGTGTGATCCAGTGTGGACGGAATCCCATCACAGAGTAATAATTACCATGAAAAGGACTAGATTACTGACTGTGTGATCCAGTGTGGACTGAATCCCATCACAGAGTAATAATTACCATGAAAAGGACTAGATTACTGACTGTATGATCCAGTGTGGACGGAATCCCATCACAGAGTAATAATTACCATGAAAAGGACTAGATTACTGACTGTATGACCCAGTGTGGACGGAATCCCATCACAGAGTGATAATTACCATGAAAAGGACTAGATTACTGACTGTGTGACCCAGTGTGGACGGAATCCCATCACAGAGTAATAATTAACGTGAAAAGGACTAGATTACTGACTGTGTGACCCAGTGTGGACGGAATCCCATCACAGAGTAATAATTAACGTGAAAAGGACTAGATTACTGACTGTGTGATCCAGTGTGGACGGAATCCCATCACAGAGTAATAATTACCATGAAAAGGACTAGATTACTGACTGTGTGATCCAGTGTGGACGGAATCCCATCACAGAGTAATAATTACCATGAAAAGGACTAGATTACTGACTGTGTGATCCAGTGTGGACTGAATCCCATCACAGAGTAATAATTACTATGAAAAGGACTAGATTACTGACTGTATGACCCAGTGTGGACGGAATCCCATCACAGAGTAATAATTACCATGAAAAGGACTAGATTACTGACTGTATGATCCAGTGTGGACTGAATTCCATCACAGAGTAATAATTACCATGAAAAGGACTAGATTACTGACTGTATGATCCAGTGTGGACTGAATCCCATCACAGAGTAATAAATAACATGAAAAGGACTAGATTACTGACTGTATGATCCAGTGTGGACTGAATCCCATCACAGAGTAATAATTACCATGAAAAGGACTAGATTACTGACTGTATGATCCAGTGTGGACGGAATCCCATCACAGAGTAATAATTACCATGAAAAGGACTAGATTACTGACTGTGTGACCCAGTGTGGACGGAATCCCATCACAGAGTAATAATTACCATGAAAAGGACTAGATTACTGACTGTGTGATCCAGTGTGGACGGAATCCCATCACAGAGTAATAAATAACATGAAAAGGACTAGATTACTGACTGTGTGATCCAGTGTGGACTGAATCCCATCACAGAGTAATAAATAACATGAAAAGGACTAGATTACTGACTGTATGATCCAGTGTGGACTGAATCCCATCACAGAGTAATAATTACCATGAAAAGGACTAGATTACTGACTGTGTGATCCAGTGTGGACTGAATCCCATCACAGAGTAATAAATAACATGAAAAGGACTAGATTACTGACTGTGTGATCCAGTGTGGACTGAATCCCATCACAGAGTAATAATTACCATGAAAAGGACTAGATTACTGACTGTATGATCCAGTGTGGACGGAATCCCATCACAGAGTAATAAATAACATGAAAAGGACTAGATTACTGACTGTATGATCCAGTGTGGATGGAATCCCATCACAGAGTGATAATTACCATGAAAAGGACTAGATTACTGACTGTATGATCCAGTGTGGACTGAATCCCATCACAGAGTAATAATTACCATGAAAGGACTAGATTACTGACTGTATGATCCAGTGTGGACTGAATCCCATCACAGAGTAATAATTACCATGAAAAGGACTAGATTACTGACTGTATGATCCAGTGTGGACGGAATCCCATCACAGAGTAATAATTACCATGAAAAGGACTAGATTACTGACTGTATGATCCAGTGTGGACGGAATCCCATCACAGAGTAATAATTACCATGAAAAGGACTAGATTACTGACTGTATGATCCAGTGTGGACGGAATCCCATCACAGAGTAATAAATAACATGAAAAGGACTAGATTACTGACTGTGTGATCCAGTGTGGACTGAATCCCATCACAGAGTGATAATTACCATGAAAAGGACTAGATTACTGACTGTATGATCCAGTGTGGACTGAATCCCATCACAGAGTAATAATTACCATGAAAAGGACTAGATTACTGACTGTGTGATCCAGTGTGGACTGAATCCCATCACAGAGTAATAATTACCATGAAAAGGACTAGATTAGTGACTGTGTGATCCAGTGTGGACGGAATCCCATCACAGAGTAATAATTACCATGAAAAGGACTAGATTACTGACTGTGTGATCCAGTGTGGACTGAATCCCATCACAGAGTAATAATTACCATGAAAAGGACTAGATTAGTGACTGTATGATCCAGTGTGGACTGAATCCCATCACAGAGTAATAATTAACATGAAAAGGACTAGATTACTGACTGTGTGATCCAGTGTGGACGGAATCCCATCACAGAGTAATAATTACCATGAAAAGGACTAGATTACTGACTGTGTGATCCAGTGTGGACTGAATCCCAACACAGAGTAATAATTACCATGAAAAGGACTAGATTACTGACTGTGTGATCCAGTGTGGACTGAATCCCATCACAGAGTAATAATTACCATGAAAAGGACTAGATTACTGACTGTAAGATCCAGTGTGGACGGAATCCCATCACAGAGTAATAATTACCATGAAAAGGACTAGATTACTGACTGTATGATCCAGTGTGGACGGAATCCCATCACAGAGTAATAATTACCATGAAAAGGACTAGATTACTGATTGTATGATCCAGTGTGGACTGAATCCCATCACAGAGTAATAATTACCATGAAAAGGACTAGATTACTGACTGTATGATCCAGTGTGGACGGAATCCCATCACAGAGTAATAATTACCATGAAAAGGACTAGATTACTGACTGTGTGATCCAGTGTGGACGGAATCCCATCACAGAGTAATAATTACCATGAAAAGGACTAGATTACTGACTGTGTGATCCAGTGTGGACGGAATCCCATCACAGATTAATAAATAACATGAAAAGGACTAGATTACTGACTGTATGATCCAGTGTGGACGGAATCCCATCACAGAGTAATAATTACCATGAAAAGGACTAGATTACTGACTGTATGATCCAGTGTGGACTGAATCCCATCACAGAGTAATAATTACCATGAAAAGGACTAGATTACTGACTGTGTGATCCAGTGTGGACTGAATCCCATCACAGAGTTATAATTACCATGAAAAGGACTAGATTACTGACTGTATGATCCAGTGTGGACTGAATCCCATCACAGAGTAATAAATAACATGAAAAGGACTAGATTACTGACTGTATGATCCAGTGTGGACGGAATCCCATCACAGAGTAATAATTACCATGAAAAGGACTAGATTACTGACTGTGTGATCCAGTGTGGACTGAATCCCATCACAGAGTAATAATTACCATGAAAAGGACTAGATTACTGACTGTGTGATCCAGTGTGGACTGAATCCCATCACAGAGTAATAATTACCATGAAAAGGACTAGATTACTGACTGTATGATCCAGTGTGGACTGAATCCATTAAACAGAGTAATAATTACCATGAAAAGGACTAGATTACTGACTGTATGATCCAGTGTGGACTGAATCCCATCACAGAGTAATAATTACCATGAAAAGGACTAGATTACTGACTGTATGATCCAGTGTGGACGGAATCCCATCACAGAGTAATAAATAACATGAAAAGGACTAGATTACTGACTGTGTGATCCAGTGTGGACGGAATCCCATCACAGAGTAATAATTACCATGAAAAGGACTAGATTACTGACTGTGTGATCCAGTGTGGACGGAATCCCATCACACAGTAATAATTACCATGAAAAGGACTAGATTACTGACTGTGTGATCCAGTGTGGACGGAATCCCATCACAGAGTAATAAATAACATGAAAAGGACTAGATTACTGACTGTATGATCCAGTGTGGACTGAATCCCATCACAGAGTAATAAATAACATGAAAAGGACTAGATTACTGACTGTCTGATCCAGTGTGGACTGAATCCCATCACAGAGTAATAAATAACATGAAAAGGACTAGATTACTGACTGTATGATCCAGTGTGGACTGAATCCCATCACAGAGTAATAAATAACATGAAAAGGACTAGATTACTGACTGTATGATCCAGTGTGGACTGAATCCCATCACAGAGTAATAATTACCATGAAAAGGACTAGATTACTGACTGTATGATGCAGTGTGGACGGAATCCCATCACAGAGTAATAATTATCGTGAAAAGGACTATATTACTGACTGTGTGATCCAGTGTGGACTGAATCCCATCACAGAGTAATAATTACCATGAAAAGGACTAGATTACTGACTGTATGATCCAGTGTGGACTGAATCCCATCACAGAGTAATAATTACCATGAAAAGGACTAGATTACTGACTGTATGATCCAGTGTGGACTGAATCCCATCACAGAGTAATAATTACCATGAAAAGGACTAGATTACTGACTGTATGATCCAGTGTGGACTGAATCCCATCACAGAGTAATAATTACCATGAAAAGGTCTAGATTACTGACTGTATGATCCAGTGTGGACTGAATCCCATCACAGAGTAATAATTACCATGAAAAGGACTAGATTACTGACTGTGTGATCCAGTGTGGACGGAATCCCATCACAGAGTAATAAATAACATGAAAAGGACTAGATTACTGACTGTATGATCCAGTGTGGACTGAATCCCATCACAGAGTAATAATTACCATGAAAAGGACTAGATTACTGACTGTATGATCCAGTGTGGACTGAATCCCATCACAGAGTAATAATTACCATGAAAAGGACTAGATTACTGACTGTGTGATCCAGTGTGGACGGAATCCCATCACAGAGTAATAATTACCAGGAAAAGGACTAGATTACTGACTGTATGATCCAGTGTGGACGGAATCCCATCACAGAGTAATAATTACCATGAAAAGGACTAGATTACTGACTGTATGATCCAGTGTGGATGGAATCCCATCACAGAGTAATAAATAACATGAAAAGGACTAGATTACTGACTGTATGATCCAGTGTGGACTGAATCCCATCACAGAGTAATAATTACCATGAAAAGGACTAGATTACTGACTGTGTGATCCAGTGTGGACGGAATCCCATCACAGAGTAATAAATAACATGAAAAGGACTAGATTACTGACTGTATGATCCAGTGTGGACTGAATCCCATCACAGAGTAATAATTACCATGAAAAGGACTAGATTACTGACTGTATGATCCAGTGTGGACGGAATCCCATCACAGAGTAATAATTACCATGAAAAGGACTAGATTACTGACTGTATGATCCAGTGTGGACGGAATCCCAACACAGAGTAATAATTACCATGAAAAGGACTAGATTAGTGACTGAATGATCCAGTGTGGACGGAATCCCATCAGAGAGTAATAATTACCATGAAAAGGACTAGATTACTGACTGTGTGATCTAGTGTGGATGGAATCCCATCACAGAGTAATAATTACCATGAAAAGGACTAGATTACTGACTGTATGACTCAGTGTGGACTGAATCCCATCACAGAGTAATAATTACCATGAAAAGGACTAGATTACTGACTGTGTGATCCAGTGTGGACTGAATCCCATCACAGAGTAATAATTACCATGAAAAGGACTAGATTACTGACTGTGTGATCCAGTGTGGACGGAATCCCATCACAGAGTAATAATTACCATGAAAAGGACTAGATTAGTGACTGTGTGATCCAGTGTGGACGGAATCCCATCACAGAGTAATAATTACCATGAAAAGGACTAGATTACTGACTGTATGATCCAGTGTGGACGGAATCCCATCACAGAGTAATAATTACCATGAAAAGGACTAGATTACTGACTGTGTGACCCAGGGTGGACTGAATCCCATCACAGAGTAATAAATAACATGAAAAGGACTAGATTACTGACTGTATGATCCAGTGTGGACGGAATCCCATCACAGAGTGATAATTACCATGAAAAGGACTAGATTACTGACTGTGTGACCCAGTGTGGACGGAATCCCATCACAGAGTAATAATTAACGTGGAAAGGACTAGATTACTGACTGTGTGACCCAGTGTGGACGGAATCCCATCACAGAGTAATAATTAACGTGAAAAGGACTAGATTACTGACTGTGTGATCCAGTGTGGACGGAATCCCATCACAGAGTAATAATTACCATGAAAAGGACTAGATTACTGACTGTGTGATCCAGTGTGGACGGAATCCCATCACAGAGTAATAATTACCATGAAAAGGACTAGATTACTGACTGTGTGATCCAGTGTGGACTGAATCCCATCACAGAGTAATAATTACTATGAAAAGGACTAGATTACTGACTGTATTACCCAGTGTGGACGGAATCCCATCACAGAGTAATAATTACCATGAAAAGGACTAGATTACTGACTGTATGATCCAGTGTGGACTGAATCCCATCACAGAGTAATAATTACCATGAAAAGGACTAGATTACTGACTGTATGATCCAGTGTGGACTGAATCCCATCACAGAGTAATAAATAACATGAAAAGGACTAGATTACTGACTGTATGATCCAGTGTGGACTGAATCCCATCACAGAGTAATAATTACCATGAAAAGGACTAGATTACTGACTGTATGATCCAGTGTGGACGGAATCCCATCACAGAGTAATAATTACCATGAAAAGGACTAGATTACTGACTGTGTGACCCAGTGTGGACGGAATCCCATCACAGAGTAATAATTACCATGAAAAGGACTAGATTACTGACTGTGTGATCCAGTGTGGACGGAATCCCATCACAGAGTAATAAATAACATGAAAAGGACTAGATTACTGACTGTGTGATCCAGTGTGGACTGAATCCCATCACAGAGTAATAAATAACATGAAAAGGACTAGATTACTGACTGTATGATCCAGTATGGACTGAATCCCATCACAGAGTAATAATTACCATGAAAAGGACTAGATTACTGACTGTGTGATCCAGTGTGGACTGAATCCCATCACAGAGTAATAAATAACATGAAAAGGACTAGATTACTGACTGTGTGATCCAGTGTGGACTGAATCCCATCACAGAGTAATAATTACCATGAAAAGGACTAGATTACTGACTGTATGATCCAGTGTGGACGGAATCCCATCACAGAGTAATAAATAACATGAAAAGGACTAGATTACTGACTGTATGATCCAGTGTGGATGGAATCCCATCACAGAGTGATAATTACCATGAAAAGGACTAGATTACTGACTGTATGATCCAGTGTGGACTGAATCCCATCACAGAGTAATAATTACCATGAAAGGACTAGATTACTGACTGTATGATCCAGTGTGGACTGAATCCCATCACAGAGTAATAATTACCATGAAAAGGACTAGATTACTGACTGTATGATCCAGTGTGGACGGAATCCCATCACAGAGTAATAATTACCATGAAAAGGACTAGATTACTGACTGTATGATCCAGTGTGGACGGAATCCCATCACAGAGTAATAATTACCATGAAAAGGACTAGATTACTGACTGTATGATCCAGTGTGGACGGAATCCCATCACAGAGTAATAAATAACATGAAAAGGACTAGATTACTGACTGTGTGATCCAGTGTGGACTGAATCCCATCACAGAGTGATAATTACCATGAAAAGGACTAGATTACTGACTGTATGATCCAGTGTGGACTGAATCCCATCACAGAGTAATAATTACCATGAAAAGGACTAGATTACTGACTGTGTGATCCAGTGTGGACTGAATCCCATCACAGAGTAATAATTACAATGAAAAGGACTAGATTAGTGACTGTGTGATCCAGTGTGGACGGAATCCCATCACAGAGTAATAATTACCATGAAAAGGACTAGATTACTGACTGTGTGATCCAGTGTGGACTGAATCCCATCACAGAGTAATAATTACCATGAAAAGGACTAGATTAGTGACTGTATGATCCAGTGTGGACTGAATCCCATCACAGAGTAATAATTAACATGAAAAGGACTAGATTACTGACTGTGTGATCCAGTGTGGACGGAATCCCATCACAGAGTAATAATTACCATGAAAAGGACTAGATTACTGACTGTGTGATCCAGTGTGGACTGAATCCCAACACAGAGTAATAATTACCATGAAAAGGACTAGATTACTGACTGTGTGATCCAGTGTGGACTGAATCCCATCACAGAGTAATAATTACCATGAAAAGGACTAGATTACTGACTGTATGATCCAGTGTGGACGGAATCCCATCACAGAGTAATAATTACCATGAAAAGGACTAGATTACTGACTGTATGATCCAGTGAGGACGGAATCCCATCACAGAGTAATAATTACCATGAAAAGGACTAGATTACTGATTGTATGATCCAGTGTGGACTGAATCCCATCACAGAGTAATAATTACCATGAAAAGGACTAGATTACTGACTGTATGATCCAGTGTGGACGGAATCCCATCACAGAGTAATAATTACCATGAAAAGGACTAGATTACTGACTGTGTGATCCAGTGTGGACGGAATCCCATCACAGAGTAATAATTACCATGAAACGGACTAGATTACTGACTGTGTGATCCAGTGTGGACGGAATCCCATCACAGATTAATAAATAACATGAAAAGGACTAGATTACTGACTGTATGATCCAGTGTGGACGGAATCCCATCACAGAGTAATAATTACCATGAAAAGGACTAGATTACTGACTGTATGATCCAGTGTGGACTGAATCCCATCACAGAGTAATAATTACCATGAAAAGGACTAGATTACTGACTGTGTGATCCAGTGTGGACTGAATCCCATCACAGAGTAATAATTACCATGAAAAGGACTAGATTACTGACTGTATGATCCAGTGTGGACTGAATCCCATCACAGAGTAATAAATAACATGAAAAGGACTAGATTACTGACTGTATGATCCAGTGTGGACGGAATCCCATCACAGAGTAATAATTACCATGAAAAGGACTAGATTACTGACTGTATGATCCAGTGTGGACGGAATCCCATCACAGAGTAATAAATAACATGAAAAGGACTAGATTACTGACTGTGTGATCCAGTGTGGACGGAATCCCATCACAGAGTAATAATTACCATGAAAAGGACTAGATTACTGACTGTATGATCCAGTGTGGACTGAATCCCATCACAGAGTAATAATTACCATGAAAAGGACTAGATTACTGACTGTATGATCCAGTGTGGACTGAATCCCATCACAGAGTAATAAATAACATGAAAAGGACTAGATTACTGACTGTATGATCCAGTGTGGACGGAATCACATCACAGAGTAATAATTACCATGAAAAGGACTAGATTACTGACTGTGTGATCCAGTGTGGACTGAATCCCATCACAGAGTAATAATTACCATGAAAAGGACTAGATTACTGACTGTGTGATCCAGTGTGGACTGAATCCCATCACAGAGTAATAATTACCATGAAAAGGACTAGATTACTGACTGTATGATCCAGTGTGGACTGAATCCATTAAACAGAGTAATAATTACCATGAAAAGGACTAGATTACTGACTGTATGATCCAGTGTGGACTGAATCCCATCACAGAGTAATAATTACCATGAAAAGGACTAGATTACTGACTGTATGATCCAGTGTGGACGGAATCCCATCACAGAGTAATAAATAACATGAAAAGGACTAGATTACTGACTGTGTGATCCAGTGTGGACGGAATCCCATCACAGAGTAATAATTACCATGAAAATGACTAGATTACTGACTGTGTGATCCAGTGTGGACTGAATCCCATCACAGAGTAATAATTACCATGAAAAGGACTAGATTACTGACTGTGTGATCCAGTGTGGACGGAATCCCATCACAGAGTAATAAATAACATGAAAAGGACTAGATTACTGACTGTATGATCCAGTGTGGACTGAATCCCATCACAGAGTAATAAATAACATGAAAAGGACTAGATTACTGACTGTATGATCCAGTGTGGACTGAATCCCATCACAGAGTAATAAATAACATGAAAAGGACTAGATTACTGACTGTATGATCCAGTGTGGACTGAATCCCATCACAGAGTAATAAATAACATGAAAAGGACTAGATTACTGACTGTATGATCCAGTGTGGACTGAATCCCATCACAGAGTAATAATTACCATGAAAAGGACTAGATTACTGACTGTATGATCCAGTGTGGACGGAATCCCATCACAAAGTAATAATTATCGTGAAAAGGACTAGATTACTGACTGTGTGATCCAGTGTGGACTGAATCCCATCACAGAGTAATAATTACCATGAAAAGGACTAGATTACTGACTGTATGATCCAGTGTGGACTGAATCCCATCACAGAGTAATAATTACCATGAAAAGGACTAGATTACTGACTGTATGATCCAGTGTGGACTGAATCCCATCACAGAGTAATAATTACCATGAAAAGGACTAGATTACTGACTGTATGATCCAGTGTGGACTGAATCCCATCACAGAGTAATAATTACCATGAAAAGGACTAGATTACTGACTGTATGATCCAGTGTGGACTGAATCCCATCACAGAGTAATAATTACCATGAAAAGGACTAGATTACTGACTGTGTGATCCAGTGTGGACGGAATCCCATCACAGAGTAATAAATAACATGAAAAGGACTAGATTACTGACTGTATGATCCAGTGTGGACTGAATCCCATCACAGAGTAATAATTACCATGAAAAGGACTAGATTACTGACTGTATGATCCAGTGTGGACTGAATCCCATCACAGAGTAATAATTACCATGAAAAGGACTAGATTACTGACTGTGTGATCCAGTGTGGACGGAATCCCATCACAGAGTAATAATTACCAGGAAAAGGACTAGATTACTGACTGTATGATCCAGTGTGGACGGAATCCCATCACAGAGTAATAATTACCATGAAAAGGACTAGATAACTGACTGTATGATCCAGTGTGGATGGAATCCCATCACAGAGTAATAAATAACATGAAAAGGACTAGATTACTGACTGTATGATCCAGTGTGGACTGAATCCCATCACAGAGTAATAATTACCATGAAAAGGACTAGATTACTGACTGTGTGATCCAGTGTGGACGGAATCCCATCACAGAGTAATAAATAACATGAAAAGGACTAGATTACTGACTGTATGATCCAGTGTGGACTGAATCCCATCACAGAGTAATAATTACCATGAAAAGGACTAGATTACTGACTGTATGATCCAGTGTGGACGGAATCCCATCACAGAGTAATAATTACCATGAAAAGGACTAGATTACTGACTGTATGATCCAGTGTGGACGGAATCCCAACACAGAGTAATAATTACCATGAAAAGGACTAGATTAGTGACTGAATGATCCAGTGTGGATGGAATCCCATCACAGAGTAATAATTACCATGAAAAGGACTAGATTACTGACTGTATGACTCAGTGTGGACTGAATCCCATCACAGAGTAATAATTACCATGAAAAGGACTAGATTACTGACTGTGTGATCCAGTGTGGACTGAATCCCATCACAGAGTAATAATTACCATGAAAAGGACTAGATTACTGACTGTGTGATCCAGTGTGGACGGAATCCCATCACAGAGTAATAATTACCATGAAAAGGACTAGATTAGTGACTGTGTGATCCATTGTGGACGGAATCCCATCACAGAGTAATAAATAACATGAAAAGGACTAGATTACTGACTGTATGATCCAGTGTGGACTGAATCCCATCACAGAGTAATAATTACCATGAAAAGGACTAGATTACTGACTGTATGATCCAGTGTGGACTGAATCCCATCACAGAGTAATAATTACCATGAAAAGGACTAGATTACTGACTGTGTGATCCAGTGTGGACGGAATCCCATCACAGAGTAATAATTACCAGGAAAAGGACTAGATTACTGACTGTATGATCCAGTGTGGACGGAATCCCATCACAGAGTAATAATTACCATGAAAAGGACTAGATAACTGACTGTATGATCCAGTGTGGATGGAATCCCATCACAGAGTAATAAATAACATGAAAAGGACTAGATTACTGACTGTATGATCCAGTGTGGACTGAATCCCATCACAGAGTAATAATTACCATGAAAAGGACTAGATTACTGACTGTGTGATCCAGTGTGGACGGAATCCCATCACAGAGTAATAAATAACATGAAAAGGACTAGATTACTGACTGTATGATCCAGTGTGGACTGAATCCCATCACAGAGTAATAATTACCATGAAAAGGACTAGATTACTGACTGTATGATCCAGTGTGGACGGAATCCCATCACAGAGTAATAATTACCATGAAAAGGACTAGATTACTGACTGTATGATCCAGTGTGGACGGAATCCCAACACAGAGTAATAATTACCATGAAAAGGACTAGATTAGTGACTGAATGATCCAGTGTGGATGGAATCCCATCACAGAGTAATAATTACCATGAAAAGGACTAGATTACTGACTGTATGACTCAGTGTGGACTGAATCCCATCACAGAGTAATAATTACCATGAAAAGGACTAG
Source organism: Pelodytes ibericus (assembly GCA_036172795.1). Lineage (NCBI taxonomy): Eukaryota > Metazoa > Chordata > Amphibia > Anura > Pelodytidae > Pelodytes > Pelodytes ibericus. The sequence goes on from CM069862.1 coordinate 13,565,742, forward strand.
ATTACTGACTGTGTGATCCAGTGTGGACTGAATCCCATCACAGAGTAATAATTACCATGAAAAGGACTAGATTACTGACTGTGTGATCCAGTGTGGACGGAATCCCATCACAGAGTAATAATTACCATGAAAAGGACTAGATTAGTGACTGTGTGATCCATTGTGGACGGAATCCCATCACAGAGTAATAATTACCATGAAAAGGACTAGATTACTGACTGTATGATCCAGTGTGGACGGAATCCCATCACAGAGTAATAATTACCATGAAAAGGACTAGATTACTGACTGTATGATCCAGTGTGGACTGAATCCCATCACAGAGTAATAATTACCATGAAAAGGACTAGATTACTGACTGTATGATCCAGTGTGGACGGAATCCCATCACAGAGTAATAATTATCGTGAAAAGGACTAGATTACTGACTGTGTGATCCAGTGTGGATGGAATCCCATCACAGAGTAATAATTACCATGAAAAGGACTAGATTACTGACTGTATGATCCAGTGTGGACGGAATCCCATCACAGAGTAATAATTACCATGAAAAGGACTAGATTACTGACTGTATGATCCAGTGTGGACGGAATCCCATCACAGAGAAATAAATAACATGAAAAGGACTAGATTACTGTCTGTGTGATCCAGTGTGGACGGAATCCCATCACAGAGTAATAAATAACATGAAAAGGACTAGATTACTGACTGTATGATCCAGTGTGGACGGAATCCCATCACAGAGTAATAATTACCATGAAAAGGACTAGATTACTGACTGTATGATCCAGTGTGGACTGAATCCCATCACAGAGTAATAATTACCATGAAAAGGACTAGATTACTGACTGTATGATCCAGTGTGGACGGAATCCCATCACAGAGTAATAATTATCGTGAAAAGGACTAGATTACTGACTGTGTGATCCAGTGTGGATGGAATCCCATCACAGAGTAATAATTACCCTGAAAAGGACTAGATTACTGACTGTATGACTCAGTGTGGACTGAATCCCATCACAGAGTAATAATTACCATGAAAAGGACTAGATTACTGACTGTATGATCCAGTGTGGACGGAATCCCATCACAGAGTAATAATTACCATGAAAAGGACTAGATTACTGACTGTATGATCCAGTGTGGACTGAATCCCATCACAGAGTAATAATTACCATGAAAAGGACTAGATTACTGACTGTATGATCCAGTGTGGACTGAATCCCATCACAGAGTAATAATTACCATGAAAAGGACTAGATTACTGACTGTATGATCCAGTGTGGACTGAATCCCATCACAGAGTAATAATTACCATGAAAAGGACTAGATTACTGACTGTGTGATCCAGTGTGAACGGAATCCCATCACAGAGTAATAAATAACATGAAAAGGACTAGATTACTGACTGTATGATCCAGTGTGGACTGAATCCCATCACAGAGTAATAATTACCATGAAAAGGACTAGATTACTGACTGTATGATCCAGTGTGGACTGAATCCCATCACAGAGTAATAATTACCATGAAAAGGACTAGATTACTGACTGTGTGATCCAGTGTGGACGGAATCCCATCACAGAGTAATAATTACCATGAAAAGGACTAGATTACTGACTGTATGACCCAGTGTGGACGGAATCCCATCACAGAGTAATAATTACCATGAAAAGGACTAGATTACTGACTGTATGATCCAGTGTGGATGGAATCCCATCACAGAGTAATAAATAACATGAAAAGGACTAGATTACTGACTGTATGATCCAGTGTGGACTGAATCCCATCACAGAGTAATAATTACCATGAAAAGGACTAGATTAGTGACTGAATGATCCAGTGTGGACGGAATCCCATCACAGAGTAATAATTACCATGAAAAGGACTAGATTACTGACTGTATGATCCAGTGTGGACTGAATCCCATCACAGAGTAATAATTACCATGAAAAGGACTAGATTACTGACTGTGTGATCCAGTGTGGACTGAATCCCATCACAGAGTAATAATTACCATGAAAAGGACTAGATTACTGACTGTATGACCCAGTGTGGACGGAATCCCATCACAGAGTAATAAATAACATGAAAAGGACTAGATTACTGACTGTGTGATCCAGTGTGGACTGAATCCCATCACAGAGTAATAATTACCATGAAAAGGACTAGATTACTGACTGTGTGATCCAGTGTGGACGGAATCCCATCACAGAGTAATAATTACCATGAAAAAGACTAGATTACTGACTGTATGATCCAGTGTGGACGGAATCCCATCACAGAGTAATAATTACCATGAAAAGGACTAGATTAGTGACTGTATGATCCAGTGTGGACTGAATCCCATCACAGAGTAATAATTACCATGAAAAGGACTAGATTAGTGACTGTATGATCCAGTGTGGACTGAATCCCATCACAGAGTAATAATTACCATGAAAAGGACTAGATTACTGACTGTGTGATCCAGTGTGGACGGAATCCCATCACAGAGTAATAATTACCATGAAAAGGACTAGATTACTGACTGTGTGATCCAGTGTGAACGGAATCCCATCACAGAGTAATAAATAACATGAAAAGGACTAGATTACTGACTGTATGATCCAGTGTGGACTGAATCCCATCACAGAGTAATAATTACCATGAAAAGGACTAGATTACTGACTGTATGATCCAGTGTGGACTGAATCCCATCACAGAGTAATAATTACCATGAAAAGGACTAGATTACTGACTGTGTGATCCAGTGTGGACGGAATCCCATCACAGAGTAATAATTACCATGAAAAGGACTAGATTACTGACTGTATGACCCAGTGTGGACGGAATCCCATCACAGAGTAATAATTACCATGAAAAGGACTAGATTACTGACTGTATGATCCAGTGTGGATGGAATCCCATCACAGAGTAATAAATAACATGAAAAGTACTAGATTACTGACTGTATGATCCAGTGTGGACTGAATCCCATCACAGAGTAATAATTACCATGAAAAGGACTAGATTACTGACTGTATGATCCAGTGTGGACGGAATCCCATCACAGAGTAATAATTACCATGAAAAGGACTAGATTACTGACTGTATGATCCAGTGTGGACGGAATCCCAACACAGAGTAATAATTACCATGAAAAGGACTAGATTAGTGACTGAATGATCCAGTGTGGACGGAATCCCATCAGAGAGTAATAATTACCATGAAAAGGACTAGATTACTGACTGTGTGATCCAGTGTGGATGGAATTCCATCACAGAGTAATAATTACCATGAAAAGGACTAGATTACTGACTGTATGACTCAGTGTGGACTGAATCCCATCACAGAGTAATAATTACCATGAAAAGGACTAGATTACTGACTGTGTGATCCAGTGTGGACTGAATCCCATCACAGAGTAATAATTACCATGAAAAGGACTAGATTACTGACTGTGTGATCCAGTGTGGACGGAATCCCATCACAGAGTAATAATTACCATGAAAAGGACTAGATTAGTGACTGTGTGATCCAGTGTGGACGGAATCCCATCACAGAGTAATAATTACCATGAAAAGGACTAGATTACTGACTGTATGATCCAGTGTGGACGGAATCCCATCACAGAGTAATAATTACCATGAAAAGGACTAGATTACTGACTGTGTGACCCAGTGTGGACTGAATCCCATCACAGAGTAATAAATAACATGAAAAGGACTAGATTACTGACTGTATGATCCAGTGTGGACTGAATCCCATCACAGAGTAATAATTACCATGAAAAGGACTAGATTACTGACTGTATGATCCAGTGTGGATGGAATCCCATCACAGAGTAATAATTATCGTGAAAAGGACTAGATTACGGACTGTGTGATCCAGTGTGGATGGAATCCCATCACAGAGTAATAATTACCATGAAAAGGACTAGATTACTGACTGTATGATCCAGTGTGGACGGAATCCCATCACAGAGTAATAATTACCATGAAAAGGACTAGATTACTGACTGTATGATCCAGTGTGGACGGAATCCCATCACAGAGTAATAAATAACATGAAAAGGACTAGATTACTGACTGTGTGATCCAGTGTGGACGGAATCCCATCACAGAGTAATAAATAACATGAAAAGGACTAGATTACTGACTGTATGATCCAGTGTGGACGGAATCCCATCACAGAGTAATAATTACCATGAAAAGGACTAGATTACTGACTGTATGATCCAGTGTGGACTGAATCCCATCACAGAGTAATAATTACCATGAAAAGGACTAGATTACTGACTGTATGATCCAGTGTGGACGGAATCCCATCACAGAGTAATAATTATCGTGAAAAGGACTAGATTACTGACTGTGTGATCCAGTGTGGATGGAATCCCATCACAGAGTAATAATTACCATGAAAAGGACTAGATTACTGACTGTATGACTCAGTGTGGACTGAATCCCATCACAGAGTAATAATTACCATGAAAAGGACTAGATTACTGACTGTATGATCCAGTGTGGACGGAATCCCATCACAGAGTAATAATTACCATGAAAAGGACTAGATTACTGACTGTATGATCCAGTGTGGACTGAATCCCATCACAGAGTAATAATTACCATGAAAAGGACTAGATTACTGACTGTATGATCCAGTGTGGACTGAATCCCATCACAGAGTAATAATTACCATGAAAAGGACTAGATTACTGACTGTGTGATCCAGTGTGGACTGAATCCCATCACAGAGTAATAATTACCATGAAAAGGACTAGATTACTGACTGTGTGATCCAGTGTGGACGGAATCCCATCACAGAGTAATAATTACCATGAAAAGGACTAGATTAGTGACTGTGTGATCCAGTGTGGACGGAATCCCATCACAGAGTAATAATTACCATGAAAAGGACTAGATTACTGACTGTATGATCCAGTGTGGACGGAATCCCATCACAGAGTAATAATTACCATGAAAAGGACTAGATTACTGACTGTGTGACCCAGTGTGGACTGAATCCCATCACAGAGTAATAAATAACATGAAAAGGACTAGATTACTGACTGTATGATCCAGTGTGGACTGAATCCCATCACAGAGTAATAATTACCATGAAAAGGACTAGATTACTGACTGTATGATCCAGTGTGGATGGAATCCCATCACAGAGTAATAATTATCGTGAAAAGGACTAGATTACGGACTGTGTGATCCAGTGTGGATGGAATCCCATCACAGAGTAATAATTACCATGAAAAGGACTAGATTACTGACTGTATGATCCAGTGTGGACGGAATCCCATCACAGAGTAATAATTACCATGAAAAGGACTAGATTACTGACTGTATGATCCAGTGTGGACGGAATCCCATCACAGAGTAATAAATAACATGAAAAGGACTAGATTACTGACTGTGTGATCCAGTGTGGACGGAATCCCATCACAGAGTAATAAATAACATGAAAAGGACTAGATTACTGACTGTATGATCCAGTGTGGACGGAATCCCATCACAGAGTAATAATTACCATGAAAAGGACTAGATTACTGACTGTATGATCCAGTGTGGACTGAATCCCATCACAGAGTAATAATTACCATGAAAAGGACTAGATTACTGACTGTATGATCCAGTGTGGACGGAATCCCATCACAGAGTAATAATTATCGTGAAAAGGACTAGATTACTGACTGTGTGATCCAGTGTGGATGGAATCCCATCACAGAGTAATAATTACCATGAAAAGGACTAGATTACTGACTGTATGACTCAGTGTGGACTGAATCCCATCACAGAGTAATAATTACCATGAAAAGGACTAGATTACTGACTGTATGATCCAGTGTGGACGGAATCCCATCACAGAGTAATAATTACCATGAAAAGGACTAGATTACTGACTGTATGATCCAGTGTGGACTGAATCCCATCACAGAGTAATAATTACCATGAAAAGGACTAGATTACTGACTGTATGATCCAGTGTGGACTGAATCCCATCACAGAGTAATAATTACCATGAAAAGGACTAGATTACTGACTGTATGATCCAGTGTGGACTGAATCCCATCACAGAGTAATAATTACCATGAAAAGGACTAGATTACTGACTGTGTGATCCAGTGTGAACGGAATCCCATCACAGAGTAATAAATAACATGAAAAGGACTAGATTACTGACTGTATGATCCAGTGTGGACTGAATCCCATCACAGAGTAATAATTACCATGAAAAGGACTAGATTACTGACTGTATGATCCAGTGTGGACTGAATCCCATCACAGAGTAATAATTACCATGAAAAGGACTAGATTACTGACTGTGTGATCCAGTGTGGACGGAATCCCATCACAGAGTAATAATTACCATGAAAAGGACTAGATTACTGACTGTATGACCCAGTGTGGACGGAATCCCATCACAGAGTAATAATTACCATGAAAAGGACTAGATTACTGACTGTATGACCCAGTGTGGACGGAATCCCATCACAGAGTAATAATTACCATGAAAAGGACTAGATTACTGACTGTATGATCCAGTGTGGATGGAATCCCATCACAGAGTAATAAATAACATGAAAAGGACTAGATTACTGACTGTATGATCCAGTGTGGACTGAATCCCATCACAGAGTAATAATTACCATGAAAAGGACTAGATTACTGACTGTGTGATCCAGTGTGAACGGAATCCCATCACAGAGTAATAAATAACATGAAAAGGACTAGATTACTGACTGTATGATCCAGTGTGGACTGAATCCCATCACAGAGTAATAATTACCATGAAAAGGACTAGATTACTGACTGTATGATCCAGTGTGGACTGAATCCCATCACAGAGTAATAATTACCATGAAAAGGACTAGATTACTGACTGTGTGATCCAGTGTGGACGGAATCCCATCACAGAGTAATAATTACCATGAAAAGGACTAGATTACTGACTGTATGACCCAGTGTGGACGGAATCCCATCACAGAGTAATAATTACCATGAAAAGGACTAGATTACTGACTGTATGACCCAGTGTGGACGGAATCCCATCACAGAGTAATAATTACCATGAAAAGGACTAGATTACTGACTGTATGATCCAGTGTGGATGGAATCCCATCACAGAGTAATAAATAACATGAAAAGGACTAGATTACTGACTGTATGATCCAGTGTGGACTGAATCCCATCACAGAGTAATAATTACCATGAAAAGGACTAGATTAGTGACTGAATGATCCAGTGTGGACGGAATCCCATCACAGAGTAATAATTACCATGAAAAGGACTAGATTACTGACTGTATGATCCAGTGTGGACTGAATCCCATCACAGAGTAATAATTACCATGAAAAGGACTAGATTACTGACTGTGTGATCCAGTGTGGACTGAATCCCATCACAGAGTAATAATTACCATGAAAAGGACTAGATTACTGACTGTATGACCCAGTGTGGACGGAATCCCATCACAGAGTAATAAATAACATGAAAAGGACTAGATTACTGACTGTGTGATCCAGTGTGGACTGAATCCCATCACAGAGTAATAATTACCATGAAAAGGACTAGATTACTGACTGTGTGATCCAGTGTGGACGGAATCCCATCACAGAGTAATAATTACCATGAAAAAGACTAGATTACTGACTGTATGATCCAGTGTGGACGGAATCCCATCACAGAGTAATAATTACCATGAAAAGGACTAGATTAGTGACTGTATGATCCAGTGTGGACTGAATCCCATCACAGAGTAATAATTACCATGAAAAGGACTAGATTAGTGACTGTATGATCCAGTGTGGACTGAATCCCATCACAGAGTAATAATTACCATGAAAAGGACTAGATTACTGACTGTGTGATCCAGTGTGGACGGAATCCCATCACAGAGTAATAATTACCATGAAAAGGACTAGATTACTGACTGTGTGATCCAGTGTGAACGGAATCCCATCACAGAGTAATAATTACCATGAAAAAGACTAGATTACTGACTGTGTGACCCAGTGTGGACGGAATCCCATCACAGAGTAATAATTACCATGAAAAGGACTAGATTACTGACTGTATGATCCAGTGTGGACTGAATCCCATCACAGAGTAATAATTACCATGAAAAGGACTAGATTACTGACTGTGTGACCCAGTGTGGACTGAATCCCATCACAGAGTAATAATTACCATGAAAAGGACTAGATTACTGACTGTGTGACCCAGTGTGGACGGAATCCCATCACAGAGTAATAATTACCATGAAAAGGACTAGATTACTGACTGTATGATCCAGTGTGGACTGAATCCCATCACAGAGTAATAATTACCATGAAAAGGACTAGATTACTGATTGTATGATCCAGTGTGGACGGAATCCCATCACAGAGTGATAATTACCATGAAAAGGACTAGATTACTGACTGTATGATCCAGTGTGGACTGAATCCCATCACAGAGTAATAATTACCATGAAAAGGACTAGATTACTGACTGTATGATCCAGTGTGGACTGAATACCATCACAGAGTAATAATTACCATGAAAAGGACTAGATTACTGATTGTATGATCCAGTGTGGACGGAATCCCATCACAGAGTGATAATTACCATGAAAAGGACTAGATTACTGACTGTATGACCCAGTGTGGACGGAATCCCATCACAGAGTAATAAATAACATGAAAAGGACTAGATTACTGACTGTATGATCCAGTGTGGACTGAATCCCATCACAGAGTAATAATTACCATGAAAAGGACTAGATTACTGACTGTATGATCCAGTGTGGACTGAATCCCATCACAGAGTAATAATTACCATGAAAAGGACTAGATTACTGATTGTATGATCCAGTGTGGACTGAATCCCAACACAGAGTAATAATTACCATGAAAAGGACTAGATTACTGACTGTATGATCCAGTGTGGACTGAATCCCATCACAGAGTAATAATTACCATGAAAAGGACTAGATTACTGACTGTATGATCCAGTGTGGACGGAATCCCATCACAGAGTAATAAATAACATGAAAAGGACTAGATTACTGACTGTATGATCCAGTGTGGACTGAATCCCATCACAGAGTAATAAATAAATGAAAAGGATTAGATTACTGACTGTGTGATCCAGTGTGGACGGAATCCCATCACAGAGTAATAATTACCATGAAAAGGACTAGATTAGTGACTGAATGATCCAGTGTGGACGGAATCCCATCACAGAGTAATAAATAACATGAAAAGGACTAGATTACTGACTGTGTGATCCAGTATGGACTGAATCCCATCACAGAGTAATAATTACCATGAAAAGGACTAGATTACTGACTGTATGATCCAGTGTGGACTGAATCCCATCACAGAGTAATAAATAACATGAAAAGGACTAGATTACTGACTGTGTGATCCAGTGTGGACGGAATCCCATCACAGAGTAATAATTACCATGAAAAGGACTAGATTAGTGACTGAATGATCCAGTGTGGACGGAATCCCATCACAGAGTAATAAATAACATGAAAAAGACTAGATTACTGACTGTGTGATCCAGTATGGACTGAATCCCATCACAGAGTAATAATTACCATGAAAAGGACTAGATTACTGACTGTATGATCCAGTGTGGACTGAATCCCATCACAGAGTAATAAATAACATGAAAAGGACTAGATTACTGACTGTATGATCCAGTGTGGACGGAATCCCATCACAGAGTAATAAATAACATGAAAAGGACTAGATTACTGACTGTATGATCCAGTGTGGATGGAATCCCATCACAGAGTGATAATTACCGTGAAAAGGACTAGATTACTGACTGTGTGATCCAGTGTGGACTGAATCCCATCACAGAGTAATAATTAACGTGAAAAGGACTAGATTACTGACTTTATGATCCAGTGTGGACTGAATCCCATCACAGAGTAATAATTACCATGAAAAGGACTAGATTACTGACTGTATGATCCAGTGTGGACTGAATCCCATCACAGAGTAATAATTACCATGAAAAGGACTAGATTACTGACTGTGTGATCCAGTGTGGACTGAATCCCATCACAGAGTAATAATTACCATGAAAAGGACTAGATTACTGACTGTGTGATCCAGTGTGGACTGAATCCCATCACAGAGTAATAAATAACATGAAAAGGACTAGATTACTGACTGTATGATCCAGTGTGGACTGAATCCCATCACAGAGTAATAATTACCATGAAAAGGACTAGATTACTGACTGTATGATCCAGTGTGGACTGAATCCCATCACAGAGTAATAATTACCATGAAAAGGACTAGATTACTGACTGTGTGATCCAGTGTGGACGGAATCCCATCACAGAGTAATAATTACCATGAAAAGGACTAGATTACTGACTGTATGATCCAGTGTGGACGGAATCCCATCACAGAGTAATAATTACCATGAAAAGGACTAGATTAGTGACTGTATGATCCAGTGTGGACTGAATCCCATCACAGAGTAATAATTACCATGAAAAGGACTAGATTAGTGACTGTATGATCCAGTGTGGACTGAATCCCAGCACAGAGTAATAATTACCATGAAAAGGACTAGATTACTGACTGTGTGATCCAGTGTGGACGGAATCCCATCACAGAGTAATAATTACCATGAAAAGGACTAGATTACTGACTGTGTGATCCAGTGTGAACGGAATCCCATCACAGAGTAATAAATAACATGAAAAGGACTAGATTACTGACTGTATGATCCAGTGTGGACTGAATCCCATCACAGAGTAATAATTACCATGAAAAGGACTAGATTACTGACTGTATGATCCAGTGTGGACTGAATCCCATCACAGAGTAATAATTACCATGAAAAGGACTAGATTACTGACTGTGTGATCCAGTGTGGACGGAATCCCATCACAGAGTAATAATTACCATGAAAAGGACTAGATTACTGACTGTATGACCCAGTGTGGACGGAATCCCATCACAGAGTAATAATTACCATGAAAAGGACTAGATTACTGACTGTATGATCCAGTGTGGATGGAATCCCATCACAGAGTAATAAATAACATGAAAAGGACTAGATTACTGACTGTATGATCCAGTGTGGACTGAATCCCATCACAGAGTAATAATTACCATGAAAAGGACTAGATTAGTGACTGAATGATCCAGTGTGGACGGAATCCCATCACAGAGTAATAATTACCATGAAAAGGACTAGATTACTGACTGTATGATCCAGTGTGGACTGAATCCCATCACAGAGTAATAATTACCATGAAAAGGACTAGATTACTGACTGTGTGATCCAGTGTGGACTGAATCCCATCACAGAGTAATAATTACCATGAAAAGGACTAGATTACTGACTGTATGACCCAGTGTGGACGGAATCCCATCACAGAGTAATAAATAACATGAAAAGGACTAGATTACTGACTGTGTGATCCAGTGTGGACTGAATCCCATCACAGAGTAATAATTACCATGAAAAGGACTAGATTACTGACTGTGTGATCCAGTGTGGACGGAATCCCATCACAGAGTAATAATTACCATGAAAAGGACTAGATTACTGACTGTATGATCCAGTGTGGACGGAATCCCATCACAGAGTAATAATTACCATGAAAAGGACTAGATTAGTGACTGTATGATCCAGTGTGGACTGAATCCCATCACAGAGTAATAATTACCATGAAAAGGACTAGATTAGTGACTGTATGATCCAGTGTGGACTGAATCCCATCACAGAGTAATAATTACCATGAAAAGGACTAGATTACTGACTGTGTGATCCAGTGTGGACGGAATCCCATCACAGAGTAATAATTACCATGAAAAGGACTAGATTACTGACTGTGTGATCCAGTGTGGACGGAATCCCATCACAGAGTAATAATTACCATGAAAAGGACTAGATTACTGACTGTGTGATCCAGTGTGGACTGAATCCCATCACAGAGTGATAATTACCATGAAAAGGACTAGATTACTGACTGTATGATCCAGTGTGGACTGAATCCCATCACAGAGTAATAATTACCATGAAAAGGACTAGATTACTGACTGTGTGATCCAGTGTGGATGGAATCCCATCACAGAGTAATAATTACCATGAAAAGGACTAGATTACTGACTGTATGACTCAGTGTGGACTGAATCCCATCTCAGAGTAATAATTACCATGAAAAGGACTAGATTACTGACTGTGTGATCCAGTGTGAACGGAATCCCATCACAGAGTAATAAATAACATGAAAAGGACTAGATTACTGACTGTATGATCCAGTGTGGACTGAATCCCATCACAGAGTAATAATTACCATGAAAAGGACTAGATTACTGACTGTATGATCCAGTGTGGACTGAATCCCACCACAGAGTAATAATTACCATGAAAAGGACTAGATTACTGACTGTGTGATCCAGTGTGGACGGAATCCCATCACAGAGTAATAATTACCATGAAAATGACTAGATTACTGACTGTATGACCCAGTGTGGACGGAATCCCATCACAGAGTAATAATTACCATGAAAAGGACTAGATTACTGACTGTATGATCCAGTGTGGATGGAATCCCATCACAGAGTAATAAATAACATGAAAAGGACTAGATTACTGACTGTATTATCCAGTGTGGACTGAATCCCATCACAGAGTAATAATTACCATGAAAAGGACTAGATTAGTGACTGAATGATCCAGTGTGGACGGAATCCCATCACAGAGTAATAATTACCATGAAAAGGACTAGTTTACTGACTGTATGATCCAGTGTGGACTGAATCCCATCACAGAGTAATAATTACCATGAAAAGGACTAGATTACTGACTGTGTGATCCAGTGTGGACTGAATCCCATCACAGAGTAATAATTACCATGAAAAGGACTAGATTACTGACTGTATGACCCAGTGTGGACGGAATCCCATCACAGAGTAATAAATAACATGAAAAGGACTAGATTACTGACTGTGTGATCCAGTGTGGACTGAATCCCATCACAGAGTAATAATTACCATGAAAAGGACTAGATTACTGACTGTGTGATCCAGTGTGGACGGAATCCCATCACAGAGTAATAATTACCATGAAAAGGACTAGATTACTGACTGTATGATCCAGTGTGGACGGAATCCCATCACAGAGTAATAATTACCATGAAAAGGACTAGATTAGTGACTGTATGATCCAGTGTGGACTGAATCCCATCACAGAGTAATAATTACCATGAAAAGGACTAGATTAGTGACTGTATGATCCAGTGTGGACTGAATCCCATCACAGAGTAATAATTACCATGAAAAGGACTAGATTACTGACTGTGTGATCCAGTGTGGACGGAATCCCATCACAGAGTAATAATTACCATGAAAAGGACTAGATTACTGACTGTGTGATCCAGTGTGGACGGAATCCCATCACAGAGTAATAATTACCATGAAAAGTACTAGATTTCTGACTGTGTGATCCAGTGTGGACTGAATCCCATCACAGAGTGATAATTACCATGAAAAGGACTAGATTACTAACTGTATGATCCAGTGTGGACTGAATCCCATCACAGAGTAATAATTACCATGAAAAGGACTAGATTACTGACTGTGTGATCCAGTGTGGATGGAATCCCATCACAGAGTAATAATTACCATGAAAAGGACTAGATTACTGACTGTATGACTCAGTGTGGACTGAATCCCATCACAGAGTAATAATTACCATGAAAAGGACTAGATTACTGACTGTATGATCCAGTGTGGACGGAATCCCATCACAGAGTAATAATTACCATGAAAAGGACTAGATTACTGACTGTATGATCCAGTGTGGACTGAATCCCATCACAGAGTAATAATTACCATGAAAAGGACTAGATTACTGACTGTGTGACCCAGTGTGGACTGAATCCCATCACAGAGTAATAATTACCATGAAAAGGACTAGATTACTGACTGTGTGACCCAGTGTGGACGGAATCCCATCACAGAGTAATAATTACCATGAAAAGGACTAGATTACTGACTGTGTGATCCAGTGTGGACTGAATCCCATCACAGAGTAATAAATAACATGAAAAGGACTAGATTACTGACTGTATGATCCAGTGTGGACTGAATCCCATCACAGAGTAATAATTACCATGAAAAGGACTAGATTACTGACTGTATGATCCAGTGTGGACTGAATCCCATCACAGAGTAATAATTACCATGAAAAGGACTAGATTACTGATTGTATGATCCAGTGTGGACGGAATCCCATCACAGAGTGATAATTACCATGAAAAGGACTAGATTACTGACTGTATGATCCAGTGTGGACTGAATCCCATCACAGAGTAATAATTACCATGAAAAGGACTAGATTACTGACTGTATGATCCAGTGTGGACTGAATCCCATCACAGAGTAATAATTACCATGAAAAGGACTAGATTACTGATTGTATGATCCAGTGTGGACGGAATCCCATCACAGAGTGATAATTACCATGAAAAGGACTAGATTACTGACTGTATGACCCAGTGTGGACGGAATCCCATCACAGAGTAATAAATAACATGAAAAGGACTAGATTACTGACTGTATGATCCAGTGTGGACTGAATCCCATCACAGAGTAATAATTACCATGAAAAGGACTAGATTACTGACTGTATGATCCAGTGTGGACTGAATCCCATCACAGAGTAATAATTACCATGAAAAGGACTAGATTACTGATTGTATGATCCAGTGTGGACTGAATCCCAACACAGAGTAATAATTACCATGAAAAGGACTAGATTACTGACTGTATGATCCAGTGTGGACTGAATCCCATCACAGAGTAATAATTACCATGGAAAGGACTAGATTACTGACTGTATGATCCAGTGTGGACGGAATCCCATCACAGAGTAATAAATAACATGAAAAGGACTAGATTACTGACTGTATGATCCAGGTTGGACTGAATCCCATCACAGAGTAATAAATAACATGAAAAGGACTAGATTACTGACTGTGTGATCCAGTGTGGACGGAATCCCATCACAGAGTAATAATTACCATGAAAAGGACTAGATTAGTGACTGAATGATCCAGTGTGGACGGAATCCCATCACAGAGTAATAAATAACATGAAAAGGACTAGATTACTGACTGTGTGATCCAGTATGGACTGAATCCCATCACAGAGTAATAATTACCATGAAAAGGACTAGATTACTGACTGTATGATCCAGTGTGGACTGAATCCCATCACAGAGTAATAAATAACATGAAAAGGACTAGATTACTGACTGTATGATCCAGTGTGGACGGAATCCCATCACAGAGTAATAAATAACATGAAAAGGACTAGATTACTGACTGTATGATCCAGTGTGGATGGAATCCCATCACAGAGTGATAATTACCATGAAAAGGACTAGATTACTGACTGTGTGATCCAGTGTGGACTGAATCCCATCACAGAGTAATAAATAACATGAAAAGGACTAGATTACTGACTGTGTGATCCAGTGTGGACGGAATCCCATCACAGAGTAATAATTACCATGAAAAGGACTAGATTACTGACTGTATGATCCAGTGTGGACGGAATCCCATCACAGAGTAATAATTACCATGAAAAGGACTAGATTACTGACTGTGTGATCCAGTGTGGACTGAATCCCATCACAGAGTAATAATTACCATGAAAAGGACTAGATTACTGACTGTATGATCCAGTGTGGACTGAATCCCATCACAGAGTAATAATTACCATGAAAAGGACTAGATTACTGACTGTATGATCCAGTGTGGACTGAATCCCATCACAGAGTAATAATTACCATGAAAAGGACTAGATTACTGACTGTATGATCCAGTGTGGACTGAATCCCATCACAGAGTAATAATTACCATGAAAAGGACTAGATTACTGACTGTGTGATCCAGTGTGGACGGAATCCCATCACAGAGTAATAAATAACATGAAAAGGACTAGATTACTGACTGTATGATCCAGTGTGGACTGAATCCCATCACAGAGTAATAATTACCATGAAAAGGACTAGATTACTGACTGTATGATCCAGTGTGGACGGAATCCCATCACAGAGTAATAATTACCATGAAAAGGACTAGATTACTGACTGTATGATCCAGTGTGGACGGAATCCCATCACAGAGTAATAATTACCATGAAAAGGACTAGATTACTGACTGTGTGATCCAGTGTGGACGGAATCCCATCACAGAGTAATAATTACCATGAAAAGGACTAGATTACTGACTGTATGATCCAGTGTGGACGGAATCCCATCACAGAGTAATAATTAACGTGAAAAGGACTAGATTACTGACTGTATGATCCAGTGTGGACTGAATCCCATCACAGAGTGATAATTACCATGAAAAGGACTAGATTACTGACTGTATGATCCAGTGTGTACTGAATCCCATCACAGAGTAATAATTACCATGAACAGGACTAGATTACTGACTGTATGATCCAGTGTGGACGGAATCCCATCACAGAGTAATAATTACCATGAAAAGGACTAGATTACTGACTGTGTGATCCAGTGTGGATGGAATCCCATCACAGAGTAATAATTACCATGAAAAGGACTAGATTACTGACTGTATGATCCAGTGTGGACTGAATCCCATCACAGAGTAATAATTACCATGAAAAGGACTAGATTACTGACTGTATGATCCAGTGTGGACGGAATCCCATCACAGAGTAATAATTACCATGAAAAGGACTAGATTACTGACTGTATGATCCAGTGTGGACGGAATCCCATCACAGAGTAATAATTACCATGAAAAGGACTAGATTACTGACTGTGTGATCCAGTGTGGACGGAATCCCATCACAGAGTAATAAATAACATGAAAAGGACTATATTACTGACTGTATGATCCATTGTGGACGGAATCCCATCGTAGTCCCACATGCTAAACACGTCACTGTTAAAGGGGTGTAAACATTTTCCTTTTCTTAAATGAATGGCCATTTTCCGATATGTAAAAGGCTTCTATAATTATATTTTTGTCACTTTTGGTTTTCGTAAACTTTTAGTGCAGAATTGTCTAATACTTGGATGAATTCATTTGACAGATTTGGCAGCTGAGCTGATGGAGTAGAGTTGACTGACACTGTTGCTTTCTCAGTGAGCGCTGAATGTGTATGATGTAACACACTAATTGCTGAATGACATATTTTAGAATACTCTCTAAAGCATTGCAGTCACTTTAGATAAGTGGCATGTCATTTGATAGGAATTTAGACCGTCTCTGACATTTTTTGGACTTACAGTTCTTTCGTGCGCATGTTTTTTCCCCCGGACACTTTATTGAAAGAAAAAATAAATCCCAATTTCTTTTTAGATTAATTTCACAATATCAAAGTCTGCCCAGGATAAGATGCGCCAAAAACAATTAGAAATTGAGACCATAAGACAGGAAAGACGAAGGAGCCAACAACAGATCTGGGAGCGGCTGCAGAGTGTGGAACCTGGAGGTCAGATCTACAGCTTTTATTAAATGTAGGGGTAGGCAACATGCAGCCCACCAGACGCTGATGAACTACATCTCCCATAATGCTTTTTCAGCTAAGAGGCTGGCAGAGGAGTATGGGAAATGTAGTCCTGCACACGTGCACACCCACGCATTCCCCATCACCCACACTGCACACACATTAAATGCCCCATCACCCACGTTGCATACACACTAAATGACCCTCACATGCCACCATCACCCTCATTAAATGCCCCCATCACACTGATTAATTGGAAGGAGCTTGTTTGAAGCACCAGAAGTGTGCTTTAACACCCTCTGGCAAAGTGCCGCCCTCTGGCAAAGTGCCGCCCTCTGGAAAAGTGCCGCCCTCTGGCAAAGTGCCGCCCTCTGGCAAAGTGCCGCCCTAGGCAAGTGCCTTGTTTGCCTTGTGGAAGATACACTACTAAGTAGATGCAAAAGTTTTTGGGGGGGCCGCACTTTAGGAGGAGGAAATGAATCTGAACTTTACACTTATCTGTCTGTTAACATACAGTCATCATGTGAAATGTCTCCTTTTACAGACCATACAGATATTTCGTCCTTCAGAATCAGCGGTGTCACAACGGTGCCGGTGATTTCTGAGACACGGAGGGGAGGCCCCAATAACTCCCTGAGTAAATGGGTGAGCCGCCCTTCACTTCCCAGTATACCCACCCTAAACCAGGACACCGCCATCAGTGACTTCCGCCACGCCTCAGGTACACGCCCACTTGCCTTTAACGGTGCAGAGAAAAAAAACAAACAAATATAATGTAATGTAGAGAATATAAAAATGGCTAAAATAAGAGAAATGTACATTTTAAATGTGTGTGTGTCTCCTGTTTATGACATCACATGTGGCTTGACATGCAAATTACACATTTCCCACTGAATTCTCTTATTTTAGGCAGTTGCTGCAATTCTGCCAACACAATGTATTGATGATTTTTCATGTTTTTTTTATTCTCTACAGTCCCGTTAAAGGGACTGTCTGGTGGCCAAAATGCATCTTCCAAATGTTAATGGGCTTTCAAAGTACTTTAAAATGCATGTCTTACAGTTTGCATTGCTTAAAATATAAAATACTTACAGTTAGGTGAAATTGTGACATTACAGCAGTTTGCAGGAAACAAAGACTTTTTTTTGCTGCAGGAACCAATGAGAATATTGCCATTCAAATGAATGGAATATCCTGTCTCTCTAGTGTCATCAGAAAATGTGTTGCATTGTTAAGAGATCCTATTGTGTACAAGAGCAAGGTCACTTAGAGTCCACACAATTGACTCAATTTGAGGAGTACAGGAAGTGATTAAATGAAACAACACTTTATATCCTCAATGTCTATATAATCAGTGCTGCACCTGCAGTAAACATGCAGAGTAATCACTGGGGAAGGCTTGAGTCAAATATAAAAAATGTGATTTATGCAGAATACATCTTGAACCAGAATATAATTAGTAAAAGTCAACATGGTTTTGTGAAAGATAGGTCTTGTCAAAAAAACTTAATAACATTCTATGAAGAAGTCAGTAAAAATATAGATCTAGGTGTGGCAGTTGATGTGATCTATTTGGATTTTGCGAAAGCATTTGATACAGTTCCACACAAAAGGTTACTCTACAAATTGAGAGAAATAGGTTTGGGGGCAAATGTGTGTATGTGGATTGAAAATTGGCTAAAAGATAGAACACAAAGGGTTGTTGTAAATGGAAAATTCTCAAATTGGACAAGGGTATTAAGCGGAGTACCTCAGGGGTCTGTTTTGGGCCCTCTTCTTTTTAATTTGTTTATTAATGATCTGCCACATTGTGCTGAGAGCCATGTCTCCGTGTTTGCGGACGACACTAAATTAGGTAAGGCAATAAAGACTAATCTTGATGTTTTTTCTTTACAGGAAGATTTGGACAGAGTGGGGGACTGGGCAGTAAAGTGGCAAATGAGGTTCAATATAGACAAATGTAAAGTTATGCATTATGGGAAAAATAATAACAAAGCAACATATACGTTAAATGGTTTTTCCCTGGGAAAAACTACTAATGAAAAGGATTTAGGAATAATTATAGACAACAAACTTGGCAACAGTGCCCAATGCCAGTCAGCAGCTGCAAGGGCCAATAAGATATTGGCATGTATAAAACGAGGTATAGATTCACGGGAGGAGGATATCATCTTGCCTCTTTACAAATCAATGGTAAGACCTCACCTTGAATATGCAGTACAGTTCTGGGCACCAGTCCTTAAAAAGGATATTAAGGAACTAGAAAAAGTGCAAAGGAGAGCTACAAAATTAATAAGGGGTTTGGAGGATCTTAGTTATGAAGAGAGACTTAAAAAATTGAATTTATATACGTTAGAAAAAAGGCGTCTCAGAGGGGATATGATAACATTATATAAATATTTGCAGGGCCAATATAAAGAGCTCTCCAGTGACCTGTTCATTAACAGAAAGGTACAAAGAACAAGAGGTCACCCCCTCAGACTGGAAGAGCAAAGATTTCATAGACAGCAAAGGAAGGGATTCTTTACGGTTAGGACAATAAAGTTATGGAACTCACTGCCAAGAGAGGTAGTGCTAGCAACCACAATAGATGCATTTAAAAATGGTTTGGATGTTTTTTTAGGAAAGCAGAACATACAGGGCTATTAATAATAGAATAAGCATTAATAAAAGAGCTTATTGATCCAAGGAGAAATCTGATTGCCTCTTGGAGTCAAGAAGGAATTTTTTCCCCCAGGAGGCAAAATTCGAAATAGCTTCCTTAGGGTTTTTTTTGCCTTCTTTTGGATCAAAAGCTGTAATGATAGGTAGAAGGGTTGAACTTGATGGACTTGTGTCTTTTTTCAACCTAAATTACTATGTTACTATGTTACTATGTTACTATGTAAATCACACAGGGATAAAAGCCTGTGCACTATACAAGCAGTAATCTTCATCTTGCACCAAAGTGAGTTTGGTGACTAGACTGTCCCTTTAAGGTGCACAGTTCTATAAGTGTTTCTGTCACTGTGGAAACATTTAGAACTTTGCCACAGGGATAACTCTCTACGGATCACCCCCAATGATATCTTCTCTTCCTTATTCCAGCTTATTCCTTGCCAGCTCACTTCCTTGACAACGCCGACTGGGACTCCGATTCAGACAACGGGGGATCTGGGATCGGACCGATGTCCCATCCGGAGCAAGGAATGATTGAAGCCTTGAAGTGGCTCAATCATAAAGACTGGTGAGGCTGTATTTTTTAAAGAACACTAATGAACTCTATCCAAGGTCAGCAAAAAAAGGGGGTTAGTCGACCAACGTATTCGAATGTCCTGGACTGGGAGCTGACCTTGGTTTTATGATTTGGAGCCTACGCCAGGGGGCAAATCATGTTACTGGGGCGATATGGGTTTTAGAGCCAGATAACCAATCCCAAAGCAGGATCTTGGGATCTCAGGCTGTGTAATCTGCATTTCCATTGGCTACGCTTTAAAAACGCAGAACACTCCGGGGTATTTTTGAATCATGTCTATACGGTTATTACAGGGAGCAAAAGGAGAAGGGGCTGATCAGTGTGAGGTGTCTGGCTTCCTGTCATCCGGAGGTCCTCTTCTACAGGCTCCATGATGTCTCAGTAGCAGTAACCAGAGAGGTACGAATGATGTCTCTAGCGTATATAGCTTTATTATCACATTCTGTTTGTAACACTACTTTTAGGTCAGAATTTTTCTTACCTGGCAAAGTGTTCGTACAAGGACATGAGGGTCCATGGCCAGGTCTGTGATGGTCCCATAGAACTTCATTATATTGTCCGTCACAGACCCCATTAAATAGACCCCATGAACAATGTTGGGTTCCATCGCTGATGGAATGAATGTTTTTTGGTTGTCAGGTGGGCAATCTACGTTCCAAGGTGTCTCGACACGCTATCAAGACCCTCGGTGACCTCTTCCGGGCTCTAAAGAAAGGCATGGACCAAGAAGTGGAGGAGATTACCAGGGTGCTGCTCCACAAGATTGGGGATACCAATGACTTTATTCGGGAGGAGTCCGACAGAAGTCTGTGTCTTATGGTGGAAAATGCCAGCACGTCCAAGCTACTCTCCGCACTGCTTACTTGTGGTGTCAGGTGTGTAGCCATCCCTATTCTGGTGTCGGTGTGCTGTACACGTAGGGGAGTATGTATAAAGCTTCTGTAACATGACACTGTAACATGTCGTCAAGTACAAAAAAAGCGCAATCTGCGTTCATTATGTGTAACGGTGATTGCACCTTATTTATACATCCCGAGGGAAGAAGCTCCTTCAAAAAGTGTTAGGCAGATCTTCTCCGACACTAATCCGGTGTTTTTTAACGCCTGATCCTTTCGACATGGACAGTACCGGGGCACCATTTTGGCTGCAGCATTTTCCCACAAGTTGTGCGGTTTTTTTTTGTCTTTAGTTGTATCTCTCCCTTTGACTCTTTATTTAACCCCTTCCTGACGCTAGGACATTCTATGCCGTCCTATTTTACTGGTCCCAAAAGACGCTAGGACGGCATAGAAAACTTCCTGCGGTGAGTTGCTCTCGGATCAGGGAAAATGTAGCCGATGTTCAAAGTGAGCACAGCTACATTTTACTAAATCTCGCTGAGCCTGAACTTCCGGGTTCGGGTACGCCTCCGTGACGTCGAGAGGTCTTGCGATTTTTTGGGCAGGGACCCACAGGGTCTATTAAGACCCTGATCAGGTCTCTGCCATTGTGTTCCTGGCTACCGATCACCTTGTGATTGGTGACCAGGAGCAAAAAGTGGCGTTTAGAGTGAGAAATGATCTGTTTATTGGGGACTATGTTTTATGTCTAATCGTGATTCCTTTAGTCAGGTTTTTGCTCTTGCGCCTGTACAGTCTGTATAAAGCAGTCAGATATAGGAATGAAACTGTGACATTTTATGTTCAATGTGTGACTTTTTAGTCTCCGTTTGTTCATTGCAGATATTTTTTCCTATAAAGCGTTCTCAAAAATTTCTTATAATACGGTAAATAGAACGCTTTTTAAAAAATGTTTTGCTTTTTTTCTGGCGGAAATCAGTTTATACGCTCCTACGCAATTTCTGCTGGAAACACTTTTATACACAACCCCCAAACGCGTCGGCAGTATCGCAACGGAATGCAAATGCACCGTAATAAAACTAAGTCTTCCCCATAGACGAGATTGGCTTCCGAAATGTCGGCATGAAAGATTCGAGATTACTTTGGTGAGTGCCCCGAATTAAGAGGCCATTCAGCAAAGTCATCCGATTGGGTCAGAAAGTCAACCCTTTAGAAAACTGAAATCTGGGAGAAAGTTCTAAAAATGATGTAATCAGCCGGAACATTCCATTGGTTTCCTTGGTATCTGCCCCACTTGTAGAACTTTGCCCCGCTGTCTTTCATTCTGTACACACTTTTTTGGCACTGTTTCTGAGGTTCTGTTTCCTTCTGCAGTCACCGTAATAGCTCGGTGAGGAGATGCTCTGCCAAGTACCTGCTAGATGTTGTGGAGCAGCTGGGATCGGAGAGGCTGCTGTCCGGGAACCGAGATAACACTGACTGTCTGCTGAGGACGGTGGTGAAACTAGCTCAGGATGGACAGCAAGACACCAGGTACGACAAACCTCGTGCAGTGCTGAGATCCAGGGTAAATAGACTGAAAGGGGGAAAGAGTTGAAGGAATATTTAATTTTCACTGTGCCAGATTTTGCTAGTGAACTGTTTGTCTGCACCATCGTAGTCTCCCAAACAGCCTCTGTGTGTCATCTTAGCCCCTCAAAAAGCCTATCTGTGCCCTTTTAGCCCCCAAACAGCCTCTCTGTGGTATCTCGGCCCCCAATACAGCTTCTCTGTGCCATATTTTCCCCCACATAGTATTTTTGTGCCATCTTTGCTCCCCACACAGCCTCTGTGCCATGTTCCTACCTTGGGGTCTGCCTAACTCAGACGGTGCTGCTCATGCTCTGAATCTTTAATCGCACGAGCTGTGCTGACTGAGGTCTGAGCTGCCTGAGCAATAGCTTGCTCGTGCCACTGGCCCCTTCCCCATTGGCCCCCGACAAACACAAATTTGACGGGACAGGACCCAAAAACAATGGGACTGTCCTGGCAAACTCGGGACTGTTGGCAATTATGAAAGACGTCGCGTAAGCGGGTCCAGGCCATGTATCGGTCACTCACGATATCTGTTGCATTTTTGGCGTGGTAGATTGGCACGCACAGCGGCAGCGCCTCTATTTGTCGTTATTACCCCCTGCGCCTGTTTGCAATGTGTTCTTGGTAAAGTATTAGAATATCTTCAACGTGACGTTTCCCTTGGGCAGGTTCTATGGACGCAGAATGTTCAGCCTGCTGATGACGCACCCTAAGTTTGAAGGACATGTGGAACGTTTAATTCCTTCCCATGACCTGCGGGACCTCATAGCCACTGTCAAACAGAAAGTAAGTGCCCTCTAGTGACCAACTGATGAAAAGACTAAAAATAAAAATCTCCTATTATGGGTTTCAATAACTTTAAATATATTTATATTTTTAATAATTTTAGGAAATCAGCGACAGCCTATCAGAGCCCCCTTCTGCACGGAAACAAAGGACAGTCCAAAAGAACATCTCTTACCCTGCCCCGGACAGCCAATCATCAGACCAAGGGTGTGTCTCTTTAGTCATGTATTAATCCCCCCCCCCCCCCCCCATATTTTTCATTCTCTACTTTCACTGTATAAGCAATGTTTAGGTTGATCATGTAACATGGAGGTGTTGTATCTCCTCTCTTTTAGTTCTACCAAGGAACCGGATGTGGTGTCAGAACCTCAGGAGTCACCAGTCCCACGGCGACAGCCGGTCCGGCTGGCGGAGGTGACGGAACAACTGAAGGAACTTAATAAATTACTGACTGCCAAGGAATACCAGAGCAAGATGGACGGCGTCACACTCCTCCTAGATCACTGCAAAAATAATGTGAAATTTGTCTCCTCAAACATCACCCAGGTCAGTGATCATTTCTCTGTTAGACTTGGGAGCCGCCAACACTTTCATCCAAGTGCATTCTTTGTTCCGATGGAATTTGCCCCTAATTTGCATATCAAGAATTCAGAAATACATATATTACACAGGAGCCTGTACAGAGCAGACATATAATAATACCAGGGGAATGGTAACTATACTTGCAGTGTGTGCATACATATATTACACAGGAGCCTGTACAGAGCAGACATAATACCAGGTGAATAACTATACTTGCAGTGTGTGCATACATATATTACACAGGAGTCTGTACAGAGCAGACATATAATAATACCAGGTGAATGATAACTATACTTGCAATGTGTGCATACATATATTACACAGGAGTCTGTACAGAGCAGACATATAATAATACCAAGTGAATGATAACTATACTTGCAATGTGTACATACATATATTACACAGGAGACTGTACAGAGCAGACATATAATAATACCAGGTGAATGATAACTAAACTTGCAATGTGTCCATACATATATTACACAGGAGTCTGTACAGAGCAGACATATAATAATACCAGGTGAATGATAACTATACTTGCAATGTGTGCATACATATATTACACAGGAGTCTGTACAGAACAGACATATAATAATACCAAGTGAATGATAACTATACTTGTAATGTGTGCATACATATATTACACAGGAGTCTGTACAGAACAGACATATAATAATACCAGGTGAATGATAACTATACTTGCAATGTGTGCATACATATATTACACAGGAGTCTGTACAGAGCAGACATATAATAATACCAGGTGAATGATAACTATACTTGCAGTGTGTGCATACATATATTACACAGGAGTCTGTACAGAGCAGACATATAATAATACCAAGTGAATGATAACTATACTTGCAATGTGTACATACATATATTACACAGGAACCTGTACAGAGCAGTCATATAATAATACCAGGTGAATGATAACTATACTTGCAGTGTGTGCATACATATATTACACAGGAGCCTGTACAGAGCAGACATATAATAATACCAGGTCAATGATAACTATACTTGCAATGTGTGCATACATATATTACACAGGAGCATGTACAGAGCAGACATATAATAATACCAGGTGAATGATAACTATACTTGCAGTGTGTACATACATATATTACACAGGAGTCTGTACAGAGCAGACATATAATAATACCAGGTCAATGATAACTATACTTGCAATGTGTGCATACATATATTACACAGGAGCATGTACAGAGTAGACATATAATAAAACCAGGAGAATGATAACTATACTTGCAATGTGTGCATACATATATTACACAGGAGTCTGTACAGAGCAGACATATAATAATACCAGGTGAATGATAACTATACTTGCAATGTGTGCATACATATATTACACAGGAGTCTGTATAGAGCAGACATATAATAATACTAGGTGAATGATAACTATACATGCAGTGTGTGCATACATATATTACACAGGAGCCTGTACAGAGCACACATATAATAATACCAGATGAATGATAACTATCTACCTTTGTGCCCCTAATATTACCAGTAGATCTGATGACCTTCTAGTGAAGATAAAGAGGGTGATTGTTTTTCATTTCATAATTATTTGTTTGAATCATTTTTGATCAATATATTTTTCAGATATTTGACTCCTTTAACCCGCGATTACAAGACGCCAACAAAAAGGTAAACCAGTATGCGCTTGAGTCTGCGGTTGTCATGATCCCACTGCTGAAAGACTGTCTTCATCACGTTCTCCTCCCGATGGTCACCGTGGTCACGGACAACTTGAACTCGAAGAACAGCGGGATTTATTCTGCTGCCATAACTCTTCTGGACACGCTCATTTCCAATATAGGTAAACGAGGGGCGAGGCTCCTGAATGGAAGGCTCTTTATTGAGGTTCTATGGAATTGTCACTGATCTTTGCCACGCACACTGGGGGCCTTTGAGAGAAACTATGCTAATCCCTGGTTATACATTTTAGCAATTGCTGACACTGTTTAGCATGGTTTAAACTTGCAGTGTCATCTGATCTAGCTAGTACACTTATTCCCTATGACATGTTGTGTTAGTTATTTGTTGACCTAGAGAAAAGGAGGAAAGTTGTTTTTTTTGGGGGGAGTTTACTTACTCCAGATCACGCACAGACATTTATATGGAATCAATAAAAGGTAACCAAAAGGGGTGCAATTGCCATTTATTCTGTATATTGGTGATTGCGTCTTTCTTTTATGCATCCCAACACTGTTGAGTGTGGTGAACTAGCACCTCTGCCACAATGGGTTTCAGTGAGGATTGTCCGCCACAGTTCTTTTTATATATATATATATATGTTATGCTCTTTCTCACAAATGTCCACAGAGCTGAAATTACATTCCAAGTATGCATGAGTCTCCCCACGCATTTCGCAAGGCTGGTGGCTCTGGTTACAGTTTTTGCAGAGCTGTGAAGGTGCTCACATTATCATGAAGGGCACAAGTTTAGGGATGGCCAACTCTACTTGTGGATGTCCACTCGGCGATCCATCACAAGAAAGTCCTGATAATATTGGCATATAAACTTAACACAACTTTCGATCGGGTGTATGTATTTAAAACTTTCCCTTAACCTGACCTCCTCATCAGTCAAGTGGTGTAAGCTCACTGCAGGAGGCCAGAACTAAGTTGATGTTCCAATAGTAACCACACGTCTCTGTATTGCAGATCACTTGTGGTTGTTACAGCCGTTTGCCAGCAGGGTGCGCCTCATCAGCGGGCGAGCGATGAATGATGTGACGGAACGAATATCAGGTAAAACCAATGGGCGCTATAGCTAAGTACCGTATATACTCGAGTATAAGCCGACCCGAATATAAGCCGAGGCACCTAATTTTACCACAAAGAACTGGGAAAAAATATTGACTCGAGTATAAGCCTAGGGTGGGAAATGAGGCAGCTACTGGTAAATATTGTCCCGAATCTGCCATTTAATATTCCAGGATATTGCCCCCAATATGCCATTTAATATGCCAGGATATTGCCCCTTAGTATGCTCGTTATGCCACCCTCCTCCCCCCCTTCCCCAGACCCCAGCACTTACCTCGTTCCTGCTCCGTCTCCCGGTGCTCTGAAGGTCCGTGGCTGTGAGGGAAGCGTTGTGAGCTCCCCACCAGCCGCGCGGATCAATAAAGTTTGTTTAAAAAAAAAGTTTCAACACAATTTGTTGACCGCGGGGCTGGAGGGGAGCTCACAACGCTTCCCTCATAGCCACGCACCTTCAGAGCACCGGGGGACAGAGCAGGAACAAGGTAAGTTTTAGATTTTCTTTTTTTTTCAGACGCTGACTCGAGTATAAGCCGAAGGGGGCCATTTTTCAGCACAAAAAATGTGCTGAAAAACTCGGCTTATACTCGAGTATATACGGTACTTAAACGGACTCCTATATATTGCTCATACAGTGAATGTAGAGAGCAAAAAAAAGGATGAAAATCGTTCATTGTGTGAGCAAAATTGCCAGCAAATGCATAAAATAAGAGACAAATGTGTTTTATATGTGCCTGTTGTGTCTACTGCTTATGACATCACCTGTGACTTGATATGCAAATGAACAACATTTCAATGGGAAAGTGTAAGGTCGGCTGCAATGGACACTAGTGCATCAGCTGAGCCTATAACTGGGATGTCCGTGGGGATTCATCTGCAAGTCTGTGAGCTTACTTCACGAAAAAGAGAATTGCAGGGAATTTCAAACTTCAGTCCAATGTAACAGAGTTGGAAAAATTCAGATAAATGGGAGAATTCTTCTAACTCGGTGCTTTGGCCTTTGAAATTCCCTTCTCAATTCCCTTCAGTTGTCTGCTTCATGAATAAAGCTCTCTATATAAAATCTTGGTACCTACCCGAAACAATCCCTGTCATCAACAAGTTATGTGCAGTACAGGTTCACTTTCAGGTTGTTAGTTGCTTTCAGTGTGGAATCAGCCCCCGTGGATTGCTTTGTAGATAATGGGGTTATATTCCTTATAGGAAACAAAGCTGCTGCCATCCAATCAGAACCTGGGAATTACTGAATTCAGTTGAATGCTGCCAGCATTCCAATGCGCAGGAAGTGGGAAAAGATGCAATGCACCCACAGTGCAAGGGTCCAGGACTCTCCTTCGCCGCATCTTCATCGCTGACAGTTCAGCGCGGCAGTTAGAACGCTGAACTGTCATCAATGAAGTATAACGCGGCCGTTTCATCACGGCTGCAGCTATGTAAGAGCTGACAGTTCAGCGCTGAACTGTCAGCTCTTACAAATCTAAAAGTAAAACGTAAATAACCCCCCCCCTAATAAATAATTCCCCCCCAATAGTAACACTAAACACTAAACCCCAATACTAACACTAAAATTAACCCCAATGCTAAAATGAACCCCCTAAACCCTAATACTTACCCCCGACCCCTAATACTAAAATTAACCCCCTAAACCCTAATACTAACCCTAATACTAACCCCCGACCCCTAATACTAAAATTAACCCCGTAAACCCTAATACTAACCCTAATACTAACCCCCGACCCCTAATACTAAAATTAACCCCCTAAACCCTAATACTAGCCCTAATACTAACCCCCAACCCCTAATAGTAAAATTAACCCCTAACACTAAACACTAAACCCCAATAGTAACACTAAAATTAACCCCCTAAACCCTAATTCTAACCAAACTAAAATCGGTAAAATACTTACCTTTAGCGATGAAATGTCCCGCAATGAAATCTCCAGCGACGATCTGTCTTGTGCTGTAGAGTCGGCGGTGAAGCGGCTGCGCGGAAACAGCCGCGATGAAGAGTCCCATCCCCCAGTGCAAAAGGATAAATGACAGAAAGTACGGAATAGGATTCTTAAAAATACTTTTATTCGACGTCATTAAAATAATTACTGAATGGGTTTACAAGCAGATAACACAAGGTACCGGAATTTACGGCGGTAAAAGTGTTGGGACGTATATAAAAGGTGCACTTGCTGTTCTATACAGGATCACAGGGGTTACACATTTTTAAATAGCGGTTTTTATACATCCCCCTTCATTGCGTTTACCCTGGTTGTGTTTTTTTGCCCCCGTAGCCCTGGTGTTTTCAGTCTACCCTCGGAAGCCTCAGGCGGTGGAAAGGCACGTTCTCCCAGTTCTTTGGTACTTCTTGAGCAACATAACGGGGAATGGAGTCCTGCCAGGACGGAACGGGAATTTCAAGGACGTGGTCAGCAAGCTGGCCAGAAACCTCCACAAAGTGATGGGGCCCAGTCTGGAGGAATACGCCGCGGGCCAGCCGCAACATGCTGTAAAAATGCTGAGGGACCTTCTGGCAATCAAGCAATAACAATGGTATCTAGTATGTCGTCGGGGTTTGGACACTGGGTCAGGTGGTGGTGGCATCAGGTGCCAGACTCCTCAACATCAGGAATACCTTGTCTCCTTTTGGTTTTCCAGACTGTTTGTATAGAGAGTTTTTTTTATATGTGACCAACAAAGCCACGTTTTGACTGATGTGTGGACCAGACACGGCGAAATCAGTTTAAAAGGATTAATTGAGGCTGATTAACTTATATCTGGTGCATCTGCTCGTTGACAGCTCGGTCCACGATGATTCACCAACTAACAACTGTCCTCACTGGTTCAACGACACACAAGACTGTGCCTCCCAGTGGCACAGTTAGACTGACCTACGCCTGGACAAGTATCAACAAAGTGATTCCCTTACTGTTATTTTGATGCATAACACTAAAGTAGAGGCTTATTCCACATTATGCAGACTAGGCACATGGATAGAGTGCCACTTTTAAAAAATACCTTTTCAGCATCGCTGCACGAGACAAAGGGTTGGGGCTTTTGTTAAGTCCCATACACTTAATAAAGTTATCCCTGCTGTTGCTTTCTTTCTGCCATAGGGAGGTCATGCCTTACCCACTTTTACTATATGGCCCACCACCATTGTTTTTTTTTTTTTTTTTTTTAGCATTCTGTGGTATTGGGCACTTTGAACCTATGTAGTGTCTCTGACTATGGGCAAATTAATCCAAGGATCTTCTAAATATAGAATAATGCACACCCGAGAGTGAGGGTCTGCCCTATTTCATCTAGACTCTTGGGGTTTAGGACTCTCTCTACCTGTAGACCGATCTTCACAATTTGCTTTCTTTACCGTTCTACATCCTTTCCATCATTACTGCATCTACCATGTGTATACATATGTCTACAGATGTTACCTACACAGTCAACTGGGGTGAATTGACAACTGTGTTGCAAAAATCAGACCACCTTAGTGTGATGATGAGTGGACCCCATATAAGTAACAGATGTCATACTTTGGTGGAACGTTTGAATTGGGATGTGCTGCGTTTCAGCCAGCAGGGGGAGCCCCATTTCCCTTTGCGCTTTCTTTTTTCGGACCATTCTCTGAGCACTTTATGAAGAAGAAGGAAAGTGTAACTCTGCCCCCTGCTGTCAGCTGAAGAGGTGTGCAATCTCACCAATGTATCTGTGTAACTGCACCGAACAATAAATAAATGTGAATTTATTATGTTGATAACAGCCAAGAATGTAACGAGGGATGACTTATAATTGGGAACTCTGTTGTATTTCCAAGATCCCCAACTTAACATGTAAATAAACCTTAAATATAGGAGCTGATTTATCAAACTAACGCTAAACTGAAAATAAATGCATAATTTATTCACCTGCTAGTATTTGAGATTTATTTTTGGGTAGTAGATGCTAAACACAAACTTACACACACCAAACAAGCCAAAAGGCTGTAATCATGCATCTAAAGTGCTACCGCCACTGCAAGGGATTCTGGGCAGGCACATGCAAATCCGGTCAACAAGGATCACCTTTTGCCTTGAAATCCATTTTAAACATGGACCCCTCGGAGCAGATATACTCTGTACAAGACAGCTTTGTAACATAGGCTCAGGACAGTGGTGCAGAGGCCAGACCACCACTCATAGACCCTTGTTTTATCCTTAACCCCTTCCCATCTGTAGGAATTTTTTTGTGCCTAGAGGCTTGTAGGACGGCATAGAGTGTCCTGCATTAAACAGTTCATCGTGGCTCCCCCACTGCAGGGACCTGCAGCGGGGGTCCCCACTGTCAGATGAGGCCACTTTAAGCTCCAAGGTCTGTCCATTGCTTTATTCTCAGCTCTGTGAGTTGAATTGGTGGCAACTGTACCTCATCCCACATCCCTCAGGACTGAGCAGTGCTGTGACTTCCAAATGTGTCGGCCGCTAGACTGGACCGTAATGTGGAGGGGAACTGAGGGTATTACTGTATTTGCACAAATATAAGTCTTACATTCGAGGTTCGTCTTCCTCAAATAGAGGTCTGACTATAATACTGGGATCCAGGTCAGCATTGGGCAAGTCTGGGGGAGGGAGGGGGAGAGGCAGCATTGGGCAAGTCTGGGGGAGGGAGGGGGAGAGGCAGCATTGGGCAAGTCTAGGGAGGTGGGAGAGGCAGCATTGAGCAAGTCTGGGGGAGGGAGGGGGAGAGGCAGCATTGGGCAAGTCTGGGGGAGGGAGGGGGAGAGGCAGCATTGGGCAAGTCTGGGGGAGGGAGGGGGAGAGGCAGCATTGGGTAAGTCTGGGAGAGGGAGGGGGAGAGGCAGCATTGGGTAAGTCTGGGGGAGGGAGGGGGAGAGGCAGCATTGGGTAAGTCTGGGGGAGGGAGGGAGAGAGGCAGCATTGGGCAAGTCTGGGGGAGGGAGGGGGAGAGGCAGCATTGGGCAAGTCTGGGGGAGGGAGGTGGGAGAGGCAGCATTGAGCAAGTCTGGGAGAGGGAGCGAGAGAGGCAGCATTGGGCAAGTCTGGGGGAGGGAGGGGGAGAGGCAGCATTGGGAAAGTCTGGGGGAGGGAGGGGGAGAGGCAGCATTGGGTAAGTCTGGGGGAGGGAGGGGGAGAGGCAGCATTGGGTAAGTCTGGGGGAGGGAGGGAGAGAGGCAGCATTGGGCAAGTCTGGGGGAGGGAGGGGGAGAGGCAGCATTGGGCAAGTCTGGGGGAGGGAGGGGGAGAGGCAGCATTGGGCAAGTCTGGGGGAGGGAGGGGGAGAGGCAGCATTGGGCAAGTCTGGGGGAGGGAGGGGGAGAGGCAGCATTGGGCAAGTCTGGGGGAGGGAGGGGAGAGGCAGCATTGGGTAAGTCTGGGGGAGGGAGGGGAGAGGCAGCATTGGGGAAGTCTGGGGGAGGGAGGGGAGAGGCAGCATTGGGCAAGTCTGGGGGAGGGAGGGGGAGGCAGCATTGGGTAAGTCTGGGGGAGGGAAGGGGAGGCAGCATTGGGTAAGTCTGGGGGAGGGAGGGGAGAGGCAGCATTGGGCAAGTCTAGGGAGGTGGGAGAGGCAGCATTGGGCAAGTCTGGGGGAGGGAGGGGGAGAGGCAGCATTGGGTAAGTCTGGGGGAGGGAGGGGGAGAGGCAGCATTGGGTACGTCTGGGGGAGGGAGGGGGAGAGGCAGCATTGGGTACGTCTGGGGGAGGGGGAAGCAGCATTGGGTAAGTCTGGGGAGGGGGAAGCAGCATTGGGTAAGTCTGGGAGAGGGAAGCAGCATTGGCTTGGTGTGGGGAAGGCAGCGTTGTCTAAGGCTGGGTAGGGAGAGGCAAGCAGCACTGGTTAAGTCTGGGGGTAGGGGCAGCATTGGCTAAGTCTGATCGGCCGATGGTTGTGGGGGCGATGCATTGGCTAAGTCTGGGGGCAGATGGCTGTGGGGGAGATGCATTGGTTACATCTAGGGGGCAGATGGCTGTGGGGGAGATGCATTGGCTAAGTCTGGGGGCAGATGGCTGTGGGGGAGATGCATTGGTTACGTCTAGGGGGCAGATGGCTGTGGGGGCCTGCATTGGCTACATCTGAGGGGCAGATGGCTGTGGCGGCGATGCATTGGCTACATCTAGGGGGCAGATGGCTGTGGGGGTGATGCATTGGCTACGTCTAGTGGGCAGATGGCTGTGGGGGAGCTGCATTGGCTATTTGTGCAGATGGGCAAGTAAAAGGAAATAAACACAAGAATTTTTTTCATATCATATGAAAAAGCAATTTTCATGTGAATATATACGAGTTAAACTTTTTTCCTATAGGGTAGTCTTATATTCAGCCTTTTAATTTTTTTTCTTAAAGGAATATAAAAAAGTTTGGGGGGTCGTCTTATAATCAGGGTCGTCTTATATTCAAGCAAATCCGGGAAATTCCGCTTATTTACGCAAACACAGCTAGCGTACAGTTTAAAAAAGGAAGAAAAATGCACTGGACACCAAATCAAGACATCAGTGTAACAGGTGAAATGCGTTGACATATTAGTGAGAGTATACGGACAGAAAAAAAAAGACCATCTTCAATAAGCATTAGCTAAAATGACAAACGCGTCAGGTGCACATTACTGGGAACAAATGAGTAAATCTTACAATGAATTTTGGGATAATACAAAAATGAAATGAACATCAGTCTCTTTATTCACGTGGTAAGGATGAATAAAGGATTAAAAACAGAAATGAACGCAGACCTGATATGAAGCAGAATCACCTATAGCGCTGTATGCCTTTGGCCCTCAAGTGCTTTGTGTGCTATCTTGTGTTCACACGCACTTCTACACTGCTACACGTGTTGTGTGGTTTTGAAGTGTTTGATGTCAGTACTCGTTACTCTAATACAGCGCTGACTCATTAATACTGGACCCCAGTGTCATGCGTTATCAAGTGGACAAAACAAATTTAAAAATGAGCAATTAGATTATGTCATAGAAAATTAAAAATGGATTCCAAAAAGAAATAAATGAATTCCTTATATTTCGTTTTTGGGTTTCCGAATCTAATGACAAACAAAATTGGATTCTCAAATCTTAGGTTAAATTCCAGACCTCAATTGGCGACTCATTATTATCTAAACAATTTTTAATAAATCTTTTATTAGGTTAAAATGTGTGCTGACACATCTGTAGAATAAACAGAATATTATAAGCAATGTAATAGAGGCAAAAAAATATTCTTCAACTTAATGTCTGGACTGAGCTGTTTGTGATATCTATAATCTGTCCGGGGGTGTCCTCCTCATACGATGAACATGTTTGAGTTGTCACATACGTGTTATATACGTGTGACCAGAGGCGGATCTCTAATTAGGCAAGTTAGGCGGTCGCACTTAGGAAGAAGCAACGAGCAGCGGAGAAGCCATCACAATGTGGTCTGTAAGACCACTTTTAACTTTTATATCCTCTCCTTCTGGCTGAGTGAGTAGTGAGTTTGTGCTGGCTGAGTGTGATTGTGGTTTGTGCTGGATGAGTGTTAGTGTGTGCTGGCTGAGTGTGTCTGTGAGTGAATGTGTGCTAGCTGAGTGTGTCTGTGCTGGCTGAGTGTCTCTGTGAGTGAGTGTGTGCTGGCTGAGTGTGACTGTGTGCTGGCTGATTGTGTCTGTGAGTCTATTCTGGCTGAGTGTGCCTGTGAGTGAATGTGTGATGGCTGAGTGAGTCTGTGAGTGAATGTGTGCTGAGTGAGTGTGTGCTGGCTGAGTGTGACTGTGCATTGGCTGATTGTGTCTGTGAGTCTATTCTGGCTGAGTGTGTCTGTGAGTGAATGTGTACTGGCTGAGTGAGTCTATGAGTGAATGTGGGCTCAGTGAGTGAGTGTGTATTGGCTGATTGTGTCTGTGAGTCTGTTCTAGCTGAGTGTGTCTGTGAGTGATTGTGTGCTGGCTGAGTGAGTGTGTGCTGAGTGAGTGGGTCTGTGAGTGAGTGCGTGCTGACTGAGTGGGTCTGTGAGTGAGTGTGTGCTGACTGAGTGGGTCTGTGAGTGAGTGCGTGCTGACTGAGTGGGTCTGTGAGTGAGTGTGTGCTGACTGAGTGGGTCTGTGAGTGAGTGTGTGCTGACTGAGTGGGTCTGTGAGTGAGTGCGTGCTGACTGAGTGGGTCCTTTAAATGTGTTTATTTACGTCTCAGATGTCTCCTAAATGTGACACTAAGTGGAAAAATGGCATATTGAGGTACACAATCCTGGCATATTGAGGGGCAAAATCCTGGCATATTAAAGGGCAAAATCCTGGCATATTGAGGTACAAAATCCTGACATAGAGTGGCAAAATCCTGGCATATTGAGGGGCAAAATCCTGGCATATTAAAGGGCAAAATCCTGGCATATTAAAGGGCAAAATCATGGCATGGAGTGGCAAAATCATGGCATTTTGAGGGGCAAAATCATGGCATTTTGAGGGGCAAAATCCTGGCATATTGAGGGGCAAAATCCTGGCATAGAGTGACAAAATCCTGGCATATTGAGGGGCAAAATCCTGGCATAGAGTGGCAAAATCCTGGTATATTGAGGGGCAAAATCCTGGCATATTAAAGGGCAAAAATCCTGGCATATTAAAGGGCAAAATCATGGCATGGAGTGGCAAAATCATGGCATTTTGAGGGGCAAAATCCTGGCATAGAGTGGCAAAATCCTGGTATATTGAGGGGCAAAATCCTGGCATAGAGTGACAAAATCCTGACATATTGAGGGGCAAAATCCTGGCATATTGAGGGGCAAAATCCTGGCATAGAGTGGCAAAATCCAGTCATATTAAGGGGCAAAATCCTGGCATAGAGTGGCAAAATCCTGGCATATTAAAGGACAAAATCCTGGCATATTGAGGTACAAAATCCTGACATAGAGTGGCAAAATCCTGGCATATTGAGGGGCAAAATCCTGGCATATTAAAGGGCAAAATCCTGGCATATTAAAGAGCAAAATCATGGCATGGAGTGGCAAAATCATGGCATTTTGAGGGGCAAAATCCTGGCATATTGAGGGGCAAAATCCTGGCATAGAGTGACAAAATCCTGGCATATTGAGGGGCAAAATCCTGGCATAGAGTGGCAAAATCCTGGTATATTGAGGGGCAAAATCCTGGCATATTAAAGGGCAAAAATCCTGGCATATTAAAGGGCAAAATCATGGCATGGAGTGGCAAAATCATGGCATTTTGAGGGGCAAAATCCTGGCATATTGAGGGGCAAAATCCTGGCATAGAGTGGCAAAATCCTGGTATATTGAGGGGCAAAATCCTGGCATAGAGTGACAAAATCCTGACATATTGAGGGGCAAAATCCTGGCATATTGAGGGGCAAAATCCTGGCATAGAGTGGCAAAATCCTGTCATATTAAGGGGCAAAATCCTGGCATAGAGTGGCAAAATCCTGGCATAGTTAGGGGCAAAATCCTGGCATAGTGAGGGGCAAAATACTGGCATACTGAGGGGCAAAATCCTGGCATAGAGTGGCAAAATCCTGGCATATTGAGGGGCAAAATCCTGGCAAATTGAGGGGCAAAATCCTGGCAAGTTGAGGGGCAAAATCCTGGCAAATTGAGGGGCAAAATCCTGGCATAGATTGGCAAAATCCTGGCATATTGTGGGGCAAAATCCTGGCAAAGAGTGGCAAAATCCTGGTATAATAAATGGCTAAATCCTGGCATATTAAATGGCTAAATCCTGGCATATTGAGGGGCAAAATCCTGGCATACTGAGGGGCTAAATCCTGGCAAATTAAATGGCTCAATCCTGGCATATTAAGGGGCTAAATCGTGATATATTGAATGGCTAAATCCTGGCATATTAAGGGGCTAAATCCTGGCATATTAAATGGCTAAATCCTGGCATATTAAATGGCTTAATCCTGGCATATGAAATGGCTTAATCCTGGCATATTAAATGGCTTAATCCTGGCATATGAAATGGCTAAATCCTGGCATATTAAATGGCTTAATCCTGGCATATTAAATGGCTAAATCCTGGCATATTAAATGGCTAAATCCTGGCATATTGATGGGCTAAATCCTGGCATATTAAATGGCTTAATCCTGGCACATTGAGGGGCTAAATCCTGGCACATTGAGGGTCTAAATCCTGGCATATTGAGGGGCTAAATCCTGGCATATTAAATGTATAAATCCTGGCATACTGAGTTGCAAAATTCTGGCATACTGAATGGCTAAATCACAGTGCATCCGATGCTGTGAGGAAGAACAAAGTGCCAATCTTCTAGCACAACGTGGTCTGTGAGACCACTTTCAACATTGAGCACCTTTTCTTCTGGCTGAGTGTTTCTGTTAGTGTGTGATTGTGTGCTTTCTGAGTGTGTCTGTGAGTCAGTGTGTGCTGGCTGAGTGTATCTGTGAGTGTGTGCTGGCTGAGTGTGATTGTGTGCTGACTGAGTGTGTCTGTGAGTTAGTGTGTGCTGGCTGAGTGTGTCTATGAATGACTGTGTGATGTGTGTTAGTTTTCAAATTTAGTACACAGCAATAAGAATGTGAGTTAGTCAGCCACACACTTTTTATCTATACCAAATGTTTATAGATAGAATAATTATGAAACAAATAAAATTATAGGAGCTGTAAATTCCTAGGAGCTGGGATTTAAGTCTGATCTTGAAATATGCTATTTTATTATCACTTGCATATATTTTATTTAATAATGTGTGTCCGTGAGGGCCTCATGTTCGACTTTCGCCCAAGGCCTCACAAAGTCTAGAGCCGCCACTGTGTGTGCTTGTGTGTGTACACGATCAGCATATGAATGTGTATATATGTGTGCGTGATCACATTTAGGCCACATCAATACAGATAGTGAGTTAGTCAGCCACATACTGTTTATCAGAGGGGTAACTAGAAACCACCGGGCCTCTATGCAAGAATTGCCCCAGGGCCCCCGACCCCATCATGCAACTACACCCCAGAAATGCCACTTACATGCCTCCCAAGTGTGCCGCTTTGTGCCTGGCCTTGT
Organism: Pelodytes ibericus; assembly: GCA_036172795.1. NCBI lineage: Eukaryota > Metazoa > Chordata > Amphibia > Anura > Pelodytidae > Pelodytes > Pelodytes ibericus. Next base: position 13,604,014 of record CM069862.1, read on the forward strand.
CTTATATCTAGGATAGCCTTATACCTATCCCATGCATGCTTAACCTCCTTCACTGTATTAACCTCTACCACTTCTACTGGAAGACTATTCCATACATCCACTACCCTCTCAGTAAAGTAATACTTTCATTAGTCCCTGGCCTTATCTTATATCTAGGATAGCCTTATACCTATCCCACGCATGCTTAAACTCCTTCACTGTATTAACCTCTACCACTTGTACTGGAAGGCTATTCCATGCATCCACTACCCTCTCAGTAAAGTAATACTTTCATTAGTCTCTGGCCTTATCTTATACCTAGGATAGCCTTATACCTATCCCATGCATGCTTAAACTCCTTCACTGTATTAACCTCTACCACTTCTACTGGAAGGCTATTCCATGCATCCACTACCCTCTCAGTAAAGTAATACTTTCATTAGTCTCTGGCCTTATCTTATATCTAGGATAGCCTTATACCTATCCCATGCATGCTTAAACTCCTTCACTGTATTAACCTCTACCACTTCTACTGGAAGACTATTCCATACATCCACTACCCTCTCAGTAAAGTAATACTTTCATTAGTCCCTGACCTTATCTTATATCTAGGAGAGCCTTATACCTATCCCATGCATGCTTAAACTCCTTCACTGTATTAACCTCTACCACTTCTTCTGGAAGACTATTCCATGCATACACTACCCTCTCAGTAACGTAATACTTTCATTAGTCCCTGACCTTATCTTATATCTAGGATAACCTTATACCTATCCCATGCATGCTTAAACTCCTTCACTGTATTAACCTCTACCACTTCTACTGGAAGACTATTCCATCCATCCACTACTCTCTCAGTAAAGTAATACTTTCATTAGTCCCTGGCCTTATCTTATATCTAGGATAGCCTTATACCTATCCCACGCATGCTTAAACTCCTTCACTGTATTAACCTCTACCACTTCTACTGGAAGACTATTCCATACATCCACTACCCTCTCAGTACAGTAATACTTTCATTAGTCCCTGACCTTATCTTATATCTAGGATAGCCTTATACCTATCCCATGCATGCTTAAACTCCTTCACTGTATTAACCTCTACCACTTCTACTGGAAGACTATTCCATACATCCACTACCCTCTCAGTAAAGTAATACTTTCATTAGTCCCTGTCTTTATCTTATATCTAGGATAGCCTTATACCTATCCCACGCATGCTTAAACTCCTTCACTGTATTAACCTCTACCACTTCTACTGGAAGACTATTCCATGCATCCACTACCCTCTCAGTAAAGTAATACTTTCATTAGTCCCTGACTTTATCTTATATCTAGGATAGCCTTATACCTATCCCACGCATGCTTAAACTCCTTCACTGTATTAACCTCTACCACTTCTACTGGAAGGCTATTCCATACATCCACTACCCTCTCAGTAAAGTAATACTTTCATTAGTCCCTGGCCTTATCTTATATCTAGGATAGCCTTATACCTATCCCACACATGCTTAAACTCCTTCACTGTATTAACCTCTACCACTTGTACTGGAAGGCTATTCCATGCATCCACTACCCTCTCAGTAAAGTAATACTTTCATTAGTCTCTGACATTATCTTATATCTAGGATAGCCTTATACCTATCCCACGCATGCTTAAACTCCTTCACTGTATTAACCTCTACCACTTCTACTGGAAGACTATTCCATGCATCCACTACCCTCTCTGTAATGTAATACTTTCATTAGTCCCTGACATTATCTTATATCTAGGATAGCCTTATACCTATCCCATGTATGCTTAAACTCCTTCACTGTATTAACCTCTACCACTTCTACTGGAAGGCTATTCCATACATCCACTACCCTCTCAGTAAAGTAATACTATCATTAGTCCCTGGCCTTATCTTATATCTAGGATAGCCTTATACCTATCCCACGCATGCTTAAACTCCTTCACTGTATTAACCTCTACCACTTCTACTGGAAGACTATTCCATACATCCACTACCCTCTCAGTAAAGTAATACTTCCATTAGTCCCTGGCCTTATCTTATATCTAGGATAGCCTTATACCAATCCCACGCATGCTTAAACTCCTTCACTGTATTAACCTCTACCACTTCTACTGGAAGACTATTCCATGCATCCACTACCCTCTCAGTAAAGTAATACTTTCGTTAGTCCCTGGCCTTATCTTATATCTAGGATAACCTTATACCTATCCCACGCATGCTTAAACTCCTTCACTGTATTAACCTCTACCACTTCTACTGGAAGGCTATTCCATACATCCACTACCCTCTCAGTAATGTAATACTTTCATTAGTCCCTGACCTTATCTTATATCTAGGATAGCCTTATACCAATCCCACGCATGCTTAAACTCCTTCACTGTATTAACCTCTACCACTTCTACTGGAAGACTATTCCATGCATCCACTACCCTCTCAGTAAAGTAATACTTTCGTTAGTCCCTGGCCTTATCTTATATCTAGGATAACCTTATACCTATCCCACGCATGCTTAAACTCCTTCACTGTATTAACCTCTACCACTTCTACTGGAAGACTATTCCATACATCCACTACCCTCTCAGTAAAGTAATACTTTCATTAGTCCCTGGCCTTATCTTATATCTAGGATAGCCTTATACCTATCCCATGCATGCTTAAACTCCTTCACTGTATTAACCTCTACCACTTCTACTGGAAGACTATTCCATGCATCCACTACCCTCTCAGTAATGTAATACTTTCATTAGTCCCTGGCCTTATCTTATATCTAGGATAGCCTTATACCTATCCCATGCATGCTTAAACTCCTTCACTGTATTAACCTCTACCACTTCTACTGGAAGACTATTCCATGCATCCACTACCCTCTCAGTAAAGTAATACTTTCATTAGTCCCTGGCCTTATCTTATATCTAGGATAGCCTTATACCTATCCCATGCATGCTTAAACTCCTTCACTGTATTAACCTCTACCACTTCTACTGGAAGACTATTCCATACATCCACTACCCTCTCAGTAAAGTAATACCGGCTGTCCGTCATAATAGGCGGAAGTGTCGGGCAGCATGGAGGATCTGCACGTATCATGCAGACATCCCCCAGCTGCCCCCACTAGCGAGAGACAGGTGAGAGGGTGGGAGGGGGGGGGGGGGGGAGAAAGACAAGAGGAGGGAGGGAGGGGGGAGAGACAGACAAGGGGAGGGAGGGAGGGGGGCAGAGAAAGACGAGGGAGGGGGGAGAGAGACAAGGGGAGGGGGGGAGAGAAACAAGGGGAGAGAAAGTCAAGGGGAGGGAGGATTGGCACATAAAAGGAAATAAAAACAAGAAATGTATTTGTTTAATATCATAATTTTTATTAAATATTATAATAATTTACATGTGAATAAATACAAGTTACATTTTTTTCCTATAGGGTAGTCTTATATTCAGGCTTTTAGGTTTTCCTAATGGAATATCCAAAGTTTGGGGGGTCGTCTTATAATCAGGGTCGTCTTATATTCGAGCAAATACGGTACTTTATGACCACAAAAAAACATTAAAATATTTCCAGCCTTTTAAAAAGCTTGAGGGGGACCCCAAATATTTGTATATAACTAGCAGCATGTATACTTATATGAACTTTTTAATATTCAACTATATCATTTGTAATAAAAATGTTATTGAAAAATTGTTAATTTTTTATTTTTATTACGTTTCTCTGCATCCACATTGCACCTAAAGGTCTTAACATAGCACCATACAGTACCCACAGCACTTGGCTTGTACTCATATAGTACCCACACGATTTGGCATGCCACAGTGTAAATTTGCCCGTCAGAACATACCACAGTGTCACTCTGTCCTACTGAACTGCCCCTGCAGAACATGCCACGCTGTCACTTTCCCCCATAGTACATGTTATTTTGCCCCACAGAACATGCCACAGTATCACTTTGGCCACAGCCAATTTACTCATTAATATGCCACAGCCAATTATCCCATTAATGTGCCACTATTAACCTGCAAGTTATTTTGCCCATTTGCCCCAGTTTTATTGTCCATTTACCAGTTATTTTCCCATGTGCCAGTTATTTGCCAGATATTTTCCTGTCTTATATGCCCATTTGCCCGTGTTATTTGCCCATTTGCCAGGTACCCCCCACCCCCTGCGCTTATGCTGCTGTTCGGCTGCCATGTTTCCTATGCTCCAGGTTTTACACGCTGCGTACAGGAAATACAGCCACCATATGTGACATTGTCACTAGAGTTGAGCGGAGACCTGGATGTTCGGGTTCGGCGGGTTCGGCCGAACTTCGAAAAAATGTCCGGGTCCGTGCTCGAACTTGACCCCGAACCCGAACCCCATTGAAGTCAATGGGGACACAAACTTTTGGCCACTAAAATGCCTCTAAAAAAGTCCTGGAAAGGGCTAAAGGGCTGCAAAATGAAGTAAAATGTTGGTAAGAGTAGGACAAGTGCCCTGCAAACAAATATGGATAGGGAAATAACTTCAAATAACATAAAATACATACAAATTACAAATACAGCTGAGCCATAAAATAGCACTAGATGGGATCTTTGATTTTAGTTTTGGAAGAACATAAATCTAAATCTAAAGCATGGCTGCCAGGAGGATCAACAGAATTATCCATTTGAGAGAGGGTTGGAGTGCAGGGTATTCTCTTTCAGTTTATACTAAGTGACCCATAGGTTGAGGAGGCGGTGACCGTGGCGGTGTAGGTGGAAGTGGCGCTGGAGGAGGAGGAGGAGGAGGTAGCCAGAATTTTTCAAAGTGCGCTGTAAGCACATTATTGGACTGTTCTATTTGACTCTCAGATACGAAGTGCAACGCAAGACGCAAATGTACTATTTAGCACACAAAAGAATTAGAATTTTTCAAAGTGCGCTGTAAGCACAGTATTTGACGGTTCTATTTAGAAACATAAAAACATAGAAACATAGAATGTGTCGGCAGATAAGAACCATTCGGTCCACCTAGTCTGCCCAATTTTTTTGAATACTTTTATTAGTCCCCCGTTCCCAGTCTTATAGCTAGGATAGCCTTGTGTCTATCCCACGCATGCTTAAAATCCTTGACTGTGTTTACCTCTACCACTTCTACTGGAAGACTATTCCATACATCCACTACCCTCTCAGTAAGGTAATACTTCCTGATATTACTTTTAAATCGTTGCCCCTCTAATTTAAGACTATGTCCTCTAGTAGTGGTAGTTTTTCTTCTTTTAAATAAATGTATTTATTTAAATAATAATTTTATTTGACTCTCAGATGTAATACATGTAATGCTATTGCTATTCTATAAACCGAAATAGAGTCCCCATTCATACGAATAGGTCAGTTGACCTATTCGTATGAATGGGGACTCTATTTCGGTTTATAGAAAGCCAATAGCATTACATGTATTCCATACAGTGAAATGTCCGTGTTCGAGTCCGGGGTCCAAAAAACCGTAATGTTTGGTTCGAACCCGAACAGTTCGGTTCGAACCCGAACAGTTCGGTTCGGGTTCGCTCAACACTAATTGTTACTTCCGGCGGTTGTGAATAAAAGCAGGGTCCGCGTCAGATGGATGAGGAGCCCGGCTGCTGTGACTGTCTCCATGTGGCACTCCCATTTACACAAACTTTTTTTTCCATTTTTTTTTTTTGGTGCAGGGCTCGCAGGGCGGCCGGGCCCCTGGAGTGACAGGCGCGGTCACAGCTGCGACCCCTGCACCAATGGTGGGAATGCCACTGCTGTTTATCTATAACAACTTTTTCTTTATCTTTTTCTTTATAGATATTTGTAGAATAATTATAAGAAAAATATAATTCTAGGATCTGTGAATTCCTAATTACTGGGATTTATGGCTGGTCTTAAATAGAAGAGTCTTGAGAGAAAGTATTGTGTGCAATTAGTGTGTGTTATTATCTATACAGAGCCGGACAGTGGAGATGTCACAGTGTCACCAGCGGTGAGAGAAAGCATTGTGTACAATTAGTGTGTGTTATTATCTATACAGAGCTGGACAGTGGAGATGTCACAGTGTCACCGGCGGTGTGAGAAAGTATTGTGTACAATTAGTGTGTGTTATTATCTATACAGAGCCGGACAGTGGAGATGTCACAGTGTCACCAGCGGTGAGAGAAAGTATTGTGTACAATTAGTGTGTGTTATTATCTATACAGAGCTGGACAGTGGAGATGTCACAGTGTCACCAGCGGTGAGAGAAAGTATTGTGTACAATTAGTGTGTGTTATTATCTATACAGAGCCGGACAGTGGAGATGTCACAGTGTCACCGGCAGTGAGAGAAAGTATTGTGTACAATTAGTGTGTGTTATTATCTATACAGAGCCGGACAGTGGAGATGTCACAGTGTCACCAGCGGTGAGAGAAAGTATTGTGTACAATTAGTGTGTGTTATTATCTATACAGAGCTGGACAGTGGAGATGTCACAGTGTCACCAGCGGTGAGAGAAAGTATTGTGTACAATTAGTGTGTGTTATTATCTATACAGAGCCGGACAGTGGAGATGTCACAGTGTCACCAGCAGTGTGAGAAAGTATTGTGTACAATTAGTGTGTGTTATTATCTATACAGAGCCGGACAGTGGAGATGTCACAGTGTCACCAGCAGTGAGAGAAAGTATTGTGTACAATTAGTGTGTGTTATTATCTATACAGAGCCGGACAGTGGAGATGTCACAGTGTCACCAGCGGTGAGAGAAAGTATTGTGTACAATTAGTGTGTGTTATTATCTATACAGAGCCGGACAGTGGAGATGTCACAGTGTCACCAGCGGTGAGAGAAAGTATTGTGTACAATTAGTGTGTGTTATTATCTATACAGAGCCGGACAGTGGAGATGTCACAGTGTCACCGGCGGTGAGAGAAAGTATTGTGTACAAATAGTGTGTGTTATTATCTATACAGAGCTGGACAGTGGAGATGTCACAGTGTCACCAGCGGTGAGAGAAAGTATTGTGTACAATTAGTGTGTGTTATTATCTATACAGAGCCGGACAGTGGAGATGTCACAGTGTCACCAGCGGTGAGAGAAAGTATTGTGTACAATTAGTGTGTGTTATTATCTATACAGAGCCGGACAGTGGAGATGTCACACTGTCACCAGCGGTGAGAGAAAGTATTGTGTACAATTAGTGTGTGTTATTATCTATACAGAGCCGGACAGTGGAGATGTCACAGTGTCACCAGCGGTGAGAGAAAGTATTGTGTACAATTAGTGTGTGTTATTATCTATACAGAGCCGGACAGTGGAGATGTCACAGTGTCACCGGCGGTGAGAGAAAGTATTGTGTACAATTAGTGTGTGTTATTATCTATACAGAGCTGGACAGTGGAGATGTCACAGTGTCACCAGCGGTGAGAGAAAGTATTGTGTACAATTAGTGTGTGTTATTATCTATACAGAGCCGGACAGTGGAGATGTCACAGTGTCACCAGCGGTGAGAGAAAGTATTGTGTACAATTAGTGTGTGTTATTATCTATACAGAGCCGGACAGTGGAGATGTCACAGTGTCACCAGCGGTGAGAGAAAGTATTGTGTACAATTAGTGTGTGTTATTATCTATACAGAGCTGGACAGTGGAGATGTCACAGTGTCACCAGCAGTGTGAGAAAGTATTGTGTACAATTAGTGTGTGTTATTATCTATACAGAGCTGGACAGTGGAGATGTCACAGTGTCACCAGCAGTGTGAGAAAGTATTGTGTACAATTAGTGTGTGTTATTATCTATACAGAGCTGGACAGTGGAGATGTCACAGTGTCACCAGCGGTGAGAGAAAGTATTGTGTACAATTAGTGTGTGTTATTATCTATACAGAGCCGGACAGTGGAGATGTCACAGTGTCACCAGCGGTGAGAGAAAGTATTGCGTACAATTAGTGTGTGTTATTATCTATACAGAGCCGGACAGTGGAGATGTCACAGTGTCACCAGCAGTGAGAGAAAGTATTGCGTACAATTAGTGTGTGTTTTTATCTATACAGAGCTGGACAGTGGAGATGTCACAGTGTCACCAGCAGTGAGAGAAAGTATTGTGTACAATTAGTGTGTGTTATTATCTATACAGAGCTGGACAGTGGAGATGTCACAGTGTCACCAGCAGTGAGAGAAAGTATTGTGTACAATTAGTGTGTGTTATTATCTATACAGAGCCGGACAGTGGAGATGTCACAGTGTCACCAGCGGTGAGAGAAAGTATTGTGTACAATTAGTGTGTGTTATTATCTATACAGAGCTGGACAGTGGAGATGTCACAGTGTCACCAGCGGTGAGAGAAAGTATTGTGTACAATTAGTGTGTGTTATTATCTATACAGAGCTGGACAGTGGAGATGTCACAGTGTCACCAGCGGTGAGAGAAAGTATTGTGTACAATTAGTGTGTGTTATTATCTATACAGAGCTGGACAGTGGAGATGTCACAGTGTCACCAGCGGTGAGAGAAAGTATTGTGTACAATTAGTGTGTGTTATTATCTATACAGAGCCGGACAGTGGAGATGTCACAGTGTCACCAGCAGTGAGAGAAAGTATTGTGTACAATTAGTGTGTGTTATTATCTATACAGAGCCGGACAGTGGAGATGTCACAGTGTCACCAGCGGTGAGAGAAAGTATTGTGTACAATTAGTGTGTGTTATTATCTATACAGAGCTGGACAGTGGAGATGTCACAGTGTCACCAGCGGTGAGAGAAAGTATTGTGTACAATTAGTGTGTGTTATTATCTATAGAGAGCCGGACAGTGGAGATGTCACAGTGTCACCAGCAGTGTGAGAAAGTATTGTGTACAATTAGTGTGTGTTATTATCTATACAGAGCTGGACAGTGGAGATGTCACAGTGTCACCAGCAGTGAGAGAAAGTATTGTGTACAATTAGTGTGTGTTATTATCTATACAGAGCCGGACAGTGGAGATGTCACACTGTCACCAGCGGTGTGAGAAAGTATTGTGTACAATTAGTGTGTGTTATTATCTATACAGAGCCAGACAGTGGAGATGTCACAGTGTCACCAGCGGTGAGAGAAAGTATTGTGTACAATTAGTGTGTGTTATTATCTATACAGAGCCGGACAGTGGAGATGTCACAGTGTCACCAGCAGTGAGAGAAAGTATTGTGTACAATTAGTGTGTGTTATTATCTATACAGAGCCGGACAGTGGAGATGTCACAGTGTCACCAGCGGTGAGAGAAAGTATTGTGTACAATTAGTGTGTGTTATTATCTATACAAAGCCGGACAGTGGAGATGTCACAGTGTCACCAGCGGTGAGAGAAAGTATTGTGTACAATTAGTGTGTGTTATTATCTATACAGAGCTGGACAGTGGAGATGTCACAGTGTCACCAGCGGTGAGAGAAAGTATTGTGTACAATTAGTGTGTGTTATTATCTATACAGAGCCGGACAGTGGAGATGTCACAGTGTCACCAGCAGTGAGAGAAAGTATTGTGTACAATTAGTGTGTGTTATTATCTATACAGAGCTGGACAGTGGAGATGTCACAGTGTCACCAGCAGTGAGAGAAAGTATTGTGTACAATTAGTGTGTGTTATTATCTATACAGAGCCGGACAGTGGAGATGTCACAGTGTCACCAGCGGTGAGAGAAAGTATTGTGTACAATTAGTGTGTGTTATTATCTATACAGAGCCGGACAGTGGAGATGTCACAGTGTCACCAGCAGTGAGAGAAAGTATTGTGTACAATTAGTGTGTGTTATTATCTATACAGAGCCGGACAGTGGAGATGTCACACTGTCACCAGCGGTGAGAGAAAGTATTGTGTACAATTAGTGTGTGTTATTATCTATACAGAGCCGGACAGTGGAGATGTCACAGTGTCACCAGCAGTGAGAGAAAGTATTGTGTACAATTAGTGTGTGTTATTATCTATACAGAGCTGGACAGTGGAGATGTCACAGTGTCACCAGCAGTGAGAGAAAGTATTGTGTACAATTAGTGTGTGTTATTATCTATACAGAGCCGGACAGTGGAGATGTCACAGTGTCACCAGCGGTGAGAGAAAGTATTGTGTACAATTAGTGTGTGTTATTATCTATACAGAGCCGGACAGTGGAGATGTCACAGTGTCACCAGCGGTGAGAGAAAGTATTGTGTACAATTAGTGTGTGTTATTATCTATACAGAGCCGGACAGTGGAGATGTCACAGTGTCACCAGCAGTGTGAGAAAGTATTGTGTACAATTAGTGTGTGTTATTATCTATACAGAGCCGGACAGTGGAGATGTCACAGTGTCACCAGCAGTGAGAGAAAGTATTGTGTACAATTAGTGTGTGTTATTATCTATACAGAGCTGGACAGTGGAGATGTCACAGTGTCACCGGCAGTGAGAGAAAGTATTGTGTACAATTAGTGTGTGTTATTATCTATACAGAGCTGGACAGTGGAGATGTCACAGTGTCACCAGCGGTGAGAGAAAGTATTGTGTACAATTAGTGTGTGTTATTATCTATACAGAGCTGGACAGTGGAGATGTCACAGTGTCACCAGCGGTGAGAGAAAGTATTGTGTACAATTAGTGTGTGTTATTATCTATACAGAGCTGGACAGTGGAGATGTCACAGTGTCACCAGCGGTGAGAGAAAGTATTGTGTACAATTAGTGTGTGTTATTATCTATACAGAGCCGGACAGTGGAGATGTCACAGTGTCACCAGCGGTGAGAGAAAGTATTGTGTACAATTAGTGTGTGTTATTATCTATACAGAGCCGGACAGTGGAGATGTCACAGTGTCACCAGCGGTGAGAGAAAGTATTGTGTACAATTAGTGTGTGTTATTATCTATACAGAGCCGGACAGTGGAGATGTCACAGTGTCACCAGCGGTGAGAGAAAGTATTGTGTACAATTAGTGTGTGTTATTATCTATACAGAGCCGGACAGTGGAGATGTCACAGTGTCACCGGCGGTGAGAGAAAGTATTGTGTACAATAAGTGTGTGTTATTATCTATACAGAGCCGGACAGTGGAGATGTCACAGTGTCACCAGCAGTGAGAGAAAGTATTGTGTACAATTAGTGTGTGTTATTATCTATACAGAGCCGGACAGTGGAGATGTCACAGTGTCACCAGCAGTGAGAGAAAGTATTGTGTACAATTAGTGTGTGTTATTATCTATACAGAGCTGGACAGTGGAGATGTCACAGTGTCACCAGCAATGAGAGAAAGTATTGTGTACAATTAGTGTGTGTTATTATCTATACAGAGCTGGACAGTGGAGATGTCACAGTGTCACCAGCGGTGAGAGAAAGTATTGTGTACAATTAGTGTGTGTTATTATCTATACAGAGCCGGACAGTGGAGATGTCACAGTGTCACCAGCGGTGAGAGAAAGTATTGTGTACAATTAGTGTGTGTTATTATCTATACAGAGCTGGACAGTGGAGATGTCACAGTGTCACCAGCGGTGAGAGAAAGTATTGTGTACAATTAGTGTGTGTTATTATCTATACAGAGCTGGACAGTGGAGATGTCACAGTGTCACCAGCGGTGAGAGAAAGTATTGTGTACAATTAGTGTGTGTTATTATCTATACAGAGCCAGACAGTGGAGATGTCACAGTGTCACCAGCGGTGAGAGAAAGTATTGTGTACAATTAGTGTGTGTTATTATCTATACAGAGCTGGACAGTGGAGATGTCACAGTGTCACCAGCAGTGTGAGAAAGTATTGTGTACAATTAGTGTGTGTTATTATCTATACAGAGCCGGACAGTGGAGATGTCACAGTGTCACCGGCGGTGAGAGAAAGTATTGTGTACAATTAGTGTGTGTTATTATCTATACAGAGCCGGACAGTGGAGATGTCACAGTGTCACCAGCGGTGAGAGAAAGTATTGTGTACAATTAGTGTGTGTTATTATCTATACAGAGCCGGACAGTGGAGATGTCACAGTGTCACCAGCGGTGAGAGAAAGTATTGTGTACAATTAGTGTGTGTTATTATCTATACAGAGCTGGACAGTGGAGATGTCACAGTGTCACCAGCAGTGTGAGAAAGTATTGTGTACAATTAGTGTGTGTTATTATCTATACAGAGCTGGACAGTGGAGATGTCACAGTGTCACCAGCAGTGAGAGAAAGTATTGTGTACAATTAGTGTGTGTTATTATCTATACAGAGCCGGACAGTGGAGATGTCACAGTGTCACCAGCGGTGAGAGAAAGTATTGTGTACAATTAGTGTGTGTTATTATCTATACAGAGCTGGACAGTGGAGATGTCACAGTGTCACCAGCGGTGAGAGAAAGTATTGTATACAATTAGTGTGTGTTATTATCTATACAGAGCCGGACAGTGGAGATGTCACAGTGTCACCAGCGGTGAGAGAAAGTATTGTGTACAATTAGTGTGTGTTATTATCTATACAGAGCTGGACAGTGGAGATGTCACAGTGTCACCAGCGGTGAGAGAAAGTATTGTATACAATTAGTGTGTGTTATTATCTATACAGAGCCGGACAGTGGAGATGTCACAGTGTCACCAGCGGTGAGAGAAAGTATTGTGTACAATTAGTGTGTGTTATTATCTATACAGAGCCGGACAGTGGAGATGTCACAGTGTCACCAGCAGTGAGAGAAAGTATTGTGTACAATTAGTGTGTGTTATTATCTATACAGAGCTGGACAGTGGAGATGTCACAGTGTCACCAGCGGTGAGAGAAAGTATTGTGTACAATTAGTGTGTGTTATTATCTATACAGAGCTGGACAGTGGAGATGTCACAGTGTCACCAGCAGTGTGAGAAAGTATTGTGTACAATTAGTGTGTGTTATTATCTATACAGAGCTGGACAGTGGAGATGTCACAGTGTCACCAGCGGTGAGAGAAAGTATTGTGTACAATTAGTGTGTGTTATTATCAATACAGAGCTGGACAGTGGAGATGTCAGTGTGCAAGAGATAGACAGCCAAACTCAGGAAGAGAGACATACTAATAGACAGCCAGTCTAAGAAAGAGAGATATACTAATAGACAGCCAGACTAAGAAAGAGAGACATACTAATACACAGCCAGACTAAGAAAGTGAGACATACTAATAGACAGCCAGACTAAGAAAGAGAGACATACTAATAGACAGCCAGACTCAGAGAGACATACTAATACACAGCCAGACTCAGAAAGAGAGACATTCCAATATAGAGACAGACTCAGAGATTCATACTAATAGACAGCCAGATTCAGAGAGAGAGACATACTAATATATAGATAGACAGACTCAGAGAGATATACTAATAGACAGACTCAGAAAGAGAGATATACTAATAGTTAGACAGACAGACTCAGTAAGAGAGACATACTGACAGACAGCCAGACTCAGAGAGATAGACATACTAATAGACAGCCAGATTCAGAGAGAGAGACATACTAATATATAGATAGACAGACTCAGAGAGTTATACTAATAGACAGACTCAGAAAGAGAGATATACTAATAGTTAGACAGACAGACTCAGTAAGAGAGACATACTGACAGACAGCCAGACTCAGAGAGATAGACATACTAATAGACAGCCAGATTCAGAGAGAGAGACATACTAATATATAGGTAGACAGACTCAGAGAGTTATACTAATAGACAGACTCAGAAAGAGAGATATACTAATAGTTAGACAGACAGACTCAGTAAGAGAGACATACTGACAGACAGCCAGACTCAGAGAGATAGACATAATAAAAGACAGCCAGACTCAGAGAGAGAGACATACTAATATATACAGTAGATAGTATATCTCTCTGAGTCTGTCTAATAGTTAGACAGACAGAGTGCTAGGTAGACTGACAGATAATATAGCACACATGGAAATAGTTATTGATAGCAACAGACAAAATCTGTCAAGGACACACTGACAGTCTGATCAGAACAGGTGGGCAAACAGCTCCTCACTGGGAAACAAAGAGTCATAGGATCATAGCCCAGATTATAAACACCAGTGTCAGCTAATTCCACTTTACTCAGTGCAATACCTCAACTCAACCACCAGGGGACTCACTAGGTGGATATGAAAATCTTGGTTTGTATATTTTAAATAAACAATAATAAATGATATATTGTATTAGCTAAATTACAAATAAATGGCTGAATGAGGAGAAAATTTAGTTTTCAATGTGTCTGTTTTGTTTCCTGTTTATGACATCACCTGTGACTTAATATGCAAATTAGCTGCTTTTCAATGGGCAATTTTTAATTTGCACATCAAGGTGATGTCATAAGCAGTAGACTCCACAGACACATCTAAGACACATTTTGTCTCCTAATTTAGGCATTTGTTTGCAGTTTTGCTAACACAATGTATAGATCATTTTTAGAGTTGAGCGGACACCTGGACTGGCCCACCGGGATACCGGGAAAAATCCCGGTGGGCCGCCTGCCCCGGGGCCGCCTTGGCCACTTAAAGGGAATCGGCGGCAGCCGCAACTTTAAGAGTTCGGCTGCTGCAACAACCGGCGGCAGCAGGCGAATTTCTTAAAGCGGAGACGGCCGCCGAATTGCTTAAAGTGGCACGCCACTTTAAGCAATTCGGCGGCCGTCGCCGCTTTAAGAAGTTCGCCTGCTGCCGCCGGATGCTGCAGCAGCAGTTCCGGCAGTGGGATGGGAAGCAGAGAAAGCAAGGTGAGTGAGACATACAGGGGGAAGGGGGTGAAAGACACTACAGGGGGGGGGGGGGGGGTGAAAGACACTACAGGGGGGGGGTGAAAGACACTACAGGGGGGGTGAAAGACACTACAGGGGGGGGGGTGAAAGACACTACAGGGGGGGGGTGAAAGACACTACAGGGGGGGTAAAAGACAGTACAGGGGGGGTGAAAGACACTACAGGGGGGTGAAAGACAGTACAGGGGGGGTGAAAGACACTACAGGGGGGTGAAAGACACTACAGTGGGGGGGGGGGGTGAAAGACACTACAGGGGGGTGAAAGACACTACAGTGGGGGGGGGGGGGTGAAAGACACTACAGGGGGGGGTGAAAGACACTACAGGGGGGGGTGAAAGACAGTACAGGGGGGGGTGAAAGACAGTACAGGGGGGGTGAAAGACAGTACAGGGGGGGTGAAAGACACTACAGGGGGGTGAAAGACACTACAGTGGGGGGGGGGGTGAAAGACACTACAGGGGGGGGTGAAAGACACTACAGGGGGGGGTGAAAGACAGTACAGGGGGGGTGAAAGACAGTACAGGGGGGGGTGAAAGACACTACAGGGGGGGTGAAAGACACTACAGTGGGGGTGAAAGACACTACAGGGGGAGGGGTGAAAGACACTACAGGGGGAAGGGTAGGGGGTGAAAGACACTAAGGGGGAAGGGGGGAAGAGAGATGCCACAGAAAGGACACACAGAGAGAGAGAGAGACACGCCACAGAGAGAGAGAGAGAGAAGCCACAGAGAGAGAGAGAGAGAGACGCCACAGAAAGGACACACAGAGAGAGAGAGAGACACGCCACAGAGAGAGAGAGAGAGAGAGAGAAGCCACAGAGAGAGAGAGAGAGAGAGAGAAGCCACAGAGAGAGAGAGAGAGACGCCACAGAAAGGACAGAGAGAGAGAGACGCCACAGAAAGGACAGAGAGAGAGAGAGACGCCACAGAAAGGACACAGAGAGAGAGGGACGCCACAGAAAGGACAGAGAGAGAGAGAGACGCCACAGAAAGGACAGAGAGAGAGAGAGAGAGACGCCACAGAAAGGACAGAGAGAGAGAGAGAGACGCCACAGAAAGGACAGTGAGAAAGAGAGACGCCACAGAAAGGACACAGAGAGAGAGAGAGAGACGCCAAAGAAAGGACAGAGAGAGAGAGACGCCACAGAAAGGACAGAGAGAGAGAGAGAGACGCCACAGAAAGGACAGTGAGAAAGAGAGACGCCACAGAAAGGACACAGAGAGAGAGACGCCACAGAAAGGACACAGAGAGAGAGACGCCACAGAAAAGAAAAGAGAGAGAGACGCAACAGAAAGGACAGAGAGAGAGAGAGAGACGCCACAGAAAGGACAGAGAGAGAGAGAGAGACGCCACAGAAAGGACAGAGAGAGAGAGAGACGCCACAGAAAGGACACAGAGAGACGCCACAGAGAGAGACGCCACAGAAAAGACAGAGAGAGAGACGCCACAGAAAAGACAGAGAGAGAGACACCACAGAAAAGACAGAGAGAGAGACGCCACAGAAAAGACAGAGAGAGAGACGCCACAGAAAAGACAGAGAGAGAGACGCCACAGAAAGGACAGAGAGAGACGCCACAGAAAAGACAGTGAGAGAGACACCACAGAAAAGACAGAGAGAGAGACGCCACAGAAAAGACAGAGAGAGAGACGCCACAGAAAGGACAGAGAGAGAGACGCCACAGAAAGGACAGAGAGAGAGAGAGACGCCACAGAAAGGACAGAGAGAGAGAGAGACGCCACAGAAAGGACAGAGAGAGAGAGAGAGACGCCACACAAAGGACAGAGAGAGAGACGCCACAGAAAGGACAGAGAGAGAGACGCCACAGAAAGGACAGAGAGAGACAGGCTACAGGATATGTCTCACACACTGCCCTGATATATACCTCTGCACAGGGCAATTCATATAACTCTGTGTACATACTGGAGGTATATATATTGCCCTAGACAGGCTTATATATCAGTCTTATCTATAAATAATACACTGTTCAGATGTGCTTTTTAAAATGCATGATTTTCCCTTCTATGAACAAAAAAATGATATTATGCTATGGGCTGGTTTAAAAATCTTATGCGATGGGGCTGGTATACAAATTTTTTCCAGGGCTGGTTTTTGTTCCCAGTCCGGCCCTGGTCCTTGCTCGAACTTGACCGCGAACTTGACCCCGAACCAGAACCCCATTGAATTCAATGGGGACACAAACTTTTGGCCACTAAATTGCCTCTAAAAAAGTCCTGGAAAGGGCTAAAAGGGGTTCAAAATGAAGAAAAATTGTGGTGAGTGTCCCCATTCATACGAATAGGTCATTCGATTTATAGAATACATGAAATGCTATTGCTAATCTATAAACCGAAAGTCTATAAACAGAATGTCTTTCGGCTTATGGAATACATGTAATGCTGTTGGCTTTCTATAAACCGAAATAGAGTCCCCATTCACAAGAAATTCTTCTGAATAGGGACTCTTTTTCGGTTTATAGAAAGCCCATAGCATTACATACAATGTAATCGCCGAACTCCAACACGGACATACAGTGAAATGTCCGTGTTCGGGTCCGGGGTCCAAAAACCGTAAAGTTCGGTACGAAACCGAACAGTGCGGTTCGGGTTCGCTCAACACTAATCATTTTCAATCATTTTTTTTTATTCTCTACATTCACCGTACAAACAATGTTTAGGTGATAGCGTGCCTTCAAGAAACCCTGACAAGTAACAAACAAGCCATATTACAGAGCAACTACAAACATTTTTAAAATCCCAGTTGTGCTTATTTTCTAGACTGTCACTCACTACAATAGTATATATTACAATGCAGGTATTACAATTCTATACACACAACCGAATACATTGATTTTTATTTTAAAAGCGCTTTGAATAATCTTTATATAACTTGTGACTGCAGAAATGTGTAACACTACAGAAGCTTCATTTAACACAATCTGTTCATACAACAAGGCCACATTCTGAATGTATCAGTATCCACAGCTGGAGCAACAGATACACGAGCATCTTCAAGGATGATTGCAGAAACATTGTAACTGTCTTTGTGCAAGTTATACCTATTTAAAGGACACGGGGGTGGCTGGTGTGGGTCAGGAAATATATATTTAGGAAAAATCGTTATTTGAAGAAATATGAGGTAAATGGCTGGATAAATGCCCAAACCAGTATCATGTATTGATGGAAAGTCAGCTTTATTTCCAGCTTGGGGTGATATATAGAAAGGAAAGAAAACAAATCCCTAAACCAGCTTAAATGGTCATAAATATTAAATGGTGTGGCTGAAGTGACTAATGTTATATAAAACATATTAAGGGAATAAGCGAACACACAAAACAGCTTAGTTCTTAAAGGACAATTTATGCCCAAACACTATTTCTACCCCATCTTTGTTCCCAAACAGCATTTATATGTCATATTTGTGCCATCTTTGTTCCCAAACAGCATTTATATGTCATATTTGTGCCATCTTTGTTCCCAAACAGCATTTATATGTCATATTTGTGCCATCTTTGTTCCCAAACAGCATGTATATGTCATATTTGTGCCATCTTTGTTCACAAACAGCATTTATATGCCATATTTGTGCCCAAACACCATTTATATGTCATATTTGTGCCATCTTTGTTCCCAAACAGCATTTATATGTCATATTTGTGCCATCTTTGTTCACAAACAGCATTTATATGTCATATTTGTGACATCTTTGTTCACAAACAGCATTTATATGCCATATTTGTGCCCAAACACCATTTATATGTCATATTTGTGCCATCTTTGTTCCCAAACAGCATTTATATGTCATATTTGTGCCATCTTTGTTCACAAACAGCATTTATATGTCATATTTGTGCCATCTTTGTTCACAAACAGCATTTATATGCCATATTTGTGCCATCTTTGTTCACAAACAGCATTTATATGCCATATTTGTGCCCAAACAGCTATTCTGTGCCATCTTTGTCTCCAAACAGCATTTCTGTGCCATCTTTATCCCCTAACAGCTGTCAGCGCATGCAAAGCATCTGAGAAGGGTACGGTTACAGAGGGGACCCCTTGCCAGTCTCTATAGCAAAGCTGCCTGCCAGATGATCCTCACACATGGCACAATGAATATTCCCGTGTGTTTCCATGATAGATGCTCGAGTGGAAAATAAAGTTTAGTTCTCCTGAAAATGACAGATGACAAAACTGGAGATGATTAATGTATTTGAATAAATTAAACTCTGTTAAAAATATTGAGTGTGAGGACCAACCAGTATTGCAGTAGTATGATGAGGCCGGATGACTCAATCTCCAAGTTTCTCATCTCAGGCAGGAGATTTTATGTAGACTGGAGCATTACTCTGATTTATGATTGAGCCGATTCCTGGATATATTGGACAGCAGTCACTGTCTTTTGTGCTAAGTGCTGATATCCTTACGTTCGTCTCTATAGGGACTACTAAAAAAAAAGAAAAAATTACAGGGAATTGAGATGGGAATTTCCAACTTCAGGCCAAAGTAGCCGAGTTGGAAGAATTTCCCCCCCCATCCAGCTACATTGGAGAATTTTTCAGAACTCGACTACTTTGGCCTTAAGCTTGAAATTCCCATCTCAGTTCCCTGAAATCCTCTCTTTAGCGAGTAGAACGTTGTATTATTGCCTGGGATCTGTCAGTGACGCTGATGAGATGGTTGATGAGATGACCGAGGTCTGAAAGGTCAGAGAGATTAAAATTCATCCCAGTGGAATTAAGTTAAAGCTCAGTCCTGCTCTGGGCTATAAATGGCTTCACCTACAGAAGGCGTGTATGGATCAAGGCACCGTTAATATACAAGAAAGAATTTAAACGGCCAATGAAACCCACAAGGACCGTCCAATGTTCAAGTTGGCCAATAGTTTTAAAAAAATATATTTTTTCAATTTTTCAGACAGCTTTGAAGAATGTAGAGTTTTTGGTGAATGCTCCTCACCTTCATGTGTCTTCAGTCATGAATTCATCTTAAATCTTATCACTCTTCCCTCTGTCATTAACCCCTTAGTGACAAGACATTTTCACCTTGACTTTCCCTTGGTGACAGTGGCTGTTTTGACATTTCTGGGGTGTTTGTGTTTAGCTGTAATGTTCTTCTTTCTCACATACAGTACCCACACAAATTATACGTTGTTTTTATCGTCATAAGAAGGGCTTTCATTAGATACCATTATGTTCATCATATCTTATAATTTACTACAAAGAAAATCATAAAATATGATGAAAATTTAAAAAAAAAAAACTTTTTCTAACTTTGACCTAAAATATAATTTACACAAATACAATCATTAAAAAGGACCCCATCTAAATAGTTTCTAAATGTTGTTGCGAGTTCAGAAATATGCATGTTTCCATATTTTTCGGTATTTATTTGCGAGTTATGGGGCAACAACCAACAATAGTGTTTTTTGTTTTTTTCCTATATTGACCTTTTGACCCGAACCCGAACCCAAAATTTAACCCTAACACTAAATTTAACCCCAACTCTAACCCTTATGCTATCCTTTAATATATTTTAATTTAATTGTAACCCTATCCCTCATGCTAAAAATTATTTAATTTTAACCCTATAGGCTAATCTAACTAAATAACCAGTTTTTAGCTAAATAAATTTATATGTATATTTTTTACATTGCTATACTGCTTAGCTACCTCTAGGGGTAGTCAAGTAGCATATTCAGAGCGACGGAAGTGAATTTACTTTCACTTCAGAACTCAGACCACCAGAGGGCATAGCCATATTGACGGAGCATGCTGCTCCATCAATATGGCTCCCACAATCGCTCTGTGGGGCGATCGTGGGTGCCCCGGAAAATACATTTGGGTGTTGGCTATTGCCTCGACATCGAGGCAATAGACCAGCACCATTAAAGCGGTTTTCGTTGATCCATTGTCGAGAAGGGGTTAAGAGGCTTGCAAATAGAAATTGGGAGAGATAATGCAAATTGGATTAAGATTGGAGTAGAGTAAACATTTAGGAGAATATAACCAAATGCGGGAACTTTGTAACGGAGGAATAGTTTTTTTAGCGCACCCTACTCTAGCTTTTTCTCGATGTATAGGCCTTTTTCAGGTTTTCAGCCTCCTAACACCAGGCCGGCAAACACATAGAGCGTTATTCATAAAAGAGAGAACTGCAAGGAATTGAGAAGGGACACTACCACTTACATAAGATGTAACTAGCTAACCTGGCCATGTAAAACAAACACATATATCAATCATAGGCCACCGTTGTTATTTTTTTGATTGAATTAATTGCATATTGACGGCAAAATAAATGGTGCAGCTCACAGACGGACGGGCGGGTAGGTGCTCAGACCGCCATCGGCAAACGAAGTCAATTGAACACAAGGAGGTCGGCCCTCCACGGTGAGTCTTGTATCAACATACACATTCATTGTGGAAACTGGAAAGATCAGTCCAAGAAGTGAAGTAGTGGAAAGAGACACACTGGGAGGAGTCACTTATGATTAATCGTTCCTCAATGCAAAACGCGTCGGGCGTGTCCCTTTCCACTACCTCATTAAATCCTCATTTCTTGGATTGATCATTCCACAGTAAATTTGTATTCTGATACAAGAATCGTTGTGCGGTACCGACCTATTTTTGTAGTGCCAGTTATCCTATGACGCTCAGCCAATCTTGTGTGAAAAGACTGGCTGAGCATCATGAGATATTGCAAGCCCCACATCGGAAATTCCGTCCCCTAGTTTTACTGCCGTCCTTGAGGGTGATGGGAGTCCTGGTCTCTTTTTTATATTTTCATCCCCCCTATTTTGTGCATGGTGGGGGGGGGGGGGGGGGGGGGTTATACTCCGTGCTGCAGTGGTCAAGGCTCCAGGTTAAAGGTCACATTCAGAGATGTAACTCGCACAATGCAGGATGAGAGATCTGTGTGGCAGAACCATCACCCTCATGCTGCATGCTCTCACTGGTAGGCTGAGGGTTACTAGATTCATCCCACGTGAATTCCTGGGAAGAGGATGGGGGGGGGGGGGTGTTTCAAGCCCCTGTGCTAGCCATATTCTCAGGAATATAACTATCATTGTCTATTTAACTGGCTGACAAGCACATGTGGATTGATATGCCAACAAATTACTTTTCAGTGGGAATTGTGTCATTTGCATATCAAGCCACAAGGTGATGTCATAAGCAGGCGACACCACAGACAAATACTCATCTAAATGTATGCATTTGCTTGCAGTTCTGCTAACACAATGTATAGATCATTCTGTATCGTTTTTACTCTCCCTATATTACTAATTACCTGGTTTTATTAGATGTCTTTCTAGAGTACTTTATCCCTAAGCCCGGTGAGAAAGTAACAAGTACTCCCATCAGGTGAAAGGAGCACGGTGAGATGTATTTATACTCTGTGTAAAATCTGATACCAACACTCGCCATGTGAGCAAACAGGGATATTCCTGAGATGTACAGACCATCTGCAGAGATACAGGGCCTCACGCCTGTGTCCCCCACGGACACACACAGCCGTAAACCAAATAACAAGCACTAACTATAATAAAAACATATTGCTGCTCAGGGTGGAATGAAAGATATTTAGAAAATGTTAGGAGGTCTGGGAGACTACGCAGGGTTTACAAGGATATATATATATATATATAAGTGTAACACAGCAATATAAATTCACTTTGAAAATATCTCTTATTCCAGGTTTGTGGTGTTAAATTAAATATACAGCAAGTTAGCCCAATAACATGCTCCTTAATATAAGATAAATGTGTCTCACCTATGACATCACATGTGACATCACCTGTGGCCTGGTATGCAAATTAAATTATTGTCAATGGGAAATGCGTCATTTGCATATCAAGTTACAAGGTGATGTCACAAGCAGGCGACATTCCACGAATTCCACAAAAACGCCAAATTAACCCCTTCGCGACCTTATGACAAGTTAACTCGTCATGCAGTCTAGCCGGCGGTGCGCTCCGTGGGCACCGCCAGCTAGTCTGCAACGGGTCCAGGACTAAGCCTTGCACACGAGGCAAAGCTCCTGGACCCGATCGGTGGATTTCCGGGCATGTGATCGCGGTGATTGAGTGATCATCGCGATAACATGCAAATTAGATGCAAAGTCAGTGTGTTCACACACTGCCTCTAAATCACTCTCTGTGCTTCACATTCTTATAGTGACAGAGAGTGACCTGTAAGTAAAAAAAAATTAATAAAAAACGTTGTATGAGAAAAAAAAAAAAAAATGAACCCTTTCATTGTAACTGTGATCAGTTTCCTTCCACTTTATGGCCCTCATTTCGTTTTTTTTTTTTACAATTTATTTTTTATTTTTGCAATTTAAAATTATTTTTAATAAATAAATGTAATTGTAAAATATTTATTTAATAAAATGTAACCCCTGCATGCCTGTTGCGTGATTTTGATGGATCTGACATCGCACTCTTCAGAGTTTTTTTTTTTATGTCTTTTTTGTTTAGGGGGGTTTGGGAACCAATATTTTTCTTTTTTATTAGTTAGTTAATTAGGGGGGATAAGTGAGTTAGTGTTGCACTAGTTGTGTAGCTTATTATTGGGAAAATAATGGGGAAAAACTTTTTCCCCCCCACATTTCCTCTTTTATATGTATTTTTTAATACTAAAATGTAAATAATTTTTATGTATAGGAAATCAAAAGAAAGCTCTAACTGTCCTTTAAAAAAACACATTTAACTTGTATGTTTGCGTTAAATGAGAGAAAGGAAAATTATGTTTCAAAAACCGCACATTAAAAATTGAAAAACGCTCTGGTCTTTGGCCTAGGAAAATCCCTGGTCCTTAAAGGGTTAAGAGAAACATTTGTTTTAAACGTGTCTGTGGCTTGCCCCACTCTGTCTGATGGGGGTCTGTCAGGGGTGGTTGTCTTTCTCTTCTAGTGCAGAGAGAGATCTTTGTTTTAACCTGTGACCCCCAACAGAGAGACCCTCCGTTGTGAGCTGGCATGTGACAATTGAGGTGCACTTCCCAGAGAAGCATTGTGGCTGTCATTGAGAGGATACGCTGGCATGTATTATCAAAAGTATAATATGCCGATTTATCCCCTTACTAGTGCCACTTTTCACTTGTGCCTTTACTAGGTGCGATAGCTCAGGGAAGTAAATGTCCCTCACCTCAGCGATGCAGGTTCAAATTCAGGCAGGGTCAGCTCTGACTGTCATCCCTCTGAGCTCAATAAATGAGTACCCCTTATTATAACAAACAACATCCAACCAAAAAGGTTATTCAATGGCTTGGAGATTTACTAAAATGTCTAAAGAATGTCAAATACACCCAAATAGTTTAGACTTTTTGATGTCGAGTTGCCTCCTTAACCATTACTAGTACAATGAGATCTTTTGGCACAGAGAGTGTTGAGTTATGTCATTTTGGTATTTACTAAGTGATATGTATTTAAAAAAAAAAACATTGAAATGAAAGAACCACACTCCATGCAAGTAGATATATTTATTTATTTAAACAAACAACAATAATGTCCCACAGAATATAAATATAAAATAAGGAATAAATATACAGAGCCTATAGAAAATAGTAACGGGTCAATAAATCTGAAAACGGGGTCGAAGGGGATTCATTTTACAAGTTTCATTTGAGAATCTGTAGAAAGCAGGACAGCAAACATACGGCGGGATGATATACAAAACTTATCATGAAATAAACGAAATAGCGAACTGGGCGTGATATGTAAAGATGGCCTCTGTTTAACCCTTTGAGTGTCATACATATCAGTGGAGACAAATACAGATTAATGGAGAACTTAATCACTTATACAGGTTGGAACCTATAATCCTATACATTTTTGTAACTCATTCCGGATCTAGGGTACTCCCCTGGATCGCTGTGCAATCAGGCCCCCCCCCCCCCCGCACAGCATGCTGGGACCGATTCAATGGCATGCTGGGTAATCTGGTGAAAAATGGTCAAAAATCCTCTATATATTGCAGAATTGGCGTGTGTCTGTGGCATCTCGTGCTTATGACATCACCCAAAGCTTGATATGCAAATGGGAAATGTGTAATTTGTGTACCGTGCCACAAGGTGATGTCATACACAGGACTCACCACAGACACATTTAAAACCCATTCTTCTCTTAATCTATGCTTGCTGTTCTGCTAACACGATGCATCCATAATATTAAGCAATTTTTTCCTCCACATTAGATTCATTTTAAAAGTGGTCCTTTGCTTCATTAAAAGAAAGAAATTATATTTAGCCTGAAGAGTAATACTACCCCTCCAATCGATTAAGGATACACTCAGGGGGAAACCATTCCATAGCTGAGGGCTTTATTCATAAAAGAGAGCATTGAGAAGCGAATTTCAAACTTCAGGCCAAAGTAGCCGAGTTGGAAAAATCCTCCCATTCAGTGGAATGGTATCATATTTCCAACTCAGCTACTTTGGCCTTAAAAGGTCTGTATCACCTAAGCAGTGTTTTTTACTGCACGTGTATACAATACAATGGTAAAATAGATGTTTACATCCCACAGTGCCTGTTTATTCCCACGGTACGGATTTTACCATGGCAGCATATATTACATTTTATTGTCTTGCAGTTCCTTGCCAGTTACTCACATTTTTATTGACCAACAGTTCATACAGAGACAAACATTTAAAAAGAGCAGAGATCCTGACCCCAAAAGGGCTCCGACAATGTATAGATAATATTCAAAAACAGAATAAAACCAAACAGTAGGAGTGATTGGTGCGCTGAGTAAACCCCACACAATAGAAAGTATATAAGGAAATATGGTAATTGCCTGAGAATTGCCTGAAAAGTCCGAGATATTAGCAGTATTGGTAGGCACGCTACGCGTTTCGCCTCTAATTGGGCTTCTTCTCGGCGTGTCCAATTAGAGGCGAAACGCGTAGCGTGCCTACCAATACTGCTAATATCTCGGACTTTGCAAGACTTTTGCTCCACCAGATCTTTATAACTACGGAGAAGCTTGCTGCTGGAAATTTTTATGTAAGATGCTATTTGTTTTTTTATTAAATATTTACTGTATCTGTAAATAATTTATCTCCTGGACTTTTTCTGCCATATATGGGGACCGTATGTGGAAGAGAGAAGACTCAGACCAGTTATTGATGTGCTACTTATATCTACAGTGTTTGTGAGTGTAATTGTTTATACTACACCAATCATTATTGCAATACTGGATTACACTATGATATCTGTCTATCTTTGTGTTTCCCCATGCACATCATGAAACACTGAAGAACCTTCCTTATACTGCCATATCAGCAATTCTCAGGCAATTACCATATTTCCTTATATACTTTCTATTGTGTGGGGTTTACTCAGCGCACCAATCACTCCTACTGTTTGGTTTTATTCTGTTTTTGTGTTTTCTCACGTGTGCTTGCAGAGTAACACATAGATTGGTGCTGCTTTGTTACAGTTTAAGCGCCAGGATTTATATTTTTTGTATCCATTGATAATATTCAGTATTTTTCCCTTCTCAATTGCCTGTAATTCTCTCTTTCATGAATAAAACATGAATCCATATTTGTTTTCTTGTTGAAGGCACCTCCTAGTGATAATTACTGTCTCCACCGATCATTAGAAAGCCAGAGAATATTTGGGAGAGTTACATAATAACAGGTTACACCGGTTTACAACATGAAGAGACTTCCCAATATACACAAAGGGAAGGCTCCAGCATCTCTTTCATCCCCACAGTATAACAGGCTCTATAGAGAAAGAAACCTCTATAACAATGTGTGTTTAACTCCTTAATCAGGTCATCTTAAAACTATCTCATGGTTAAAGGAGCATCGCCAACTAGATTATTTTCTGTATGTTTTCTGTATTTTTTTTCGTATAGGTGTCGTGCGTTTATTTTTATTTTCAAACAATGTACGGTTCTCCTGTAGTTTTCCACTGAAAATAATTCCACCGGGGCTTCTAAATTCACTGACGTCAGCGAAAAGGGGGCGGGCTAGTCTCCATTGCAGCAGTTTTCATGCTCCCCTCTGAGAAAGGGATGTTGTTATCTGTCACTGATCAGCTATTGAACTCAGCGGTTTCAAGCGCTCGGGGTGTGGTTTCAGCCGTGGTTTGATTGACATAAGAGGAGGGACTTGGAGATATAGGCAGCACTCTCTCTATAGCAATAGAGGGATGGAAGGATAAGAAAACTGCCACTCTACCCACGTACTAAAGATATTCTCTCTATTTACTGGCCTATGCTATGGGTGATATATATATATAGAGAGAGAGAGAGAGAGGGCAGCAACCATGAGTATAAAGGGATGCTAATAATAACATGTAAGACTTAATATAATATGCAATGTGTGGTTTTTTTTTTCCATTTCCCACCATTAAGATTACACGAAACCTGCCCCTGTATGCAAATAACCCACTTCCCTGGAAAGTAATACATTTGCATGTAAGGACAGGTAGATGATAACACAGCAGTTGTAGTCTAGCAAATTATTAACCCAGGTACTGCACTTTCCCTTTACTCTAGCTTGAGAGAGTATTTAATGAATGAGACAATATTACATTAATTATGACACTATAGGCCGTATTTATCAAGACAAAAAAGTGGTATTTCAGGGAAAAGTGCTAAAATAGCAGTGGTAACCCTGGAGACCAATTGAAAGCTATGGCAGTTTGCTCCAAATTTAGCTCTATTTTTAAATAGCCCCTGTTTTGTCTTGATAAATTTGGCCCTATAAAACATAGGCCACTTATTAATACTGAGCACCAGCACCCAAACCCCGGACGAGTTACCGGATCACAGTGAGAGACTCTCTTTGCAGTGGTCGATTCCCAGAAATATACCCGTAGTCAGTAAACACTGCAGAGAGAGCTGTGCTCTATGGTACCACTGACGGACCAAAGTAACTTAAAGGCCATCAAGAATGACATCACTACTCGCTACGCCTCTTGGAATTCAAACATGGCTGAATTCTATTGTAACCCCTTAAACCTTCCAGGGGAACCTGAGCGTGCCACAGGATGTACACTCCAAGGGTTGGTGGGTATTAAGAATCGAAAAGGCAACCCACGAAAGTTCCAAATGTACCAGTTACCGCCCCCCCCATAATGGTCCAGTATTGACCCACGTACGGTACGGGGCGTCAGAATTCCTCGGCTGCCCTCCGTCACTCTTTTTGGAGGCCCTGCCCCACCACGCACAGCTGCGGACTGGTGGATACTGGAGCGGGGGCTTCAGATGAGCACTGGATGCCCTGGGCTGGTTCCTCTGCTCTGAAATGAGAATAGAGGCTTACGGTGAGACACTAATAAGAAATGACTTGATTATGCTAAGCAGACATTCTTAATCCTATTACTGGAGTGACACAGGGACATGTGTAATCCTGGGGAATTGGCGTAAAGCTTCTATTTCTCTCCTAAGGAACAAATCAGGACTCTACCACTTCCGCTGGAAGGCTATTCCAAACATCCACTCCCCTCTCAGTAAAGTAATACTTCCTGATATTACTTTTAAATCTTTGCCCCTCTAATTTAAGACTATGTCCTCTAGTTGTGGTAGTTTTTCTTCTTTTAAATATACTCTCTTCCTATACTGTGTTGATTCCCTTTATGTTTTTTAAATGTTTCTATCATATCCCCCCTGTTATGTCTTTCCTCCAAGCTATACATGTTAAGATTAGAGTTGAGCGGACACCTGGATGTTCGGGTTAGGCGGGTTTGGCCGAGCTTCGGGAAAAAGTCCGGGTTCGGGCTCGAACTTGACCCCGAACTTTTGGCCACTAAAATGCCTCTAAAAAAGTCATGGAAAGGGCTAGAGGGCTGCAAAAGGAAGTAAAATGTGGGTAAGAGTAGGACAAGTTCCCTGCAAGCAAATGTGGATAGGGAAATAACTTAAAATAACATAAAATACATTCAAATTACAAATACAGCTGAGCCATAAAATAGCACTAGATGGAATCTTTGATTTTAGCTTTGGAAGAACATAAATCTAAATCTAAAGCATGGCTGCCAGGAGGATCAACAGAATTATCCATTTGAGAGAGGGTTGGAGTGCAGAGTGTTCTCTTTCAGCTTATACTAAGTGACCCATAGGTTGAGGAGGCGGTGACCGTGGCGGTGTAGGTGGAAGCGGCGCTGGAGGAGGAGGAGGTAGCCAGAATTTTTCAAAGTGTGCTGTAAGCACAGTATTTGACGGTTCTATTTGACTCTCAGATATGAAGTGCACCGCAAGACGCAAATGTACTATTTACCACCCAAAACTATTAGAATTTTTCAAAGTGCGCTGTAAGCACAGTATTTGACTGTTCTATTTGACTCTCAGATGTAATAAATGTAATGCTATTGCTATTCTATAAACCGAAATAGAGTCCCCATTCATAACAAATTCTTATGAATGGGGACTCTATTTCGGTTTATAGAAAGCCAATAGCATTACATACAATGTAATCGCCGAACCCCGAACTCCAACAGGAACATACAGTGGAATGTCCGTGTTCGGGTCTGGGGTCCAAAAACCGTAACAGTGTGGTTCGGGTTCGCTCAACACTAGTTAAGATGCTTTAACCTTTCCTGGTAAGTTTTATCCTTCAACCCATGAACCAGTTTAGTAGCCCTTCTCTGAACTCTCTCAAAACTATCAATATCCTTCTGGAGATACGGTCTCCAGTACTGCGTACAATACTCCAAGTGAGGTCTCACCAGTGCTCTGTACAATACTCCAAGTGAGGTCTCACCAGCGCTCTGTACAATACTCCAAGTGAGGTCTCACCAGTGCTCTGTACAATACTCCAAGTGAGGTCTCACCAGTGCTCTGTACAATACTCCAAGTGAGGTCTCACCAGTGCTCTGCACTATACTCCAAGTGAGGTCTCACCAGTGCTCTGTACAATACTCCAAGTGAGGTCTCACCAGCGCTCTGTACAATACTCCAAGTGAGGTCTCACCAGCGCTCTGTACAATACTCCAAGTGAGTTCTCACCAGTACAGCGTACAATACTCCAAGTGAGGTCTCACCAGCGCTCTGTACAATACTCC
This sequence comes from Pelodytes ibericus, assembly GCA_036172795.1. Classification (NCBI taxonomy): domain Eukaryota; kingdom Metazoa; phylum Chordata; class Amphibia; order Anura; family Pelodytidae; genus Pelodytes; species Pelodytes ibericus. The sequence goes on from CM069862.1 coordinate 13,633,691, forward strand.
AAGTGAGGTCTCACCAGTACTGCGTACAATACTCCAAGTGAGGTCTCACCAGTGCTCTGTACAATACTCCAAGTGAGGTCTCACCAGTGCTCTGTACAATGGCATGATCACTTCCCTCTTTCTACAGGGGAAGTGCTCCCTCTTTCTCATAGCTCTTGTCATTGGCCCAGAAAATCCCTGGTCCTTGAGGGGTTAAAGAATAAAATGTTTTAAAAAAAATTAAAGTGCTAATTTAAAAGAACATATGATCTCACCACTAAACATTTAGTGACATGTAAGCAGTGGTGGGCTAGTTGGCCTGGGGGGCAAGTTGAGTCAAGTCGCCCATTGTGCCAACAAATCAGTGCTGTTTAAGGTGACAGAGGCCCTTCCTGCCTGAGATACCTGTGTAGCAGTGTTTCTGCAATATTCTGTGAGTTATGGTAATGAGTAATATATCCACAGTGCAAGCTTGAACACCTCGACAGGCTCTTCTTCAGGTCTAATGATGTCAGTGCATGAGCAGGAGAATTCTGAGGATTGGAGGCTTATATAACCTATAATCCTTTAACAGAAGTATGTGTCAGAAACTAAGGATGATTGTCCTATATCTGATACAGCAATAAACAAATATGTGGCACAGATCTCTATACTATTGTGCAGATCATACTAAAAAATACAAAGAATACAGGAACGATGGATATATATAATTATATGCCAACATGCCAGCTTTAGACTTCAGACATGCCACTGCACAGAGGACACTGGGAAGATGTTTGGAGCACAGATTGCAATGCAAAGATGTTTGGGGACACAGATGACACTGGAAAGCTATTTTAGAGAAACACATGACAATGGGATGCTGTTTAGGGACACATGTGACAATGGGAGCTTTTTGGGGACACAGGTGACAATGGGAAGCTTTTTGGGGACAGAGATGACACTGAGAAGCTGTTTTTTGGACACAGATGACACTGGGAAGTTGTTTTGGAGATACTGGTGATACTGGGATTATGTTTTGGGGACACTGGTGATACTGGGAAGATGTGATGTTTTGGGGACACAGATGACACTGGGAAGATGTTTGTGGACACAGAGGAACTCTAGGAAGATGTTTGTGGACACAGAGGAACTCTAGGAAGATGTTTGGGGACACAGAGGACACTGGGAAGATGTTTGTGGACACAGAGGAACTCTAGGAAGATGTTTGTGGACACAGAGGAACTCTAGGAAGATGTTTGTGGACACAGAGGAACTCTAGGAAGATGTTTGGGGACACAGAGGACACTGGGAAGATGTTTGTGGACACAGAGGACACTGGGAAGATGTTTGTGGACACAGAGGAACTCTAGGAAGATGTTTGTGGACACAGAGGAACTCTAGGAAGATGTTTGTGGACACAGAGGAACTCTAGGAAGATGTTTGGGGACACAGAGGACACTGGGAAGATGTTTGTGGACACAGAGGAACTCTAGGAAGATGTTTGGGGACACAGAGGAACTCTAGGAAGATGTTTGGGGACACAGAGGACACTGGGAAGATGTTTGTGGACACAGAGGACACTGGGAAGATGTTTGTGGACACAGAGGAACTCTAGGAAGATGTTTGTGGACACAGAGGACACTGGGAAGATGTTTGTGGACACAGAGGAACTCTAGGAAGATGTTTGGGGACACAGAGGACACTGGGAAGATGTTTGTGGACATAGGTGACACTGGTCTCACCCTTGTGATACCACTGAAACTCTCTCTCACTGTGGCTCCACACTATTTACCTTGTTTGCTTGAATATAAGACAAGTTTTTTTTCAGAGCAAAAGCTCTGATATATTCAAGGTCGTCTTATAGTCTGACCTCAAATCGAGGTCTGACTGGGATCCAGGTCCCCCGCAGAGCTGCAGATATCCTCTGCTGCTGCCCGGCACATCCGTTGGGACTTCTATAATGGAAGCCGGGAGGCACGCATACCCACCAGGGAGATTGGGACTCCAAGGCAGCGGCCTTTTGGCTGGAATATAGGGTGGCCCCCTCTGCCGCCCCCTGCTCCCCGTCCCAGCCCGTTGTAATAATTATTTCCCTTCCGGTTCAAATCTTTCAGACAGTTCTTGTACAGAGATCATGTAAAAGACAGAAGAAACACTTTGAAATTCAGGAGCACACCCCTCGTGTTCCTGTAACTGGGTCATTTTATTTCTGTTTATTTCCAATTAAAAGAATTAGGAACAAACACAAGAGAAAACAATCCCAGGAATAATAAATAGGGTTAAATGTTCAGTAACAAAGCACTGAAATACATCTCACTCAGTCACAGAAATTCCACATAAAGACACAGACAGACATACAGGCATCAACACAAACTGGCATCAGTACAGACACATACAGGCATCAACACAGGCACACACACACACAGGCATCAACACAGGCACACACACACACAGGCATCAACACAGACAGACACACAGGCATCAACACAGGCACACACACACACAGGCATCAACACAGACAGGCACACAGGCATCAATACAGGCATCAACACAGAGAGACACACAGGCATCAACACAGACACACAAACACAGGCATCAACACAGATAGACACACAGGCATCAACACAGACAGACACACAGACATCAACACAGACACACACACAGGCATCAACACAGACAGGCATACAGGCATCAACACAAACAGGCATCAATACAGACACATACAGGCATCAATGCAGACAGAACCACAGGCATCAACACAGACACACTCACACAGGGATCAACACAAACAGGCACACTGGCATCAATACAGGCATCAACACAGACAGGCACACAGGCATCAACACAGACAGGCACACAGGCATCAATGCAGACAGGCACACAGGCATCAATACAGGCATCAACACAGAGAGACACACAGGCATCAACACAGACACACAAACACAGGCATCAACACAGATAGACACACAGGCATCAACACAGACAGACACACAGACATCAACACAGACACACACACAGGCATCAACACAGACAGGCATACAGGCATCAACACAAACAGGCATCAATACAGACACATACAGGCATCAATGCAGACAGAACCACAGGCATCAACACAGACACACTCACACAGGGATCAACACAGACAGGCACACAGGCATCAATACAGGCATCAACACAGACAGGCACACAGGCATCAATGCGGACAGACACACAGGCATCAACACAGACAGACACACAGACACACACACAGTCATCAACACAGACAGGCATACAGGCATCAACACAGACAGGAATCAATACAGACAGACACACAAGCATCTACATAGACAGACACACAGGCATCAACACAGATGGACACACAGGCATCAACACAGACAGGCTCACAGACATCAATACAGACAGGCCCACAGGCATCAATACAGATGGACACACATAGGCATCAACACAGATGGATACACAGGCATCAACACAGACATCAACACAGACAGGCATCCAGGCATCAACACAGACAGCCACACAGGCATCAAAATAGACATGAAGGAAATAAAACGGAAAACGCTTGCACTCCTTTTGTCCGCTAAAAGAATTAATAGCAAACATTTATTGAATGGATAGATCCATGTAACATATATAAATATTTAAACATGGAGAAAATACAAGACGGGGGGAAAAAAAAGAGAAAATCGTCTTACGCGTTTCGTGCCATGATGATTTCCGTGCCAGAGCCTATGATTAAGTGCCAGTGGGCATTAAATGCGTAAGGCGATTTTCTCTTTTTTTTCCCCGTCTTGTATTTTCTCCACATTTAAATATTTCTATATATTACATGGATCTATCCATTCAATACATTTTTGCTATTAATTCTTTTACCGGACAAAAGGAGTGCAAGCGTTTTCCGTTTTATTTCCTTCATGTTAGCTTGCGGCCTTCACAGCACGACGAAGCACCCATATACCGGAGCATCGCACAAAGATAATATTCTAGTTTTCATAGGTAGAGCCGGCCATTTCCATTTGGGAATTTTTTTTTTTCTCTTCATACATCAAAATAGACAGACACACAGGTATCAACACAGACGGACACACAGACATCAAGGGCATGGGGCAGAGAAAGACATGGAGAGCATGGGGGGACAGAGAAAGACCTGTAATTGCAATCAGCATTTTGGGTTAAGTCCTGCTGGCAAGTCTGAGGGGCAGACTGGAATGTATGGGGACAGATTGGCAAGTCTGAGGGGCAGACTGGAATGTATGGGGACAGATTGGCAAGTCTGAGGGGCAGATTGGTTGTATGGTTTTAATGGGCTCCTGAATGCGGCATTTTTAATGGCCTCCTGAATGTGACATATTTAATGGGCACCTGAATGCGGCATATTTAATGAGCACCTGAATGCGGCATATTTAATGGCCTCCTGAATGTGGCATATTTAATGGGCTCCTTTATGTGACATGTTTAATGGGCACCTGAATGCGGCATATTTAATGGGCACCTGAATGTGGCATATTTAATGGGCTCCTTTATGTGGCATATTTAATAGGCACCTGAATGTGGCATATTTAATGGGCACCTGAATGCGGCATATTTAATGGACACCTGAATGTGGCATATTTAATGGACACCTGAATGTGGCATATTTAATGGGCTCCTTTATGTGGCATATTTAATAGGCACCTGAATGTGGCATATTTAGTACCTGAATGCGGCATATTTAATGGGCACCTGAATGTGGCATATTTAATGGGCTCCTTTATGTGGCATATTTAATAGGCACCTGAATGTGGCATATTTAGTACCTGAATGCGGCATATTTAATGGTCTCCTTTATGTGGCATATTTAATGGTCTCCTTTATGTGGCATATTTAATGGGTACCTGAATGCAGCATATTTAATGGGTACCTGAATGCAGCATATTTAATGGACACCTGAATGCAGCATATTTAATGGGTACCTGAATGCGGCATATTTAATGGGCTCCTTTATGCGGCATATTTAATGGTCTCCTTTATGTGGCATATTTAATGGGTACCTGAATGCAGCATATTTAATGGGTACCTGAATGTGGCATATTTAATGGGTACCTGAATGCGGCATATTTAATGGCCTCCTGAATGTGGCATATTTAATGGGCACCTGAATGCGGCATATTTAATGGCCTCCTGAATGTGGCATATTTAATGGGCTCCTTTATATGGCATATTTAATGGTCTCCTGAATGTGGCATATTTAATGGGCACCTGAATGCGGCATATTTAATGGCCTCCTGAATGTGGCATATTTAATGGTCTCCTTTATGTGGCATATTTAATGGGCACCTGAATGCGGCATATTTAATAGGCTCCTTTATGTGGCATATTTAATGGTCTCCTGAATGTGGCATATTTAATGGGCACCTGAATGTGGCATATTTAATGGGCTCCTTTATGTGGCATATTTAATGGTCTCCTGAATGTGGCATATTTAATGGGCACCTGAATGCGGCATATTTGATAGGCTCCTGAATGTGGCATATTTAATGGGCTCCTGAATGTGGCATATTTAACCCCTTCGTGACCATTGGCGTGCCAGCCATGTCTGTGGAGGGCCCTTCCATCACATCCGATCGCCGTCACAGCCAATTACAGCAACCCGATGTGTTCAATCATCAAAGCCTAATTACAGTGTGGGCAGGTAGCCCGTGTCCTCCAAGCACCCCCAACCCTCCAGATTTTATTAAATTAAAAAATGAACTTTAGGGTTAGGGCTAGAGCTACAATGCTATTATACTGTAGGCGTTCTGGAAAATAAATAGTCTGCAAAAATTAATGAGCTCATTTACTTATTGCCTTGCAAAACAATGTGAGACATGCTGAACACATGGGGTTTCTCACAATACGGGAAAAAATGTTAAAGTCTTTTAGCACATTTTCCGTTAGTTTTTGTAGTTTTTTGCAAGTAAGCAACAAGTTTTTATAAAAAAAAAAAATTCCATTTTTTTTTTTAGTAAAATATAACATAGACCTTTTTATCCCCAAAAAGTTATATATATATATATATATATATATATATATATATATATATATATATATATATATATATATATATATATATATACAATTTGTGTTGGTACAGTAAATGAGAAAGAGGAAAATTACAGCTAAACACAAACACCGCAGAAGTGTTAAAAGCCATTGTCACTAGCAGTACAAAATGGCTAAAAAATTGTCTGGCCACAAAGGGGCAAAAACATATTGTGATTTTATAAACATGGAGCACATGTAGCTGGTGCCAAATACTAGCGCTGCCTGGGTGTGTGCCTATGTTGGGAGTCTGCGGCGCCTCCGCTGGTCCCGCACTTCTGAGTTGTGCCGACGCTCAAGTAGAAAGAATTAGGTGCTGAAAAGCGCATACATAACGAACAGCGATGGGTAAATTTTAAGTCTTTAAAGGCAATATCAAGAATGGCAAGGAAAGGCGATAACCCTAGCCTCTGTGGATTACAAATCCCATCACACTCAGCTAGTTCTTTTTTAGACGGGGTGTTGTGATCAGCTAGGAATGAATGTTTTCTCAAGACACGAGATGAGATAGGAAGAGGGCACGGCCAGGAGGGGTGTGGGGGGATTACATGGGGCGTAAAACATCAGGGATGAACATGTTTCAGCAAATCTCTGCCTGAAGTAGGAGCGTGGGAGCGTGGGAGCGTGGGACACTGTGACAAGCGTGGGAGCGTGGGAGCGTGGGACACTGTGACAAGCGTGGGAGCGTGGGAGCGTGGGACACTGTGACAAGCGTGGGAGCGTGGGAGCGTGGGACACTGTGACAAGCGTGGGAGCGTGGGAGCGTGGAAGCGTGGGACACTCTGACAAGCGTGGGAGCGTGGGACACTGTGACAAGCGTAGGAGCGTGGGAGCGTGGGACACTGTGACAAGCGTAGGAGCGTGGGAGCGTGGGAGCGTGGGAGCGTGGGACACTGTGACAAGCTGGATAAAAACAACAACAATGGAAAGAGACAATAGGTGTTATTGTTTATATTAAATACTGTTCCCTCTTTGGAAGAGGCTCGTGTATCACTGCAGATATACACATTCCTTACAGTTGGTAATAGCAGACCTGTCATGGGGCAGTGAGTTGCAGGTGAGATGAACATGTGCTGGGTCAAACCTGGCGAGTGTCCAACGCTGAGCAAACTCACCAGGTTTTTCCAGTGCTCTATGTATAGATAAATAGCTCACCTCAGCTCACCTTTTAGTGAATAGACCACGTAGTCTTCTTATGAATCAACAGCAGAAATTAGTATAAAAAAAGAGTCAAACTAAATGGAGTATGTGTGCAGGTGTGAGGGAGTACTGACCGTGTGCAGGTGTGAGGGAGTACTGACCGTGTGCAGGTGTGAGGGAGTACTGACCGTGAGGGGAGTACTGATCGTGTGCAGGTGTGAGGGAGTACTGACCGTGTGCAGGTGTGAGGGAGTACTGACTGTGTGCAGGTGTGAGGGAGTACTGACCGTGTGAGGGTGTACTGACCGTGTGCAGGTGTGAGGGAGTACTGACTGTGTGCAGCTGTGATGGAGTACTGACCATGTGCAGGTGTGAGGGAGTACTGACTGTGTGCAGGTGTGAGGGAGTACTGACCATGTGCAGGTGTGAGGGAGTACTGACCATGTGCATGTGCAGGTGTGAGGGAGTACTGACCGTGTGCAGGTGTGAGGGAGTACTGACTGTGAGGGAGTACTGATCGTGTGCAGGTGTGAGGGAGTACTGACCGTGTGCAGGTGTGAGGGAGTACTGACTGTGTGCAGGTGTGAGGGAGTACTGACCGTGTGAGGGTGTACTGACCGTGTGCAGGTGTGAGGGAGTACTGACTGTGTGCAGCTGTGATGGAGTACTGACCATGTTCAGGTGTGAGGGAGTACTGACTGTGTGCAGGTGTGAGGGAGTACTGACCATGTGCAGGTGTGAGGGAGTACTGACCATGTGCATGTGTGAGGGAGTACTGACCGTGTGCAGGTGTGAGGGTGTACTGACCATGTGCAGGTGTGAGGGGGTACTGACCATGTGCAGGTGTGAGGGAGTACTGACTGTGTGCAGCTGTAAGGGAGTACTGACCGTGTGCAGGTGTGAGGGGGTACTGACCATGTGCAGGTGTGAGGGTGTACTGACCATGTGCAGGTGTGAGGGGGTACTGACCATGTGCAGGCGTGAGGGAGTACTGACCGTGTGCAGGTGTGAGGGGGTACTGACCATGTGCAGGTGTGAGGGGGTACTGACCGTGTGCAGGTGTGAGGGAGTACTGACCGTGTGCAGGTGTGAGGGAGTACTGACCATGTGCAGGTGTGAGGGGGTACTGACCGTGTGCAGTTGTGATGGAGTACTGACTGTGTGCAGCTGTAAGGGAGTACTGACCGTGTGCAGGTGTGAGGGAGTACTGACCATGTGCAGGTGTGAGGGAGTACTGACTGTGTGCAGCTGTGATGGAGTACTGACCATGTGCAGGTGTGAGGGAGTACTGACTGTGTGCAGCTGTGATGGAGTACTGACCATGTGCAGGTGTGAGGGGGTACTGACCATGTGCAGGTGTGAGGGAGTACTGACCATGTGCATATGTCTGATCATGCGCAGTACAGCTCTGACACCTCCCAGCATCCCATGTTGTCATTAGGAATTGTTTTAGAGGTTTAAAGTTACTTCTGCCATGATTAGAAAGTCCTGGAAAACGTATAGAATTTTTAGAACAAGCAACGCTCTCACTCTTGTACCCATGCAAGCTGCAGAATGTGGCAGCGATTAAAGGGACATCAACCTTTCTGTAAAACACTTGCAAGCATGGCCGCTATCAGAAATTGTAGGGCCCCTTACAGACCAAATGGCCTGGGCCCCTACCTCACCCAGTACATTTCTCCTTTCGTTATTGCCTTCACATTCCTTGCCATAGCACCACTTTGCACACCCAGGACATGTCCCAGCACCCTCATTGCACACTTTGCATCCACAGTACATGCCCCAGCACACACCCCATAACCCACGTTGCACACCCAGGACATGCTCCATCACCCACAATGCACACCCAGCTCTTACTCCAGCATCCCATGACATGCCCCAATGCCCACATTCCTCACCCAGGACATGTCCCAATCACATTCCACACCCATGACTTACCCCATCACCCACATTGCACTCTCAGGACTTGCCTCAGAACATCAGGATATCCCCCATCAACCTCAAAGCACACCCAGTTCTTTTCCCAGCACCCAGGACATGCACCATCACCCACATTGCACACCCAGGACTTGGCCCAGCACCCACATTGCACAGCCAGTACTTAAGCCAGCATCCTAGGACATGTCCCATCACCCACATTACCCTCCAAGGACATGCCCTGTCACCAACATTGCACACCCACGCCCTGGCACACAGACATCCAACGATGCTGCCTCTCGCTCTCCCAGCATGGTCTGAAGGCTGAGCACCCGACCCTGTGACTTCAGAACAGAGTGCGTGGAGAACAAGAGGCTGCATGGAAGGATGTCTGTGTGCCTGGGCAGTGCACAGACACATCGCTGCCAGCTCGTCTGCAGAGAAGCTGGTATGGTGAGATCTCTGCCACCAATATTTTATTTTAAAGGGCCCAGAGCAGGCCCCCATGACCAGGGTCGTTGCTAGGTCTTCGAGAACTCTGGGGCTAGAGCACAGATGAGCTCTGTCACACACACTGTGTCTCTTTCTCACACACTCTGTCTCTCTCTCTCTCACACACACCGTCTCTCACTCTCTCTTTCTCACACACACCATCTCTCTCTCTCTCACACACACACACACACACACACACAACCACCGTCTCTCTCTCTCTCTCTTTCTCACACACACCATCTCTCTCTCTCACACACACACCATCTCTCTCTCTCACACACACACCGTCTCTCTCTTTCTCACACACTCTGTCTCTCTCTCTCTCACACATACCGTCTCTCTCTCTCTCTCTCTCTTTCTCACACACACCGTCTCTCTCTCACTTTCTCACACACACCATCTCTCTCTCTTTCTCACACACACCGTCTCTCTCTCCTTCTCACACACACACCTCTCTCTCTTTCTCACACACACAGACACTTATGCAAACACCCTTACACACACACACACACACACTTACGCAAACACCCTTACACACACACACACTTACGCAAACACACACACCTAGACATCCTGACACACACACCTAGACACCCTGACATACATATTGAGACACCCTGACATACATATTGAGACACCCTGACATAAATATTGAGACACCCTGACACACACTTACACACACTGAGACACCCAGGCACACACTCACACACTCACACACATTGAGCCACCCAGACACACACACACACACACACACACACATTGAGACACCCAGACAGACAGACCCACATTGAGACACCCAGACACACACATTGAAACACCCTGACACACACACACACCTAGACACCCACACACAGTCACACATTTCTTCAAAAAAATTTTTATTTACCTTACAGTTGGTCCGTCATCCAGGATCTTTTGCCAGATGTCATCTGACATCGGGCGAGCAGCTCTCACAGCTCGACAGGGGCGGAGGTTGCACCCATTGCGCTGTGCTCTGTATGGCTAGGAGGTGCGGTCACCGCAGGCACTTGCCTGTGGTCCACACCTCGAGGAGGAGAGGCTAGGGAGAGAGCTCCCTGTAGCAGCCTCTCCTCCCGATCGGCCCTCACCCCGTGAGGTTAATCCTCCCATTCTGGTACCATGTCTGAGACAGAGGAAAGCTCACCAGGGGATTTTTTTTATTACCAATGATAGCCCTGGAGTCTTGGGCCCAGAGTCTCCATTCGGGGCTATGAAAGGGGGGACTCGGGGCTATAGCCCCAGTAGCCCACCCCTAGCGACGCCTCTGCCCATGGCAACTTGCCCATGACAGGTTTATCGCCTGTCACCCCCTGATGACTGTCAGACAGTGATGCCTCTGTGTGAAGGTATCACACAACAAGGAAGTACCCCCTCAATTGCATACATAACCCCTTCTAGGATCAATCGTATGCGCCATACCAGAAAGACAGCTGCCTCCCCAATTTGTGGGCAATAGTTTTAGAAGAGGACTTCCAGTGCTGTTGTGGTTGCTAGACCAACCGTTAAAACTAGGGATAGGGTTAGAGCTAGGGTTAGTTTGATCATCGAGGTTGGGGTCAAAAGGTCACTGTAGGGGAAAATTGTTAGGGGGGAAAAAAAGCTACTTTCGGTTATTGCCCTTTAACGTGCAAAAAAAACCTCAACAAGATATATATAGATCCAAATGCAAGAAAGGATAGGAGACACTCCTTATACACAATTCAATGCCCGGGTGCAAACACGACCCCATATATACAAATACCAAAAGAATTGTGCCACTCAGCTCTTAATCAAAAGTAGAAAACTTATTTATTTGCAGGTAGACATCAATGTTTTGTCCTCCATAACGGTGTATCAGACCCTCGAGAACACTATGGGGACAACCGGAAATCCCACCAAGCTCTACCTCTCTCCTGAAAAGTGGGGTAGCATTAAAGGACCCCCAAAATCAGGACTGTCCCACCAGCTGCTTCCGAACTACAAATCCCTTAATTCCCTGCTAGTCTTCTACAATGACAGAGAATTATTTAAGTTGTAGTCCCAGAAGCAGCTGGAGGGCGGCAGTTGGATGCCTAATCTCTAACAATTCTGAGCATGTCCACCGAGGACAATGCAGCCGGTGCCGACCTCTGACCGGTCCCTAACCTAAGATTCTGCATGGCAGACTAGCGCTTCACATTAAACCGTCGGATAACACTGCATTTGAATATTTAAGTACATTTATCACGAGCGTTATTATTATTAATTATTATTATGACCTGTCTGGACCATTCTTCCAATCAGCCGAGTGTCGACGAGACCAATATCCAGAGCTGTAAAACGCTCTCTCACCTTTAGTACCGTCAACCGAAAAGAAATATGGATCTTGTCATTATCCAGAGCTATGACTCACAGACGCACTAAACTGTGTCTAAAATGAGAGTTCCCCGGGGGACCATTGGTATATTTTAATAACGGAGTCATTCGTCAAACGTATGAGTGAGTCTTACAGACAAGTTTATTACCCTTAATAATGAAAGTATCTAGGATTAAATCTGCATAAACAGCCAGAGGTAGTCACTAACTCTACCTCTGATATCTCCAAGAGAGTGCCGACTACAGCCCCTCCATCATCCCACCTGATACCAACAGAGAGAGAGAGACACACAAAGACAGATTTCTGACATTGACAGGCAGACAAGACAATTGGACGACGGTTACTTACTGGGGCATTTAAAGGTGAAGAGTGGTGCAGCCCCCAGCCCGTTGAATGAGATTAGAGAGTAACCCCCGGGGGGGGGGGGGGGGGGGGGCAATTGCCCTCCTACCCCCGCTTGCCAGCCCTTGCCTGGATCTCTCTTACTAGCATTAGTGCGTCAGAATTAATTTCCTATTCTTTCTGAATGTGTTTGGGTGCAAAAAAAGGTTGAGGGCCATGGAAATAATAAGACATATTCATTTCTACTTTAATTATTGATGTAGTTGAATAGGATTAAATGGACCACTGTAGCAAAAAACAAACCTATTTTTAATTGAAAGATCGCATTAAGTATAGATGTTTTTTTTTTGAAGACATTCTTTAATGAAAGAATATAAATAAAGTACCTTATTGAGCCCTGTTTGCTTGTATAGCTCGATCAGGCAGCGGACATGTAAAATCATACCTCCCAAGTGTCCCTATTTTGTTCCCAAAACTTTCTGTTCCTATTTTCTCCTCTACTGCCCCTTCTGTATGGGATCTCACACTTCTGGTGTGTATGAGTGTATCACCGCAGTACAACTCTCAGTAATGTATGTTTAAGCTGTAGAAAACATGTTTATAAATTAATTTGTAAAAATACTTTATTCAATCTGAATTACTTATTAATTGACATAAATAGTTATCAATTGGCCATAAAGTCACTGAAAATGTAATGCCCCGCCCCTAGCTACGCCTTCAGCCACTCCCACAAAAATGAAATTGTCCCTCGTTAGCCCTATTAAATATAGGGAGGTTTGCAAAATCCATATCTCTGCAAACTGAGAATCCCAGTGATATCTCGGAAGAACACTTGGGGTGTAAGGCAGCAAGCATTCATTAAAACATGGTTTGTACAATATAATATAATGTATATTTTATATAAGTATGAGGCGAATGAAGCACTAGCCTCGTGTGCACAAGGTGACGGGGGCACAGATAGGCTGGTAGAATAGGTCACCTGCACACCAATATAAGCAATGTATAGTACAGGTGCCGTGCACTGCATTATGGGACGATGGGAGAATTCAATAAAAGTGATTTCTGCTACTGGACTACCAGAGAACAGAGCTCCTGCTCCCTCCACTGCACCACCAGGGTCAGGACATCCTGATAGGTTAAATGCAGATGGGTGCTCAGCAAGGTAACGGCCGCAGCAAGAGGACAGAGGGTCTAAAATGGGGGATGGGGCCTTAGAGTTATACTGGTAGATGTGGTACAGTGAAGACACCAAAGCAGAGGCGCATGTACAGGAGAAAAGAAACATATATATATATAGTGTAATACAGTACAGGAACAATATGTCGGCTGGTATTGTTGCACTCACAAACGGAGGAGGAAATCACGCTCATCAAAGTATAAAATCTTCCGATTTATGTTCACAATCTAAAAAATATGTAGAAAATCCATTGCGCAGTAAAACATAAAAAGTGCCAATAATAAAAACAGAATACACATGCAACAAACAAAAGCACATAAAGTGCTACTTGCGAATAAAGTCCTGATAGGGGATTCAACTCCCTACTGCTGCCACCAGGATGGGGTGATGAGGTACTGGAACTCAGATTAAGGGCTTGGTCTCAACGCGTTTCGCAGGAGGAGTGTTTGTTTTTTTCAATTTTTTTGTTCACTGTTTTCACCTGTGGTCAGGGGCGTTGCTAGGTCTTCGGATGATCTGGGGCTAGAGCCCAGATGAGCTCGGTCACACACAGGGGCGTACCTAGAGCATTTGGCACCCGGGGCGGACCCTGAGTGTTGCACCCCCCCCCCACCCCATAATAAAAATGTAAGAAAACACCCACAAATTTTTCAGTGTTTGAAAATTGTACAATTATAGATACCAGGAATTTTGTGCCACTCAGAACCCAGTAATATTGTGCCAGTCAGATACCAGTAATATTGTGCCTTTCAGATACCAGTAATATTGTGCCAGTCAGATACCAGGAATAGTGTGCCATTCAGAGCCCAGTAATATCGTGCCAGTAAGATACCAGTAATATTGTGCCACTCAGAGCCCAGTAATATTGTGCCAGTCAGATACCAGGAATATTGTGTCATTCAGAGCCCAGTAATATTGTGCCAGTCAGATGCCTGTAATATTTTGCCAGTCAGAGCCCAGTAATAGTGTGCCAGTCAGAACCCAGTAATATTGTGCCACTCAGAACCCAGTAATATTGTGCCACTCAGAGCCCAGGAATATTGTGCCACTCAGAGCCCAGGAATATTGTGCCACTCAGAGCCCAGTAGTATTGTGCCAATTAGATGCCCAGTAATATTGTGCCAATCATAGCCCAGTAATATTGTGCCACTCAGAACCCAGTAATATTGTGCCACTCAGAGCCCAGGAATATTGTGCCAATCATAGCCCAGTAATATTGTGCCACTCAGAACCCAGTAATATTGTGGCAATCATAGCCCAGGAATATTGTGCCAATCATAGCCCAAGAATATTGTGCCACTCAGAACCCAGTAATATTGTGCCAATCATAGCCCAAGAATATTGTGCCACTCAGAACCCAGTAATATTGTGGCAATCATAGCCCAGGAATATTGTGCCAATCATAGCCCAAGAATATTGTGCCACTCAGAACCCAGTAATATTGTGCCAATCATAGCCCAAGAATATTGTGCCACTCAGAACCCAGTAATATTGTGCCAATCATAGCCCAAGAATATTGTGCCACTCAGAACCCAGTAATATTGTGCCAATCATAGCCCAGTATTATTGTGCCAATCAGAACCCAGTAATATTGTGCCAATCATAGCCCAAGAATATTGTGCCACTCAGAACCCAGTAATATTGTGCCAATCATAGCCCAAGAATATTGTGCCACTCAGAACCCAGTAATATTGTGCCAATCATAGCCCAAGAATATTGTGCCACTCAGAACCCAGTAATATTGTGCCAATCATAGCCCAAGAATATTGTGCCACTCAGAACCCAGTAATATTGTGCCAATCATAACCCAAGAATATTGTGCCACTCAGAACCCAGTAATATTGTGCCAATCATAACCCAAGAATATTGTGCCACTCAGAACCCAGTAATATTGTGCCAATCATAACCCAAGAATATTGTGCCACTCAGAACCCAGTAATATTGTGCCAATCATAGCCCAAGAATATTGTGCCATTCAGAACCCAGTAATACCCACACACACCTAGACACCCTGACACACACACACACCTAGACACCCATACACAGTCACACTTTTTTTTTTTTACTTACCTTACACTTGGTCCGTCATCCAGGACCTTCTGCCGGATGTCCGTCCACCTGACATCCGGCAAGCAGCTGACACAGCGCGACGGGGGCGGAGCTTGCACCCGTCGCGCTGTGATCTCTATGGCCAGGAGGAGAGGCTAGGGAGCGAGCTCCCTATAGCAGCCTCTCCTCCCGATCGGCCCTCACCCCCGCGTGAGGTTAATCCTCCGATTCTGGGACTATGTCCCAGACGGAGGAAAGCTCACCGGCGGATTTTTTTAATTTTTTTTTTATAGCCCTGGAATACTTTAGCCCCAGAGTCTCCATTCGGGGCTATGAAGGGGGGACTCGGGGCTATAGCCCCAGTAGCCCACCCCTAGCGACGCCTCTGCCTGTGGTAGTGTTGCTTTTTATATCACTTGTGGTACAGGGGTAAAACAAACAAGGCACTAACACGGGTGAAACAGTGAATAATAGTATAAAGCAATATAAAAAAAATATTTAAAAAATATTTTAAAAACTTCATTGCAAAGATTGCAAAAAGATTTTCTCCAGAGAAAGCCGACATCGGAGCTGGCCGAAACGCGTTGAGATCAAGCTTACCTGATTACCCTACCCTGGTAGCAGCAGGAAGGAGTCTGTTGACTTTTTCAGGACACTATACGCAAGTTGCAAGTTGCACTATATGTGCCTTTGTATGTTGTACGTGTATCTATGTTTTAACATTGCCATTTGTTTTGTGTTACTGCGCAATGGGCTTTTAATATTCTTCTTTTAGATGATGGAATAAATTAGAAGACTTAGCCTGAAACTCTGTTTTGTTTGTGAGTTCAACAATGAAACATTACCAGTCCATAATTCATTTTTACTGTATTGCACTATTATTGTTTTCTTTTTCTCCCTTGTACATGCTCCTCTGCAAATGCGCCTCTGCTTTGGTGTGTTGTGGTACAGTGGTAAGGCTGAGGCACTGTAGAATAAGCTGTG
Source organism: Pelodytes ibericus (assembly GCA_036172795.1). Taxonomy (NCBI): domain Eukaryota; kingdom Metazoa; phylum Chordata; class Amphibia; order Anura; family Pelodytidae; genus Pelodytes; species Pelodytes ibericus. The sequence continues at coordinate 13,650,166 of CM069862.1, forward strand.
GGAGAGTTAATTGGGGTCTGAGCAGTACTGTGGGGCAATCAGTGAGGTTGCAGGAGCTATATTAGTTAGGGGGGTGGGGGGCATCAATAACTTTTCTTGCCAGGTATAAAAATGTCTTGCCTTGGGAAGCTAAGGCTCTGCTTTTGGTTGGCTACTGTTTTAGAATGAATCAGTGGCCTTGGAGGAGGCTGGCAAGATTCCAGATTTGAAAATTGAAATCCCCATGTAGTGAATGGGAGCATCGGTGCACTCTGGGGGTAACTGCTGAGCACATATTAAAAGGTTTCTTAGAGTGATAACACATGACAGCCTTTAATTCATACAATTAAAGGGACACCAAAATGTGCAACTGCATACCGATACTTACTGTACCTTCAAATAAATCAATAAATCTGACATGTTTCGAATACAGTAAATCCAAGTGCTTGACAAATATCAGAGAGCACTGACTCCTAACATCCCGGCTACTGACTCCTAGCTATGTTCATTATTTTACATTCTTAGAATATTTAATTACCCTGGCTCCTAAAAAAAAATATATATATATATACGGTATATATATACACACATATATCTACCGGAGCCTTGTCATAAATTGTCTGTTAACAAATAAGTTTCAATCTAGATGCTAAAACTTTTAAAGGAAAACCAATCTCCTTAGAGGAAGCAAGGGGTGAAAATGTTGGTTTCCCTTATCCTTAGTAAATCTGACGTGTATTTTTACAGATACAAGCAGGTTTAATGTCGGCTCTGCTGAGGCAGGCTTGGGATGCTGGCACAAGCTGTCTGATTGGGGTCTGTATGGAGCTGGGGGTCTCAGTTATTATGGGGTGTACTAGCTGAGTGATTATTCATCTCTTTTAAGCCCAGAGGAAAGATCTCATTACCATTATTTGTCCCATCAGAATCCATTACTGACCTTTTTAACTTGATGGAAGGACTGTTCTTGTATAAAGAGATATATTCATTGACTTACATGTAAATTTCCCTTTACTGTCCATTACCCCATTTGACACAATCTGGAAAATATCAATACAGACAACAGGAAAAGAAATACAAAACTGCTTACCCAATGTGTTGTAGAGCAGATTCACAAGATAAGGAAGGCGAGATTGATGGGGCAAGTCGAAGCTGAACCCTTGGTCTCCGGTCTGAATAGCATCTCCGAACAAAAGGTTGAGGGTTAATCGCACTCATTGCAGCTCTTCTGTGCTGCTCCCCATACTGTGACCCTGAAAAACTGTGTCTCAGTATAGGAGATGTAGCTTGCGTGGTGCCAGCTTCTGCACCTGAATGGTTTGGTGGTGATGGGAACTTGGCTTCAAATAAAGAAGTTGATGATGGGCAAAATATGGATTGGGCATTGCCAAACTTCGAGGAAGGCAAGGGTTCATCCGAACTCCGTCTTAATCCCTTGCGTGAAAAAGAAGGCGAGAGTGGAGGGGAGCTTGTGCTATGTAAAGGAGGGCTTGGTTCCCGGCGACTGGTTGGTGGACTTGATAGCCTACGGTAACTTGGTGGACTAGGTGGTTCATGCACTGTTGGTGGACTTGGTGGTTTACACATGGTTGGTGGGTTTGGTAGTGCTTGTCCTTCTGATGGACTTGGTATTTTGTATTGATCTGAAGGACTGGGCAGTCTTCGTTGACTTGGTGGACTGGATGACTTGAGCTGATTTGGAGGACTTGGCAGTCTTCGTTGACTTGGTGGACTGGATGACTTGAGTTGATTTGGAGGACTCGGTAGTCTTCGTTGAATTGGTGGACTGGATGACTTGAGTTGACTTGGAGGACTTGGTAGTCTATATTGACTTGGTGGACTGGATGATTTGAGTTGACTTGGAGGACTTGGTAGTCTATATTGACTTGGTGGACTGAATGACTTGAGTTGACTTGGAGGACTTGGTAGTCTATATTGACTTGGTGGACTTGCTTGTCTTCGTAGTTGAGGAGGACTCTGCAACTTTCTTTGTGATGGTGGGCTTTGAGTTTTTCTTTGACTAGGGGGACTTGATAATTTTGTAATACCTGTTGGACTAGCATTCTTCTGCAGAGGTGGGGGACTGTGTTGTACATTGTAGTGAGTTTTATTCACGGCCCTGGTGGTGGGTGGGCTGGTTAGTCTTTTTTCAACTGATGGAGATGGAACTGTTGTTCTTGTTGGGGAAACCCTTCTAATTACTGCTGGTGATTTCTCACTTCTCCTGTATGATGAAGGGGAGCATTGCTTTTGCTTTAACAAGTATGATGCGATGGCCGCTGATTCCTTTTTCTCACCCTCATCATTTGCCTTGGACACGTCACCTGGATTCTGCAATGGGATTATCTTGTGTGATTGCTTATACAGATGTGCGGCCTGTTCAATTTCATGCTTTCTCTGCATTTCTTGTTCACTTTGAGTTACAAGTTGCCGATCAGATACTAGAACGCACGTTTTAGTAACATTTTCCTCCTGACTCCTGAAAGTCTTACCAAGAGAGGTGTAGGCGCTGGTAGCATTTTTGCTTGGTAACAAGTCTTTCATATTTACTGAAGTTTTTATTTTCTGGGAAGCCCCCGTTTTCCTTACGTTGCAAGAAGAGAGGGCATTGGGCAATACTTTCTCAGGAGAGGTTTTCTGACCCTTGGCTTGGAGTACGTTAAATGAATCATCCATAAGTATTTCAAGAGGAGGTGGAGGGAAGTCTTCGAAGTCTTCAGTGCCGATCTCACTTGCATCGTTGGTGACATGACCTTGACATATAGGAAATGGATTATTAATGATAAATTGACATGCATTCAGACAGGAACCTGTAGATGCATGGCCTCCACCCTCCACTAATAAATAAGAACTCTTGTGGTCCAAGGGTTCTAATCCCCGGTAAGCAGGAATGGTGGGTGGGAGAACCGGTACACCAAACTTTCTAACACATCTTAGGGGCCCTAACGTCTTTAGATTGGAAGTTTGTATAGGTTCATCTACAGGACTAAATGTTTCAATCAGTTTCCGAACAGACTGTCGAGGGGAAACATTGACGCAGTCCATTTTTCGATCCACCAAATTATTTTTTTCTTCTGTTGTACCCCGTTGAGATGGTGACTGTGTTCCGGTCGTTGTGTTTTTTAGGCGGTTATTTGAATGATCGTCTACGCTTTTATCAAGTTTTAGTAACGTTATCCTTTCCTGGCTGGGTAAAATATTAAAACTCTTATCAAGGCATGCCTTCAGTTTGTTAGTAGACGTCATATTGCTTGATGCGATACAACTTGTATGTAAAAATGATTTGATATTGGACTTTTGTTGTGCACTTTTGTTTGTGCTTCCAGTACTTCTATATAATTGTTCCAGTTTCTTACTGAGTTCTTTTTGCGTTCTTTGAAGTTCTAGAAGTGTTGGATCCTCAGTCTGGCTTCTAAGCGACTCTGCGGACCGTGACCTTCTGTGTCTGGAAGTTCTCCTGTTACTTCCGTCTGCCGTACTTGGCCTTCTCAAGGCCGAACTTAACTCCTCTTCCCTGATCCACACATTGCTGCTCGATTTCTCTGGGACAAATTTTATTTTCTCACTGATGGCCTCTTTCATTTTCAAAGTCATTTCTTCATTTCCATGGTTCTCCAACCATTTGGATGTCTGTTTGTAGCCACCTGCACCGGCTGGAGACGTCATTGGCCTCTGAGACAATGTGATCTGACTCGATAGACTTCTGTTGTCTTCCTCATCATCGTAACTATCATCGCTGCTAGTACAGTCATCAGATTCCTGGTCCTTGTTGCTGTCTTGCTCAAGAGTTGTACTGGAGTCAAGGGAGTTCATTGAAAGACTGGTAGCCAGATGGGACTGTTTAGAAATCTTTGCGTTGTTAGAGGAAAGCTCAGCCACGTCCTTGCTATACATTTTTGCAGCAGTGTTCCCTTCAACGCAATTACTTACTGACCCTTGTCTGGCCCGCTCTTTCATTCTCCCGGAATGTACTTGTCTTACCGAATCCTGACTTGTCCGCCTTTCAAGTTTGTCAGGAGACCGACATTCCTTAATGGATTCATTATCTCCTCCAATTCCGCTGTCTTCGGAATACAGAGTCAAATCATTTGGTCTCGATTGTACGGCTCCAGCTGCGGAGTCTTCTATTAATTTAATCGTCCTGAGGAGGCGTCCATCCGAGATTTGCTTCACTCTCAGTTTTTCTTGCAAATTCGTGGCGGCTGACTGTAGGTAGCCACAAGTCTCTTGCAGGGCATTGGAAGTCAGAGAAGCCACCGAACTATTTAACGTTTGCATCCTGTTAGCCGTGTACTGTAGCAACTGCCGTAGCAGATCCGGCTGGTCCATGGGATTCCCTTTCCCCAGTGGCCATGCGAGATCTTTCCCTACATCTTTCAAAAGCTTCTCCCCGTCGTCTGCAATTTCTTCTAGACACTGGTTGATCTCATCAAACCTCAGGGCCATGAAGCTGATCATCTGCTGCAAAATAACCTGCGTCTGGGTGGCTTGGTTTGTCATCGATATGACTGCTTCGTATTTTGAAAGGTTTGGATTCATATAAGCATAGGCGTGCTGGTGTGCTTTGACCAGCAACTCTGGGAAATCCACTTTCTTTTCGCTCTCACTAAAAGCTATTTGTTTTTCTCTTGCTTTCCCACGTCTGCCCTGCTTGCTGGACCTGTGACCCTTAGATTTTCTGCTTCTTCTAGGGTTACCATCCTGCTGGACCTCAGCACTTAATTCAAGCTCTGACCCCGTAGAGCTCTGTTTTCTCGCATGTTTCCGATCCAGGACCCCTCTTTGATAAGTTGAGTTGACCTTTCCTTCATCTGCGGTACTGTTTGATTCCTCCTTTCCCTGGTCCTCCCTCCGGGAGACATTTTTAGCAAATCCATTGCATGCATTTTTCTCCAGCCCATTTCCAGGTAGAATATTGTCCTGTTCAGTTACCCCAGAATCAGATCTGCCACAGAGCTCATGACAGCTCGAACTCTTCCTCCCCAACAACGGGATTGTAATTCCATTGTCGCAGTTTGCAGGAGGAAGAACGGCTTTAGTCTTCTTTAAAGGTTTAGCTGCATTTTTCGTGATACTCTGAATTATTCCACTGTGAGAAGGTGAACAACCCATCCCGCTATGCAAAAAAAATACTCCAGTCACAGAGGCATATCAAATGAATACGTCACCAGTCCTGTTTTGCTACACGGAGCAAAATGTGCAGCTGGATGAGGCTCTTTGGGATCCATAACTCGACGTTCATCCTGTATGATCATTTGTTTCCATATCTTTCCTTTATCAAAAAAAATAAATAAAGCCTTCTCTGACAGTCTTCCAGAGTGTTTTTCTTCAGCAGAAAAACCGTAACAACGCTGTGCCCTGTAAAGAAAGTCTCTGCGTCTGTCTCTTCCACTGACAGCTGTCACCTCCAAATAGGATTGAAGGATTACTAGATTATCCCTTATCTAGTAAGGAGCAGTATTTAATTTGTGGATACAACCTGACAAATTCTCCAGCATCTATCACAAATCTTTCGTAGCTGGGCTATTTTTTTTTTTTTGGGGGGAGATGGAAGGAACGACAGAACCCTTTATTTCACGTATTACTGACTATAGACAGTATACCCGTACACCTCCTATTAATAATTTAAACAACCGGACGCATGAAAAAAAGATTTTGAGTTTGAAAGGGAAACTGATCACTGACAGAGGACACAGTCTGCTTGTTGGATAAATGTCTGTTTCTACATACCTGTCACTGTGGTGGTCCCATCATGATTTCCGACGTACGTTTTTGGAGACCCAGGTTATATCTCCTCCCCCTCATTGCTCTCGATGCGTGGCTGTGAAAGTCTAATAAACACACTATGCCATTCGAGTACAGAACTATTTTATCTCTAAAAATGCAGCCGGTTACTTTTATTATTGTAAGTGCTGCCTAATTATTCCTTCACTTATCCTCCGATAATCTCTCTATTTCTCAGTTTGCCAAATGAAGTTGTCAGGTTCTATCAGCTTCCAGCGAAAGGGCTGGGATAAGCTCCTGGGGAGTCATAATTATGTTCAGGCACTACAATTCAGAAACATATATTGTTGTGTACACGCGTCATCTTTTTCTACTACTAGTTTATTACAGGGATTGCTGCCTCATGTATCAGTCTGTCTCTGTTCATTAACCCCTTAGTGACATGACCTTTTGACTTTGGTCTTTCCCTTGGTGACAAGGGCTGTTTTGACATTTCTGGGGTTTTTGTGTTTAGCTGTAATTTTCTTCTCTCTCACATACTGTACCCACACAGATTATATATTGTTTTTATCGCCATAAGAAGGACTTTCATTAGATACTATTATGTGCTTCATATCTTATAATTTACAACAACAAAAAAAAACATAAAACATGATGGACAAAACCCCCACTTTTTCTAACTTTGACCCCAAAAATGATTTACACAAATACAATCAGTAAAAAAGACCCCATCTAAATAGTTTCTAAATATTGGCACAAGTTTAGAAATAGGATTGTTTCATCTTTTTCTTAATTTATTCAAATTTTTATTTAATTGTAACCCTATCCCTTATGCCAACCCTAATTTAATTGTAACCCTAACCATTATTCTAACCCTAACCCTAGATTTTAGCTAATTAAGTCTTTTTTTTATTGCAATGTTGCTGATTGCCTCCAGGGGCAGTCTTGCAACAGCATCAGATTGAAGGAAGTTAATTTTTTTTCACTTCTGACGCTCTACCCACAAGAGGGCAGCAGCCATACTGGAGGAGCATGCTGCTCTCCAATAAGGGCTCCGTTTGTGCCCCAGAAGAAAACTTCCAGTGCTGCCTAATGCCTCGACATCGAGGCATTAAAGCAACACCGCCCCGAGCGGTTTTCGCGATCGTTAATTGTAAAAACTGCTCGTTCCACCACAGGACGTGCCTGGCATGTTTTTTTTTTTGCCACAAAGTGCTATGTAAATTGTTGGGCTATATAAATAAATGTTGATATAATTCATACCACCAGGTTGAGCATCAAATCATTGATCAGGGACACAGCACAACTGATTCAAGTCACTTGTATGAAAAAGATCCTACTTCTATCATTCTACTTAAATCACATCAAGTCAAGATGGATCCCCAAACCCAATTTGGGCTTGTGTCAGGTCCTTAATTACCATATGCATGTATGCCATGCCTATTAGCAGCTCTGTAGAATAATGCTAACACAGTATTTAATCCCTTAACATTACAAGAGGGATTTTATTTTTTTGAAAGGTCGACTCAGTATAGGTACGGCCTGAACTGTATTCTCGATAGGCTTGAATTCGGCTCCAGTTCGGTTGATTGGGCTGTTTGGTTACCGAAGCACTGGAAGCGTTCGGATTTGGCACAATTTCGCTATAAAAAGCATAGCATATCGGCTACCTAATATGCGCCAATTACCCCCAAACACGCTACAAATTCACGAAACATAATGTAACGTTCTGTATACAGGACAGGAATCCTTGAGCGGAGCTGGTGACCCTGCAGGAACTGAAATAGTATAGACTGAGCAGCTGCAACTGCTAGCAGTAAACAAGGCGGTTGAAGCAGAATGAAAGGAAACCTATTTTAAACACAAAAATATTTATGTACAATTAAAATATATTAACGTTTTAGATTATAATTGAATATTTACATTGATATAAGCTTTTTTAAAATTTGAACCCCTTCATGTTTTTGGAATGTTGTGCGTTAGTGACCGAGGCTGTTTTAACTCTTCTGAGGTGTTTGTGTTTAGCTTTAATTTTCTTCTTTGTCATTTGCTGTACCGGCACAAATTATATATTGTTTTTTTCTCAGGACAAGAAGGGTTTTCTTTTGATGCCATTATTTTGGTCATATCATTATTGTGCTATGAAAAAAAAATAGTACAAAATGTTGAACATTTTAAAAAAAACAACACTTTTCCTGATTTTTGTTTTGTAAAATCTTTTACTAAGCTCCAAAAGTTAATGAAAAACCTGCTAAAACCGATATCTGTCATGAACCCTGAGTAACCCCCCACATATTTATATAAAGTAGACATCCTAGCGTATTCAACTTGGGGTATTTTGACACTTTTCATTCAATCATTTTACCACCAGTCTTTGACAAGTTTTGGTGTAGTCATTTTGTGTGTTTTATTTCCACACACTTTGAAATTTAGGTATAAATTTAAAGGGGTTGTTCTATTTTATTGCCAAACAACACCCCAATATATGTTCATCTACTTCCCCTGAGTAGCAGTACCCTACATGTATAGGTTTGCTAGCGTTATGTGGCAGGTAAAGGGCCAGATTTAGGATACGGTCATTGCAGCTTTATAATGTGTATGTTTTTAATGTAATGCTTGCGGACTACATTTCCTATCATGCTCAGGCAGCCAAAAGCTACCTTAGCATCATAGAAATTGTAGTCTATAGTAGGTAGCACAGATTGTTGCTATCCTGTGGCTACATGGATCATATATCCAGCTGCTGCGGGCCCCTATCTACTGCTGGGGGCCAATGCAAAGCAGTCTTAAAAAAAAAAAAAAATCCCTAGGGGACCACCGTCAGACCTAACATCTCACTGGTCTTCTACGGAATAACGTCTTATTTTATATAATTTATTATTCTTTTTTACATTTTTTATTTAAAATTGAACCCTAAGTTAACCCTAGGTTAAGGGTTAGTGCAAACCCTAATTCTAACACTAGGATTAGGGTTTTGATGAATTCTTACCTTAACCCAAGGGTTAGGATAGCACAATATGGATGTGCTTGGGGGGGGCCAGGGGGAGACTTCCAGCACTATATTTAGTCTCTCACCCCCTACGATCGCCGTGGAGCAGGGAGAGAGTATAGCTGTCACCTGCTTTGACAGCTATTAACATCCAGGTGCTGTGATTGGTGCCCAGATGTTTCCGGGGGGGCTCAGCTGACATTGATGAAATGTCTCAGTATCGAGACACTTAGCTATGTCGGTTTTATCACGATTGCGTTATGCCACAATCGGATCTGCATGACGGTCCTTGTATGTAGTACAGGGGAAGATGTTCCTTACATGTATAAAACCCAACCTTTACCCACAAACCCCCCCAAATAAAAGACGCCAGACTTAAATTGGATTTAAATTAGGCCACAGCTTTATTAACATAACAAGTAACTGCATGAGCCACCAACTATCCTCCATTTATTATTTCACTTATAACCTTCTGAAATATATAAATAGATCACACATATATAACATTAAAATATTAAAGACATCATACAGTCATAACTAGTCCTTGCCAAATAGTCCCTAACACATAACAATCCCGACCTTTTAAAACTAAGGTCCCTACACAAAGGTAGCCCCCCTCCCCCCTCGTCCACATCACCTCATTTCTTCTTTGCCAACCTAATGCTAACCACCAGCCGACTATTAGCTCGGTGGGCACGGCCGTTAGTATCACCTACATTTTATCCGAGGTTAGGGGAGGGGACACTTTACCATCCTTAGGACCTCATCCCTTCCGTCCTTAACTATTAAATTGGCAAGGACACCCCGCCTGCTGCGACAAAGGAGAAAAACATTAAACACACGTATAACAACCAATTGAACACCAATAAAAAAGGGGACGGGTGGGCGGGAAAATGATCCTGCTGTGTCCGTTTTCTAAAATGGCCGACACAGAGAGGGGGGGGGGGTGAGGGCTGCCTTTATACCCTGGTCACAGCCCCTCCCCTCACCACGTGAGCCATTCCAGTCACTCCCCTCCCTCATACAGGGCCCCCTCCCACCTAGCCTTGCTTGTTTCCTGGGGGACTGGATCGTTATCGGTCACCAATGGAGTTTTCCCCCCATGACGGTCCAGGAACGTCATCGATCACGGAGGGTTTAAGAACAATTATTTTATGTTAATTTACCTTATTTTCATTAAATGAATGTATCATGCACTTTTTTTAGATTGAATTATTTTTACACTTTGGGCCACTTTGGCTAGAGCCAAAGTCCTCCCATTGCCGTCTTTGGGAGGAATTCAGCAATATATTTGTAAATCCTCCACTTAGAAGTCTATGGGAAGGGCAGAGGCTGATTTCCAAATTGTTATCAGAATACATCCACAATTTGGTGGCACCATTTCAATGCCGAAAACAGAAACACAGCATCTTATACACAGTGTGTATAGGATGCAATGTGTGTATGTAGGATGCAGTGTGTGTATGTAACATGCAGTGTGTGGTTAGGATACAGTGTGTTTGTGTGGATAGAATGCAGGGTGTGTACGTAAAATGCAGTGTGTACATATAGAATGCAATTTGTGGTTAGGATGCAATGTGTGGATAGGATGCAGTGTATACATTTAGGATGCAATGTGTGGTTAAGATGCAATGTGTGGTTAGGATGCAATGTGTGGATAGGATGCAGTGTATACATTTAGGATGCAATGTGTCTATAGGATGCAATGTGTGGTTAGGAGGCAATGTGTGGATAAGTTGCAATGTGTGTATAGGATGCAATGTGTATATATAGGATGCAATGTGTGGATAGGATGCAGTGTGTATATATAGGATGTATAGGGTTGCCACCTGGCCGGTATTTTACCGGCAGGCCGGTAAGAAATTGGCATCAGACCAATGTTAAGTCTATGGAGACAGGTGCAAGGTCGGTATTTTTCTTAAGAAAAGGTGGCAACCCTAAGGATGTAATGTGTGGATAGGATGCAATGTGTGTATAGGATGCAGTGTATACATTTAGATTGCAATGTGTGTATAAAATGCAATGTGTGTATAGGATGCAGTGTGTGGATAGGATGCAGAATATACATTTAGGGTGCAATGTGTGTATAGGATGCAATGTGTGTATAGGATGCAGTGTGTGTATAGGATGCAGAATATACATTTAGGGTGCAATGTGTGGATAGGATGCAATGTGTGGTTAGGGTGCAATGTGTGGTTAGGATGCAATGTGTGGATAGGATGCAATGTGTGGTTAGGATGCAATGTGTGGATAGTGTGCAATGTGTGGTTAGGATGCAATGTGTGGATAGGGTGCAATGTGTGGTTAGGGTGCAATGTGTGGATAGGATGCAATGTGTGGATAGGGTGCAATGTGTGGTTAGGGTGCAATGTGTGGATAGGATGCAATGTGTGGATTGGATGCAATGTGTGGTTAGGATGCAATGTGTGGTTAGGGTGCAATGTGTGTATAGGATGCAATGTGTGTATTGGAAGCAATGTGTGTATTGGATGCAATGTGTGGATTGGATGCAATGTGTACTTAGGATGCAATGTGTGGTTAGGATGCAATGTGTGGATTGGATGCAATGTGTGGATTGGATGCAATGTGTGCTTAGGATGCAATGTGTGGATTGGATGCAATGTGTGGATTGGATGCAATGTGTGCTTAGGATGCAATGTGTGGATTGGATGCAATGTGTGGTTAGGATGCAATGTGTGGATTGGATGCTGCGAGTTCTTATTGCTGTCTCGCGCCGCCTATCTCTGATTGGTTCAACCTGCCCGTGACGTGCCTGCGCTCGAGAGGACCAGTGACGTTTCAGACGTGCGCCCCGCCCCTGCCATACGTCACTCTCGCGGTGGGCGGGGCCTGTGTCTGTCTGTCAGGGCATTTTAACCTGCTGCTCGCTGGATGGCGGATCCCCGGGTGAGGTGCTGGCTGGCACGGCAGACGGTAATGACTGCGGCGGGGGGAGGGGGACCCATTAACCCGGTCACTGCTGGTGGGGGTCTGTCAGTATTGAGGAGGGGGGGGTGTGCATAGTGATAGTGCTGGGGTCTCCTGTCATTACCTCTGACCCCCCCGGACCCCTGATACACACTGCCCATGTTACCCAGGCCTGGGCAGCCCCTCTCCATCCTTCATCAGCCCCTCTCCATCCTTCATCAGCAACACTAGGAATGCTTTATTCGGGAGAGAGAGGGAATTGACAAGAGAATTGCACACAATTAAGGCTAAAATAGTTGGGTTTGAAATAGACCTGGCTATAAGGGGTCTGTGTCCCCTACACATTGCATATACTGTGCATGCAGAGAATACAACATGATCTATACATTGTGTTAGCACAACTGCAGCAAATGCATGGATTAGGAGAAAATGTGCATTACGGGTCTGTCTCCAGCTTATGACATCACTTGTGGCACGGTATGCAAATTACATATTACCCACTGAAAATCAGTTCATTTGCATACCGCGCCACAGGTGATGTCATAAGCTGTAGACACAGACACATTTAATACACATTTTCTCCTAATTTAGGTATTTGCTTGCAGTTTTGCTAATACATTGAATGTGTCGGCAGATGAGGACCATTCGGCCCCTCTAGTCTATAGACCATTTTCAATATTTTTCTATTCATTCTCAATCAAACCGATGCTTAGGTGATACAGTCCCTTTAAGTTTGAACTTCTCTTGTCAACTCCCTCTTTCATGATACAAGCTGCAGAACTCACTGCTACTGAGGGTCCCGGGCTGGAAAATCTCTCACTGATCCAGCACATATTTTACTTTCCCTCTTATTTCCCCGATCAATGTGTGATTGCCAGCGGGTATGTGCAGTAAGCGTCTGGATTTCATGTATTTTGGCCATTTTTGAGTGCAGCACATACGTTTTGCATACTTACCAGCAGTGTCTGGGTTAATGAATGTACCAAGATTTTCAGTGATTTTTTTTATTTTATTTTTTAAATGTCCCTCACAGTCTCCTCTATATTCTTTTTGTGGCGGGCTCAGCACTGATTAAATGGGTGGAAATTGAGAATAATTTGTTATCCTGTCTACTCCCCCTCCGCATTTGGCTGTCTGGGAAAGTTGATGTTGGTGGAAGGGATTATTGCAAGGTTGTGCATTGCTCCCATTGTCTAGAAAGGATCAAATATCCCTTTCTGTAAGGGATCCATTCGGCAATGTGACCTATACATTGGGTTTGCTTCTAATTGCTCCACTTTGCATTTTGCACCAGTCGTGCCGCAGGATGAAGTCCTAAACAGGAGATGCCACAGATACCTATTAAAGCCACACTTTTTTCCCCCTAAATATGCGTTTGCGTTCTATTTTTGCAAATACATTGGGGGGTTATGTATAAAACTGGGTGGGCAGCAGGGGGGAGGAAGACACCCTCCCCTCAGTTATGTGCTCAAGCACGGCGATGTATAGATCATTTTATGTTCTACATTCAGTGTAAGCACTGTTTAGGAGACAGTCCCTTTTTAAGTAGGCCAGTGGGTAACGTGCATTTTTTGGGCTTCGTAAATCATTGTAGTGGATTCTAAGGGGAAAGATTAAACCCATTGTAGTTAAACTCACTATAGAGGACATTTATTCCACCTGACTGTGGTCCTGTTTACTCTGGATCCTCTCAAATATTTGCTCAGTGGCACCGAGCGTAGTGTGTGGTCGGGTTGCATGTTTTGCTGTGTTTAGGTGATGTCTTTATAGCTATTCTCCCTGTAAGAGAGACCAGTTCAATAAAAGTGAGGATTAAACTGCAAATATCCGGCGTTATTATTTCCAAGGAATTGGAAAGAGCAGCAAGGTTTCTCCCCCTCCGCCATTGAAGAGGCAGTTCTGCCCAGCTTATTTTATCTACGTTTTACATCAATTTTTACTTTTAAAACGATGGGAATTATGTATAAAGATGGCGCCCGCGCCGATAGTTGAAGAACTTTATGAGTCTGCGCCACACAGAGGTGCTTATGGATTAAAACGGCGCTGAGTGCGTCGCAGCCGTAGAAGCGCCTGGTTAATGTCGGAGAACTGCCATGGGTCGGGAGTTATGAGGGGGGGAAAAAGGCGCAATCGGCGTTATACATAACTAACGGTGATTGCGTCTTTTTATTAAACTCCTGACATTTTGCAGAGCTGGAGTTATTCATTTTTTTCTTCTCATAAGCAGTGTCCAATTTTCCGGTAGTTTTTACACGAAAAAAAATAATTCAATGAATGTTGCTATAGGATAAATTGCTTAATCCTGGAGCACCAGTCCTATATTGCAGTTAATAGGACATAAGGAACAGACCGCTCTTGGATGTTTTTCTTCATTTTACCTAATGCAATTATTAAAAAAAAAAAAAAAACTAGGTAGAGCTGCCATCTAATTTTTCTTAAATACTCGCCCCCCCAAAAAAGTTTTTAATAAATGGAGAATAACCGGAAATTTCAAACTTCAGGCTCAAGTAGTCAAGCTGAAAAAAATCTCACGTGCGTCTAAAAGGGAGATATATTATACTTTGGCCTTTTGGTCTGAAATTCCCTTTTCAATTTTTCATGAATCAAGCCTTTTGGAAACTTTTTGGGAGAGGTAGCGACCAAGCCAAGCGTGTCTTGTGATATCACGTATCTAACACCCCTACTCTGCCTGTATCGGCGGGCCAAGGAATGTAACTGCAGCTGAGAAAGACGGGCACTTGGCCAGTTGGACCGAGCCGGTGAAATGTGGATATAGTTGGAAATTTGAAATGTTAAAGGACAAGTACCGGACCGCTACCGGCAATAGTGTTTAACTTTAATATTCACGATAAACATGTCTCATAAAAAAATACTTTAGAGAGCATCTAAACTCTGTTATTTTTTAAAAGCCTGTTTGCCCTGGTAGGAGAATAAACCGGCACATACTTTTTAAGGTACAAACCAGTTTATTGTCTGACCGGCATCCTGGCTACAGCTGTCTCCAACGCGCACCGTAAGAGATCTGTGTTCCCAGGCTACCAACAGAGGTGACCGTAAAGACAAAGTACCTTACTGAGCCCACTTTGTTCTATATAGGTCTATCGTGGGAGGGACATGCTGTTTAGAATCATTGGCCAAATCGTCCCGTAGCTGACCCAAGATTCGAAACAACATGTCCGCCCCTAATAGAGCTATACGGAGCAAAGATTTTAAACATCATGTCTGTCCTGATAGAGCTATACAGAGCAAAGATTCTAAACATCATGTCTGTCCCCTGAGAGCTATACAGAGCAAAGATTCTAAACAACATGTCCGTCCCTGATAGAGCAATACAGAGCAAAGATTCTAAACAACATGTCCGTCCCTGATAGAGCAATACAGAGCAAAGATTCTAAACAACATGTCCGCCCCCTGATAGAGCTATACAGAGCAAAGATTCTAAACAACATGTCTGCCGCCCGCCTGATAGATTTATACAGAGCAAAGATTCTAAACAACATGGTTTTTTTATTTTTTTATTTATTTATTTTGTTCTGGTGTTTTACCAGATTATTCTACAAAGAGATCTATCTCTTGCATTATTCAAAAACAGTAAGGCATTTCTTGTTTTAAATGCCCAAATAAACCCAAGACTGTGGTATACCTCAGGACTCGATAAATATTTATGTACTTTAGGAGCCAGAGAGTCCCATTCAGGAGCCAGGAATTGCTACATCCACAGAGTTCTGTGTTGAAGAATCCAAAAAGTTAGATCCTGTCCTATACTTCCCTAGTTGGTTTGTAAAATGTATGATTTTGTGTTTGGTTTCCAAAGTGGAAGACCTCTCATTCTATAATCCACAAATACCAATCCTTGCAAATCTGAGACCCCCCGTTCCCTCCCTCTGCCACCCCCCCCGTCCACTCTGAGACTCCCTCTGTGACTCTCTGGGACTCCCCATCTCTCTTTGACTCTCTGTGACTCCCCGTTCCCCTTCTGTGACTCCCCGTTCCCCTTCTGTGACTCCCCGTTCCCCTTCTGTGACTCCCCGTTCCCCTTCTGTGACTCCCCGTTCCCCCTCTGTGACTCCCCGTTCCCCCTCTGTGACTCCCCGTTCCCCCTCTGTGACTCCCCGTTCCCCTCTGTGACTCCCCGTTCCCCTCTGTGACTCCCCATCCTTCTTGTTTTTCCTTTTAGTAATTTTCCAGACATCTGGATGATGCGGTAACGAGTTATGTTAAGAACACTGACAATCAATCCTCATGTTAAACACTGTGATCTCATTGTGAGTGATCTTTCCTTTGTCAGTCATCATCTGTTCCTTGCAGCTCGATGTAAACACATCGCTTCTGGTTTTCGCCTTTGGGCGGGGTGAATTTAATACTGGGAATTTGATACCATGTCTTCCATTCTGTAACATCGCCTGCTGAGATGCAGGAATTCCTCTCTATACACGTGTGTTTTAATGCCATGTTTGTCACCTAAACGGTGTTTAAATTGGAGGCAGAGAATTAAAAGTGCGTTGAGTTAACAGTATTGCAAGGAAATAGATGGAGGAAATTAAAAAAAAAAATGATGATAAAGTGAGATTAAACTCCCCAAAAAAGACGCCAAAACTTACTACAGCGAAACTTGTCAAAGGTTGGTGGTAAAATGACTGCATGAAAAGTGTCAAAATAGCCTGGGATGTCTACTTTAAAAAAAATATGTACATGTGGGGATTCATGGTAGATATCGGTGTTACAATGTCACCATCGCTAATTTAAAGAATTTTTTTTTGTGCTACTTGTATTTATTGCCCTATAACATGCAAAAAAATAAATAAATAAATAAACATTGGGTATTTCCAAACTCAGGACCAATATTAGAATGTATTTAGCTGTTTTTTCCATTAGCTTTTGAAGGTTAGTAAAAGATTTTACAAAAAAAAAGTTAAATAAAATATGACTTTTTTTTTTAACATTTTTATAGTACACTTAGTTCTATCAAAATAA
Organism: Pelodytes ibericus; assembly: GCA_036172795.1. Classification (NCBI taxonomy): domain Eukaryota; kingdom Metazoa; phylum Chordata; class Amphibia; order Anura; family Pelodytidae; genus Pelodytes; species Pelodytes ibericus. Next base: position 13,666,760 of record CM069862.1, read on the forward strand.
TGGTATCAACAGAAAGCTCTTCCCATTCTCTACAGGGAACATATTGGCTGTCAGCTGGCTATGCAAATGCAAAACAAGAGACTTTATCTGTTTGATATACCTGCCAACACAGTTCTGTTGGATTGCAAGCTCTGTTGCCCGGATCCCATTGCAGTAGGCTCTTTAACACATGATGCTACTTTGATGCTCTCCCACTGGGCTCAAATATTAATGTCAACTGTGTTCTTTGGTCTTTTATGTGATCGAGCTCTTTTGCGAGCGTGGATGGTGTATATCCTCACACCCATTAATTATAGGTCTGTGACTGACTTTAGTGTGTGCCGATTTATCATTTCTGTAACTCTGGCTGGATCTCCTCCAGGCTTGTGCTCCGTCCTCTCTCTCATTAAATCACAGTATCTAAATTGCAGTTTCCCTCTCCCATCTTCCCCACATCTTAAACGACAATTAAACCTTTTTTTTTTTTTGTTTTCTTTTAAAAACGTAAACTTTTTTGAGTTTTTTTAACCCCCACGTAAGTTAATTACTGACTAAGCGGTAAGCACAGAGTCAAAAAATAAGTTTTAGTTGTCTATTTTTAAAGTGCTGTTTTTAAAAAAAATTGTAACTACTTTAAAATGCATGTTTTACATGTTTTATTGCTTAAAATATAAAATACTTACAGCTAGATGAATTTGTGAAATTACAGCAGTTTGCAAGAAACCAGGACTGCCCACACTAGCTGAGTAAAAGTCAACTTCCTTATATTTTTTGCTGCAGGAACAAATGAGTCTCTCTAGTGATGTCATGAGACAATGTGTTGCACTGTTATGATCTGATATCCTACTGTGTATAAGAGCAAGTTTATTACAGTCCACACAATGTATTCTATTCCAGCTGCACAGGAAGTGACCAAATAAACAAAATATTATATAATCAGTGCTGCCGCATCTGCAGTAAACATGTAGAGTAATTACTGGGGGAGGGCTTGAGTCAAATATTAAAAATGTGATTTATACAGAGTGCCTGTATCACTTCACAATGGAAAAAAAACTTGTGCATTATACAAGCAGTGATCTACACCTTGCACCAAAGTGAGTTTAGGGACTAGACTGTCCCTTTAAGTGACTATCTATTCCCATGTCTGTCACCTCATTTGTGTAGCGGACTCGAGTTCTAACGTGACTGTTTTGGAAACAGTGCCATCTTCAGGATCTTCCACTTAATTACTGAAAGACCTGCAGAGAATTGTTTCGAGTTGGTTCACCTCTTTATTTATATATAGCAGCAACTGAATATTTTGTCTGAGTTGTTTTTTTCTTCTTCATATTGTGCCGGATTGGTGGAGCCTCTGGATCAGGCACTTTACTACCTTTTTATTGTGCTGCCTCAACCACATCCAAGATAGACTTAAAGGACGACTGTCGGGGGAAAAAATGAAGTTCTGTTTTTAATAGAAAGAATTCATCAAGTGTTGACATTTTCAATATAAATGGTTTAATGAAAGAACAAAGTATCTTTTATTGAGCGTTTTTTGCTCCCTAGAGCATTGTCAGGAGGCAGCCATGTTGTTTAGAATCTTGGGTCAGAGATTGTAACATGTGACCCAAGATGTCTGCCTCTGATGGTTCTATATAAGCGAGGATGGCTCAGTAAGGTACTTTATTTGTATTCTGTCATTAAAGCATTTCTATTTGAAATGACTGTATACAACCTTTCATTTTTTCATTTCTTACTGTTGCCTTTTAAGAGGGGTGCTAATTTTCAGCAGTAATACTGCCCATTGTATGAGGGGGCCCAGGGACCCTCTGTATTTGTCTACTAGTGATCAGGTGAGCTGATTGAGAACACTTGTCACAAGTAGACACTCGGATGCTATTTACTAAAAATGCGATGGACATTTAATTTCCCTTAACTATACATTGTACAGGGAGAACTCCTTATAGAAGAACCGAGTTGGCCCAACATAATGTATTGTTACGCCTTCACTATGCATTATTTATGACCAGATGAGATTTTCTGCCCCTCCATTTTAGTGAATAGCTCCCACCAGTTTTGGAGAGTTAAAAGTTAATCAGTTTGCGTAAATACATTTTACTCGGCTGAGAATATTGTTTTGTGGGTTTAACATTTGAGTGCTGCTGGTTGTATTGTATCTTGGGTCCAGTGTCTGTGTAAAATGATTACCTGTAATCAGTGGTGTATCTTGTTTTTTTTTTTTTTGCTGCCCTAGGCAGGAAAAATTTGGGCACCCCCCCACCCACATTGCACACCTACGACATGCCCCATAACCCCATTACATGCCCCATCACCCACATTGCACACACATTACATGCCACCATCACCCCCATTACATGCCACCATCACCCTCATTTCATACCCCCACCACTTCCATTACATGCCCCAATCACCCCGATAAATTGGAAGGAGCTAAAGCTTTCTGAATGGTGGGGAGGGAGCGAAAAAATGTTTGAAGCACCAGAAGTGTGCTTTAAAACACTCTGGAAAAGTGCCACCCTAGGCGAGTGCCTTGTTTGCCTTGTGGAAGATTCACTACTGCCTGTAATGAGTATCAGAGATCTTCCTCAAAATCAGAACTTATTTTTTTTATTTTCCATTGATTGTATTTTTTTTTGTTTATAGGTGCCTACGTAGACAATGACCATTGGTGATTTTGCAGTTGGTTGTCCTGAAGAAGGCTTTCTGAACTTTGGTCGCCGATATCGATACCAGGCTTTCTGCCCAAACGCCAGTCACCCAGTGACGTTCTCTGTATCTTCAGCACCAATGCCTTCAGACTGCGGTAAGTGGGCAGAATGTAACCCACAGGGACAGCCCTACATCCGTGCAACGTGACCTTAAATGTGCACATCTCAAAACTGCAGAATGTAGGTTTGCCCCTGCAGGCATGCAAGTGTGGGGAGATAGGATTTTTCTCCTATTTTCTGTCAGTAGAAAAAAAAAATGTTTATTTGAAAGATTTCATCAAGTGTGCACATTTTAATTAGAAATTAAGTATCTCGAGCCTTCTTTGCTTGGATAGTTCTATCGGAGGCGGACATGTTTAGAATCTTGGGTTAGAGGAAGTAAGATCTCACCCAAGATTCTAAACATGTCCTCCTCCTGATAAAAAGGGCTGAATGAAGTACTTATTTGTCTTCTTTCATTAGAGCATTTTTGTTTTAATGTCTACACTTGTTATGATCTTTCAATTAAACATAATTGATTGTTTTTGCCAAAATTTGACCTTATTAATTATCGGTTCATTATGTTTAAAGGTCCTATATTCACTATTCTATACACAGTAAGTGCATCTGAAACATGTCTACTTGCTCGGTTTATAGTGACTATGCAGATTTTTTTCTGTTTGCCTCTGGAAGTCATACACAGTCAGAATACTGTGGGTTACTGCAGAAAAGTTAATTCTAATCCAAATGACAGAATTAAGTAGCTCTAAATGATACCTTGGGCAGCATGTGTGATACTATTGGTGGTTAGGTAGGCAGGAAACCAATTAAACTTTGGCTAGATTAACAGAGATCAGCCTTGGACTGACAGGTGACAAGCCGGCGGAAGCAGTGTGATGCTTTGGACTGACAGGTGGCAAGCCGGTGGAAGCAGTGTGATGCTTTGGACTGACCGGTGACAAGCCAGCGGAGGCAGTGTAATGATTTGGACTGACAGGTGGCAAGCCGGCGGAGGCAGTGTGATGCTTTGGACTGACAGGTGGCAAGCCGGCGGAGGCAGTGTGATGCTTTGGACTGACAGGTGGCAAGCCGGCGGAGGCAGTGTGATGCTTTGGACTGACAGGTGGCAAGCCGGCGGAGGCAGTGTGATGCTTTGGACTGACAGGTGGCAAGCCGGCGGAGGCAGTGTGATGCTTTGGACTGACAGGTGGCAAGCCGGCGGAGGCAGTGTGATGCTTTGGACTGACAGGTGGCAAGCCGGCGGAGGCAGTGTGTTGCTTTGGACTGACAGGTGGCAAGCTGGCGGAGGCAGTGTGATGCATTGGCCAATGTTCTGCTGGGAAACCTTGGGTCCTGCCATTCATGTGGATGTAACTTTACACGTACCACCTACCTAAGCATTGTTACAGACCATGTACACCCTTTCATGGAAACGGTATTCCCTGATGGCATTGGCCTCTTTCAGCAGGATAATGCGCCCTACCACAAAGCAAAAATGGTTCAGGAATGGTTTGAGGAACACAGTTCAAGGTGTTGACTTGGCCTCCAAATTCCACAGATCCCAAACCAATCGAGCATCTGTGTGATGTGCTGGACAAACAAGTCCGATCTATGGAGGCCCCACCTCGCAACTTACAGGACTTAAAGGATCTGCTGCTAACGTCTTGGTGCCAGTTACCCCAGCACACCTTCAGAGGTCTAGTAGAGTCCATGCCTCGACGGGTCAGGGCTGCTTTATTGGCAAAGGGGGGCTACACAATATTAGGAAAGAGGTCATAATGTCATGGCTGAATAAAGCATAAACATGAACTTCATACTATGTATGACTAACAAGAACAGACTAATACAGGAGGCTGGATGCTTGTAGATAGGATAGTCTGTACAGTGTAGTGTGTTTTAAGATTTCTATGAAATAATTTTCATGGAAACAAAATCCAGAAATCTAGAGCTTTTATTCCTGAATTACTGGGAACTGAGAAGGGAATTTTAAACTTAAGGCCAAAGTTTAAAAAAAAAACACAAAAAACTCCACTTTTCTTTCCAATAAACAGTCATATAATTGTGCTGAGCAGCTTGTCCTTTGTAGATAATGCAATTTATTCCATGCCTGCGTTTTACTTTACACTCCCTCCCACTCGGTCAGCATTTCTTCGCTTTCATAATCCTGTCCTGGGGGTCATCCTGGATATGTTCTCATCCCACCTTCCCAAACACTGTGATTCAGGAATTAATTTCCCTCTAGGATAGAGTTAATTATTAAACCTTTTTGCTGGGGTCTGCTTGTTTCATTTGCTCTTCTCCCTCCACATCCAATTTCAAAATGATTTATTGTGCTGGTGAGATTTCTTTATCCCCCACATTAGCAACTAGGCACCTGGTTTGACAACTGTTACCACAAACATCAGCTCACTCCTTAGACCGGTAAAGAGGAGCAGGTTGTTGCAGTGAGTGTAAAATAACCGGACTCGCTGCTATTAAAGGAAAACTGTCAGCAAAGAATACATTTTGTTTATCTGAAAGATTGCACCAAGTGCAGGCATTTTAAAGGGTCACTCCCAACAAAAAATTTAAAGGTTTTACTTTTTTTATTTTGCATTGTTGATTTCAGATATGTCTTCTGTTTTTGTTATGTGACTGCATTAAATAAAATATGTAACTAAACAAGTGTGAGTGGGCGCTGCCATTTTGTGAAATATAGTGGGTTTGGGTCCCACCCCCCAGTGACTTTACAGCACTAGTATCTCACTTTGGGGCTGGGGACACAGAATGCAGTCTATAAGTCAGAATTCTGACCATAGACTTGCATTGAATGGGAGGGTAATGTAACTATTACATCACAAGGGGGCGGAGTTATGATCCTGTTTGATCAGGTCAATCTCCTCTCTTTGTGTTGTACACAGCCACCTAGTCCTGCCCACTATGATACACAGGAGCCAGTAAGAGAGCAGCGGAGTATCTTATGACATCATCATCCAGGCTTTGGCCACTGTTGTAAAGTGAGACTGGCTGGAAGATTTTGGATGATGTTGCCTCATGGGAAATATTCACTAAATGGATGCTGGAGATAAACACCTAATTTTATTTTCATTTTATGTGCAATGAATTCAGTCATATAAAAAACAAAACAAATAAAACCCTGTGGCCCATGATTTATATATGTTTTTTTTTTTTAATGATTCTGTTATCTAGTTACATCTTATGTAAGTGGCAGTGTCCCTTTTTAAATAGAAATTTTGAACCCTCTTTGCTTGTAGCTCTATCAGGGGGCAGACATCTTGGATCAGATCTCCCTCCATCCGAAACATCTAATCCAAGACTCTGGAAGTCCACATTGATTTTCCAATTCCACTCCCCCATGCCCTGATCCGCGGAGATGATTGGTACAGAGTACTGTCACCAATGATCCGTTATCTTTTTTTTCTGTTTACTTTCTCAGAATTCTCCTTTTTTGACCCCCATGATGCTGCGTGCCAAGATATTCTGTTTGACCCCAACACATCTATTCCAGAGCTGTTTGCCATCTTGAGACAATGGGTTCCCCAGGTCCAGCAGAGTATCGATGTCATTGGGAATGAGGTAAGTGTTAAAGGTGGGGGGGTGTGTGTGTGTGTGTGTGTGTGTGTGTGTGTGTGTGTAAGCTGAGTGCTCCTTCACTGCAGTTTGGTGTAGGAGTCTGGACGGCACTCTGGCATTTAACCCTTGTATGTCTGGAGTGCTTGGATCACATTCAACCCCCCCAGTGATGCTCTTCTTGAACGCACTCCCGGGGCGACATCTTATTAATGTGCTTTTATTTAACATGAACTTCAAACATACAGATGTTTCAGTCCCAATATGTCCTTCTAGCGCAAATAACAACCTTTTATAAAAATAAATTCCAGCAAACTTACCGACCACCTCATCAGTCTGATTAACCCTATCTGCATCCTGTGACGTGAGTATACAGGATTCCCATGTGTGCCGAGACCCGCGTGCAAGCTGTGATGGGAATGGCTATAGACAGATCTGAGCGCTTCTAGACTAGAATAGACGATTCAGGGAAATAGTGTAATATGTCTGATTTAAATACATCCAGCGCTTTCATCTGATAGAATCTGACTGCAGAAAATAAACAATTGGCCTAATTTGTTATGTATTAGATGTGTTAAAAAATAAACAGCTGGCAAATTAACTCCTCACCCAGCTCAGAATATCTGCATTATGGGTCATTAGGACGGCCGCTCCCTCACTAGCATATGGCTGCTGTCTGAATTCAGACTGTTATCTTTCCACACCATGAGCTGTGCAAGGTAATCCCCCCCCCCGCGCCCCCGCCCGTTCTATACCAGTCATGGCTGACCTGCTTGGCTTTATGGGAAGTTTAGTCCACAAGAGCTGGCATTAATCATCGCTCTTCTAGAAAACTGCCTGAAAACCTTGGGAAATAGACTTGTAAACAAATAATCTGACCAGGGCCAAACAATGTACTAATTAAGCGTTACATTCTCATAAGAATTTGACTCTCACCGAAAAATAAACCTACAGATAAAAAAATAACAAAATCCAGAAGTATGAACACATGGGGTAAAGGTTGGAACCCTGGATTCTGCCAGCTCCTTATATATCGGTAATTGTAACCACAAGTGATTCTTTCACTTTATAACCTGGCCTGAAGTATTTAATCTGACCAGCCGGCCGTCCTGCACACACGCACACCAAGCCTGGCCAGCTCTGCTCAGTAAATCACATGCAGAGTTTGAATCTGTCATTTCGCACCCTCCAAATTACCAGAACAGGTGCTTGGCACAAGTCCTCCGCCTCCGTGCTGCCCATCAAGGACTCCGGGAATCCAGATTAGCACAAATAAGGAATTGTGGAAATTCTGGATAAGGAAAAATACTGGATTAAAAAGCCATTACATGTGTCTGTATAGCATTAAACACGTGTGTTCATTGTGGCCCTAAGGTTGGTTTTAAAGGTAATTTTAGAAGCTGAGGAAAGGATGGTTATCTGCAGCTTTGTAATTGATATTGGTACCGATAGCCTTATACAGTGGGTACTAAACTCCAGTTGACGATGCATAAAAATGATCTGTACCTGCTGAAAGTAACTTATTAGGTGAAGAGGTCAGTACTACAGCTTCATCATGCAGTGCTTGACATTTTAATATTCTAATAAATTACTTATTGCCAGGAACAGAGACCTGTTTATTTGCTGCATATACATTGTGTAGAACATAGAAACATAGATACATAGAATGTGTCGGCAGATAAGAACCATTCGGTCCATCTAGTCTGCACAATTTTTTTTGAGTACTTTTATTAGTCTCCCGGTCTTATATCTAGGATAGCCTTGTGTCTATCCCACGCATGCTTAAAATCCTTGACTGTGTTTACCTCTACCACTTCTGCTGGAAGGCTATTCCATACATCCACTACCCTCTCAGTAAAGTAATACTTCCTGATATTACTTTTAAATCTTTGCCCCTCTAATGTTAGACTATGTCCTCTAGTTGTGGTAGTTTTTCTTCCTTTAAATATACTCTCTTCCTTTACTGTGTTGATTCCCTTTATGTATTTAAATGTTTCTATCATATCCCTCTAGTTACGTCTTTCCTCCAAGCTATACATGTTAAGATGCTTTAACCTTTCCTGGTAAGTTTTATCCTTCAACCCATGAACCAGTTTAGTAGCCCTTCTCTGAACTCTCTCCAAAGTATCAATATCCTTCTAGAGATACGGTCTCCAGTACTGCGTACAATACTCCAAGTGAGGTCTCACCAGTGCTCTGTACAATACTCCAAGTGAGGTCTCACCAGTGCTCTGTACAATACTCCAAGTGAGGTCTCACCAGTGCTCTGTACAATACTCCAAGTGAGGTCTCACCAGTACTGTGTACAATACTCCACGGGAGGTCTCACCAGTACTGTGTACAATACTCCACGGGAGGTCTCACCAGTACTGTGTACAATACTCCAAGGGAGGTCTCACCAGTGCTCTGTACAATACTCCAAGTGAGGTCTCACCAGTGCTCTGTACAATGGCATGAGCACTTCCTTCTTCCTACTGCTAATATAGAATTGCAAGCAAACACCTAAATTAATCGAAAAATATGTTTTAAATGTCTGTGGAGTCTCCTGTTTATGACATCACTGTGGCTTTATATGTAAATTAACTGCTATTCACCTGTATCTGCCAACACAATGTATACATCATTTTCAATCATTGTTTGTTTTTCTGTGACTGCAGAGGATAATGTTTAGGTGATACAGTCCCTTTAAATTAACCCTTATCCATATAGGAATGTTTCACAAGCTGGGAGATGACGTGTCCAGTGCTTATATTGCAAATCCTAATTATACCCCTCCTTCTGATCGGTTTCTAAGTGGTATTAATGATGTATATAACGCAGGCTCTTTGCTGTTTGTGCCACGGTAAAGACTAACCTTAATCTATCCTACAGCCCATGTCTAGCAGCTCTGAGATTTGTTGTGTGTTCATGAAAGAGAGAATTGAAGGGAATTTCCAACTTTAAAGGACAATTACAATTTATTTTTTTATTTTAAAGCAATGATTTATAGACATGTTCTGCTTCTCCCAAGTAAACCCAACATGTGTCTTTAATAGACACACACGGGTTTATTCACAGCCAGTCTGGAGGCTGGCGCGCGAATACGGTGTGTGAGAGTGGGCTTGCTCCAAGGAGATACTCCTTGTGTTTGGATGGGATCAGCAGAGGGGATCTAATTAAGGGGTTCTCCCTGTGCCAGCTGAAAGAGCCAGTCGCCAACCAGGCCGCCTGCTTCCGAAGTCAGTACGCGCCAGTTTATACTCCCACTGGGGTCGACTCATTTTTCACTCGTGCTTCTCTATTAGAGTGTAATTTTAGCTGTTCTTTTAAGGCCAAAGTAGCAAATTTGGAAACTCCTCAGCCTTTTCTCACCCAGGGCACACAAAGCTCTTCCCAGAAAGTGGGAACACCACAAGCAAAAACGCTGTGTTATGTTCAATTACAGAGCCAGGCATGTCCAGAGGTGGAACAAGCATTTTTTTTTTTTTTGTGATCAACGATTGTGAAAACTACTCTGGCGGTGCTGCTCTATTGCCTCCATTTTTCTTCTGGGGCATCCACGATCGCTCCACAGAGCGATTCACTGGGGCCACATTGGAGAGCAGCATGCTCCTCCAATATGGCTGTGCTCTCTTGTGGGTAAAGCGTCGGAAGTGAAAAAAATTCACTTCTGTCGTTCTGATGCTGTTGTTAGACTGCCCCTAGAGGTAATCAGCAACATTGCAATGAAAAGAACACTTAACTAGCTGAAATCTGGGGTTAGGGTTAGAATAATGGTTAGGGTTACAATTAAATTAGGCAAAAGTGATAGGGTTGCAATTTAATTAAAATTAGCATAAGGGTTAGGGTTAAATTTAGGCTTCGGGTTGGGGTCAAAAGGTGAAAATGGTTATAAAACAAAAACACTATTTTTGGTTATTGCCCTATAACTCGCAAAAAAAACATGGAAACCAGCATATTTCTAAACTCGTGACAAAATTTTGAAACTATTTAGATAGAGTATTTTTTATTTTATAATTTATTTAGTAGTATATTTATAAGATATGATGAACATAATGGTATCTAATGAAAGCCGTTCTTATGGTGATAAAAACAATATATAATTTTGAGTGGGTACAGTATGTGAGAGACGAAAATGACAGCTAAACACAAACACCCCAGAACTGTCAAAACAGCCCTGGTCACCAAGGGAAAGACTAGGTAAAAAGGTCATGTCACTAAGGGGTTAATACTGCCAAAAAGTGGGGTTACCGATGCACCCCAGAATGGGGAGATATTGCAGTGACTGTCACAATGGTTCCATTGGCTGCTGGTGCTTTTGTAATCTGTAGGAAACTAGATTCTTCATCGATAGTAATCTCTTGTGGCATGATAATATCTCTGATAAAACTCCTGTAGGATCTGTGTAATGCCACGCTTCTTCAACAGCCTGACAAATGTTTAAATCACCTTAAAGTGCCCAGGCCGCGTACAATTTACAGTGTTTGTTAAAACAAACGTTTGTTTTCCCACCTTCCTTTTATTTTACATCTATGAATGATATATATTGTATCCTTAGTTCATATTAGACATGTGCATTCGTTTTCGGACGAATGCATTTTCGTCCGAAAATAGCATTTTCGTCCATTCGTCCGAAAAACGAAGAACGAAAATGCTAAGCTAACGAAAGCCGAATGGACGAATGATTTTCGTTTATTAACCATTCGTCCATTCGTAGTACTATTGGCATTCTATAATCCGAAATAGAGTCGGTTAATAGAATACAATAGCATTTCACTACACGGAGACTCTGTCTCCGTGTAGTGAAATGCCGACAGCCTATAAACCGAACGTTCGGTTTATAGGCTGTCGGCTTATGTAATACATGTAATCCTATTGCTATTCTATAAACCAAACGTTCGGTTTATAGAATAGCAATAGGATTACATGTATTCCATAAGCCGAAAGTCTATAAACCGAACGTTCGGTTTATAGGCTGTCGGCTAATGTAGGTACACGGAGACAAAGTCTCCATTCATAATGAATGGAGACTCTGTCTCCGTGTAGTGAAATGCCGACAGCCTATAAACCGAACGTTCGGTTTATAGGCTGTCGGCTTATGTAATACATGTAATCCTATTGCTATTCTATAAACCAAACGTTCGGTTTATAGAATAGCAATAGGATTACATGTATTCCATAAGCCGAAAGTCTATAAACCGAACGTTCGGTTTATAGGCTGTCGGCTAATGTAGGTACACGGAGACAAAGTCTCTATTCATAATGAATGGAGACTCTGTCTCCGTGTAGTGAAATGCCGACAGCCTATAAACCGAACGTTCGGTTTATAGGCTGTCGGCTTATGTAATACATGTAATCCTATTGCTATTCTATAAACCAAACGTTCGGTTTATAGAATAGCAATAGGATTACATGTATTCCATAAGCCGAAAGTCTATAAACCGAACGTTCGGTTTATAGACTTTCGGCTTATAGAAAACATGTAGTACTATTGCCTTTCTATGAACCGAACGAGAGACCCATTCATAAGAATTTCTTATGAATGGGGCTCTCGTTCGGTTTATAGAAAGCCAATAGTATTACACGTATTCTATAAAACGAACGAATAAAATTAAACGAAACGAAAATAATGAACGAATTTCAGTAATGAGCGAAATTCGTTTTAGACGAAATAAATAACGAATGGACGAAAACGAAACGAAAATTTTAGTTTTGCACATGTCTAGTTCATATGTTTGTATGTTGGGTTTTTTAGGTTATTTTTTTTCCCCTGTTCTTTTCTAAAAATCCTATTTCTGTTTCAGATTTTAAAGAGAGGCTGTGGTGTTAATGACCGGGACGGGCTGACAGACATGACTCTGTTACACTACACCTGCAAATCAGGAGCCCAAGGCATTGGTAACGAAGCTGTCTTTATATTCTGTTTATGGATATTGTTTATTTGTTTGCTTGCATGCATATTGCATTTCTTTTTCCCCGTTTTCCTAAAACACATGTACAAAATGACCGTCCTGTTTTTCATATAGTCCTTACGGCAGCTGTCAGTCTTGCGGCTAGCAAATGGAATATTTTTAGGAGTTATATTAAAATAGGCCTGACTTGCTGTACACAGACGCACCAACCACTTGATTGAAGCCCAAGTCGCAGAAGGACCGAAAGCTGCTAGATACATTTTTATTTTACTATAACTCCTAATCTAGTCCTTTTACTAGCCACAACACTGACAAACGTGTAGCAGCCATTAGGAGTTTATTGCATCAAAGATTTTTCAAATCAAAGTTCTTTTCTTAAATTCTACATCATATTTTCTGATTTTTATAGTGATATATTATGATATGATGAAAATAATGGTATCTTAAGAAAAACCCTTGTTTATGGCGCTTGGGAAAATTTACAGCTAAACACAAACACCGCAGAGGTGTTTTAAAATAGCTTCTGTCACCAAGGTTAAGACACAGCAAAAATATAGTGTGGCCACCAATGATTTTATTCACGTACTTGCCTGAAAATATGAGTGTACGCATCCGCTTCGTGTGGCGAAAAGGGGACAAACTCGTCTCACGGCAGTCCTCTTTGTTGTGATTTTTGTAATTTATTTTATGAAATGTAAGGAGGGAACAATCTGTAATCTGGAGAAGATGATGGTAGACACCAGTCTGCTTCTATATAATGCTACACATGCCGTCGCACTGCTTTGATTAGTCTATTTACTAAATACATCATTGAGGGTGAGATTCAAAATGGTTTTTGAGCTCATAATGTACAGGAGAAGCAGAGTAATCGCTTGGGACGGCTTTATTATATGATTTAATCAGTTTGGTGTCCGATTTTCTGTTCTGTCCCCCCCCCCCCCCAACCCAGGTGATGCGGACACTGCTGCCAAATTTGTGTCCCGCCTGCTTGAGCTGGGTGCCGATATCGGCCTGCGGAGCCGGTGGACCAACATGAATGCCCTGCACTACTCCGCGTATTTCGACGTTCCAGAGATCATCCACGTCCTTCTAAAAACGTCAAAGCCGAAAGGTAAGAACAAAAAAAAATTGGCGTTGGTGGGCGACCTCATAGGAAATGCGTTGCCTGCATGGTCTCCATTCTGCAAAGACGACTTGAGAAAGGAGCCAGGATATCTGCAAATAAAGCATTAAGTCCACAGTATTTGGTTGTTTGCGGTGGTCTCGATCCTGCTGGCGTGTTTGTTTTTGTAGATTATAACTCCATGCTGTGACTAATGATCTCTCCATTTGTAATTAATTTAATAATCTATTCTTGGTATGCCAAGAGATGAAAGTTGCTATCCCTGCTAACTCCAGCTTTATAGTTCTAACCCCTGTTGAGACTATCTGTTTTTGTTTTTTTTAGATGTGGACGCCACATGTAGTGACTTTGAATTTGGCACGGCTCTGCATATTGCGGCCTCGAACCTGTGCCTGGGCGCTGTGCGAAGTTTGTTGGAGAACGGAGCCAATGCTGCTTTCCGGGTAAGAAACTACAGGCGCAGACACATCTACTGCAGATCTAATGCTGCTTTCTTTATTTTTTTACTTCCCTATATGGCTGAATAATTATTATTTCATTTTTTTCCCCTCTCACTATTTTTTGATCAAAAATTTATTTTGGAAAAAAGTTAGTCTATTGAACTTTTTATTTGCCATTTGGGTGGGGGGGGGGAGACAGCATTAGTTAGCTATATATTTATGGTTACAATTATGTTAGAGTGATGGGTGGGATCAAAAGGTCACTAGGAGAAAATGGTTAGGACAACCTAATACGCTACTTTTATTTATTTCCCTACAACTTGCAAAAAAACCCCTTAAACACTGTATTGTGGTGGTCCGGATCTCTTCACAGTATCTCTGTGCATTCAAAATGCCATCAATAAAATGCACTTGTGTTCGTTAACATAACATACGCCTGCCCATACCATAACCCCACTGCCACCATGGGCCACTCGATCCACAACATTGACAACGCTGAGCAAACTGCTCACCCACACAACGCCATACACGCCATCTGCCCTGTACGGATTCATTCTTTGGTTCTGCAAACCGATTGTTGCAGCAGCTGGTCTCAGACCATCTTGGAGGTGAAGATGCTGGATGTGGGGGTCCTGGGTTGGTGTGCTTACACGTGGCCTGCGGTTTTGAGGCCGGTTGGGTGTACTGCCATATTCTCTGAAACGAAATGAACATTCAATTCACGGCAACGGCTCTGGTGGACATCCCTGCAGTCAGCATGCCAACTGCACGCTCTATCAAAGCTTGCCACATCTGTGGCATTGTGCTGTGTGATAAAACTGCCCATGTTAGAGTGGCCTTTTATTACGGCCAGCCTAAGGCCCACCTTCGCAGTAATCATACTGTCTAATCAGCATCTTGATGTGTCCCACCTGTGAGGTGGATGGAGGAGAAGTGCTCACTAACACAGATTTACACAGATTTGGGAACAATATTTGAGAGAAATAGGCCTTTTGTGTACAAAGAAAAAGTCTTAGATCTAAATGATGGCCACAGTGTAGTTCTTGTTGTAAACAGAATTCTTTCCAGTGAGAATGAGAAACACTGATCATGTGGGATGGAGAGGATATGATGGATGACTAAACGTGGGGTGACTATACACAGTGCCCCTTACTCTGCTAAAAACCAAAACCTGCTTTTCTTAAAGCTGGATAGGTTCCTTTTAAATCACTGGGGTGAGAGCGTAAGAACTATTTAGAGGAGGTAATTGTTACAGCTGTGATGGAGTCATAAGGCTTAGTTACCAATATTGGCCATGTTTCTAGGGACACGTGTTACTTGCACTGCAGAAAGAGCATGTAAAGACCAGCCCAGCAGTATATACAGTATGCAAGGTCTTGTTACTAGTGGGGTACCTCAGGGATCTGTACTTGGACCCATTCTCTTTAATATTTTTATTAGCGATATTGCAGAAGGTCTTGTTGGCAAAGTATGTCTTTTTGCTGATGATACAAAGATTTGCATCAGGGTTGATATTCATGGAGGGATAAGCCAAATGGCAAATGATTTAGCTAAACTAGAAAAATGGTCAGAGCAGTGGCAACTGACATTTAATGTGGACAAGTGCAAGATTATGCACCTTGGGCGTAAAAACCCAAAAGCAGAATATAGACTATTTGGTACAGTCCTAACCTCAACATCTGAGGAAAGGGATTTAGGAGTAATAATTTCAGAGGACTTGAAGGTAGGTAGGCAATGCAATAGAGCAGCAGGAAATGCTAGCAGAATGCTTGGTTGTATAGGGAGAGGTATTAGCAGAATGCTTGGTTGCATAGGGAGAGGTATTGGCAGAATGCTTGGTTGCATAGGGAGAGGTATTAGCAGAATGCTTGGTTGTATAGGGAGAGGTATTAGCAGAATGCTTGGTTGCATAGGGAGAGGTATTGGCAGAATGCTTGGTTGCATAGGGAGAGGTATTAGCAGAATGCTTGGTTGTATAGGGAGAGGTATTAGCAGAATGCTTGGTTGCATAGGGAGAGGTATTGGCAGAATGCTTGGTTGCATAGGGAGAGGTATTAGCAGAATGCTTGGTTGTATAGGGAGAGGTATTAGCAGAATGCTTGGTTGCTTAGGGAGAGGTATTAGCAGAATGCTTGGTTGTATAGGGAGAGGTATTAGCAGAATGCTTGGTTGTATAGGGAGAGGTATAAGCAGAATGCTTGGTTGTATAGGGAGAGGTATTAGCAGAATACTTGGTTGCTTAGGGAGAGGTATTAGCAGAATGCTTGGTTGTATAGGGAGAGGTATTGGCAGAATGCTTGGTTGCATAGGGAGAGGTATTGGCAGAATGCTTGGTTGCATAGGGAGAGGTATTGGCAGAATGCTTGGTTGCATAGGGAGAGGTATTGGCAGAATGCTTGGTTGCATAGGGAGAGGTATTGGCAGAATGCTTGGTTGCATAGGGAGAGGTATTAGCAGAATGCTTGGTTGCATAGGGAGAGGTATTAGCAGAATGCTTGGTTGCATAGGGAGAGGTATTAGCAGAATGCTTGATTGCATAGGGAGAGGTATTAGCAGAATGCTTGGTTGCTTAGGGAGAGGTATTAGCAGAATGCTTGGTTGTATAGGGAGAGGTATTAGCAGAATGCTTGGTTGTATAGGGAGAGGTATTAGCAGAATACTTGGTTGCTTAGGGAGAGGTATTAGCAGAATGCTTGGTTGTATAGGGAGAGGTATTGGCAGAATGCTTGGTTGCATAGGGAGAGGTATTGGCAGAATGCTTGGTTGCATAGGGAGAGGTATTAGCAGAATGCTTGGTTGCATAGGGAGAGGTATTAGCAGAATGCTTGGTTGCATAGGGAGAGGTATTAGCAGAATGCTTGGTTGCATAGGGAGAGGTATTAGCAGAATGCTTGGTTGCACAGGGAGAGGTATTAGCAGAATGCTTGGTTGCACAGGGAGAGGTATTAGCAGAATGCTTGGTTGCATAGGGAGAGGTATTAGCAGAATGCTTGGTTGCATAGGGAGAGGTATTAGCAGAATGCTTGGTTGCATAGGGAGAGGTATTAGCAGAATGCTTGGTTGCATAGGGAGAGGTATTAGCAGAATGCTTGGTTGCACAGGGAGAGGTATTAGCAGAATGCTTGGTTGCACAGGGAGAGGTATTAGCAGAATGCTTGGTTGCATAGGGAGAGGTAATAGCAGTAGAAAGTGCTCATGTCATTGTACAGAGCGCTGGTGAGACCTCACTTGGAGTATTGTACGCAGTACTGGAGACCGTATCTCCTGAAGGATATTGATACTTTGGAGAGAGTTCAGAGAAGGGCTACTAAACTGGTTCATGGGTTGAAGGATAAAACTTACCAGGAAAGGTTAAAGCATCTTAACATGTATAGCTTGGAGGAAAGACGTAACAGGGGGGATATGATAGAAACATTTATATACATAAAGGGAATCAACACAGTAACGGAGGAGAGTATATTTAAAAGAAGAAAAACTACCACAACTAGAGGACATAGTCTTAAATTAGAGGAGCAACGATTTAAAAGTAATATCAGGAAGTATTACTTTACTGAGAGGGTAGTGGATGTATGGAATAGCCTGCCAGCAGAAGTGGTAGAGGTAAACACAGTGAAGGAGTTTAAGCATGCATGGGATAGGTATAAGGCTATCCTAGATATAAGATAAGGCCAGGGACTAATGAAAGTATTACTTTACTGAGAGGGTAGTGGATGTATGGAATAGTCTTCAAGTAGAAGCGGTAACGGTTCATACAGTGAAGGAGTTTAAGCATGCGTGGGATAGGTATAAGGCTATCCTAGATATAAGATAAGGCCAGGGACTAATGTACAGTAAAGTGCAGCCCAGCAGTATGTAGGATGTATATACACACACACAATCCAATTCATGTAAAGTGCAGCCCGGCAGTATGTAGGATGTGTATATACACACGCGCACACACACACACACAATCCAATTCATATAAAGTGCAACCCGGCAGTATGTAGGATGTGTATATACATACACACACACACACACACACACACACACAATCCAATTCATGTAAAGTGCAACCCGGCAGTATGTAGGATGTGTATATACACACGCGCACACACACACACACAATCCAATTCATGTAAAGTGCAGCCAGGCAGTATGTAGAATGTATATACACACACACACAATCCAATTCATGTAAAATGCAGCCTGGCAGTATGTAGGATGTATATATACACAGACACACAATCCAATTCATGTAAAGTGCAGCCTGGCAGTATGTAGGATGTATATACACACACACACAGGCACAATCCAATTCATGTAAAGTGCAGCCCGGCAGTATGTAGGATGGATATATACACAGACAATCCAATTCATGTAAAGTGCAGCCCGGCAGTATGTAGGATGGATATACACACACACACACCATCCAATTCATGTAAAGTGCAGCCCAGCAGTATGTAGGATGGATATACACACACACACAATCCAATTCATGTAAAGTTCAGCACAGCAGTATGTAGGATGTATATACACACAGACACAATCCAATTCATGTAAAGTGTAGCCCGGCAGTATGTAGGATGTATATACACACACACACACACACACACACAATCCAATTCATGTAAAATGCAGCCTGGCAGTATGTAGGTTGTATATACACACACACAGACACAATCCAATTCATGTAAAGTGCAGCCTGGCAGTATGTAGGTTGTATATACACACACACAGACACAATCCAATTCATGTAAAGTGCAGCCCGGCAGTATGTAGGATGTATATACACACAGACACAATCCAATTCATGTAAAGTGCAGCCCGGCAGTATGTATGATGTGTATATACACACACACACAATCCAATTCATGTAAAGTGCAGCCCGGCAGTATGTAGGATGTATATACACACAGACACAATCCAATTCATGTAAAGTGCAGCCCGGCAGTATGTAGGATGTATATACACACAGACACAATCCAATTCATGTAAAGTGCAGCCTGGCAGTATGTAGGATGTATATACACACACACACAATCCAATTCATGTAAAGTGCAGCCTGGCAGTATGTAGGATGGATATACACACATACACAATCCAATTCATGTAAAGTGCAGCCTGGCAGTATGTATGATGTATATACACACAGACACAATCCAATTCATGTAAAGTGCAGCCTGGCAGTATGTATGATGTATATACACACACACACAATCCAATTCATGTAAAGTGCAGCCCGGCAGTATGTAGGATGTATATACACAGACACACACACACACACACAATCCAATTCATGTAAAGTGCAGCCCGGCAGTATGTAGGATGGATATACACACACACACAATCCAATTCATGTAAAGTGCAGCCCAGCAGTATGTAGGATGTATATACACACACACAATCCAATTCATGTAAAGTGCAGCCCAGCAGTATGTAGGATGTATATACACACACACAATCCAATTCATGTAAAGTGCAGCCCGGCAGTATGTAGGATGTATATACACACAGACACAATCCAATTCATGTAAAGTGCAGCCCAGCAGTATGTAGGATGTATATACACACACACACAATCCAATGCATGTAATGTGCAGCCCGGCAGTATGTAGGATGTATATACACACACACACACACACACAATCCAATTCATGTAAAGTGCAGCCCGGCAGTATGTAGGATGTATATACACACACAGACACAATCCAATTCATGTAAAGTGCAGCCCGGCTGTATGTAGGATGTATATACACACACACACACACACACACACAATCCAATTCATTTATCATGATAAATCAAGAGTAAACGCCTTGTATATCTGTAAAGATGCAAACTGGATTTACTAGAAAGAAAGTTTTTCTTTTGACAGTCATTGTCACTTTCCATGCAGTGAGCTTGGCTGATAGAAAGATGCTTAAAAGGTAATTTATATGAAATAGGTATATGAGGTTACATAGAAATGCATGAGCAGGCTGCTATTAAACAGGAAACCCACATGAACAGGAAACACTGGTAGACCAAAGACGTACATTGTGTAGACCATTCGTAATACTCATACAAATGTAACCTGATTTATGTGCATCTTACCTTGAATGTGTTCAACACACAGGGCTTGACAAATCCCAGGTGCAAGATAGCTATGGCTCCTAATAAACCTTATACTGGCTCTTTTTTTATAAAATATTTTTTTTTTCATTTACTTTTTTATTTTGTTCTACATCGATATCTATGGAAGCACCAGTCTAAAGCACACGCCTGTAACATAGTAACATAGTAATTTAGGATGAAAAAAAGACACAAGTCCATCAAGTTCAACCCTTCTACCTATCATTACAGCTTTTGATCCAAAAGAAGGCAAAAACCCCTAAGGAAGCTATTTTGAATTTTGCCTCCCAGGGGGAGATTTCTCCTTGGATCAATAAGCTCTATTATTAATGCTTATTCCATTATTAATAGCCCTGTATGTTCTGCTTTTCTAAAAACCCATCCAGACCATGTTTAAATGCATCTATTGTAGTGATAGCACTACCTCTCTTGGCAGTGAGTTCCATAACTTTATTGTCCTTACCGTAAAGAATCCCTTCCTTTGCTGTCTATGAAATATTTGCTCTTCCAGTCTCAGGGGGTGACCTCTTGTTCTTTGTACCTTTCTGTTAATGAACAGGTCACTGGAGAGCTCTTTATATTGGCCCTGCACATATTTATATAATGTTATCACATCACCTCTAAGACGCCTTTTTTCTAACGTATATAAATGCAATTTTTTAAGTCTCTCTTCATAACTAAGATCCTCCAATCCCCTTATTAATTTTGTAGCTCTCCTTTGCACTTTTTCTAGTCCCTTAATATCCTTTTTAAAGACTGGTGCCCAGAATTGTACTGCATATTCAAGGTGAGGTCTTACCATTGATTTATAAAGAGGCAAAAAGATATCCTATTTCCCGTGAATCTAAACCTCGTTTTATACATGCCAATATCTTATTGGCCCTTGCAAAAATTGTAGATTTTAATTTTTTTATTTTATTCCCCCAGTTGTACAGCTAGTGGTTTGATGGAACCTCAGAATGTCCATGGGGGAGGGGGCAGTTAATTAATCAAAGGGATCCCTCTAAATAAAATATGGATTATACATTGTGCATGGCAGCGTATAAACGTAGCGCCCCTGGAAAAAAAACAATGGCTGTACATGTATCCGTCAGCATGCAATCCAAAGTATGAGGAGTTAATGAGAAATCTATGCTATAATAACAAGGAAACTGTAGCTATTCAAAAAGTGTGATTGAGAGGGGTGGCTGCATGGGTGACTAGGAATAAAACAGTGGGACTCTTTTATTTTTGACTATGGAGTTGACCTAGTCTCTTTATTTGTATCCTTCCTCCAGGATGATAGAAGTCATGTTCCAGCCGATGTAGTCCCAGACCCTGTCGATATGCCGCTAGAGATGGCCGACGCAGCTGCCGTAGCAAAAGAGATTAAACGGATCCTGCTAGACGCTATGCCCCTCTCGTGTCACCTGTCCACGGACAGCCTGCCCAGCGACGAGAATCTCTCCGGCAACGCTATGCTCTTATCAGCCGGTCTGAAGCTGGGGGACAGAGTGCTTATAGCGGGACAGAAGGTAGAATATATCAATGACAATCTGTCACCGGGATGGGTTTGTGACTTCATCCGGCCTGTAATTATGAAAGGTTTATACAATGTGTGTATCTTGTCCTGCAGAACGTCTCCAGTACTTTCTAGTATTTCTGTGGCCACTAAAAATAAAGGGGTGGCATGTATAAACACGGCGCACACGCCGACTGCGCCAAATGCTGACGCAACCAGCGTGTGCACCAATGTATAACAGACTCCTGACAAACTACCGGAGTCTGCGTTCTCTACACCGAATGCGGTGAAACAATCGTTTTTTGCGATCAACTATTTCGAAACTGCTCTGACTGTGCTGCCTATTGCTTCGAGGTCGAGGCAGTAGCCAGCACCGAAATTCCAGCTCTGGGGCACCCACGATCGATATTGCAGGAGCAGTGTTAGGGTTAGAATAGCAGCTAGGTTTACAATTAAATTAGGGTTAGCATAAAGGATAGGGTAACAATTAAATTAAAATATATTAAAGGGACTGTCTAGTGCCCAAAAATGCCTCCTAAACATTTGAATGCATATTAAAGTACATTCAAACTGCATATTTTATATTTTGCTTTACTTAAAAAATGAAGATATTACACTTAGATGAAAATGCACATTTGCAGAGGTTCAGGACAGCCCACTCAGTGGGCGGCTCACCTAGGCTTCTAAGGGAGTTTATTTTCCCAGCAGCAGCCAATAAGAATTGGAATATGATTTCCTGTTTAGTGATGTAATCAGGCAATGTGTTGCATTAGAGATCCTAGTGTACACAAGAGCATTATAAATTGTCTTTGGTGCCTACAAGTTGCACCAAAGTCATATAGGTTACTAGACTGTCCCTTTTAAGGGTTAGATTGGGGTTAAATTTAAGGTTAGGTTTGGGGTCAAAAGGTCAATATAGGAAAAAAACAACTATTTTTGGTTTTTGCCCCATAACTCGCAAAAAACTGCAGAAAAACATGGAAACAAGCATATTTCTGAACTCGAGACAGCATTTAGAAAATATCTAGACAGGTTCTTTTTTTAATGATTGTATTTGTGTACATTTTAGGTCAAAGTGAGAAAAAAAAATTATTTTATTTTTTCATCATATTTTATGATTTTTACAAAAAAAAAATTGTAGTAAAGATATGATGAACATAATTGTATTATGATATGGTATGGTATGGTATTAAGGTTTTACCGTGTTCCATGGAAGGTTTGTACCGTATCTGCTCGAATATAAGACAAGGTTTTTTTACATTCGAGGTCGTCTTATAATCTGACCTCAAATCGAGGTCAGACTATAAGACTTGGATCCAGGTCCCCAGCAGAGCTGCAGGGACCTGGATCCCCCTCGCTAACAGCAGGTCCGTCATAATAAACAGAAGTGTCGGGCAGCATGGAGGATGTCTGCAGACTTCCCCTGCTGCTGCTCGGCACGACCGCCGGGACTTAGAAACATAGAATGTGTCGGCAGATAAGAACCATTCGGTCCATCTAGTCTGCCCAAATTTTTTTTGTTTTGAGTACTTTTATTAGTCCCCCGTTCCCGGTCTTATAGCTAGGATAGCCTTGTGTCTATCCCACGCATGCTTAAAATCCTTGACTGTGTTTACCTCTACCACTTCTGCTGGCAGGCTATTCCATACATCCACTACCCTCTCAGTACAGTAATACTTCCTGATATTACTTTTAAATCGTTGCCCCTCTAATTTAAGACTATGTCCTCTAGTTGTGGTAGTTTTTCTTCTTTTAAATATACTCTCTTCCTTTACTGTGTTGATTTCCTTTATGTATTTAAATGTTTCTATCATATCCCTCCTGTTACGTCTTTCCTCCAAGCTATACATGTTAAGATGCTTTAACCTTTCCTGGTAAGTTTTATCCTTCAACCCATGAACCAGTTTAGTAGCCCTTCTCTGAACTCTCTCCAAAGTATCAATATCCTTCTGGAGATACGGTCTCCAGTACTGCGTACAATACTCCAAGTGAGTTCTCACCAGTGCTCTGTACAATACTCCAAGTGAGGTCTCACCAGTGCTCTGTACAATGGCATGAGCACTTCCATCTTCCTACTGCTAATACCTCTCCCTATGCAACCAAGCATTCTGCTAGCATTTCCTGCTGCTCTATTGCATTGCCTACCTACCTTCAAGTCCTCTGAAATTATTACTCCTAAATCCCTTTCCTCAGATGTTGAGGTTAGGACTGTACCAAATAGTCTATAATCTGCTTTTGGGTTTTTACGCCCAAGGTGCATAATCTTGCACTTGTCCACATTAAATGTCAGTTGCCACTGCTCTGACCATTTTTCTAGTTTAGCTAAATCATTTGCCATTTGGCTTATCCCTCCATGAATATCAACCCTGCTGCAAATCTTTGTATCATCAGCAAAAAGACATACTTTGCCAACAAGACCTTCTGCAATATCGCTAATAAAAATATTAAAGGGAATGGGTCCAAGAACAGATCCCTGAGGTACCCCACTAGTAACAAGACCTTGCATCGAATATACCCCATTGACTACAACCCTCTGTTGCCTGTCACTCAGCCATTGTCTAATCCATTCAAAAATATTGAAATCCAAACTCAAAGATTTCAGTTTATTGATAAGCCTTCTATGTGCGACAGTGTCAAAAGCCTTACTGAAATCTAGGTAAGCAATGTCTACTGCGCCACCCTGATCTATTATTTTAGTCACCCAATCAAAAAAATCAATAAGATTAGTTTGGCATGATCTCCGTGAAGTAAACCCATGCTGTCTCTGATCTTGAAATCCAAGCGACTTTAGATGTTCAACAATCCTATTCTTTAACAAGGTTTCCATTATTTTCCCCACTACTGAAGTAAGACTTACTGGTCTATAGTTGCCCGCCTCCTCCCTACTACCTTTCTTGTGAATGGGCACAACATTAGCTAATTTCCAATCTTCTGGAACTACTCCCGTTAACAATGATTGGTTAAATAAATCTGTTAACGGTTTTGCTAGTACACCACTAAGTTCTTTTAATAACTTTGGATGTATCCCATCAGGTCCCATCGACTTATTTGTCTTTACTTTAGACAGCTGAAGTAAAACCTCTTCCTCTGTAAACTTACATGCATCAAAAGACTCATTAGTCTTTTTCCCTAAATGAGGTCCCTTACCCTCATTTTCATTTGTAAAAACTGAACAAAAATATTCATTAAGGCAGTCTGCTAAGCCTTTATCCTCTTCTACATAGCATCCTTCTTTTGTTTTTAATCTAACTAATCCTTGTTTTACTTTCCTTTTCTCATTTATGTTTTATCCCCCTTTTTCACTGACTGGGCTATAGTCTCTTCTGTGTGTGCTTTGGAAGCTCTTATAGCTTGCTTTGCCTCTTTCTGCCTACTCTTATAGATCTTTCTATCTTCCTCACTCTGAGTATTTTTATAATTACTAAATGCTAGCTTTTTATTTTTTACTATTTTAGCCACCTCTGCAAAGTACCACAGTGGTTTCTTCAATTTTTTGATCTTACTGACAAGCCTTATGCAATTTTCTGTTGCCTTCAGTAGTGCAACTTTTAGATAATCCCATTTCTCCTGGACTCCATTTAAATTGCTCCAGTCTGATAATGACTCCTTCACATCTAATCTAATTTTAGAAAAGTCTGTTTCTAAAGACTTCTATGATGAAGCCGGGTCCTTTCGGCTTCATCATAAAAGTCCCGGTGGAAGTGCCGGGCAACAGCGGAGGATGTCTCAGCGTATCATGCAGACATCCTCCGGCTGCCCCGCTAGCCACCAGGGAGAAATGGGCAGCTGGGGGATGTCTGCACGATACGTGTAGACATCCCCCAGCTGCCCCCACTAGCCACCAGGGAAAGTGAGACAAGGTAAGAGGGAGGGGGGGGAGACATAGACAAGGGGAGGGGGGGGAGACATAGACAAGGGGAGGGGGGGGAGACATAGACAAGGGGAGGGGGGGGGGGAGACATAGACAAGGGGAGCGGGGGATGGAGAGAGACAAGGGGAGGGGGCGATAGAGAGATACAAGGGGGGGATAGAGAGAGACAAGAGGAGGGGGGATAGAGACGAGGGGGAAGGAGGTGGGGAGAGAGAGAGCTGGGGGAGGGGTATAGAGGCAGCATTGGCACATAAAAGGAAATAAAAACAAGAAATGCATTTGTTTAATATCAGTTTTTTATTAAATATTAAAAAGCAATTTACATATATACAAGTTAAACTTTTTTTCCTATAGGGCAGTCTTATATTCAGGCTTTTAGTTTTTTTCCCTAAAGGAATATACAAAGTTTGGGGGGTCGTCTTATAATCAGGGTCGTCTTATATTCGAGCAAATATGATATTTCCAATCTTAGAAGTTAGCAATCTTCTATATTACTCAGAGGTCACGTGACCTGCAAGGAAGCTCTGTGAATGTCAGGGGCCTTAACCATCCGAAATATGAAATCTATGCTTGGCTGGAATTAAGGGGGGGAGAATTATTTTTGTTTTATTTGGTTGTGTCTGTTTTTTTTTTTCTCTTTGCTTTTGCATGGTATCTTAGAAGAACATCTTGAGCCCCTAGATTTGCCATCCTTTAAACTTCAGGAAGTGTTTTTTTTTTTTTTTTTTTCTTTTTCTTTTCTTTTCTATTCTGAATTTCTATGGTATTTTGATCCCATTCCCATCCTCACTCCCCTTCCGATATTCTACCACCATTTGGAAGATCCCCATTACTTCACTAGCGTTCCAATAAATGGAATCCTCGTGGGCTTTCAGTTTGTTTCGCTAATTCCATTTCCAGTCTATAAAATACTACGCAGCATTTTGATTGTATTTATTTGCTCTTTTTATGAGCACAGGCTACGAGGGATGTGATTATCGGTGTCCAGCTCCTAGTCAGCAGTCCGATGTGGCAGCATTAATTGCCCACTCGCTTGTCCAATAAATTTTGGAATTTTTTTTGAGGGCTTTTTGGACCTGGTGTCTTATCCTGATGAAGTTGGAAAAGGTCCAGAAAAGAGAGGATAATTAGTTACATGTGCAGAAATTTACTGCTGTCCTTATGGCTAACCACTGAACGGACTGTATTTAGCATAGAAATGTCCACATTACATATACTAATGGCTATCTGTATCTCGTTTGCAACTCTAGTAGTTACCCTGAACATTTGGGGAAATGCTATTACACCTCCACCCAGGGAAGACTTTTTTTTATTATGGCTCACAGACCACAGAGAAACTGCTGTTTGCACATTTTATTTTTGTATATTTGCTCAGTTTGTTTACATGTTCTGTTTTTATAGGTCTTCCATTACAGGGGCAGTGCCACCTACACTGTCTGTTGTTGTCCCCCCCCCCCCCCCCCCCCCATTTACAATCTCCTAAATAAACAAAACAATACCATTAAAGTGTAATAGAATATGTTGCTGTTGTTATGGCAACAGCCCAGCGCCAAGCCCCTCCGTAATATGACACTGAATTCAGAGGTGAAATTATTTTCAATGTAGAACTGTGAAAAGTAATACAAAGTACATTTTATGTATAAAAAGTGAAACATAAACACAAGCTATATGGAAGTGTGTGTGTGTGTGTGTGTGTGTGTGTGTGTGTGTGTATATATAGATATAGATATATATATATATATATATATTTTTTTCCTCTGGCATTTGTTTCTGCATCTTATCTGTTTGTACTGCATGTCTTAAAGGGACACTACCATTAACATAAACTCTAACTAGACTATCTGTACATTTAAAGCAAACGTGGAGAATAGATTACTGCAGTAAAGTCCCAGGGGGGTGGCACGAAATGGCGGCACCCTGTCACACTTGTTTAATAACACATTTTATTAAATAAACTGACATATATCTGAAAGCAACAGTACAAAATAAAAAAAAATAAAAAACCTTTTCATTTTTTGGTGGGAGTGTCCCTTTAAACAGACTGTTTTTGATCGACACAAGGGAGGAAACAACTTTCCTATTTTTTTATTTTTTTTATTATTTGTTTGAGGACCAAAAAAAGCATCTGACGGAGGAGACTCCCTCTTGTATTTTGTACCTTTAAAGTGAAAGAAATGCAAGAGTATTCCTTATTGATAGCGGGGGGGGGGGCAAGTTTGCCAGGCGCTTGGGAGGTTTACTTACCCACCATGTCTTAAAGCAGCATATTGCCGCATATATTTCAAAGAAGAAAAAAAAATACCAAAAAAGCAAATCCGGAAAATATTCCATTATAACAGGGTTTAATTAATTAGCCCTTTAGTCAAACAAACCAACTCGGGAGCCAGTTTTTAAAGAGCTACTGAACACGGAAAAACAAGTGTTCATATTGTGCCCCATTCCAAAGATATTCAACCTTCGCATTCACAGGTTTTTACATTGTTAGCCTATTTGGGACATTGCTAATTGGGAACATAGCTTGGAGAATGCTAGACGTAATTACAAAACAATCCAGATAGTTTGTGGTGTTTGAGGTGTTTTGCATGTGCAACATACCGTGTACATCCTGCATGGATACAGATTTCCCTTCCAGACCAGCTTGTGCAGGTGTGCTCCTGTCTTTTCAATGAATATTTAAGACGTAGATCTCTCGTACAGGAAGCCAAGGGCACTAGACACAGAACTACCACCGGTAGTCATTGAAACTCTAATAACTGTAATTAAACCACTAGCTATTCTGCGGAAAGTACTAATGCCAATCTCTGAAATAAAGCTTCCGGTTTTAGAAAGTGATCTGCTCATCTGTTTGAAGATGTAATGGAGAATGTGTTCTGCTTGGAGAGAAGAGGGTTTATCCTCTCTGTGCTATATACAGACGGACTCTCCTAATGCACAAAGTAGACCTGTTCAAAAGAGGGTTTCTCTCTGTACCCATCTGACCCCTCCCAGCGGGCGCAGGGATCTTGCATTGTATTTGTAAAGACATATTCCGTATTTATCGGCGTATAACACGCACCTCATTTTAAGAAGGAAATTTCAGAAAAAAAAACTTAAATTTCAAATAAAGAACTTTGAAGCCCAATATGCCTTTTTTATATGCAGGATATTGCCCCCAATATGCCATTTAATATGCCAGGACATTGCCCCCAATATGCCATTTAATATGCAGGATATTGCCCCCAATATGCCATTTAATATGCCAGGATATTGCCCCCAATATGCCATTTTAATATGCCAGGACATTGCCCCCAATATGCCATTTAATATGCCAGGATATTGCCCCCAATATGCCATTTAATATGCCAGGATATTGCCCCCAATATGCCATTTAATATGCCAGGATATCGCCCCCAATATGCCATTTAATATGCAGGATATTGCCCCCAATATGCCATTTTAATATGCCAGGATATTGCCCACCAATATGGCATTTTAATATGCCAGGATATTGCCCCCAATATGCCATTTTAATATGCCAGGATATTGTCCCCAATATGCCATTTAATATGCCAGGATATTGTCCCCAATATGCCATTTAATATGCCAGGATATTGCCCCCAATATGCCATTTAATATGCCAGGATATTGCCCCCAATATGCCATTTAATATGCCAGGATATTGCCCCCAATATGCCATTTAATATGCCAGGATATTGCCCCCAATATGCCAGGATATTGCCCCTTAGTGTGCTCGTTATGCCACCCTCCTCCCCCCCCTTCCCCAGACCCCAGTACTTACCTTGTTCCTGCTCTGTCCCCCGGTGCTCTGAAGGTGCGTGGCTGTGAGGGAAGCGTTGTGAGCTTCCCTCCAGCCGCGCGGAACAATAAAGTTTGTTTAAAAAAAAACGCTTCCCTCGCAGCTTCAGAGCACGGGGGACAGTGCAGGAACGAGGTAAGTTTTAGATTTTTTTTTTTTTTCGGCGTATAACACGCACACATCATTTTCCCCCTATTTTCAGGTAGGAAAAAGTGCGTGTTATACGCCGATAAATACGGTATATATATTATTTTTTTATTTTTTTAAATGTTGCTTCTGTTGGAGAGGAGTAATTATTAACCCTCCTCCTAACTGCATTCACAGCTCTTGTTTGTGTTTTGATTATATCTGGTGCCACTTTGTATCCAATATTAACATGTATCATAATATATATATATACTCCATGCAGCCAATGTCTTTACGCCTGCGGGATACGTTTCCTATTTCAGCTGAGCCAGATGATAATTGCTCAGTGATCTAAAATTCACCTGTTCAGTTTTTTCTAATTCTGTGTACCTCGTCGTAGGTGGGCATATTGAGATTTTGTGGACCAACGCAGTTCGCGTCTGGGCAGTGGGCTGGCATCGAGATGGATGAATTGGACGGGAAGAATGACGGCAGCGTTGGCGGGATACAGTACTTTAAATGTCCCCCAAAACATGGTATGGGATTTCTGTAATTAGTACATTGAAGGCAGAAACAACTCGCCTGAACAAGGCGCAGAAAAACAGTCAATTATATGTGATTTTATATTATTAGCATTAATTATAAGGAGAGCGCACACCGGAACTAGCATTTATTATAAGGGGAGCGCTCACCTTAAGTAGCATTAATTATAAGGGGAGCGCTCACCTGAACTAGCATTTATTATAAGGGGAGCGCTCACCTGAACTAGCATTTATTATAAGGAGAGCGCACACCGGAACTAGCATTTATTATAAGGAGAGCGCACACCGGAACTAGCATTTATTATAAGGGGAGCACTCACCTGAACTAGCATTTATTATAAGGGAAGCACTCACCTGAACTAGCATTTATTATAAGGGGAGCACTCACCGGAACTAGCATTTATTATAAGGGAAGCACTCACCTGAACTAGCATTTATTATAAGGGGAGCGCTCACCTGAACTAGCATTTATTATAAGGAGAGCGCACACCGGAACTAGCATTTATTATAAGGAGAGCGCACACCGGAACTAGCATTTATTATAAGGGGAGCACTCACCTGAACTAGCATTTATTATAAGGGAAGCACTCACCTGAACTAGCATTTATTATAAGGGGAGCGCACACCGGAACTAGCATTTATTATAAGGGGAGCGCTCACCTGAACTAGCCTTTATTATAAGGGGAGCGCTCACCTGAACTAGCATTTATTATAAGGGGAGCACTCACCGGAACTAGCATTTATTATAAGGGGAGCACTCACCGGAACTAGCATTTATTATAAGGGGAGCACTCACCGGAACTAGCATTTATTATAAGGGGAGCGCACACCGGAACTAGCATTTATTATAAGGAGAGCGCACACCGGAACTAGCATTTATTATAAAGGGAGCGCTCACCTGAACTAGCATTTATTATAAAGGGAGCGCACACCTGAACTAGCATTTATTATAAGGGGAGCGCACACCTGAACTAGCATTTATTATAAGGGGAGCGCACACCTGAACTAGCATTTATTATAAGGGGAGCGCACACCTGAACTAGCATTTATTATAAGGGGAGCGCACACCTGAACTAGCATTTATTATAAGGGAAGCACTCACCTGAACTAGCATTTATTATAAGGGGAGCGCTCACCTGAACTAGCATTTATTATAAGGGGAGCGCACACCTGAACTAGCCTTTATTATAAGGGGAGCGCACACCTGAACTAGCCTTTATTATAAGGGGAGCGCTCACCTGAACTAGCATTTATTATAAGGGGAGCGCTCACCTGAACTAGCATTTATTATAAAGGGAGCGCACACCTGAACTAGCATTTATTATAAGGGAAGCACTCACCTGAACTAGCATTTATTATAAGGGGAGCGCTCACCTGAACTAGCATTTATTATAAGGAGAGCGCACACCTGAACTAACATTTATTATAAGGAGAGCGCACACCTGAACTAACATTTATTATAAGAGGAGCGCTCACCTGAACTAGCCTTTATTATAAGGGGAGCGCTCACCTGAACTAGCATTTATTATAAGGGGAGCGCACACCTGAACTAGCATTTATTATAAGGGGAGCGCACACCTGAACTAGCATTTATTATAAGGAGAGCGCACACCTGAACTAGCATTTATTATAAGGGGAGAGCTCACCTGAACTAGCATTTATTATAAGGAGAGCGCACACCTGAACTAGCATTTATTATAAGGGGAGCGCACACCTGAACTAGCATTTATTATAAGGGAAGCACTCACCGGAACTAGCATTTATTATAAGGAGAGCGCTCACCTGAACTAGCATTTATTATAAGGGGAGTGCACACCTGAACTAGCATTTATTATAAGGGGAGCGCTCACCTGAACTAACATTTATTATAAGAGGAGCGCTCACCTGAACTAGCCTTTATTATAAGGGGAGCGCTCACCTGAACTAGCATTTATCATAAGGGGAGCGCACACCGGAACTAGCATTTATTACACCTACACAAATGACATGGGACCCCAAGTGGAACTTTTCTTTGAAAAACATACACATAACTTTGTATACATAAAATAAAGGAAACGGGAGATGCATTGGATCAGTTTTACTTAATATTATTTTGATCAAGTTGTTAAATGAAATACACCTAAAGTTTCAGCACAGTACTCCTGTACGTAATCACTTGGTATAGGAGTTCCTGCTTGTGACTAGTGTATAATTTAATGTGTAGCACATTTGAGTGCATGTGATTGGCTGTGAGAGGCGTCACATGTGCTGCAGCGGGGGCTCGGTTCAGAGGCGGCCAGCACTTCCTGTTTATTCCTTTAACAGAGGTTGGATAGACATGTGTATAGCTCGCTCCTTCTCTTATTACACCTCTCCCCCTCAATGTACTAGTAATGGTGCCACACTGTCTGTTTCTTCAGGTATCTTTGCACCTCTCTCTAAAATCTGCAAAGCGGCCGAACCAATTAAAACCTCTATAAAAAATTCCTCCATCCGGCCGTCCGTTTCCCTCAAGTCTCCCAAGATGGTCCTGAGCCGGGTAACCTCGAAAATTAACTCCGGTAAGGGTCTGAGAGCCAGTTACTGTTCAAGGATATTTACTATTAAAGTGGGTGTTTATGGTGACCACACAATTGGGCGGGGTGCGCTGCAGACTGTGCAAATGAGACCCCTGCACGTTACACTATGCCCTGTGTTTTAACATGAGGTGTGTAGTAAAAATCCTTGCAATTTAGGATGCACCCACCTCTTTATTAAGTCATATCAGTTTCATTCCATTAAAATGTCTTTGTTTTAAAGGTGTTCGTTGTTCACATGTCATATCAAATCGTTGTTTGTATTTGGTTTGGTTTATTTATGTCAGAAGCAACTTTTGGATAGTTGCAGAAAAGAGGCAGATCCATCAACATTGTCCACAAAACCCCATATGTTTTAGATAAGTTCTGTATCCTGTAAAGTTAATAAAGGGAATTTTTTTTTTTTTGCTGCAACACTTCCCATCGCCAAACAATTGCAAATAAAGTTTAACAGATGTGTTGCTATAGAAGCAGTACCTCCCCTCTCTCTAGGCCCCTCCCTGTACTCCCACTGGATTTAGAGGCCCCGGTGAAACTATTTTCAGACTACAGATGATCTGTAAATTGTATTAAAGAGACAATACCACTTACATACGATGTAAGTAATTACTGTGCATTTAAAACAAACAACAATATATGAGACATAAGCCACTTTTTTTTTTTTTTTTTTATGTTTGAATTGATTGCATATAAAAGTAAAAATAAAATTATTTTTTTTTTATCTCTGGCTTCCATTTTGGGAATTTTACTCATGATGCAACATTCTCCAAAATCTTCCAGCAAGTCTCACTTTACAACTGTGGCCAGAGCCTGGATGAAGATGTCATAAGATACTCTCCTGCTATCTTACTGGCTCCTGTGTATCTCACTAGTGGGCAGGATTAGGTGGCTGTATACAGCTAGCGGGAAGGAATACTTAAGATCTCTTAAAGTAAAAATAAGTGCATTTCACAGATTTTAAACACATGTACAGTAAATAAGCAAAGAGAAACTGACCCCTTTATACATAAGTAGTACAATTTACCCCTTGAATTAAGGAAATTTCAGGTTACTTATTTATTTCGCACATAGAAGTTCAGGATGTGTTTTTATTCTGTAGGTGACTCTCCTTTGTACATTTTATTTTATATTTAAAACATTAAATCAACTTTACAGTGTCTGAATTTACAAATCCGCTAATTCATTGATCTCTTTTATGTGCAAATCACTTGCCAAGCCTTCACAGTGAGATGTTCCCCTTATTTCTCCTTTAAATCTATTAAGACCATGTTTGCATTAACAGGACTGGTTCCGTCCAAGAGAAATGGAGCAAGCGAGTCTTTTTTGGGCTCTGATGAAAACTCAAATCCAAAGAAAGGTAAAAGCTGAATAACCGTCCCGGGGGGCTAGGGAGGGGGGGGCGGGATGGGCTTAGTCCATCTTCATTGGCTGGGAACCATAGCTTATGTCCGTATTTCCTCTGCCTCCTCTGTGCAAAGATCACAAGAATGTTTTATGACTGCTGCAAAATCTCCACCTGTGCCTTCTCACCCCGTCATAAATGGAAAATGGGGCAGGTGTGATGAATATCTGAAAAAATAAACCCAGTCTGGCTTTTGTACAACCTCACACAATCCTCAGCCAGCCTCTGGATGAACGGCTCTGCTTAGGAAGAATCCTATTTTATGGAATCGATTCTTGTGCTCATTTTAATTGGGAAGGTTATATACTGTAGCAGTGATAATCTGCCGTGCTGCTGCCATACAAAATATTCAATTAAAAGCGTTTTGTTTTTGTCATTTTTGTTTTGGGTGGGTGCATTTTTACTGACATTGAGGGGACGAGTTTTCCTTTATACCTGGTGCACTTTTCCCATTAACCACTTTTAAAATCCCATTTTTTGTGTTGGTGTCTCTTGGGAGCTGTACCATGTAATTATATTTGTAATATTTTCGTTCCCCCCGTGTGTGCTGATGAATTGAATCTTTTATTTCTGTAATGCGTGCGCCTGTGCATGGGTTTTGTCGCTTTCAATGTTTGTCGACTCTGGAGCCGTGTCCAACTCGCTTGTTTCAGCTTTCTACGTTGGATCCAGCAGCTTCTCCTCCTCCTCTTCCTCCAACTCCTCCTACTCACTAGAATCTAAGCCGCCTCTTCCCAGTCGTCCTCGCCTGCGGACCGCCGCTAAGTGTAACTCAAACGCTTCGTTTAGGTCCAAGTCCTCTTCACTGAGAACCATTAATGGTAGGGGTCGGGAGAACCTTTCCTCGCATCTCCACTGAATGGTCACCCCTCATGTCTGTCTTGTGTTCACTTGTATTGGTGGCGGCGTAATAATTGGAAAGGTGCCCAAAACTAGTCCAACGACCTGAGTCCAATTGGGATCCAAAGCAGTCAATTTGGACTTTGATGTCACAAAACTTTATTGGTCCTCAAGCTTTTAACAATAAGCGCTATTTTAAGTCCCGGGGTAACAAGAGTTAGTTACTACTTCCCACATCATTCATCCCTTCTCTTTAGCTGCTCTATTGCGGCTGCCAGAGCCAATTCTCAAGGGGAGGAGTAGTGGGAAGGAATCTTTAAGATGGCTTCTCCCAGTGGCAAGCCGTTGCAAGCATTGGTTATACGATTTGTATATATTTCCCCATCATTCTAAGATTTTATAGTCCTTTTTTTATTGAGGGTGCGGTAAAACCCCTGTTTTCCCAGCAAATCATCAAATTGTTTTAATGAAATGAGTAAGGCTATCTGGTTAGAAGGCAAACGCTAGTTTTGGGGCTCTCTCCTTTCATATAGCTGCTTAGTTGGGTCTGGTTTTTATTAAAGCAGCTTGGCCTGATGCATGGAGTGATTCCAGACAGTCTGCTTTAATTCTTTGTGATAGGTTTCTGTGTAGGTTGTAGAGTCTCTTGTGTAGTTTGGTCTTGTTTCATTCAATTAATAAGCAGTCAATACAGAAAGTTTTACCTGCTGCATTGGCCTCCCTCTACCCCTTTTTCCTTTCACAGGTCAGCAGAAGCCCCTTGTGTCTGGGGGCAGCCAGGAACAGTCAGAGTTCCGCCCCGGCGATCGTGTCCTTGTGGTGGGGCAGAGAATGGGCACTGTGAGATTTTATGGGAAAGCCAGCTTTGCTCCAGGTATGGAAATCTTAATAAGTAGGGGGTCTCCGTGGGCTCCTGAACCAATGGTAGAATCTGTTCAATCTTCAGGGTTGCAGGATTGATACCTGGCAGGGACAGCTGAGCCGCTAATTTTGTTTGCGGTAGATAAAATGAGTCCCTGTCGACACAAATTTAAGTTCTATTTAATTGAAAGATTGCGTCTAGTGTCTGTATTTTAAACCTGAGCAATACAAATCACGGGGGCAGCCATGTTGTTGTAGAATGTTGGGTCTGATTGACTAATAGTTACCTCCCTGGATGTTGGCCAATAGTAACTTCCCAAAATTCCAGAAAGCGGATTTAACGTGACATCGGCTATAATAAAAATTAGATTGCCGAAATTCCCGCAAACACACCTGTCTTGTCTTTTTTTAAAGTCACAAATGAAATGTATGTATAATAGTATACGGAAAAGACGCTGCCAGTTGTAGAATACTCTTCACACAGTGTTTCGCTTTATTAATCCTATTGTGATCCTTTCTTGGTTAAACACTTTGCTATGAGGTCTACATCCTCCCCACGATATTAATAAAAGGTTCTACCCCATCAAGAGAGAATTGCAGGCAATTACAATTTCAGCTGAATTTCTCGGACTCTGCTACATTGGCCTCAAGTTTGAAATTTCCTTGTTAATTCATGAAAAAAAGCCCCTAACGATCTGCCCCCCCTCCCCCTCTATTCCAAGCAAAACATAGAAAGATAATTTAGTAACTAAATAAGTCGGCCTGAATCTCTATTTAGTTTAGAGACTTTGGCATTACTCGCTTCGTTATTATACATTATGATGTAGTGATCTTTCTGCAGTCTTATTCCCAGCCTGTTTAAAAATTCAGTGTTCTCCCTGATATAAGTTAAAGTAACTGAGGGGCATGTACTAAAAAAACGCAAATATATTTTATGTGCACAACTATTTTTGCACTTTGCTCCTATTGCAATGTACTAAATATTTAACACGCCAATAGTACATACGAGCAAATTGCGAATAAAAACAGGCAATTTGGCGAATATTTTTTCTACCTCTTTCGATAGCGCTCGCTAAAAGCTGGTGTAATTTTCACGCGCAAATAAGAATTATTTTTCACAAAATATTCGCAAAACTCTTTAGCAATGCGCAAATCTAATCGCAATTTATTAGCGCAACCGGAAAATGCACGCTAAATAAAAATAAACAGAAGAGGTGCAAATGGGGGAAAACAAGCGCAAAATGTTACAAATAGTCGCAAACTGCTCCTTACACATGTTTTACCTACTTTTTTCCCCCCACTGCACTTGTTTAGTAGATGACCCCCTTTATGTGTTAGTTCTTGCTCTCTGAGGTCTGATAATCCCCCCCCTCTGCCCCTTTTTTTTTTTTTGCCGTGTCGCAGGGTACTGGTGTGGCGTTGAGCTGGATAAACCTCACGGCAAGAACAATGGCTCCATTTCTGGGGTTCAGTATTTTACATGTCCTCCCAAGTATGGGGTCTTTGCACCTCCATCGAGAGTTCAGAGGTGAGAATTTTTTTGTTTTTTTTTTTGTTTCCCTTATTCATAAAGATTTGGAGTTTGTAGTAATAACCTGAGGCTTAAGAAAATTGTATCACCGAAACTTTTATTTTTACTGTCAATGTAGAGAATAAAAAAAATTATCAAAAAGGATCTATACATTGTGTTGGCAAAACTGCATTAAAAGCCAGTTCATTTGCAGTACAAGCTACAGAGGATGTCCTACAAATGAGACCATTTAAAACACAGTTTTCTCTTTATTTGCTAACGATTTTGCCAGCACCATGTATAAATCATTTTCAATATATTCTCTCCCCCCCCCCCCCCCCAATCCCCCTAACGTTTTTCTGTGACAAAAGGATCGATCTACCAATTCCAAATTTTCCGAGCAATGAAGACACGTGTTTGATGTACAGTGTTCTCTCCAACTCTCATGTCCTTTTTTACCTTTTTTTTTTTTTTTTTTTTTAATGTTCCCATAAAATATTGGTAATTTTGCCGGAGGAAGAATTTTCACTGCACACGTATGATATTCCTCGAGCGGAGAGCTAGCAGAAAACTTTCCTTATAAAGGATCTCCATCACCTAAGCATTATTAGGATTATAGATCTTAGTCCGTACCACCATCCCTGGCTTAATAACCAGGATCAGAGGTCACCAGAACAAAGCGGAACCAGGGATTATGTTTTGTTTCTCTGTGATGTACCATGTGGGATTTAGTCTTTATTTAGTGCAGTGGGTCTGTACCTTTACCAAAAGATAATCAGAAATGGTAGTGACCTGATGTCCTTTATTATCTTGGCAGAATCTCTGGTTCACTGGACTCTCTTTCAGAAATCCCGTCCAACAAACTGAATTATTCCTTCCCAGGTGAGTGGATTTTCTGATATTTCTGTGTTCTTAATGTGATGAAGTTTCTGAAATAATAACACTAGCATGGTGCCAAGCACTAGGGGCCACATCCCCCCCTTCTCCACCCCTATTGGTTATGGCCCAAAGGAAGTGTTATCACACTTACTGTTTCCTTCTTGGAGCAGGTGTTTCCTGTGTACCTGATGGTGCCCCCCGGTGTGGGTGGTCCGCACAGATGGTCCTCACTCCTATCTCCCCTGTTCATTCACTGTGATTGGTCTCTGGGAACCAAATCAGCAGTAATTTAAGCTCTTAAATAGATCCTCATTTTCGTAGCTCAAACTAAATGACTCCATCGCGATATAAGTTCAGTAATTGCTAAATCAATGGTTTAAGTCCCAGACATGTTAAAATAAAGGCACTTCTCATTTTTTACCTTAATTAGCATCCCCCCTACACAATTTGAAGGTATGATTGCATACCATTATATCCTCCCTGCTTTAAATTCGAAGAATGTTGTTTAATCTTCCTTTCTCATTTTATTTTCTGATTGACACAGCCATCTTTTATTTGTTCCTTTTTAATACTTTTATTTTTCTTTTATCTCTGTCACTATTATCTGAAATATTTTAATAACCTTTTTATTGCTTGTTTTGCGTCCTTTATTACTTTCCTTGTAGTTATTCTATTATTCCCTCTGATGTAAACTAAATTCCACATCTGTTTTTCTTGTTTTTTTGTTACTTCCTGGTGTTTTTCGTTGATTATACACATCGAATTTGTTCTGTTAAGAGTTGTCCCAATATAAAAATTCTGCTATAAATGGTAACTTTTTGACAGTCCTTCAAAAGTGTCATTGTCTGTTTTAAAGATAATACAGTTTCATATATAGGTGTGTAATGGATGACAATTTAATATAGATTATTATACCAATGGCTACAGGTGTCAACTTCAGCTAATTTCCCAGGGATACATGTTCTACATGGTGCAGAAAGAGCATGCAAAGTGCAGCCCAACTGTATAGAGAATTTGTAAATTCAGACACAATCCAGTTAATCACGGTGGAGATCTCAAAGCACCTGCCATTATTAATTAACTGGATTGTGTGTGTATATACATCCTACATACTGCCGGGCTGCACTTTACATGAATTGGATTGTGTGTGTGTATATACATCCTACATACTGCCGGGCTGCACTTTACATGAATTGGATTGTGTGTGTGTATATACATCCTACATACTGCCGGGCTGCACTTTACATGAATTGGATTGTGTGTGTGTGTGTGTGTGTGTGTGTGTGTGTGTATATATCCTACATACTGCCGGGCTGCACTTTACATGAAATGGATTGTGTCTGTGTGTATATACATCCTACATACTGCCGGGCTGCACTTTACATGAATTGGATTGTGTCTGTGTGTATATACATCCTACATACTGCCTGGCTGCACTTTACATGAAGTGGATTGTGTGTGTGTATATACATCCTACATACTGCCAGCCTGCACTTTACATGAATTGGATTGTGTGTGTGTGTGTGTGTATATACATCCTACATACTGCCGGGCTGCACTTTACATGAATTGGATTGTGTGTTTGTGTATATACATCCTACATACTGCCGGGCTGCACTTTACATGAATTGGATTGTGTGTGTGTGTATATATACATCCTATATACTGCCAGGCTGCACTTTACATGAATTGGATTGTGTCTGTGTGTATATCCATCCTACATACTGCCAGGCTGCACTTTACATGAATTGGATTGTGTGTGTGTGTGTATATACATCCTACATACTACCGGGCTGCACTTTACATGAATTGGATTGTGTGTGTATTTACATCCTACATACTGCTGGGCTGCACTTTGCATGAATTGGATTGTGTGTGTGTATATACATCCTACATACTGCCGGGCTGCACTTTGCATGAATTGCATTGTGTGTGTGTGTGTGTATACATCCTACATACTGCCAGGCTGCACTTTACATGAATTGGATTGTGTGTGTGTGTATATACATGCTACACGTTCCATGAATTGGATTGTGTGTGTGTGTGTGTGTATATACATCCTACATACTGCCGGGCTGCACTTTACATGAATTGGATTGTGTGTGTGTGTGTATATATACATCCTACATACTGCCGGGCTGCACTTAACATGAATTGGACTGTGTATGTGTGTGTGTGTGTGTGTGTGTATATCCATCCTACATACTGCCGGGCTGCACTTTACATGAATTGGATTGTGTGTGTGTATATATACATCCTACATACTGCCGGGCTGCACTTTACATGAATTGGATTGTGTGTGTGTGTGTATATATACATCCTACATACTGCCGGGCTGCACTTTACATGAATTGGATTGTGTGTGTGTGTGTATATATATATATCCTACATACTGCCGGGCTGCACTTTACATGAATTGGATTGTGTGTGTGTGTATATATACATCCTACATACTGCCGGGCTGCACTTTACATGAATTGGATTGTGTGTGTGTGTATATATACATCCTACATACTGCCGGGCTGCACTTTACATGAATTGTATTGTGTGTGTGTGTATATATACATCCTACATACTGCCGGTCTGCACTTTACATGAATTGGATTGTGTGTATATACATCCTACATACTGCCGGGCTGCACTTTACATGAATTGGATTGTGTGTGTGTGTGTGTATATACATCCTACATACTGCCAGGCTGCACTTTACATGAATGGGATTGTGTGTGTGTGTATATACATCCTACATACTGCCGAGCTGCACTTTACATGAATTGGATTGTGTGTGTGTATATACATCCTGCATACTGCCGGGCTGCACTTTACATGAATTGGATTGTGTGTGTGTGTATATACATCCTACATACTGCCAGACTGCACTTTACATGAATTGGATTGTGTGTGTGTGTATATACATCCTACATACTGCTGGGCTGCACTTTACATGAATTGGATTGTGTGTGTGTATATACATCCTACATACTGCCGGGCTGCACTTTACATGAATTGGATTGTGTGTGTGTGTGTATATACATCCTACATACTGCCGGGCTGCACTTTACATGAATGGGATTGTGTGTGTGTATATACATCCTACATACTGCCGGGCTGCACTTTACATGGATTGGATTGTGTGTGTGTGTATATACATCCTACATACTGCCGGGCTGCACTTTACATGGATTGTGTGTGTGTGTATATACATCCTACATACTGCCGGGCTGCACTTTACATGAATTGGATTGTGTGTGTGTGTGTATATACATCCTACATACTGCCAGGCTGCACTTTGCATGCTCTTTCTGCACCATGTAGAACACTTATGGTCCTGGAAACCTGTCCCATGTTGGATGCTATTAATAGCATATTCTTTATCTTTGACTGTACATTGTAAGGTGGGGATTAGCTGTCCCATTGCACGAACCAGAAAGTAAACTAAACTAATATTTTTTTGGAATGAATCCTTCGTTATCCTTTTGTATCCAAAATATCCAGCAAATCTTAGAACTATTGATAAATGGCGCTACTGTTGGTGCCTCTACATGCTTATTAGGGTTGTATCCATTCCTCTCCTTGGGTGCTGGAAAGAGTAAAATATCCAACACCAATTTGAATCCATGGAGACTAATGATTGATCTGATAAATATCACAGAATCCTAAACAAAAAGAATAAAGACAAATAACAGTGTATTGGAAGTAACCGTTCTTAGATAGGGAGTGATTTCCTTACAGAATATTATCCATTGACTCCTGAGAAAGCTGCACAAGCTCCAAAGCTATGTGTGGGGGGATCTGATTCATGATGTTTCCCAAGTCCAGTGTGAACGTATCTGGGGTGGAATCCTTCCTTAGAAGTGGTGTTGGCATCGTGCAAACTATTTCATTTATATGTTTAAAGAATGAGCAGCAAAGATGCTTTAATAAAAGAATAGAAATAAAATATCGCAATGAGCCGTCCTTGGTCTTTATAGCTGTATCTGGGGGCGGACATGTTGTTTAGAATCTTGGGTCAGATCTGTTACATGAACCTTCATCTGACTCAAGATTCTAAGCAAAATGTCTGTCCCTTGATAGAGCCATAAAGAGTGAAGATTCTAAACAACATCTCTGCCCCCTGATAGAGCTATACAGAGCAAAGATTCTAAACAACATGTCCGCCCCTGATAGAGCTATACAGAGCAAGGATTCTAAACAACATGTCCGCCTCCTGATAGAGCCATAAAGAATGAAGATTCTAAACAACATGTCCAGCCCCTGATAGAGCTATACAGAGCAAAGATTCTAAACAACATGTCCTCCCCCTGATAGAGCTATACAGAGCAAAGATTCTAAACAACATGTCAGCCCCCTGATAGAGCTATACAGAGCAAAGATTCTAAACAACATGTCCGCCCCCTGATAGAGCTATATAGAGCAAAGATTCTAAACAACATGTCTACCTCCTGATAGAGCTATACAGGGCAAAGATTCTAAACAACATGTCCGCCCCTTGAGAGAGCTATACAGAGCAAAGAGGCCTCAGGACAGTACTTTCAATTCTTTCATTAAAGCATTTATATTTAAAACCTCTACACATTGTCATTTTTCAGGTAAGCATGGCTTAATTTTTTGCTGGCTATTATCTTTTAATCAGCGAGAACAAAACCTGATACACTTTTTTTTTTTAAATAATTATTTTTTAACTTCTCTTCTGTAAGTTATCAAAACACTGTGGAGGTCAAATTCCCGTACTGCAAAGGGTCGAGAGGCACAATAAGGCGCAGTCGCCGTTTATTTATAATGGCGATTGCGCCTTTTTTAAAAAATTAATCCCACCACTGAATCCCCGGCGCTAGACTTCAAACACCTGTGTTTTTTGCAATGAGCGCCAGCGCAAGCACAAAGTACACAAATAGTACACGCAGAGCAGACTCCCGACACTTTTTAGGCTTTATTTGTAGCCACACACCGGTAGCGCTATTATATTGCGTGATTTGCTTCTGCGACGTGTTTATACATGACTACCCTTTTCACTTTACCTACCTGAAGGGAACCAGTCATTCATACTTACTATATATGTCCGCCATCTTCTGTATTTTGGCTGCGTCTTCAACAACTTGTGGATCTCATTGTATACGTTTAAGAGCTAGAAATTTATGTGCAAGAGGTGATTTCTTTTATTTTTTTTTAAATATCCCTGTCATTGGCAACACAGGTTGAGTATCCTATCCAGAAATCCGTTATCCAAACATCCTTAGGATTTTGCCCCAAGTTGTAAATCCCACACACACCTGCACACACCAGTGTATTCAGTGTCCAGCCCCCTTAAGCTGTAATATAGCCTTTCCATGCATGCTCGGATTCCCCCACACCCACAAAGGGTCATACAATGACACGTGTGCAGACCTGACACGCCAACGGCAGGTTCCCAACGACGCCTCACATCACATCACAGCTACATCACAGTAACAGTGATTTATTTACTCTACACAGTATTTACATTGATATTACTGGATTCCATGAGTGACAATGATCTGTTATCCAAAATACTTCTGGTCACAAGCATTTCGGATAAGGTTTCTCCACCTGTAAAACTTTAAGAAATACAGCACCATGGATTATGGGGATTAAAGCCAGATTGTGCAGTACCTTTCGGGGCTTTTCTTGTGCTTTGTAGAAGACTAGATCACATTTCCGACCGCCAATCACATTCTATGTTTGTATGTCCGATTCAGACACAGGTTGACAATGAATCCGGGATAGTTATACAGTCACCATGTTCCTACATCCCCAGGAGTTGTGTTATGTGTAATAAAATCAGTGATCTGTCGGTTTGAGCATTAAACTCGGTGTGATCTTTACAGGTTTCAGACGAAGTTACAGCTCGACGTCCACAGCTGCGTCACAAAGAGAGACGGACAGGCGACATTCTGTTGGAAGGTAAGCAACCCGTTCCCTTTACGCTCTGTCAATGCATGTCTCCAGATCTATATTAGTAGCAGGGCAGTAACGAGGGTGAACGATGAAATCACATCAGAGTCTGGATATGAAGCTATATGGCATCATGTGAAACTCTGCCCGGAATAGTAAGAGACCTACAGCTCCCTCGTCATCAGAAGAGCTCACATGGACCTACCGTGAGAAGATGACCCACCAAACCAGTCAAGCATCTCACGAAGCGGTGGATCGGATTTTTATTTGTTCTACAAAATAACCAAGGAACTATATTGATATTGGGGTGCTATGTCTTATTCATGCCTCGGGTACAGAGAGAGCTAGCTACGTCTCTGATATAACATCTGGCTGTTTATAGAGCATTAAGCGGTGCCCAAAACGCATGCTGATGTGCCCAAAGACTGGTCCAACTTTTGGGTATCGACCTCGTCTCTATTATTTATAGCCCCGTAGGTTCTGCTTTGAAATAGAAAATCCAGACCCTACATGATGGCACCCCCTCTCTCACCAGGGAATTTCATACTTTAATTGTCCTTAAGTTTCCCTTCTTTTGTAGCCACGTGTTCTTTGTACATTGACCACGCCCCTTGTTTACATTCATAGTATGTGTGTGTAATATATATATATATATATATATATTTGCACTCTGCAAACCAAACGTACTTTCTATTTCGTTTGAGCCTATTTCCTTCTATTAAGTGCACACTGTTTATGTTTTTTTGTTCGTTATGTTGGGTGCATCATGCCTTATTAAAGCGCCGCACACCTCACCTCTGCAGCAGAAATGTGTAAATCACCTGCGCAAATAAAGCCACCCCTGCCACGTCTCCTCCATGACCCCTCTGGAATGTCATTATCTTTGTTTTGCAGCTTGAGATTATTCTAATTTCGCCTGCCCTGTGTACACTGCCTTTTACAACCTGTCGCTTTGCAAATCAGCCAGTCGCCTCGTTAGTGAGCCATGGCTAGTATAGAAGGCAGGATTACAATGCGTCGGGCCTGCTTGACGTGGCTCAGTTACTGCACCTTTAGAAATAGTCTGACCGGTTATCAGCAGCCGTAAACCATGGATAAAAAGGTTCCCTTGAATAGGTTCTGAGGCCCAAACACT
This sequence comes from Pelodytes ibericus, assembly GCA_036172795.1. NCBI lineage: Eukaryota > Metazoa > Chordata > Amphibia > Anura > Pelodytidae > Pelodytes > Pelodytes ibericus. The sequence goes on from CM069862.1 coordinate 13,711,468, forward strand.
TACCACTGACGTGGATTAATAAGAAACGTATCCCCTGGGGTGGTGCAATGCCTGCCACGTCACAGAGGGATACGCATTGAACCCTTACACTAATTGATCAGGCAGTGCTGTCAACACCAGGCCAATGCTTTAATAAACCAACTAATGTACAAGTCACCTGAGTGGAGCATGGTTAAGTGGATACAAAGCAACCCTATTGTGTTGGAAGTCTGTGTGTATTTGGCTAGGCCAACATAATAGCACAGAGGTCCATCAGAAATCCTACTGGGTTATTTCGTTCAGCCATTTAACAGAAGGAGATTCTAGGTTCTCTGTTTAGGAAGGGGTGTATGTACAATTAGGCTGGAAGGTATCGTAGTGGCAACTCTTCACTTATTAAAACCTTCTGAAGACCCTGGCAATAGATTCAGGATACAATTTTTTGAATTTTTTTTCAATGTTATTTTGTTAGAAAGTCTGTTTGATGTGATCCTCCCAGCGAGCGGGGTGGATACGCGCATTTGTGTATGTGCGGCTTGATATATTGTCATTTTTTTTATTTTTTACTTATCTCTTTGTTAAATATTAAAAAAATCAGATTTTTATTTTAAACAATCTATTAAAGTAGAATAACACCGAATGTGTCGGCAGATAAACATTTGGCTCATCTAGTCTGCCCAATTTCTGCCTAAAAAATATTTTTACTTTTCTGTAACCTTATGCTCTTTCATTGTATTAACCTCTACCACTATTCGATGCATCCACTACCCTCTGTAAATTAATATCTAATGATCTTAATTTAAACCCTTTGCCCCTCTAATTTAAGACTGCTTGTCTACTTGTTGTGTTCGATTTTTTTATTTTAAAAATACTCTCCTCCTACCATGTTGATTTCCTTTTTATGTATTTACATTTTTCTATCATATCTCCTCTTTCTTCCAAGCTATACATGTAAGAGTTGGCATCTATACATAGATTCATGGGGCCATCGTCCCATCTAACGTTCATTATGAAGCCACCTTTGTATTTCCCAGTGTTTCCGCAAGTGATTTGACTCTTCTCTCTCTGTGCAGGTCCAAGAAGCCTGTTCTACGGAGAAGCTGGAGCAGCTCGACAACCACGAGCACCAGTGATGGAGCGGTGAAGCTCCACAAGGGCTCCCAAGTCTTACTGACCAGCTCCAACGAGATGGGCATCATCCGCTACATCGGCCCCACCGACTTTGCCCCAGGCACGTGGCTGGGCCTGGAACTCCGGAACGCCAAAGGAAAAAATGACGGATCCGTGGGGGAGAAACGGTACTTCACCTGCAAGCAGAACCACGGGGTCCTGGTCCGACCCAGCAGGGTCACCTACCGAGGGATCAACGGGTCAAAACTCGTGGACGAAATCTGCTGACTGAAGTCTCTCTGATGACTCGTACCTTAATGACAATTATTAATCTGTCAATGTAAATTAATAAGATATTATTTTGTGATAAGCTCTATAGGAGTCACCTCTTTCTAATTTTTTGACACGTCTTCTACTTTTCTTTCAAAGGACAACTGTAGCAAAAAATGTTTAATTGAAAGATTATAAATCATTTACACTTGATACAAAGAAATTCTTTAATGAAAGAATAAAAGTTAAGTACCTTATTAAGCCTTCTTTACTCCATATTGTTCACTCAGGGGGCAGACATGTTGGTTAGAATCTTTACTCCATATAGTTCTCTCAGGGGGCGGACATGTTGGTTAGAATCTTTACTCCATATCGTTCTCTCAGGGGGCAGACATGTTGGTTAGAATCTTTACTCCATATAGCTCTCTCAGGGGGCAGACATGTTGGTTAGAATCTTTACTCCATATCGTTCTCTCAGGGGGCGGACATGTTGGTTAGAATCTTTACTCCATATCGTTCTCTCAGGGGGCAGACATGTTGGTTAGAATCTTTACTCCATATAGCTCTCTCAGGGGGCAGACATGTTGGTTAGAATCTTTACTCCATATCGTTCTCTCAGGGGGCGGACATGTTGGTTAGAATCTTTACTCCATATCGTTCTCTCAGGGGGCAGACATGTCCGCCCCCTGAGAGAATGATATGGAGTAAAGATTCTAAACAACATGTCTGCCTCCTGGTGGAGCTATATGGGGTAAAGATGGCTCAATAAGGTACTTTACTTTCATTAAAGTATTTCTATATAACTTGATCCCAAGTAAATTTTTTGCTACAGTTGTCCTTTTAAAGACACTTAATAACCTAAACACTGTTTATATTGTGAATGAAGAGCATAACATATTCATCAAAACTGATCCATACATTGTATTGGCGGAACTGCACGCCAATACAAATATTAAATAAGCAGGGTTAAAATGATACCATTTATTGGCGAACAGAGTTTGGTTGCAAGCTTTGAAGACCAACTTGTTGGGTCACTTCCTCAGGCATAAAATGGAATGGACCTAGCAAGCTTTGCAACCAAACTCTCAGTTCCCCAATAAATGGTATCCGTTTAACCCCACTTGTTTCCTGTTTTTCCCCGGCTGACACAGTACTACTCCTTTAACTGATGCAAACCTTAAAGGAGAAGTGTTTTGATTTTGTCTGTGGTGTCCCCTGTTTGATATGCAAGTCACACCAATTTCAAAGTAGGTCATTTTACATATCAAAAGGAGTAAACCAAAGCCAGTTTTGATATATTTAACAGGGTAATGGGATAAAACATGCATAGAAAACTGCAGGTGATGTCATAATTGGCAGACACCACTGACACATTTAAGTCTCTTTTCCCTTTATGCAATTCTGCTAATGTGTAGATCATTTTCATTACTTTAATCTCTATATTCACAGTATAACCCATGTTTAGGTGACCTAGTCCATTTAATTATTTTTTTTTGTCCCCTTTTGTTTCCCATCTAGATTTACTGGGAACAGTCATCAAAATGTTTTGGGGATAAGTAAAGACTCATTTAAAATATATATATCAACTTTTCAGCACATTACTTCTGGCACTTAAAGCAGCATATGCTAGTCACCTGCTGGGCTGAGATATGATTAATAGTGTGTGTGTGTGTGTGTGTGTATATGTATATATATGTATTCATTTCTTTATATATTCCCAAAGCATTTTGAATGCCAGAATCACTTTAAGTTTATATTATAATTTAAATGGAATATATCTCCTACCCTATAATTTTCTTTGAGTTTTAAATGTACTATATAATTAACGTTTTTTCTTTTATGTTATGTCTTCCAGAAAAAAATGTTTTAGATACGTTGACAAAAAACGTAATGAATCTCAATACGTCCAGAGTATAAGCCTTGTTAAAATGGCTGTTTGCTGTAGGAAGCCATTTTTCATTTTCTTTGTTCACTTCCTGTTATGACTCACTTCCTCTTCCTGTACAGGAAGTTTACAGAACCATGGAGTCTAATCTCCAAGAGTAATAGTAAAAAGGGAGGAGATTTATATTTTAGGTTCTTTATTATTTTTTTTCTCTGACTTGTTTACCTTCGGGTAAAATTGAGGGCAGCTGACTGTGTTCGTTTGTAAATAGTATTATAAATACAGGTTACAGTTTTGAGTTGGAATCGAACTTCTTATATGGATGTAGGAGAGTTAATACTAAGCACTTTTGAACCTTGAATGTATATCCTGTTGCACATTATTTTTCTAGAAAAATGCAGCAACATTTCTTGGCCATTCTTAGAAAAAATAAATAAAATGAATGATAGAAAAATCAAAGGACACTTGCAATAGTTGTTTTTTAATGAGGTTATAGTGTCCAATATGTATTAAAGCACAAGCAGTCTCTACCATGTATGGCACAGCCTTACAGAGACCGTGAGTTTTAGAATACGCGGTGTGTAATTGGTTTCCATGGCGATTTCTCCATTTTTTTTAGAACCCCGCCACAGAACGGTCCTTATATGTATGTAACGGATCAGGAGGAAGATTAGAGAATCGTAGGTCTCTGTCTTTTTTTTTCTTTTTCGTATGGATTGTGTTTTTGTTACTTTTAAGAAAAGGGCTATAATAAAAATCCTGTTCCCCCCCCCCCCTTACTAATGCAACTCAGATACTTTTCTCATGCGCTGATTGGACTGTTGCAATGTTGCTGATGATGTTGATTTATAGGCTTCGTATTCTTCAACCTTTTTGCTTTCCAGTGAGACGTCTATAGATAGAACCCTGGGGCGGAGGGGGCATCAAGACCTGGAGGATCGTGGGGCGTCAGGTTTCCCTTGTAGGATATTATGCATCACAGATAATAAGTATTAAAGGACATTCCAGCAAAAAACAAAGTTCTGTTTAACTTAAAGACTGCGTCGGGTGTAGGCATTTTAAATAGAAAGTCTTTAATGAAAGAATATGAATAAAGTTCCGTAATGAGCCGTATTTGCTCTGTATAGCTCTATTAAGGGGCAGACATTATATATAATCTTGGGTCAGATAAATGAGGATCTGAGACAAGATGTCTGCCCCCGATAGAGCTACACAACTAGAGAGGGCTAAGTGAGCACTTCATTTGTGTTCTTTTATTAAAGCATTTCTGCTTCGAACGTGGACATTTTAATTAAACGTTACTTCATCTTTTTGTTGACTGTCCTTTAAGCGATATGCTCTGCATGGCAGGAAAGCCGTAATACAATATTGGCCGCCCTTTATTTGTACTAAGACTTTAAACTGTACCTTGTGCCAAGCATATGAAAGAAGGAATGTATTACAAGTACATGACCTCCATTGGCTTCCGGTGGCGGGTGCCCAGCTGGCCGCATATATTATTGTGGGGTACATGTGTCCTCCCCATCGGCCGTGGTCTGTGAATGAACCAGTTTGGACCATTTTACAAACTTGCAGAACAAAATGGGTCTCTAGAATGGCATGTGTCCTGCATCACAGGGGGGGTAGCTTAGAGGGGTCTTTAATCCAATGTGGGATTTTTGGGAGAAGTGGTGTAGATGTTGTTGGCCAGAGTCTGGATTATTTCACTGGACCTGGGAACGGATTCTTTATTTCTAAGAGCTTAATTTATGAAAGGGAGAAGTGCTAGGAACTGACAATTTAATTTCAAACTTAAGGCCAAAGTAGCAGAGCTTTTTTGGGATTCGATTGAATTGGATCAATGAAACTTCTGCTTGATCTACCGGCTCTCAGTGACTCAGTCTTTACTCTGGCACATTTTATAGCCGTTTATTTACTAAAAGGAACATGTTCTGAATGCAGATCCTTATTGGCAGTTCCTGTAACCTTGCTAAAGCGTTTTAACATCTTCAAGTGCTTAATAAAGCTAGGATAGGCCCAAAGCTGACGCATTTTACCACCTGATGCACAGGCCACAGATTTCTTGGTACGATTATGTGGACCCTGTAATTGATTTGTGGTGGTCAATGGCACAAGCAAGTAATGTTCCTGGCCGGGCTTTGCCTGATTTGAAGGCAAGTTGCAAAGAAACGTTACCGGATGGATATCCGTGCTAAACATCATTTTATTTTTTGTTTTCTTGAATTTGTTTGCAAGTTTATCTTCTCTAAACCCCTGGAAAGTAGCGTCCGCATCTAGATCCCAAGTATAAGTAGATTCCTCTTCCTGTACAGGGCCAGCTGGCTCCAAGAAGAAGGAAAGTTAATGCAGATCCCCTACCAGGCCCTCATTGGATTCTCTTCGCAAAACCCGATCTCTTCATCAATGGATCTGACTGGTTTATTCCCAGTGTCGAGTTATTACATCTTATGGCAGCTTTGCACAGACCCTGGCAGCTGCCATGCGTTTAACAAATCTCTTGGGACCCCCCTTGACCCAAGTTGTCCATGAGAAGCTTCACCAATAGAAGCAAAAATGAAATATCCTTTGCCACTGCTCTGAAGAAAACCCGACGTCTGTCTTTACAGATATCGCTGGTTTACCCTGAGCGCTGCCTCTCGGCTGAGGCAGAGCTCTTTGATATTGTCTGTGTGCGCCACCATCCAAAGTACGTTGTTTTTTCTTTGTGACCATGTTTTTCTTTTTACACCTTCCCCGCTCAGTCGTCATTTGACCAGTAATTGGTCTGCCGACGGTTAATGAAGATGTCGTTATGTTTGTTCTGTTTCATATAACGCAAAGATTAGAAGAGCCAATCAGTAACGAGCAGAATGATGACATACATGACCATGTGTCTGAAACTTGTGCATTGAACTCTTCTGTAAATTTGTAATTAATTGTTAACTTTTCTGTATTGCACTATGGCAACAGATGGAATAAATACAGTGAAATCTTCTTGTTTTCTATTTAATTTTCTCATAAACACACCATATATACCATATGCCATATTATGGGCTCTACTCACTAATGTAGCAATGCTTTGGGTGAGTCTGCGACGTGCTATGTTCGACTCACCTGTATCTCACATTTAGTTGTATGTTCTTAAAGGAGAAGTGGATATCACAGCCGGACAGATATCTTAAAATTGGGAATGAAATCGGGTTTTGTTTGTGGTCATGGAGTTCAGTCCTGAAACTTTACAGATCTGTCTCTATCTCCCCATCTGTGCTTAAGACTTGCAGCTGCTAATTGGGATATTTACTGGGAGCGATTGCTACAAAGTGAGCTGACCCAATCCCAATAACTTTTCATCTAGCTGACTTAATTATACCTAGAAACATGAAATGTATCGGCAAATGAATTATAAGTTCATAATCTTGCACTTGTCCACATTAAATGTCAGTTGCCACAGCTCTGACCATTTTTCTAGTTTAGCAAAATCATTTGCCATTTGGCTTATCCCTCCATGAATATCAACCCTGCTGCAAATCTTTGTATCATCAGCAAAAAGACATACTTTGCCAACAAAACCTTCTGCAATATCGCTAATAAAAATATTACAGAGAATGGGTCCAAGTACAGATCCCTGAGGTACCCCACTGGTAACAAGAAAGACCAGGTGAGCTGAACATTCCCTCCGACTGAATCAACTATACATTGTGCAGCGACAAACCTGGTGAGTTTCTCCTGCTAGAAGAGCAGTGTTGGCCCTGTATAATGCATTGTTATAAAGCGACAGTGTGTAAAGATGGAACTCTGCATTATCCATGGCCAGCTGAGCTCTTCTATATATTCTTGTATACATTGTGCAGGGTCTGGTGAGTTTCTCCTGCTAGAAGAACAGAGTTGGCCCTGTATAATGCATTGTTATAAAGTGACAGTGTGTAAAGATGTAACTCTGTATTATCCATGGCCAGCTGAGCTCTTCTATATATTCCTCTATACATTGTGCAGGGTCTGGTGAGTTTCTGCTGCTAGAAGAACAGAGTGGGTCCTGTATAATGCATTGTTATAAAGTGACAGTGTGTAAAGATGTAACTCTGCATTATCCATAGCCAGCTGAGCTCTTCTATATATTCTTCTATACATTGTGCAGGGTCTGGTGAGTTTCTCCAGTTAGAAGAACAGAGTTGGTTTCTGTATAATGCATTGTTATAAAGTGACAGTGTGTAAAGATGTAACTCTGTATTATCCATGGCCAGCTGAGCTCTTCTATATATTCTTCTATACATTGTGCAGGGTCTGGTGAGTTTCTCCTGCTAGAAGAACAGAGTTGGTCCTGTATAATGCATTGTTATAAAGTGACAGTGTGTAAAGATGTAACTCTGCATTATCCATGGCCAGCTGAGCTCTTCTATATATTCTTCTATACATTGTGCAGGGTCTGGTGAGTTTCTCCTGCTAGAAGAACAGAGTTGGCCCTGTATAATGCATTGTTATAAAGTGACAGTGTGTAAAGATGTAACTCTGCATTATCCATGGCAAGCTGAGCTCTTCTATATATTCTTCTATACATTGTGCAGGGTCTGGTGAGTTTCTCCTGCTACAAGAACAGAGTTGGCCCTGTATAATGCATTGTTATAAAGTGACAGTGTGTAAAGATGTAACTCTGTATTATCCATGGCCAGCTGAGCTCTTCTATATATTCTTATATACATTGTGCAGGGTCTGGTGAGTTTCTCCTGCTACAAGAACAGAGTTGGCCCTGTATAATGCATTGTTATAAAGTGACAGTGTGTAAAGATGTAACTCTGTATTATCCATGGCCAGCTGAGCTCTTCTATATGTTCTTCTATACATTGTGCAGGGCCTGGTGAGTTTCTCGAAAGCATAGGACATCTGGAGATATTCTGTTTGGAGAAGGTTTCTCTGTTGTCATCGTGTGCAGGATCCGCTAGTAAACACATGTAATGGAGTGTGCGGCAGCTCTCTACGCATTCAACCCTATCGCATCATGTTCTGAACTTGGGAATGTTTACTTAATAAATGGAATTTCCAGAGCTATGTTCTTGGCCGGCAAATTATAGTGAGAATCGAATGCATGTCACCTATAGATAAAGCGGGTTATCTGTTATCATACCTATAGAGCATCAGGAATATCCTTCATCTCAAGGAAATAGGACCAGACTTAATGTTTTAATATTCACATCTCTAACATTTCTATTCTCAATCTCAGTGTTACTTGTGTTTCTTAAAGGTACTGCGTCACCTAAATACTATTAATACTGTGCATGAAGATCATAAAAAAAAGAAATCTAAAATGATCTATACATTGTGTTAGCTGAATTATACTGATATCATCAACTAAGAGAAAACATTTCCCATTGCAAACATTGCATATGAAGTCACAGGTGATGTCATAGACTCCACACACATATTTAAAACACATTTTTGCACAATACATGCATTTCATTTCCATTCTGCTTTCACTATGTATAGATCATTTTATTTGTCTTTATTCTCTATATTCTCAATACCAGCAATGTATAGGTGACTGTGTGCCTTTCATGATTCATTGTGATGTATAGACATTGCTTACTGGACATCTCCTACCCCAGTTAACTACATAGAGAAGCGAAATATCTTTGGGTTAAAAATTCCTTTGATCTTTTGGGGGGCTAGCTCAATGTATAGCATATCCAGCGCAGTTTAACATTCAGCTCACTTATTATTTTATTATTCTAACATTGGAAAACATCTACAACTCCCATCATCCTCTGTTGTCTGTGGGTCAAGGATACGGATTTATTTTTTTAATCTTTTCACTGTATTCATTCCCCAGTGTGTTATTTTCATTATCTGCTCGTAATATATAATGAAACCATTAATTGTTTAATCTTAATTAGTAATTTTTAAAAAATGAGTAATGTCATAATTCAGACGGTGGATTTTTTTGAATAACCCACACGGTTTAGTAACTGTATCTACTGCAGAGCATCCACGTTAATGAAACATTAAATTCCACCTCGGTATTTCCCATAAAATGCGTATATTAATGGGAAAAATTCCTATTCCGTCTCTTGCTCCCGAGAACTGAATTCAGTTCCTTTTATCTGTTGCGTCTAATGCATGTGATTATTATAGGGGGAGAGCAATGTATGGTTTTATAGATCAGTGATATATGGTAATGTTCCAATCCCTTCATCTTAATTTAACAATCTGTTCAGTTTCCCAGGAGAGGATCCTAATGAGTCGCTTCACAGTGTCTGTCGGAAGAAGAGCAAAATATCTTCTATCAAGATAATATCACTGATTATACATATATAATATGACGCGTACTAAACAGGTGTGAGTGCTGTAAATACAATACATATATAATATGACGCGTACTAAACAGGTGTGAGTGCTGTAAATACTATACATATATAATATGACGCTTACTAAACAGGTGTGAGTGCTGTAAATACTATACATATATAATATGACGCTTACTAAACAGGTGTGAGTGCTGTAAATACTGTACATATATAATATGACACTTACTAAACAGGTGTGAGTGCTGTAAATACTATACATATATAATATGACGCGTACTAAACAGGTGTGAGTGCTGTAAATACTATACATATATAATATGACGCTTACTAAACAGGTGTGACTGCTGTAATTACTATACATATATAACATGACGCTTACTAAACAGGTGTGAGTGCTGTAAATACAATACATATATAATATGACGCGTACTAAACAGGTGTGAGCGCTGTAATTACTATACATATATAATATGACACTTACTAAACAGGTGTGAGCGCTGTAAATACAATACATATATAATATGACGCTTACTAAACAGGTGTGAGTACTGTAAATAGTAAGCGTCATATTATATATGTATTGTATTTACAGTACTCACACCTGTTTAGTAAGCGTCATATTATATATGTATAGTATTTACAGCACTCACACCTGTTTAGTAAGCGTCATATTATATATGTATTGTATTTACAGTACTCACACCTGTTTAGTAAGCGTCATATTATATATGTATAGTATTTACAGCACTCACACCTGTTTAGTAAGTGTCATATTATATATGTATAGTAATTACAGCACTCACACCTGTTTAGTAAGAATCATATTATATATGTATTGTATTTACAGTACTCACACCTGTTTAGTAAGTGTCATATTATATATGTATAGTAATTACAGCGCTCACACCTGTTTAGTAAGCGTCATATTATATATGTATTGTAAACAGGTGTGAGCGCTGTAATTACTATACATATATAATATGATTCTTACTAAACAGGTGTGAGTGCTGTAATTACTATACATATATAATATGACACTTACTAAACAGGTGTGAGTGCTGTAAATACTATACATATATAATATGACGCTTACTAAACAGGTGTGAGTACTGTAAATACAATACATATATAATATGACGCTTACTAAACAGGTGTGAGTGCTGTAAATACTATACATATATAATATGACGCTTACTAAACAGGTGTGAGTACTGTAAATACAATACATATATAATATGATGCTTACTAAACAGGTGTGAGTGCTGTAATTACTATACATATATAATATGATTCTTACTAAACAGGTGTGAGTGCTGTAATTACTATACATATATAATATGACACTTACTAAACAGGTGTGAGTGCTGTAAATACTATACATATATAATATGACGCTTACTAAACAGGTGTGAGTACTGTAAATACAATACATATATAATATGACGCTTACTAAACAGGTGTGTGTGCTGTAAATACTATACATATATAATATGACGCTTACTAAACAGGTGTGAGTGCTGTAAATACAATACATATATAATATGACGCTTACTAAACAGGTGTGAGCGTGTGCTGTAATTACTATACATATATAATATGACGCTTACTAAACAGGTGTGAGCGTGTGCTGTAATTACTATACATATATAATATGACGCGTACTAAACAGGTGTGAGCATGCTGTAAATACTATACATATATAATATGACGTTTACTAAACAGGTGTGAGTGCTGTAAATACTATACATATATAATATGACGTTTACTAAACAGGTGTGACTGCTGTAAATACTATACATATATAATATGACGCTTACTAAACAGGTGTGAGCGTGTGCTGTAATTACTATACATATATAATATGACGCGTACTAAACAGGTGTGAGCGTGTGCTGTAATTACTATACATATATAATATGACGCGTACTAAACAGGTGTGAGCATGCTGTAAATACTATACATATATAATATGACGTTTACTAAACAGGTGTGAGTGCTGTAAATACTATACATATATAATATGACGTTTACTAAACAGGTGTGACTGCTGTAAATACTATACATATATAATATGACGCTTACTAAACAGGTGTGAGTGCTGTAATTACTATACATATATAATATGACGCGTACTAAACAGGTGTGAGCATGCTGTAAATACTATACATATATAATATGACGTTTACTAAACAGGTGTGAGTGCTGTAAATACTATACATATATAATATGACGTTTACTAAACAGGTGTGACTGCTGTAAATACAATACATATATAATATGACGCTTACTAAACAGGTGTGAGCGTGTGCTGTAATTACTATACATATATAATATGACGCGTACTAAACAGGTGTGAGCGTGTGCTGTAATTACTATACATATATAATATGACGCGTACTAAACAGGTGTGAGCATGCTGTAAATACTATACATATATAATATGACGTTTACTAAACAGGTGTGAGTGCTGTAAATACTATACATATATAATATGACGTTTACTAAACAGGTGTGACTGCTGTAAATACTATACATATATAATATGACGCTTACTAAACAGGTGTGAGTGCTGTAATTACTATACATATATAATATGACGCGTACTAAACAGGTGTGAGCATGCTGTAAATACTATACATATATAATATGACGTTTACTAAACAGGTGTGAGTGCTGTAAATACTATACATATATAATATGACGTTTACTAAACAGGTGTGACTGCTGTAAATACAATACATATATAATATGACGCTTACTAAACAGGTGTGAGCGTGTGCTGTAATTACTATACATATATAATATGACGCGTACTAAACAGGTGTGAGCGTGTGCTGTAATTACTATACATATATAATATGACGCGTACTAAACAGGTGTGAGCATGCTGTAAATACTATACATATATAATATGACGTTTACTAAACAGGTGTGAGTGCTGTAAATACTATACATATATAATATGACGTTTACTAAACAGGTGTGACTGCTGTAAATACTATACATATATAATATGACGCTTACTAAACAGGTGTGAGTGCTGTAATTACTATACATATATAATATGACGCTTACTAAACAGGTGTGAGTGCTGTAATTACTATACATATATAATATGACGCTTACTAAACAGGTGTGAGCGTGTGCTGTAATTACTATACATATATAATATGACTCTTACTAAACAGGTGTGAGCGTGCTGTAAATACTATACATATATAATATGACGCTTACTAAACAGGTGTGAGCGTGTGCTGTAATTACTATACATATATAATATGACGCGTACTAAACAGGTGTGAGTGTGCTGTAAATACAATACATATATAATATGACGCTTACTAAACAGGTGTGAGCATGCTGTAAATACTATACATATATAATAGGACGCTTACTAAACAGGTGAGAGCGTGCTGTAAATACTATACATATATAATATGACGCTTACTAAACTGGTGTGAGCGTGTGCTGTAAATACTGTACATATATAATATGACGCTTACTAAACAAGTGTGAGTGCTGTAAATACTATACATATATAATATGACGCTTACTAAACAGGTGTGAGTGCTGTAATTACTATACATATATAATATGACGCGTACTAAACAGGTGTGAGCATGCTGTAAATACTATACATATATAATATGACGTTTACTAAACAGGTGTGAGTGCTGTAAATACTATACATATATAATATGACGTTTACTAAACAGGTGTGACTGCTGTAAATACAATACATATATAATATGACGCTTACTAAACAGGTGTGAGCGTGTGCTGTAATTACTATACATATATAATATGACGCGTACTAAACAGGTGTGAGCGTGTGCTGTAATTACTATACATATATAATATGACGCGTACTAAACAGGTGTGAGCATGCTGTAAATACTATACATATATAATATGACGTTTACTAAACAGGTGTGAGTGCTGTAAATACTATACATATATAATATGACGTTTACTAAACAGGTGTGACTGCTGTAAATACTATACATATATAATATGACGCTTACTAAACAGGTGTGAGTGCTGTAATTACTATACATATATAATATGACGCTTACTAAACAGGTGTGAGTGCTGTAATTACTATACATATATAATATGACGCTTACTAAACAGGTGTGAGCGTGTGCTGTAATTACTATACATATATAATATGACTCTTACTAAACAGGTGTGAGCGTGCTGTAAATACTATACATATATAATATGACGCTTACTAAACAGGTGTGAGCGTGTGCTGTAATTACTATACATATATAATATGACGCGTACTAAACAGGTGTGAGTGTGCTGTAAATACAATACATATATAATATGACGCTTACTAAACAGGTGTGAGCATGCTGTAAATACTATACATATATAATAGGACGCTTACTAAACAGGTGAGAGCGTGCTGTAAATACTATACATATATAATATGACGCTTACTAAACTGGTGTGAGCGTGTGCTGTAAATACTGTACATATATAATATGACGCTTACTAAACAAGTGTGAGTGCTGTAAATACTATACATATATAATATGACGCTTACTAAACAGGTGTGAGTGCTGTAATTACTATACATATATAATATTACGCTTACTAAACAGGTTTGAGCGCTGTAAATACTATACATATATAATATGACGCTTACTAAACAGGTGTGAGCGTGCTGTAAATACTATACATATATAATATGACTCTTACTAAACAGGTGTGAGTGCTGTAATTACTATACATATATAATATGACGCATACTAAACAGGTGTGAGCGCTGTACATACTATACATATATAATATGACGCTTACTAAACAGGTGTGAGTGCTGTAAATACTATACATATATAATATGACGCTTACTAAACAGGTGTGATTGTGCTGTAAATACTATACATATATAATATGACGCTTACTAAACAGGTGTGAGCGTGCTGTAAATACTATACATATATAATATGACGCTTACTAAACAGGTGTGATTGTGCTGTAAATACTATACATATATAATATGACGCTTACTAAACAGGTGTGACTGCTGTAAATACTATACATATATAATATGACGCTTACTAAACAGGTGTGAGCGCTGTACATACTATACATATATAATATGACGCTTACTAAACAGGCGTGAGCGCTGTAAATACTATACATATATAATATGACGCTTACTAAACAGGTGTGAGCGTGCTGTAAATACTATACATATATAATATGACGTTTACTAAACAGGTGTGAGCGGGCTGTAAATACTATACATATATAATATGATGCTTACTAAACAGGTGTGAGCGCTGTAAATACAATACATATATAATATGACGTTTACTAAACAGGTGTGAGCGTGCTGTAAATACAATACATATATAATATGACGTTTACTAAACAGGTGTGAGCGTGCTGTAAATACTATACATATATAATATGACGCTTACTAAACAGGTGTGAGCGTGCTGTAAATACAATACATATATAATATGACGCTTACTAAACAGGTGTGATTGTGCTGTAAATACTATACATATATAATATGACGCTTACTAAACAGGTGTGAGCGTGCTGTAAATACTATACATATATAATATGACGCTTACTAAACAGGTGTGATTGTGCTGTAAATACTATACATATATAATATGACGCTTACTAAACAGGTGTGACTGCTGTAAATACTATACATATATAATATGACGCTTACTAAACAGGTGTGAGTGCTGTAAATACTATACATATATAATATGACGCTTACTAAACAGGTGTGAGTGCTGTAAATACTATACATATATAATATGACGCTTACTAAACAGGTGTGATTGTGCTGTAAATACTATACATATATAATATGATGCTTACTAAACAGGTGTGAGCGTGTGCTGTAAGTACTATACATATATAATATGACGCTTACTAAACAGGTGTGAGCATGCTGTAAATACTATACATATATAATATGACGCTTACTAAACAGGTGTGAGCGCTGTAAATACTATACATATATAATATGACGCTTACTAAACAGGTGTGAGCGTGTGCTGTAATTACTATACATATATAATATGACTCTTACTAAACAGGTGTGAGCGCTGTAAATACAATACATATATAATATGACGTTTACTAAACAGGTGTGAGCGTGCTGTAAATACTGTACATATATAATATGATGCTTACTAAACAGGTGTGATTGTGCAGTAAATACTATACACATATAATATGACGTTTACTAAACTGGTGTGAGTGTGCTGTAATTACTATACATATATAATATGATGCTTACTAAACAGGTGTGAGTGCTGTAAATACTATACATATATAATATGACGCTTACTAAACAGGTGTGATTGTGCTGTAAATACTATACATATATAATATGACGTTTACTAAACAGGTGTGAGCGGGCTGTAAATACTGTACATATATAATATGATGCTTACTAAACAGGTGTGAGCGTGCTGTAATTACTATACATATATAATATGACGTTTACTAAACAGGTGTGAGCGCTGTAAATACTATACATATATAATATGACGCTTACTAAACAGGTGTGAGCGCTGTAAATACTATACATATATAATATGACTCTTACTAAACAGGTGTGAGCGCGCTATAAATACTATACATATATAATATGACGTTTACTAAACAGGTGTGAGCGGGCTGTAAATACTATATAATATACAATGTATACAAAAGTGTTTACAAAAACAGACTGCGCCTCTCACCCTCATTAAGAGGTTTTGGTTTTGACCTTGCGAAAGTATCTTGAAGGTCGGCCATTGCTGTTATATTAAAACATGTTATTATTATATAAGTTGTTTAGTAGCTGATAGTGGACTTGTGAGAAATGTAAACACATACGATACAGAGTATAGGACGTTTATTGAAGATCATGCTCCAACACACAAAGCTTACAGTACAAATACAGGAAAATGGATACAAAATACTGAGTGTATATCTTTATATATGATACATGTAGCAGACAACGTAATCCCTGAAGTGCTCAGGCCCTTTTTAAATCATGTTGTATAAACGTCTTTATAGTGAGCAGGCAAAAAGTGATTGTACAGAATGGAAATGATGTATTGGGTCAGACACAGGTCATGGGTCACGGAGGCTAGGTCAGACACAGGTCATGGGTCACGGAGGCTAGGTCAGACACAAGTCACGGATTCCGGGTCAGACACAAGTCACGGATCCCGGGTCAGACACAAGTCACGGATCCCGGGTCAGACACAAGTCACGGATCCCGGGTCAGACACAAGTCACGGATCCCGGGTCAGACACAAGTCACGGATCCCGGGTCAGACACAAGTCACGGATCCCGGGTCAGACACAAGTCACAGATCCCGGGTCAGACAAGTCACGGATCCCAGGTCAGACACAAGTCACGGATCCCAGGTCAGACACAAGTCACGGATCCCAGGTCAGACACAAGTCACAGATCCCGGGTCAGACACAAGTCACAGATTCCAGGCCAGACACAAGTCACAGATCCCAGGTCAGACACAAGTCACAGATCCCAGGTCAGACACATGTCACAGATCCATGGTCAGACACAAGTCACAGATCCTGGGTCAGACACAAGTCACAGATCCTGGGTCAGACACAGGTCACAAAGCCTTAGTTAGACACAGCACTTGGGTCATGGCTTGGCCACACAGGCCACAGAGTCTCGGTCAGACAAAGGTCAAAGAGGCTGTGTCAGACGAAGGTCATGGAGCCTTGGTCAGACAAAGGTCATGGAGACTTGGTCAGACACAGGCCACGGAGTCTGGGTCAGACAAAGGTCACAGAGGCTGCGTCAGACGAAGGTCATGGAGACTGTGTCAGACACAGGTCATGAAGCCTTGGTCAGACACAGGCCATGGAGTCTGGGTCAGACGAAGGTCATGGAGACTGTGTCAGACACAGGTCATGAAGCCTTGATCAGACACTGGCCACGGAGTCTGGGTCAGACGAAGGTCATGGAGACTGTGTCGGACACAGGGATAAATGCTGGATGGGAATTTATGTGTAGAAACATATTACACTTAAGTATCCAGTGAAATGCTCCTTTTAGAAAAGGGATATGAAGGGGGAGCATTTTTGGGAGCATTTATCAGATTAAATAGTCATCCACTATGTGACTTGATTGTTATCAGTCTCAACGTCTAAACATCCTTTTTGTCTATGTTACCAGTAAACAAGGTATGTGTCACTTTAACATCATCTTTAACACATTTGGCAATGTGAACTGAATTTGGCTTCTCATTTTATTTTATACATTGTATCATCATCATCATCATCATCATCATCCTTTTTTAGGAAATATTTTTTACCTGGAAGAGAGATTTGTTAACAGCACAATGTATGAAAAGACCATTAAAGAGAACTAAACCCTAATATCAGTTTGAACCAGGCAGAAAGCAACTTCTGCCTGATAAAAGCGGCCTTTTGAAGGCTGACTGATTTGATGGTACAGCAGAGACAGCTAGTGGAGGGACCATCTTCTTCCTGTGGCTGGTGTGGGGGCGTGTCACTAACTCCTCATACAACCAATAGATGCTATTCTCCACCCAGTTGGAGGTTTAGCATCTTAGACATGGCAGCCTGGAAGTCATGCTAAGACTTCCAAAGATAAGCAGATCTCTTTTGAACAGTGCTCCCTATCAGCACCGCTCCAAGGCTCCTCTAATCAGAAAAATGGAGACTTTTATCCAAGTGTTGTTTAGGGAAGTGGAAAGAGGCACTTTAAATATCTGGACCAAACACTGGAAAAATGTATCCACCACACACAGTATAACTCACATATATTACTTCAGGACTTAAGGAACCTGTCAATATGATACCTGTAGATTATAAAACATACTGCCTCTGAGGCAGTAAACCAGTTTATATCGGCCTGGATCCACAATTAACCTTATGAGTTTGTTGTAAATAAACACACATTCATTTGGAAAAGTTTCAATCCCTCTAAAACAACCTTCCGCGTCTTCATTTATTATTAAACTGAGAATTCGCGTGTAACATCACCTTTCAGTTTACGCTTTACACATTGGTTGTGTTATATTTCTTAGTACTGGAACCTGTCCCTGGTCCAATACAGAGTGCACGAAAATCCAGAGCAGTTTCGGAAATAAACCTTTAAAGTAGGTCTTTTAACCCTTTCATCTGTTGTTCAAGAACTAACTTTGACGCTAATGCCCAGATTAATAGAACTGTCTTGCGTTTGCTTGTCCCGTCTCCTGTCTATGACATCACTTTGTGAAATGACAAGGACTCTCTCGTAGCTGTTGATTTGTATTCAGCGCCACATCTTGTTCGCTCACCAGGACCAGATGTTTGGCAACCCGCGACACCCCACTAAGTCCTGGATTGTAAATCCCCTAACCAACAAGAGCTCGTTATCTGTATCTGGCATGAACAGGTGAGAGCACACTAAGGGGCAATATCCTGGCATATTAAATGGCATATTGGGGGCAAAATCCTGGCATATTAAATGGCATATTGGGGGCAATATCCTGGCATATTAAATGGCAGATTCGGGGCAATATCCTGGCATATTAAATGGCATATTGGGGGCAATATCCTGGCATATTAAATGGCATATTGGGGGCAATATCCTGGCATATTAAATGGCATATTGGGGGCAATATCCTGGCATATTAAAATGGCATATTCGGGGCAATATCCTGGCATATTAAATGGCATATTGGGGGCAATATCCTGGAATATTAAATGGCATATTGGGGGCAATATCCTGGCATATTAAAATGGCATATTGGGGGCAATATCCTGGCATATTAAAATGGCATATTGGGGGCAAAATCCTGGCATATTAAATGGCATATTGGGGGCAATATCCTGGAATATTAAATGGCATATTGGTGGCAATATCCTGGCATATTAAAATGGCATATTGGGGGCAATATCCTGGCATATTAAATGGCATATTGGGGGCAATATCCTGGCATATTAAAATGGCATATTGGGGGCAAAATCCTGGCATATTAAATGGCAGATTCGGGGCAATATCCTGGCATATTAAATGGCATATTGGGGGCAAAATCCTGGCATATTAAATGGCATATTGGTGGCAATATCCTGGCATATTAAAATGGCATATTGGGGGCAAAATCCTGGCATATTAAATGGCATATTGGGGGCAATATCCTGGCATATTAAATGGCATATTGGTGGCAATATCCTGGCATATTAAAATGGCATATTGGTGGCAATATCCTGGCATATTAAATGGCATATTGGGGGCAATATCCTGGCATATTAAATGGAATATTGGGGGCAATATCCTGGCATATTAAAATGGCATATTGGGCTTCAAAGTTCTTTATTTGAAATTTAAGTTTTTTTTCCTGAAATTTCCTTCTTAAAATGAGGTGCGTGTTATACGCCGGCGCGTGTTATACGCCGATAAATACGGTATTCAATTTAGCTTTAAAAAAAAAAAAAAAAATACTTAGGTTATGATCCAGATATAGATATTAATTGCACCTATGTCCAAGAGAGGGCTGCCGCATGCTCCCAAAAATACACTGTCTGCAATCCCGCAATGAACACATTGCATTCTGGGACGCTACTGTGCCTCAGCACTCAGGGACCCCGCTCTGTGACATTACGTGGTCTCCTGCTCCGTGGCCGTGTTGCTGCTGTTCCTATACACTTCCACTTTCCAATAATATCACTTACAGCGACCGTGGAATATCTAGCTGGGATGATATGGCACAGACTGACTTATTGTACAGGTGGCACCTATCACAGTACCACGCCTGAATTCACGGAGCTCTCCAGTACCAGCCATTTATAAATACAGACTGCATGGCTGAGGGCTGGATATTATTACACATGTGGCAATGGGTCTTATTGAAACACCTGAATTCAGTAATTAAGAGGTGTGGCCCAATGCAGTCCATATAGTGTATATTTAGTCTCCTATACATTTGCTTGCTATATGACTATGGCATGGGGTTCAGTGTTATGTTCTTAGCTGAAACAGACAATGTCAGTCACAAATGCATCTTAAAAGAAGACTAGCAGCAAAAATAAGTATGTTTTCTTTAAGTGAAAGATTGCATTTGTAGGCATTTTAAATAGAAATGCTTTAATAAAAGAATATAAATAAAGCACCGTATTGAGCCCTCTTTGGACATATATGGCACTGACAAGCTGTTAGGGGACAGAGATGCCAAATGGGAGGGGTGCACCAGCCCTGATCTTGGGTCAGATCAGTCTATCACTGACACTTTATTTGGATTCTTCCATTAAATCGAATTAAAATACCTTCACTCGAGGTTTATCTTTTAATAAAACAGAACTGATTTTCTTGCCTCCAGTTGTCCTTTAGAAAAAAAAGGGAAAATGAGCAATAATTCCATAAAGTCTTTTTTCATTTTTTTTTTACAAAGTGAAAGTTATTTAGTTCAGGTTTTTGTTGAGGACGGGGAGGGGGGGATATTAAAACGAATATTAGATTGGAATTTAATTACTGAGTGCTGTATCGGACATAAAGCAAGGTATACTCAAGGGCACAAGGCTGATTGAAGTGTAGAAGAAAAGCCTGGAGCGAGGCAGAGTAATGAAAGACTTAAAGGTGTCACTGGAGGCGAGAACTGATTCAGCAGATTCCTTGTCTTTCAGTTTTGCCCCTTGGGGAGGGGGATTCAGGAGGCTGACCTCTTTAAGGTTAAAACTCTGCCAACTTCAATCTCTCTGTGATCAGCTCTGACAGTGTAATCTGGCCCTGCAGGTCCAAAAGTGGACACGAGCCTTACATACGTATCCTAGCTTACCCTTTTCTCGTATCGCATTATTTGCCGGGGTCCTGGGAGGACAAAGTTGGTAGTGCAGCACTGCGTGAAGTCATGTCGTGTTACGTGGCCTCACACATTGAGCTCCAGGCTACCCACTACAGATACCGGGATCCCAAAAAAATAGGACTATCCTGGAAAATTCGGGATTGTTGGTAATAGACATGTGCATTCGTTTTCGGACGAATGCATTTTCGGACGAAAATAGCATTTTCGTCCATTCGTCCGAAAAACGAATAACGAAAATTTTAACTAACAAAATCCGAATGAACGAATGGTTAATAAACGAAAATCATTCGTTCATTCGTCCATTCGTCCATTCGTGCTATTGGCATTCTAAACCGAAATAGAGTCGGTTTACAATACCAATAGCATTGTACTACATTCCATAAACCGACATGAATGACTTTCGGTTTATGGAATGCATGTAATGCTATTAGCTTCCTATAAACCGAAATTGAGTTCCCATTCATACGAATAGGTCAATTGACCTATTCGTATGAATGGGGACTCTTTCGGTTTATAGACAACCAATAGCAGCATGTATTCTATAAGCCGAAAGTCTTTAAAACAAACGACGTTCGGTTTATAGAATACATGTAATGCTATTGCTGTTCTATAAGCCGAAAGACATTACATGCATTCTATAAACCGAACGTCGTTCGTTTTAAAGACTTTCGGCTTATAGAATACTATTGGCATTCTATAAACCTAACTAGAGTCCCTCCTCATTCATAAGAATTTCTTATGAATGGGGACTCGACTCTAGTTCGGTTTATAGAATAGCCATAGGATTACATGTAGTACATAAGCCGAAAGTCTATAAACCGAAAGTCGTTCGGTTTATAGGCTGTCGGCATTTAACTATACAGAGACAGAGTCTCCATTCATAAAATTATAAATGGAGACTTTGTCTCCGTATAGTTAAAAGCCGGCATTTAACTATACAGAGACAGAGTCTCCATTCATAAAATTATGAATGGAGACTTTGTCTCCGTGTAGTAAAATGCCGAAAGTCTATAAACCGAACGATCGGTTTATAGACTTTCGGCTTATGTAATACATGTAATCCTATGGCTATTCTATAAACCGAAAGTTCGGTTTATAGAATAGCAATAGGAATACATGTATTCCATAAGCCGACAGCCTATAAACCGAACGTTCGGTTTATAGGCTGTGGGCATTTTACTACACGGAGACAAAGTCTCCATTCATAATTTTATGAATGGAGACTCTGTCTCTGTATAGTTAAATGCCGGCTTTTAACTATACGGAGACAAAGTCTCCATTTATAATTTTATGAATGGAGACTCTGTCTCCGTATAGTTAAATGCCCACAGCCTATAAACCGAACGTTCGGTTTATAGGCTGTGGGCATTTAACTATACGGAGACAAAGTCTCCATTCATAATTTTATGAATGGAGACTCTGTCTCCGTATAGTTAAATGCTATTGTATTCTATAAACCGACTCTATTTCGGCTTATAGAATGCAATAGTACTACGAATGGACGAATGATTTTCCTTTATTAACCATTCGTTCATTCGGCTTTAGTTAGCTTAGCATTTTCGTTCTTCGTTTTTCGGGCGAATGGACGAAAATGCAATTTTCGGACGAAAATGCATTCGTCCGAAAACGAATGCACATGTCTAGTATATATTCACATGTAAATTGCTTTTTAAATAAAAAATTATGATATAAAAAAATCTTGTTTTTATTTCCTTTTATGTGACAATGCTGCCTCTCTCTTTCCCTTGCCCCCAGATTTGTCGCTCTCCCCCCCTTAGTGTTGTCTCTCTCTCACCCTCCCTTTGGCTCCCCCCTCGCTCCCCTTGTGTCTGTCTCTTCCCCCCTTCCCTCCCCTTGTTTCTCTCTGCCCCCCCCCCCCCTTGTTATTCTGTCCCCCCCTCACCTGTTTCTTGCTCCCTGGTGGCTAGTGGGGGCAGCCGGGGGATGTATGCACTATACATAATAGACGGAAGTGTCGGGCAGCATGGAGGTTGTCTGCACGATTCGTGCAGACATCCCCCAGCTGCCCGATTCTCCCTGGTGGCTAGCGAGGGAGCGGAGGATGTCTGCGCGATGAGCGAGACCTCTCCTGCTGCCGCCCGGCATGACCGCCGGGACTTCTATGATGAAGCTGGGTACTTCCGGCTTCCTCATAAAAGTCCTGGCTGTCGTTCCGGGCGGCAGCAGGGGAGGTCTCGCTCATCGCGCAGACATCCACCGCTGCCTCGCTAGCCACCAGGGAGAATCGGGCAGCTGGGGGATGTCTGCACGAATCGTGCAGACAACCTCCATGCTGCCCGACACTTCCGTCTATTATGTATAGTGCATACATCCCCCGGCTGCCCCCACTAGCCACCAGGGAGCAAGAAACAGGTGAGGGGGGGACAGAATAACAAGGGGGGGGGGCAGAGAGAAACAAGGGGAGGGAAGGGGGGAAGAGACAGACACAAGGGGAGCGAGGGGGGAGCCAAAGGGAGGGTGAGAGAGAGACAACACTAAGGGGGGGAGAGCGACAAATCTGGGGGCAAGGGAAAGAGAGAGGCAGCTTTGTCACATAAAAGGAAATAAAAACAAGATTTTATTTATATCATAATTTTTTATTAAAAAAGCAATTTACATGTGAATATATACTAGACATGTGCATTCGTTTTCGGACGAATGCATTTTCGTCCGAAAATTGCATTTTCGTCCATTCGCCCGAAAAACGAAGAACGAAAATGCTAAGCTAACTAAATCGAATGAACGAATAGTTAATAAAGGAAAATCATTCGTTCATTCGTCCATTCGTAGTACTATTGCATTCTATAAGCCGAAATAGAGTCGGTTTATAGAATACAATAGCATTTAACTATACGGAGACAGAGTCTCCATTCATAAATTTATGAATGGAGACAAACGTATAGTTAAAAGCCGACAGCCTATAAACCGAACGTTCGGTTTATAGGCTGTGGGCATTTAACTATACGGAGACAGAGTCTCCATTCATAAAATTATAAATGGAGACTTTGTCTCCGTATAGTTAAAAGCCGGTGTTCTGACAAATTTCTGGAGCAAATTCTCCTGCGCAATCGCAGGAGAATTTTCTCACTGCGCATGCGCATAAAGTTACAGCTGATAACTCAGCTGTAACTTTGTGACCACCGTGCATGAGACAGCTGCGCAACCCACCTCCCGCCCCCTCACACCCGCCGCACACCCCTTCTTACCAGATCATCGACCACAGCGATACACAGCGCATGCGCACGCCTATCCAGCCGTTTGGGAATGCGCGCGTCCGTTGTTGTGTTCTTAAGGTGGTAAGTAACACGGGGCGTCGGGACATAAGGGGGCAAGCATCCTGGTGAGGGCTGCCTCATCTTGATGGGATTTGTGATCCTCCTGCTGTATTATTGATGCAGCAGGAGGATCACAAATCCCATCAAGATGAGGCAGCCCTCACCAGGATGCTTGCCCCCTTATGTCCTGACGCCCCATGTTACTTACCACCTTAAGAACACAACAACGGACGCGCACATTCCCAAACGGCTGGATAGGCGTGCGCATGCGCTGTGTATCGCTGTGGTCGATGATCTGGTAAGAAGGGGTGTGCAGGGGGTGTGAGGGGGCGGGAGGTGGGTTGCGCAGCTGGCGCATGCGAGGTGGTCACAAAGTTACAGCTGAGTTATCAGCTGTAACTTTATGCGCATGCGCAGTGAGCAAATTCTCCTGCGATTGCGCAGGAGAATTTGCTCCAGAAATTTGTCAGAACACCGGCATTTAACTATACGGAGACAGAGTCTCCATTCATAAAATTATAAATGGAGACTTTGTCTCCGTATAGTTAAAAGCCGGCATTTAACTATACGGAGACAGAGTCTCCATTCATAAAATTATGAATGGAGACTTTGTCTCCGTGTAGTAAAATGCCCACAGCCTATAAACCGAACGTTCGGTTTATAGGCTGTCGGCTTATGGAATACATGTATTCCTATTGCTATTCTATAAACCGAACGTTCGGTTTATAGAATAGCCATAGGATTACATGTATTATATAAGCCGAAAGTCTATAAACGGATCGTTCGGTTTATAGGCTTTCGGCATTTTACTACACGGAGACAAAGTCTCCATTCATAATTTTATGAATGGAGACTCTGTCTCTGTATAGTTAAATGCCGACAGCCTATAAACCGAACGACTTTCGGTTTATAGACTTTCGGCTTATATAATACATGTAATCCTATGGCTATTCTATAAACCGAAAGTCGTTTGGTTTATAGAATAGCAATAGGAATACATGTATTCCATAAGCCGACAGCCTATAAACCGAACGTTCGGTTTATAGGCTGTCGGCATTTTACTACACGGAGACAAAGTCTCCATTCATAATGAATAAATAATTCATAATGAATGGAGACTCTGTCTCCGTGTAGTAAAATGCCGACAGCCTATAAACCGAACGTTCGGTTTATAGGCTGTCGGCTTATGGAATACATGTATTCCTATTGCTATTCTATAAACCGAACGACTTTCGGTTTATAGAATAGCAATAGGAATACATGTATTCCATAAGCCGACAGCCTATAAACCGAACGTTCGGTTTATAGGCTGTCGGCATTTTACTACACGGAGACAGAGTCTCCATTCATAAAATTATGAATGGAGACTTTGTCTCCGTGTAGTAAAATGCCCACAGCCTATAAACCGAACGTTCGGTTTATAGGCTGTCGGCATTTTACTACACGGAGACAAAGTCTCCATTCATAATTTTATGAATGGAGACTCTGTCTCTGTATAGTTAAATGCCGACAGCCTATAAACCGAACGACTTTCGGTTTATAGACTTTCGGCTTATGTAATACATGTAAACCTATGGCTATTCTATAAACCGAAAGTCGTTCGGTTTATAGAATAGCAATAGGATTACATGTATTCCATAAGCCGAAAGTCTATAAACCGAAAGTCGTTCGGTTTATAGACTTTCGGCTTATAGAATACAAGTAATACTATTGCCTTTCTATGAACCGAACGAGAGCCCCATTCATAAGAATTTCTTATGAATGGGGCTCTCGTTCGGTTTATAGAAAGCCAATAGTATTACATTGTATTCTATAAAACGAACGAAAAAAATTAACGAAACGAAAATAATGAACGAATTTCGTCTGAAACGAATGCACTAATGAACGAAATTCGTTTTAGACGAAATAAATAACATTTTCGTCCGAATGGACGAAAACGAAACGAAAATTTTAGTTTTGCACATGTCTAGTTGGTAACTATGTTATTGGTTCTGAAGGTGAACCTTGACGATTTTCTATGTCCTATCTAGATAATCTGCATGTCCCTCAGTTGTCCCCTCTTCGTGACCACTATCTCGCAGTTCCAACTTCATCACCAGGGTGCTGATTTGGCCTATGCAAGACACACAGTGTCGCATACTCCTGCACATATACACACACAGTCACACATGCAATGTCACATGGACACACACAGTCCCAGTACCCAGATGATATCCACATGTCTTTCCCAGGACTCAGACTACACACACAGGACATTCGCCAGCACCCAGAATGCATCCACAGGCATTACACGCAGAATGCGGCTACCTGCAGCTGCACTGCCTTCTTCCGACATACATGTACCCCACAAGGCAGGCAGCTGCGGCAACATCCCCGCCAAGGAGAGAACCTAGTTCATCTATTGGTAGTGCCGCCAGTGCTCCACCAGAGGAGGGGCATTTAGCACATGTGCAGAGTCCAACCAGACAGTCCCTGTTCCCTCTCCTCCAACCAGACAGTCACTGCTCGCTCTCCTCCAACCAGACAGTCACTGCTCCCTCTCCTCCAACCAGACAGTGACTGCTCCCTCTCCACCAACCAGACAGTCACTGCTCCCTCTCCTCCAACCAAACAGTCACTGCTCCCTCTCCTCCCACCAGACAGTAACTGCTCCCTCTCCTCCAACCAGACAGTCACTGCTCGCTCTCCTCCAACCAGACAGTCACTGCTCCCTCTCCTCCAACCAGTCATTGATCCCTCTCCTGTAACTAGACAGTCACTGCTCCCTCTTCTGTAACCAGACAGTCACTGCTCCCTCTTCTGTAACCAGACAGTCACTGCTCTCTCTCCTGTAACTAGACAGTCACTGCTCTCTCTCCTGTAACCAGACAGTCACTGCTCCCTCTCCTCCAACCAGACAGTCACTGCTCCCTCTTCTGTAACCAGACAGTCACTGCTCCCTCTCCTGTAACCAGAGAGTGACTGCTCCCTCTCCTCCAACCAGACAGTCACTGCTCCCTCTTCTGTAACCAGACAGTCACTGCTCCCTCTCCTCCAACCAGACAGTCACTGCTCCCTCTCCTCCAACCAGACAGTCACTGCTCCCTCTCCTCCAACCAGACAGTCACTGCTCCCTCTCCTCCAACACAGACAGTGACTGCTCCCTCTCCTCCAACACAGACAGTCACTGCTCCCTCTCCTCCAACCAAACAGTCACTGCTCCCTCTCCTCCAACCAGACAGTCACTGCTCCCTCTCCTCCAACACAGACAGTGACTGCTCCCTCTTCTCCAACACAGACAGTCACTGCTCCCTCTCCTCCAACACAGACAGTCACTGCTCCCTCTCCTCCAACCAGACAGTCACTGCTCCCTCTCCTCCAACCAGACAGTCACTGCTCCCTCTCCTCCAACCAGACAGTCACTGCTCCCTCTCCTCCAACACAGACAGTTACTGCTCCCTCTTCTCCAACACAGACAGTCACTGCTCCCTCTCCTCCAACACAGACAGTCACTGCTCCCTCTCCTCCAACCAAACGGTCACTGCTCCCTCTCCTCCAACCAAACAGTCACTGCTCCCTCTCCTCCAACCAGACAGTCACTGCTCCCTCTTCTGTAACCAGACAGTCACTGCTCTCTCTCCTGTAACCAGACAGTCACTGCTCCCTCTCCTCCAACCAGACAGTCACTGCTCTCTCTCCTGTAACCAGACAGTCACTGCTCCCTCTCCTCCAACCAGACAGTCACTGCTCCCTCTCCTCCAACCAGACAGACACTGCTCTCTCTCCACCAACTAGACAGTCATTGCTCCCTCTCCTCCAACACAGACAGTCACTGCTCCCTCTCCCCCAACCAGACAGTCACTGCTCCCTCTCCTCCCACCAGACAGTCACTGCTCCCTCTCCTCCGACCAGACAGTCACTGCTCCCTCTCCTCCAACCAGACAGTCACTGCTCCCTCTCCTCCAACCAGACTGTTACTGCTCCCTCTCCTCCAACACAGACAGTTACTGCTCCCTCTCCTCCAACACAGACAGTCACTGCTCTCTCTCCTCCAACACAGACAGTTACTGCTCCCTCTCCTCCAACACAGACAGTCACTGCTCCCTCTCCTCCAACACAGACAGTCACTGCTCCCTCTCCTCCAACACAGACAGTTACTGCTCCCTCTCCTCCAACCAGACAGTTACTGCTCCCTCTCCTCCAACACAGACAGTCACTGCTCCCTCTCCTCCAACACAGACAGTTACTGCTCCCTCTCCTCCAACACAGACAGTCACTGCTCCCTCTCCTCCAACACAGACAGTCACTGCTCCCTCTCCTCCAACCAGACAGTCACTGCTCCCTCTCCTCCAACACAGACAGTTACTGCTCCCTCTCCTCCAACCAGACAGTCACTGCTCCCTCTCCTCCAACCAAACAGTCACTGCTCCCTCTCCTGTAACCAGACAGTCACTGCTCCCTCTCCTCCAACCAGACAGTCACTGCTCCCTCTCCTCCAACCAGACAGTCACTGCTCCCTCTCCTCCAACACAGACAGTTACTGCTCCCTCTCCTCCAACACAGACAGTTACTGCTCCCTCTCCTCCCACCAGACAGTCACTGCTCCCTCTCCTCCAACACAGACAGTCACTGCTCCCTCTCCTCCAACCAGACAGTCACTGCTCCCTCTCCTCCAACACAGACAGTTACTGCTCCCTCTCCTCCAACCAGACAGTTACTGCTCCCTCTCCTCCAACACAGACAGTTACTGCTCCCTCTCCTCCAACCAGACAGTTACTGCTCCCTCTCCTCCAACACAGACAGTCACTGCTCCCTCTCCTCCAACACAGACAGTTACTGCTCCCTCTCCTCCAACCAGACAGTTACTGCTCCCTCTTCTCCAACACAGACAGTTACTGCTCCCTCTCCTCCAACCAGACAGTCACTGCTCCCTCTCCTCCAACACAGACAGTTACTGCTCCCTCTCCTCCAACCAGACAGTCACTGCTCCCTCTCCTCCAACCAGACAGTTACTGCTCCCTCTCCTCCAACCAAACAGTCACTGCTCCCTCTCCTCCAACACAGACAGTTACTGCTCCCTCTCCTCCAACCAGACAGTCACTGCTCCCTCTCCTCCAACACAGACAGTGACTGCTCCCTCTCCTCCAACACAGACAGTCACTGCTCCCTCTCCTCCAACCATACAGTCACTGCTCCCTCTCCTCCAACACAGACAGTCACTGCTCCCTCTCCTCCAACACAGACAGTTACTGCTCCCTCTCCTCCAACACAGACAGTTACTGCTCCCTCTCCTCCAACACAGACAGTTACTGCTCCCTCTCCTCCAACACAGACAGTTACTGCTCCCTCTCCTCCAACACAGACAGTCACTGCTCCCTCTCCTGTAACCATACAGTCACTGCTCCCTCTCCTCCAACCAGACAGTCACTGCTCCCTCTCCTCCAACCAGACAGTCACTGCTCCCTCTCCTCCAACCAGACAGTCACTGCTCCCTCTCCTCCCACCAGACAGTCACTGCTCCCTCTCCTCCAACACAGACAGTTACTGCTCCCTCTCCTCCAACACAGACAGTTACTGCTCCCTCTCCTCCAACCATACAGTCACTGCTCCCTCTCCTCCAACCATACAGTCACTGCTCCCTCTCCTCCAACCAGACAGTTACTGCTCCCTCTCCTCCAACACAGACAGTCACTGCTCCCTCTCCTCCAACACAGACAGTTACTGCTCCCTCTCCTCCAACCATACAGTCACTGCTCCCTCTCCTCCAACACAGACAGTCACTGCTCCCTCTCCTCCAACACAGACAGTTACTGCTCCCTCTCCTCCAACACAGACAGTCACTGCTCCCTCTCCTCCAACCAGACAGTCACTGCTCCCTCTCCTCCAACACAGACAGTTACTGCTCCCTCTCCTCCAACACAGACAGTTACTGCTCCCTCTCCTCCAACACAGACAGTTACTGCTCCCTCTCCTCCAACACAGACAGTTACTGCTCCCTCTCCTCCAACCAGACAGTCACTGCTCCCTCTCCTGTAACCATACAGTCACTGCTCCCTCTCCTCCAACCAGACAGTCACTGCTCCCTCTCCTCCCAC
Source organism: Pelodytes ibericus (assembly GCA_036172795.1). NCBI lineage: Eukaryota > Metazoa > Chordata > Amphibia > Anura > Pelodytidae > Pelodytes > Pelodytes ibericus. The sequence goes on from CM069862.1 coordinate 13,742,155, forward strand.
CAGACAGTCACTGCTCCCTCTCCTCCAACACAGACAGTTACTGCTCCCTCTCCTCCAACCAGACAGTTACTGCTCCCTCTCCTGTAACCATACAGTCACTGCTCCCTCTCCTCCAACCAGACAGTCACTGCTCCCTCTCCTCCCACCAGACAGTCACTGCTCCCTCTCCTCCAACACAGACAGTTACTGCTCCCTCTCCTCCAACCAGACAGTTACTGCTCCCTCTCCTGTAACCATACAGTCACTGCTCCCTCTCCTCCGACCAGACAGTGACTGCTCCCTCTCCTCCAACCAGACAGTTACTGCTCCCTCTGCTCCAACCAGACAGTCACTGCTCCCTCTCCTCCAACCAGACAGTCACTGCTCCCTCTTCTCCAACCAGACAGTCACTGCTCCCTCTCCTCCAACCAGACAGTCACTGCTCCCTCTCCTGTAACCAGACAGTGACTGCTCCCTCTTCTCCAACCAGACAGTCACTGCTCCCTCTCCTGTAACCAGTCACTGCTCCCTCTTCTCCAACCAGACAGTTACTGCTCCCTCTCCTGTAACCAGACAGTCACTGCTCGCTCTCCTCCAACCAGACAGTCACTGCTCCCTCTCCTCCAACCAGACAATCACTGCTCCCTCTCCTCCGAGCAGACAGTCACTGCTTCCTCTCCTGTAACTGCTCCATTAAAAAAGTAAATTTTGTTAACATTATGACCCCCTTCCTAACCATGCCAACAGTCCTGGCTTTAACAGGATCAGGATCGCCTTGCAGTGATGTCACAGACAGAGGCGGGGTTTGTGTGACTGGCAGGACCCTGTTGCTAAGAAACATCAGGAACTTTCAATCTCTTTTTATTTTATGTTTTTATGGGACAAAAACAAAATGCTGGATCTGTTTCTGTAGCTTTGGAGCGACACATAACACAACATGCATCGGCAAGCTGGACGCATTCAGCTCAGTCGATGGTTACAGTCTCTGATGAGGCTGTGATGCAATCCCAAGATGGCTGCCCCCACACCGAAAACACCAATGGGCTTTATTGATAAAAAGAGAGAATTACAGCTGAATGGGAGACTCTTTCCAACTCGTCTACATACGTTTTGTAATTCCCTTGTCAATTCCCTCGTTCTTGAATAATCCCAGGGTTATTACAGATACATTTCCTATCGCTTATATAAATAAAAATAATATTAATCAGTTGTGATGAAAAAATATATTCCAGATGACAGATCGGCTTTAAAGTAAACATTTTCAGGGGTCTCTAGACCAGAGAGACCCTCATCCGACAAGCCAACACTTGTACGGAGATTGGGGCTACTCAAAGAAATACTCATGTCAAGCGCAAACCCTATAAGATAATATCCGATTCTGCCTCAATACAGATTTCAACCCAATCCCACAATATACCCAGGTTGTACCAGTCACATATTCCAGTGGCCATTCCAGTGGACCAGGAGGAGGCAACTGACTTTCAACTAACCTTGACACACACAGTAGCATCTTTGTCCAGACACTTTGCCAAATCCCTGATCATGACTTGACTGTTAATGTAACATTTTGTTACGCGTCACGATAACTGAGAATTCTAAAGATTTACAATCAGAGTCGTCACCGCGGAAACCAACGCTAAATTGTTCCATTATCAGAACCGTGACACAGAATCGCTCTACAATACATAGGGGTGACATAGAGCAAGATAGACACGCGGTTCAATCAGTAGGAATATTCCATTGATGATTACTCCACTTTTTAGGCATGTGATCCACAAGTGCTCTTTAAAATTAAATCCAAAAGGTACACCCCCCCCCCCCCCCCCGAAAACATGGGAATTTGGTCTATTGCTGTAGTATGGTACAAAGTTGACTTTTGACAAATATCAGGATTTCAGGACTGAATATTAATGAGGGACAAGGCCCTTTACTAACAACCTATCAAGCTTTCCAATGAATACAGGCCAAAGCCTATGAGAGCAAAGAGCTTTTTTTCTGGGTGTCTTGTACGTAAACTTTATTAAATATTATTTATATTGTGAATGCAGAAAATAAAAATGATCTATACACACCTAGCTGAAGAGCAAAAATGGATTTTAAATGTGTCAGATCCAGGCGAACCATACAGATGCATTTAAAACACATTATTCTCCTAAATTATGTGTTCCCTTGTAGTTCTTCTAACACAATGTATCCATCTTTTTTTAGTTAAAATGACAGTATCCCTGTAAGATGTATAAGGAACTAACAGCCCAGTGCCCTATTAAAGTCCCAATGTTGACTACATTTGTTTGGGCTGAGGGTCTACACACTGAATTTCTTGTACACAGTGGGCTTCAGACTCAGAGGTCATTGTGACCTTTTTGTACACTTTGGTTCCCCCAATTTGCCATAAATATTAATACTCTGGTATCTATTATAAGGATCACTGTGATAAGCCTGGAGATAGAACATAGAGTGACATAAAAAACAGACTGGCTGGGATTCAACCTTGGTAGAGGACATCCAAAAAGGCATGGACGCTTGTTACATCTTGTACGTAAGTGAAATAGTCCTACACATATGGAATACAGGTCTGTTGGCTTATATTGTGTAACAGAGACAAATATCAGGCTCTCTGTTCCAAATGTCAATGACGGTGAGAATTAGAGACTTTCCTGGATCTCGTAACTCTTGCTCCTAGGAACCGTGTCTTTGTGTATCACAGGGCATGGGGGGACGGGTATCTCTACAGGCAGGCCCTGCTGCTGATAGCCATAATTAACATTCCCGCACGGGAAATGGCGAAGCCTAAACAGAGGCACTTCCTGGACATTGGAAGTCAGTGTAGACGGTTCGAGCAGCACAGAGGAGCCGGGGAGTCTACCAGAAGCAACCCTTTGGACAGTCGTACAGTTTCCCTCCATGGCTACACTTGGATTTCCAGGATTCTCTTGCTCGGCGGGCGATGGTTGATCCGGAGACGCGGTATTTGTTTGTACCGTTTTTCCTGTAAACCAGGAACCGTAGGTCGGGTTCCAGAGGTTAGTGGGTTTGTTTCTGGAACCTCGGTTGTCGTGCAGCTCAGAAGGTGGCTTGGCTGGACCAAACAGTATGTTGTCATGTCCTCCACCAACCACAGCCGGTGTGGAATCCACATGTCTCTGCGTTTCAGCGTGTACTTTATTGGGAATGTTTGCACTTCTGCTGGGGGGCACTGGCGGGGGAGACGGCAGTTTGTGGACGTCTTGCTTTATCGTCTTTTCGGGGGTAACGAGGAGAGGTGGAATTACATCAGGATCTTCCGGGCGTGTGGGGACCTTCTCTTCTTCTTCAACCACCGGCCCGTATTCCACGGGTAAGGATGTATTGATCACATCTGGATCCTGCAATAAATCGATATATCAGACCCAGAGAAAATAGGAACGGGGCAAAGAATTCATTAAACCTGCCTGGGAATTTCAATAAATGGAATACAACGCCAAGAGTGCGTAATAGAAAGCGCAAGAAACCTGTCACAGTCGCTCCCTTGATGTCCAAACCTCTAACCAGCAGAAGAAACAAAAGTTATGTATTCAATGCCCTGCAAAAGGCGCAAATGGCATTTTTTTTATTTTAGTTATAACTCGACTGCTCCTTTTTTCTACAAGGCTAGAGAAGAATCTCTGCCATAGCAGTTGTTCTCTGGCACAAACCTGGTCCTGACCCCTGACCTGATGGGCTGATTGGCTTCGTATCAGCGTAGGTGGTCTGCTTTATACAAACTAGCGCTGTACTATGTAAATAGAAGTGAATCAATAACTGAATATATATATATATGGAATTTTATGTAATATGATAAAAAAAAATACAATTTAATAAAAGGTATAATATACATAAAATCTGAATACATTCAGGAATTAGACCTGATCAGATTCAACAGATGGGGCCATTAGCCCTGTAGGCCATTCCATCCAACTTCTTTGTATCTTCTATATTTCTTTTAAAATTCAAACGAAATACAACTGATCTTCCTGATGCTAAAGTTACTTATGGATTATTATATTATTTTTTTTTACATTATGGATGTAACATTCTTAAAATGCTTTATTTACTATAAATATGTGCTCCACAAACTGTCTACCCATCTTCCTATGTGTAATGCCAACACATCTACACGTTACAGACAGGCAGAGTCACTTCAAGTGCCGTAGTCCGAGATTTAGCGTACCATGAAGCTCGGTCATTTCTTAAAAGAGTCCGTAGTTTTGCTAAACAGCCAATTAAAATCATTTTGGATTTTGCCGTAGGTCTCATTCTGAAAAATCTTTTTTTTTCAATTAAAACGGAAAGGACTCTTCTAGGCAGAAACGTTTTCCAATCCAAGTAAGGGTTTTTTAATTAAGCTGCCCATGCAAGTTACGCTGTGGGATGCGGTGAAAGATGGAATCGCAAAACTGATTTTCCAAGTTTACGCCTGGAAGTGTCAATTGCTTTGGAAGGAACTGGGAATTGCAATCTGGTGATAGGCCTCAGTTTCTGCGAAGGAAGTCAAGTGAAAAATTAGCTTGCACGTTCCTTTCTCTCTCTCTCTTAGTCAGGATGAAAAAAAAGAAAGAAAGCAGAGACACAAATAACAACACCAGTCTGGAAGTGACATAATGGTGCAGTATGGGGGTTACTATTGATTAGCTCAATTCTGGGACAAAGTTCTGAGCCGTATGACATCATATACTGATGCAATAAATATGTCAGATAGAGCAAAGAGAGTGAATCCTATGACATTGCATTTGGCGGACCTTTATTTCTAATAGCTCACGGGATATTGGTACCCCTGGGGGAGCTCTAGCGGATTGAATTTACAGCTTTACCGTTAGTTAAGCACCAGACTATACTTCTGTATTTGGGAGCCAGATGTTTCCATTACCGTTTATAAAACAATAACATGACAAAACATGTCGGGGAATCCAAAAAGTTATTTTCTGACTTCAGTGGCAATTTGACGTGAGAATGAGACTGAGCAATGACAGATGACATTAGCATAGAGAAGTCGACTGTCTCATAGCCCCCAGCTTTTTCACATACCCAACATCCCCGCTTTTAATCCAAAAGAAGGCAAAAAAACCAACAACCCCTAAGGAAGCTATTTCGAATGTTGCCTCCTAGGAGGAAAATTCCTTCTTGACTCCAAAAGGGCAATCAGATTTCTCCTTGGATCAATAAGCTCTATTAATAATGCTTATTCTATTATTAATAGCCCTGTATGTTCTGCAGACCATGTTTAAATGCATCTATTGTAGTTGATAGCACTACCTCTCTTGGCAGTGAGTTCCATAACTTTATTGTCCTTACCGTGAAGAATCCCTTCTTATCTACAAATATTTACACACATTATACTATACAATACAATAAAAAATACTTTACTATAACACTATATTATACAATACAAACTACTATACTTTACCACTATACTATACTATAGAACGAATGCCATTATACTATACTATAAAAAAAACTCCTATACTATACCAATATACCATACTATATAAAAAACTACTATACTATACCATTATACTATACAATAGCAAAAAACTACTATACTATACCAATATACAATGCAATACAAACTACTATACTATACCAATATACAATGCAATACAAACTACTATACTGTACCAACATACTATACTATATAAAACAAACTACTATTTTACTATACCTTTATATTATAAAAAACAAACTACTATACTGTACCAATATACTATTCAATACAAACTACTATACTATACCAATATTCTATACTATAGAAAACAAACTACTATACAATACCAATATACTATACAATACAAACGACTTTATTATACCAGTATACTCTACAATACAAAGTACTATACTATACCAACACACTATACTATATAAAACAAACTACTACTATACTATACCAATATACTATGCAATACAAACTACCATACTGCACCAGTATTCTATGCTATAGAAAACAAACTACTATTCTATACCAATATTCTATACTATAGAAAACAAACTACTATACAATACCAATATACTATACAACCACAAACTACCATACTATACCAGTATTCTATACTATAGAAAACAAACTACTATTCTATACCATGCACTATACAATACAAACTACTTTATTATACCAACATACTATACTATATAAAACAAACTACGATACCATATTGATATACTACACAATACAAAATACTATACTATACCACTATACTCTACAATACAAACTACTATACTATACCAATATTCTATACTATAGAAAACAAACTACTACACAATACCAATATACTAGACAAACTACTTTCCTATACGATAAAAACTACTATACTATACAGTACAAACTATTATACTATATAAAACAAACTACTATCCTATACCAATATACTATACAATACAAACTACTATACTATACCAATATACTATATAATACAAACTACTATACTATACAATACAAACTACTATACTATAACAATATACTATACAATACAAGCTACTATCCTATACCAATATACTATACAATACAAACTACTATACCAATATAGTATACTACATAAAACAAACTACTATACTATACAATGCAAAGTACTATACTCTACAACACATACTACTAAACTATACTAGTATACTATATAATACAAACTACTATACTATATCAATATATTTTACTATGTAAAACAAAATACTAAACTATACTAATATACTATACAATACAAACTATTATACCATACCAATATATTATACTATAAACAACATACTACTATACTATACCAATATACTATACAAAACAAACTACCATACTATAACAATATACTATACAATACAAACTACCATACTATAACAATATACTCTACAATACAAACTACCATACTATACCAATATACTATAGAAAACAAACTGCTATACTATACCAATATACTATACAATACAAACTACTATAATCTACAGTACAAACAACTATACTATACCAATATACTATGCAAACTACCATACTATAAAATACAAACTACCATACTATAACAATATACTCTACATTACAAACTACTATACTATACCAATATTCTATGCTATAGAAAACAAACTACTTTACTATACCAATATACTATACAATTCAAACTACCATACTATACCAATATACTATACAATATAAACTACCATACTATACCAATGTATTATACAATACAACCTTCTATACTATACACTATACTATACAAAGTACTATACTCTACAATACAAACTACTAAACAATGCCAAAATATAATACAATACAAACTATACTATACCAATATACTATATTACCGTATTTGCTCGAATATAAGACGAGGTTTTTTTCAGAGCAAATGCTCTGAAAAATCCCCCTCGTCTTACATTCGAGGTCGTCTTATAATCTGACCTCAAATTGAGGTCAGACTATAAGACTGGGATCCAGGTCCCCAGCAGAGCTGCAGGGGACCTGGATCCCCCTCTCTAGCAGCAGGGGATGTCTGCGCAACGAGCGCAGACTCCCCTGCTTCCGCCCGGCACGACCGCCGGGGCTTCTGTGAAGAAGCCGGGAACTTCCGCTTTCGTCACAGAAGTCCCGGCGAGCGTGCCGGGCGGCAGCAGGGGAGTCTGCGCTCATCGCGCAGACATCCTCTGCTGCCCCACTAGGCACCAGGGAGAATCGGGCAGCTGGGGGATGTCTGCACTATACGTGCAGATATCCTCCATGCTGCCCGACACCTCCGTCTATTATGACGGACCAGCTGTCCGTCATAATAGACGGAGGTGTCGGGCAGCATGGAGGATATCTGCACGTATAGTGCAGACATCCCCCAGCTGCCCCCACTAGCCACCAGGGAAAGGGGGGAGATAGGGAGAGAGAGAGAGGGGGGGGGGATAGAGAGAGAGAGAGGGGGGGGATAGAGAGAGAGGGGGGGGATAGAGAGAGAGAGAGGGGGGGGATAGAGAGAGAGGGGGGGGATAGAGAGAGAGAGAGAGAGGGGGGGATAGAGAGAGAGAGAGGGGATAGAGAGAGAGGGGGGGATGGGGAGAGGGGGGGATGGGGAGAGAGAGAGAGGGGGGATAGAGAGAGAGATAGAGAGGGGATAGAGAAGGAGAGAGGGGATAGAGAGAGAGAGACTAGGGGAGGGAGGGGGGAGATAGAGAGAGAGACTACACTGGAGGGGGCAGGGAGAGAGGCCGCAAGGAAATAAAAACAAGAAATACATTTGTATAATATCAATTTTTTATTACATATTAAAAAGCAATTTAATATATACAAGTTAAACTTTTTTTTTCCTATAGGGTAGTCTTATATTCAGGCTTTTAGTTTTTTTCCTAAAGGAATATACAAAGTTTGGGGGGTCGTCTTATAATCAGGGTCGTCTTATAATCGAGCAAATACGGTATATAAAACAAACTACTATACTATACCAATTTATACTATACAAAACAAACTACTATACTATAGCAATATACTATACTATACAAAACAAACTACTATACTAATCCAATATACTATACTATATAAAACAAACTACTATACTATAGCAATATACTATACTATACTTTATAAAACAAACTACAATACTAATCCAATATACTATACTATATAAAACAAACTACTATACTATAGCATTATACTATACTATACAATACAAACTACTATACTATAACAATATACTATACAATACAAGCTACTATCCTATACCAATATACTATACAATACAAACTACTATACCAATATAGTATACTACATAAAACAAACTACTATACTATACAATGCAAACTACTATACTCTACAACACATACTACTAAACTATACTAGTATACTATATAATACAAACTACTATACTATATCAATATATTATACTATGTAAAACAAAATACTAAACTATACTAATATACTATACAATACAAACTATTATACCATACCAATATATTATACTATAAACAACATACTACTATACTATACCAATATGCTATACAAAACAAACTACCATACTATACCAATATACTATACAATACAAACTACCATACTATAACAATATACTCTACAATACAAACTACCATACTATACCAATATACTATAGAAAACAAACAGCTATACTATACCAATATACTATACAATACAAACTACTATAATCTACAGTACAAACAACTATACTATACCAATATACTATGCAAACTACCATACTATACAATACAAACTACCATACTATAACAATATACTCTACATTACAAACTACTATACTATACCAATATTCTATACTATAGAAAACAAACTACTTTACTATACCAATATACTATACAATTCAAACTACCATACTATACCAATATACTATACAATATAAACTACCATACTATACCAATGTATTATACAATACAACCTTCTATACTATACACTATACTATACAAAGTACTATACTCTACAATACAAACTACTAAACAATGCCAAAATATTATACAATACAAACTATACTATACCAATATACTATATTATATAAAACAAACTACTATACTATACCAATTTATACTATACAAAACAAACTACTATACTATAGCAATATACTATACTATACAAAACAAACTACTATACTAATCCAATATACTATACTATATAAAACAAACTACTATACTATAGCATTATACTATACTATATAAAACAAACTACTATACTATAGCATTATACTATACTATATAAAACAAACTACTATACTATAGCAATATACTATACTATACTTTATAAAACAAACTACTATACTAATCCAATATACTATACTATATAAAACAAACTACTATACTATAGCATTATACTATACTATATAAAATAAACTACTATACTATAGCATTATACTTTATAAAACAAACTACTATACTAATCCAATATACTATACTATATAAAACAAACTACTATACTATAGCATTATACTATACTATATAAAATAAACGACTATACTATAGCATTATACTTTATAAAACAAACTATTATACTATAGCATTATACTATACTATATAAAACAAACTACTATACTATAGCATTATACTATACTATATAAAACAAACTACTATACTATAGAATTATACTATACTTTATAAAATAAACTACTATACTATAGCATTATACTATACTATATAAAATAAACTACTATACTATAGCATTATACTTTATAAAACAAACTACTATACTAAACCAATATACTACAAAAAACAAACTTCTATACTACCCCACTATACTATAGGTGGAACTGTGGAATCCCAATCTGCTATGGAATTTATTTTGAGATGAGATTCACATAACTCGCAACCCGATGTTCCACTACCACATATTTTATTCTCTTTCTCTCCTTCATAATCCCCCCCCCCCCCCCCCCCGTAGTGAAATCAGTGGGGAAGTACTCTTTCATTTACCAACAAGGAATTACTAGCAATTTACCCAGGACTTGACACCCCCACCATGGAAAGAGTAAAACATTTCTGCCCTCAAGTATCAATGACCCTGGACTGCCCCCTAGACATGTCAGTGATGGACATTTGGAAACATAACTGGTAGGCAGACATGGACAAGGACAAGTGATTTAAAAATACAGTCATTACAATGAAGCAAGGTCATCATTAACAAGGTTCCCATCACTGCCTTAGCAATAGTTTTTTTCCTAACCCCCATTTCCTAATTTGCGTACAGATACTTTATTCCTTCCCTTTAATCTATATGCATTGTCAGTTCACAGTACATTGGTTAATTAAACAACAGATTAGGCAGCCAGAGGTTAATGAAATGCTGGCATTAATTGATTTATAATTGTCTTTTTATGATACATGATCCGTTGGCTGTAAGCCCGGGACTGAAATTCTCAGAGTTTCAGTAGAAAAAAAAAGCAGAATAATAATGCACTTTACACTGCTTGGTGAGCTGGAGTAAAACTAATTGTGCTCCAAAGAGAACTCTTATAAAAAGTATATGGAGCAGAGAGTTTATATTCCCCTTCTACATCTACATAGAAAGGCTGAATTTGATGGCAGATAATAGCAGCTTGGTACATCTATTCCTGGCATTTCTAGTATAGAAAGATTAGTTTTCATATATATTTTGTTTAATTTCTATAGTTCTTTCCCCATCGTGTGAGATGCTGACAGCAAAACTGCCACGAGGCTGCTCAATGCTCCATAAATTTATCAACGATCCCATTAATATAACAAACGCTCAGAAACCATATTCACTGCTTTGGAGGACTTGTCATTTCCATACATTATGAGAATTGAGCTATTGAAGAGAAATATCAACTTGCCGGTAAAAAAATTGGCTTGGGGCCAATATTAATTCTATAAAGGGCAATATCATGGCATTTTTTTTATTTGCAAACAACAGAGGCAACGCTAATTGCTAAGCTATTGCTATCTGCTGATAGGGTCCAAATTTACAGCGTTTCATTGATAGGAGAGGAGCGGAGGCTAAGGGCACTAGAGTATGACATCACTTCTCACCGCTGCTAGAGACAACAGGCCAAACTGACAAAACCCCTGATGCGTTTCATGTCATTTCTTTACATGACTATGAGACGGATGACTTGAAACACGTATGGCATTTGGTCCAGACCTTCCCTGCTCCATCCCCCTAGGTAAGTTTGTAAAAGGGAGGAAGGTTTGCGTAATTAGAGAAGGGAGCTATAATGTGAGTTCAGGACTGACTCCAAGGACAGAACCCCAGCGCATTTCATAGTTAACTTAGCATGTTGTGTGATTTGTCTCCTTGTCACCTTCCTATCACTGCTGGTCACCTTCCTATCACTGCTGGTCAGTGGTCACCTTCCTATCACTGCTGGTCACCTTCCTATCACTGTTGGTCACCTTCCTATCACTGCTGGTCACCTTCCTATCACTGTTGGTCACCTTCCTATCACTGCTGGTCACCTTCCTATCACTGTTGGTCACCTTCCTATCACTGCTGGTCACCATCCTATCACTGCTGGTCACCTTCCTATCACTGCTGGTCACCTTCCTATCACTGCTGGTCACCTTCCTATCACTGCTGGTCACCTTCCTATCATTGCTGGTCACCTTCCTATCATTGTTGGTCACCTTCCTATCATTGCTGGTCACCATCCTATCACTGCTGGTCACCTTCCTATCATTGCTGGTCACCTTCCTATCACTGCTGGTCACCTTCTTATCATTGCTGGTCACCTTCCTATCATTGTTGGTCACCTTCCTATCATTGCTGGTCACCTTCCTATCATTGTTGGTCACCTTCCTATCATTGCTGGTCACCTTCATATCACTGTTGGTCACCTTCCTATCACTGTTGGTCACCTTCCTATCACTGTTGGTCACCTTCCTATCACTGTTGGTCACCTTCCTATCACTGTTGGTGACCTTCCTATCATTGCTGGTCACCTTCCTGTCATTGTTGGTCACCTTCCTATCATTGCTGGTCACCTTCCTATCATTGTTGGTCACCTTCCTATCATTGCTGGTCACCTTCATATCATTGCTGGTCACCTTCCTATCATTGCTGGTCACCTTCCTATCATTGTTGGTCACCTTCCTATCATTGCTGGTCACCTTCCTATCATTGTTGGCCACCTTCCTATCATTGCTGGTCACCTTCATATCACTGTTGGTCACCTTCCTATCACTGTTGGTCAGCTTCCTATCACTGTTGGTCACCTTCCTATCATTGTTGGTCACCTTCCTATCATTGTTGGTCACCTTCCTATCATTGCTGGTCACCTTCATATCATTGCTGGTCACCTTCCTATCATTGCTGGTCACCTTCCTATCATTGTTGGTCACCTTCCTATCATTGCTGGTCACCTTCCTATCATTGTTGGCCACCTTCCTATCATTGCTGGTCACCTTCATATCACTGTTGGTCACCTTCCTATCACTGTTGGTCAGCTTCCTATCACTGTTGGTCACCTTCCTATCATTGTTGGTCACCTTCCTATCATTGCTGGTCACCTTCCTATCACTGTTGGTGACCTTCCTATCATTGCTGGTCACCTTCCTGTCATTGTTGGTCACCTTCCTATCATTGCTGGTCACCTTCCTATCATTGTTGGTCACCTTCCTATCATTGCTGGTCACCTTCATATCATTGCTGGTCACCTTCCTATCATTGCTGGTCACCTTCCTATCATTGTTGGTCACCTTCCTATCATTGCTGGTCACCTTCCTATCATTGTTGGTCACCTTCCTATCATTGCTGGTCACCTTCAAATCACTGTTGGTCACCTTCCTATCACTGTTGGTCAGCTTCCTATCACTGTTGGTCACATTCCTATCATTGTTGGTCACCTTCCTATCATTGCTGGTCACCTTCCTATCACTGTTGGTCACCATCCTATCACTGCTGGTCACCTTCCTATCACTGTTGGTCACCTTCCTATCATTGCTGGTCACCTTCCTATCACTGTTGGTCACCTTCCTATCACTGTTGGTCACCTTCCTATCACTGTTGGTCACCTTCCTATCACTGCTGGTCACCTTCCTATCATTGCTGGTCACCTTCCTATCACTGCTGGTCACCTTCCTATCATTGCTGGTCACATTCCTATCATTGCTGGTCACCTTTCTATCACTGCTGGTCACCTTCCTATCATTGCTGGTCACCTTCCTATCATTGTTGGTCACCTTCCTGTCATTGTTGGTCACCATCTTATCACTGCTGGTCACCTTCCTATCGCTGTTGGTCACCATCCTATCATTGCTGGTCACCTTCCTATCATTGCTGGTCACCTTCCTATCGCTGTTGGTCACCTTCCTATCATTGGTGGTCACCTTCCTATCATTGCTGGTCACCTTCCTATCGCTGTTGGTCACCTTCCTATCACTGTTGGTCACCTTCCTATCATTGCTGGTCACCTTCCTATCACTGTTGGTCACCTTCCTATCACTGCTGGTCACCTTCCTATCACTGCTGGTCACCTTCCTATCATTGCTGGTCACCTTCCTATCATTGCTGGTCACATTCCTATCATTGCTGGTCACCTTCCTATCATTGCTGGTCAGCTTCCTATCATTACTGGTCACCTTCCTATCATTACTGGTCACCTTCCTATCACTGTTGGTCACCTTCCTGTCATTGTTGGTCACCTTCCTATCACTGCTGGTCACCTTCCTATCATTGCTGGTCACCTTCCTATCACTGTTGGTCACCTTCCTATCACTGTTGGTCACCTTCCTATCATTGTTGGTCACCTTCCTATCACTGTTGGTCAGCTTCCTATCACTGCTGGTCACCTTCCTATCGCTGTTGGTCACCATCCTATCATTGCTGGTCACCTTCCTATCATTGCTGGTCACCTTCCTATCATTGCTGGTCACCTTCCTATCGCTGTTGGTCACCTTCCTATCATTGCTGGTCACATTCCTATCACTGCTGGTCAGCTTCCTATCATTGCTGGTCACCTTCCTATCGCTGTTGGTTACCTTCCTATCACTGCTGGTCACCTTCCTATCATTGCTGGTCACCTTCCTATCATTGCTGGTCACCTTCCTATCATTGCTGGTCACCTTCCTATCATTGTTGGTCACCTTCCTATCATTGCTGGTCACCTTCCTATCATTGTTGGTCACCTTCCTATCATTGCTGGTCTCCTTCCTATTACAGTTGATCACCTTCCTATCACTGCTGGTCACCTTCCTATCATTGCTGGTCACCTTCCTATCACTGTTGGTCACATTCCTATCATTGCTGGTCAGCTTCCTATCATTGCTGGTCACCTTCCTATCATTGTTGGTCACCTTCCTATCATTGCTGGTCTCCTTCCTATCATTGATGGTCACCTTCCTATCACTGTTGGTCACCTTCCTATCATTGTTGGTCACCTTCCTATCATTGTTGGTCACCTTCGTATCATTGTTGGTCACCTTCCTATCATTGCTGGTCCCCTTCCTATCATTGCTGGTCTCCTTCCTATCATTGCTGGTCACCTTCCTATCGCTGTTGGTCACCTTCCTATCATTGTTGGTCACCTTCCTATCACTGTTGGTCACCTTCCTATCATTGCTGGTCACCTTCCTGTCATTGCTGGTCACCTTCCTATCATTGCTGGTCACCTTCCTATCATTGTTGGTCACCTTCCTATCACTGCTGGTCACCTTCCTATCACTGCTGGTCACCTTCCTATCATTGCTGGTCACCTTCCTATCATTGTTGGTCACCTTCCTGTCATTGTTGGTCACCTTCCTGTCATTGTTGGTCACCTTCATATCATTGGTCGCCTTGCTGCAGTCAGTAATTCTAGTTGGAGCAGCAGAATGATTGAATAGCGAATAAGCAGCTGCCTTACCTGAGTGCAGTAATCTATTCTTTCTAGTATAATGGCGAAATTAGGTCTGTCTTCTGGCTGGTGTTGCCAGCACTGTGTCATTATGCGATACCTGCAAGTAAAAGAACAAACAAACAACAATATTGTGTATATCGTTACATAGTTAATTAGGTTTAAAAAAGACATGATGTCCAAACCTTCCTTGTTTGCTGAATCAGGAAAAAAAACCTAAACAAAGACCGTACACGTACACACAGAGACAGTACACACAGAGACAGTACACACAGAGACAGTAATGTCATCACAAAGGGTAAAAAAGCAATTTTATCTAGTCTACTTTTACTTGTGATAGCCCTGTTGTCATTCATAGTTAGAAAAGCATCCAACTGATTGTAAGAATCCAACTGTTATTTAAACAAATCGACTGAATCTATCAAAACAATTCAGAGGGCTGTTTATTTCACAATTTAACTACCCTAACATTAAGTTAACCTGTTTGGTGTTTAGGATGATTGCTCCTTTCTTCCAGTCTTAGGAGATATCAACTTGTTGTCTGGAAGGTTTCTAAAGAGATCTTCAGAAATCAATCATATCCCTATGAAGGAGTCTTTTTCCCAAGAGAAGACAGATTTCCAATTTGGAAAGCATTTCTTCATAGCTAAAGGTTTCCTTATGCATCGCACACTAAGAGACACATAGGTCACTGGCTATATTTACACCGCTGGTGACCTCTACCCACGCGTTTTATATAAATCAGAGGTGGGGAATAGGAAGCAAGCAATGCAGTGCATAGATGGATAGGGGCTATGACCAAAGGAGGTTTGTTCTGTAAGAGTAGTGGGCTCTATTTCCAGAACCCTAATAATGTAAGAATATCACGCATACACAGGTCCTGGGCAGTTTTTGGGGGGATCCATTCTTCCTCCGCTCGTGACAAATTCCAGCACCTCCTGGTTACTCTTGCTCGGATACGGCATGTAACCCAAAGAGAAAATCTCCCACAGCAAGACCCCGAAAGACCTAAATACAAGCAGAGAACGGCAGTGAGCAGACCTGAAGCCAATAAGCTCATGGACAATACCACATTACTCGAGACATGTGAATACAACATTACACGCGACATGTGAATACCACATTACACGCGACATGTGAATACAACATTACACACGACATGTGAATACAACATTACACGCAACATGTGAATACAACATTACAAAGACATGTGAATACAACATTACACGCGACATGTGAATACAACATTACACGCGACATGTGAATACAACATTACACGCGACATGTGAATACAACATTACACGCGACATGTGAATACAACATTACACGCGACATGTGAATACAACATTACAAAGACATGTGAATACAACATTACACGCGACATGTGAATACAACATTACACGCAACATGTGAATACAACATTACACGCGACATGAAATTATTTATTAAAGGACATGCGCAGTCAAGTGTAGCTTTAGTGATAGCTCTATCAGGAGGTGGACATCTTGGGTCAGATGAAGGAAGATCTGATTCATCTGATGGAAGATTCTAAACTACGATATTATTTAGAATCTTGGCTCAGGCAAGTCAGCTCTTCCTTCATCTGACACAAGATGGCCGCCTCCGATAGGGCTGTACAATTATAGAGGGCTCAAAAAGGCACTTTGGTTGTATTCCATCATTAAAGCATTTCAATTTAAAATGTCTACACTTGATGAAATCTCTCAATTAAACAAGTTCATTTTTGATTACGGCTCTCCTTTACGACCATTCTCGTGCAATTTTCCAAAATTTGGACCCACCAGCAGAAATATCCGTTGTTTCTATGCTGATGGCTCTACATTTATGACTTGGCCCCAGTAAATTCCTGCAACATTCTCAGTGACTTTTTTTTTGCCAATTGATAACTATTTCTATAATTTGATAAGTCATTTAGAATCAAAACAATGTATTTCATTTACCCAAATTGATTTTAAAAGCAAATTGACTACAGTTTAAATTCACTTTAATGTGGGGTTTATAGCTCTGTAGCTCTAGACACACTAGTACAAAATAAAACTTCTGATTAGGGTTGCCACCCGGCAGGTATTTTGCCGGCAGGCCTGTAAAAAATTGGCATCATGCCAATGTTAAGTCTATGGAAGCAGTAGCAAGACCGGTATTTTATCCTAAAAAAAGGTGGCGACCCTACTTCTGATATCCCACCAAAGAGGGACAGTAGAGGAGGAAAGAGGGACGGGGGGGGGGGGGGGGATTTGGGTGCAACAAAGGAACTGTTTCTCCTAAATCTGGACACTTGGCAGGTACACTAGGATCTCAGGTTAGCAGAGACAGGGTTAAACATATCCTATGTTTTTTTTCTTTGTGTGGTGCATTAATAAATCACAGCATGTGTTATATATTTAATTTTCACTGCTGTTCGGTGAGATTGGCCAACATGGAATTCTGGGTAAAACCATTAAGATGAATAAATAATAAAACAGTAATGAGCTTTAAAGACTTTAAGAAAGTCACCTTTTTATATACACACGTACAACAACAAGGCTCAATCAGTTTGAAATCTAAAAATACATGGGGGTTTTATTGGGGGGGCTTTTACATTAATATATTCATGAATTTTAAACACATCCCATCTTGTTTGACATGACTGATTACACTAAACGCATTCTAGTTTATGATTTGAAATTGATTAGAAAGGCCAGTTTACATTAATAGCACCTACATGTATTCCCCAGTTATCACTACACAAGATATGAAGGCAGAAACGTGTACATTGCACCATCAAGGATTTGGGAAAGCTTGCTGGAAACTAGATTTATCTCATAACTTTCAATGTTTTATATCTTTTACTTTGAAATGAAAACACGTTACAATGCCCCAACCAAAAAAAGCATACAGGTGTCTACTCAGTATGCCTCTATCTAGTTCAAAATCGGGCCAGATTGCAATCCAGCAAAACAATATGGCCGATTTCTATATGAAATCGTCAACTGACGACGTTTTTGGATAGATGGAAAAATCCTATGGATGTTGCTGGCTCTTTAATGACCGAAATCCTCCCGAAATTGACCCGAAGTTGATCAATATCGGGCAGTTCGATTAGCCAGATATAAGCTGGCAAATTGAACTTAAAAGTTAATAAAAAATATAAAAAAATAAATTAATTAATTATGAGTGATTAAAACGTTGAATCAAATAAATAGATAAAAAAAAAAACACATTAAAATGTATTACTAATAATAATAATATAAATATATATATGTACTATAATAAGAATAAACATTACTAAACAATGTTTCATTGGCATCATGATAAAGGTATTAATTGGCCAGATCTCTGACAAGCCCAAATAGAAGGGGTCCTCAGATCCCCAAAAGTCGGTCCGGTTGGGTTTATGTAAAGGGCAAAGTTCTGGAAGTGATTTAATGGGGCCCAATTCTTTCCAAAAAAGCAAATCAACAAATACAGAATAACACACAAGACAGTTGGTTAAAGAAAAGAAAAAACATTTTCCATTGTGCTTGTAACATAGAAGCGGTTGTAAAAAAAGTAGTTTGACATGGAATCAGCAGAGGGGATCTTATAGAGATGTAAAAACGAGGGTCTCTCTCAGACACTGATCCGACGAGCAGGGCAATAATTGGATACAATGGTCGACAACTTGAAACTAGGTCCAGACCACAAAATTGTCATGACGAGGCACAACATGCATGGAAAGTAGGCGGAGTTAGAAGGGAATCTAGGTGGAGCAAAGCTACATCGCCATGTCCCAGGGAAAAGTGGTTTGACCCAAATACCCAGAAATCTGACAATCCAAGTACCTCAGTTCGAACCCGGCCAGGTCTGGGGATCTTGATCCATGTTGGGTTTTTTGTACCTTGACCATTAATGTGACTAATTATAGACAGAGACTTTTATATGATTTGTTTTCCATTATACATTACCATGTATCAGTCTTTGAGGTGAATATCCCTTCCATGAAGGCTTCTGGGGGCATCCACTTTACAGGCAGCATTGCACACCCACCCTTCCTGTAGTAACTGGCCCTGCGGAACAAGAAAGACTGACTTCAAACTTGGTTCAAATTTAACAAAAATAAAATAAAAAAACTAAACAAAAATTAAACATATTAGTTGAATCTCCACTTTAACAATAACTATTGGTGTAAAATAAAGTGTCATTTGTTAGGGATGCTGCGCTGGGGTTAGGGTAGGGATGCTGTGCTGGTGTTAGGGTAGGGATGCTGTGCTGGGGTTAGGGTAGGGATGCTGTGCTGGGGTTAGGGTAGGGATGCTGGGCTGGGGTTACGGTAGGTTTGCTGTGCTGGGGTTAGGGTAGGGATGCAGTGATGGGGTTAGGGTAGGGATGCTGTGCTTGGGTTATGGTAGGGATGCTGTGCTGGGGTTAGGGTAGGGATGCAGGGCTGGGGTTAGGGTAGGTATGCTGTGCTGGGGTTAGGGTAGAGTTGCTGTGCTGGGGTTAGGGTAGGTATGCTTTGCCGGGGTTAGGGTAGAGTTGTTGTGCTGGGGTTAGGGTAGGGATGCTGTGCTGGGGTTAGGGTAGAGTTGCTGTGCTGGGGTTAGGGTAGGGATGCTGGGGTTAGGGTAGGTTTGCTGTGCTGGGGTTAGGGTAGAGTTGTTGTGCTGGGGTTAGGGTAGAGATGCTGTGCTGGGGTTAGGGTAGAGATGCTGTGTTGGGGTTAGGGTAGGGATACTGTGTTGGGGTTAGAGTGCCTTTGCAACCTTATCTATAATTACTTAAAGGGTCTCTGCCACCTCATTATTTCTATGTAATGAGAACTGTACTGAACAGATGTACTGAAACAGATGTCATACTTATGTCCAGTAGTGTATCTTCCACAAGGCAAACAAGGCACTCGCCTAGGGCGGCACTTCTGGTGCTTCAAACACTTTAACTCCCTCCTCCACTGTTCAGCAAGCTTTAGCTATTTCCAATTAATCGGGGTGATGGGGGCATGTAATGGACGTGGTGGGGGTATGTAATGAGGGTGATGGTGGCATGTAATTGGGGTGATGGGGTATTTAGTGTGTATGCAATGTGGGTGATGGGGGCATGTAATGGGGTTAGTGGGCATTTAATGTGTGTACAATTTGGGTGATGGGGCATGTAATGGGGTGATGGGGAATGTCGTTGGTGTGCAACGCGGGTGATGGGGCATGTCATAGGTGTGAAATGTGGGTGGGGGGAGGGGGTGCCCAACTTTTGTCTGCCTGGGGCAGCACAAAACCAAGATATACCACTGCTTATGCCTGATATTGAAAATCTAATACCGTATTTGCTTGAATATAAGACAAGGTTTTTTTTCAGATGCTCTGAAAAAGATGCAAATGCTCTCAAATCGAGGTCAGATTATAAGACTGGGATCCAGATCCCTCGCACAGCTGCAGGGGACCTGGATACCCCTCGCTAACAGCCGGTGGATGTCTGTGTGATGCACGCAGACATCCTCCCCTGCCGCCCGGCACAACCGCCGGGACTTCTATGATGAAGCCGGGACCTTCCGACTTCACCATAAAAGTCCCGTCGGAAGGGCCAGAGAGCAGAGGAGGATGTCTGCGCGCATCGTGGAGACATCCTCCGGCTGCCTCCACTAGCCACCAGGAGATTTGGGCAGCCGGCTGTCCGTCATAATAGATGGAAGTGTCGGGCAGCATGGAGGATGTCTGCATGTATCGTGCAGACATCCCCCGTCTGCCCCCACTAGCCACCAGGGAAATAGAAACAAGGTGAGGGGGAGGGAGGGGGGGGGGGGGAAAGAGACACAAGGGGAGGGAGGGGATGAGAGAGAGACAAGGGGAGGGGGGATGAGAGAGACAATGGGAGGGGGCAGAGAGAGACAAGGGGGGGAGACAAGGTCAGAGGGAGGGGGAGAGATAGAGAGAAAAGGAGGGAGGGAGGTGGAGAGAGATAACACTGGGGGGAGAATTATTTATAGAGGCAGACAGCTACATTACAGTAAAAAACAAAACAAAAAAGTGCTTGAGATTTAAAAAAACAAAACCACAAGCTTTAGGGATAGGGTAAGCATTAGGGTTGGGTTTAAAGTAGAAAATGCTTAGTAAAAAGCAACATGCTACTTTCAGTTATTGCTCTATCACTAGCAAAAACCAACAGAAAAATATATAAACATGGACTACTAACAAACTCAGCACAAATATCCCAATCTATTTAGTAGTTTTTTTTTATTATCATCGTTTGTAGATGTGCTAATATTTTTAAAAAAGTAATCTTATTTTATTATAGCAAATCACATGAAATGATCAAAATAATATCATCTAAAGCAAGCCCTTCCTTTTTCTGAAAACAAAACACAACAAAAAAAAACAATATACAAATTGTGTGGGTTCATTGAAAGAGAAAGAGCAAAATTACAGCTAAAGAGAAACATCGCAGAAGTGTTAAAACATTGTCCAGAACTACCAACAATGTTCTAAAGGTCATGCCACTAAGGGGTTAACTTCAGTTAGTTATAAAAATCCTACCTGTATATATCACGAGCCATCCCGAAATCCCCTATCTTCGCCACTCTTCCGGGGCCTTGACATGTCAACAGACAGTTTCTGGCAGCGATGTCTCTGGAAGCAGAGAATACAATCTCTCTTAATAAGGGTCAGGCTCTGCCGGTAATGTAAAGTGACACCAACCTTTATAATGGGGCCCTGATTCCTTATTTTTAGATGTTTCTGTCCGGTACTTGCGATTGGTTGTGATGGGTTTCAGGTTATATAGCAGGAATTAATTTCTTGGTAATGGGAAAACCTGCTTTGGGGGCATTTGTCAGACATAACTCGTTACGGTTACATACGTAGCTCTGTGAATGAGCTTTTTCTGATCACATCACAGATTAGGGCCTGTTTCTGACATGGGGAGTAATCCTTAAACCCCACGATGTTGTGTATCATGATAGGTTATGGGGCAATGTTCTGAGAACAAAATATGGGAATATTGGCAGGTATTGTGTCACTGAAATGTTATATATATGAAGAATAAACAAATATCAAACCTGAGCTATACATTGTATTAGCCGAATTGCCATCACATGGCTAATTTAGGAGAAAAAAATTTATTTTTATGCATCTGTGGAGTCCCCTGATTATGACATCACCTGTGACTTGATATGCAAATGAACTACTTTAATTGGAAAATGTGTAATTTACATTTCAAGCCATGACGTGATGTCATAAGCCGGAGACACATTTAAAACATATGTTTCTCTTAATGTATGCATTTGTTTTCAATTCTGCTAACTCAATGTATAGATCATTTTGGTCATGTTTTATTCTGTACATTCACATATATACATCATTTGCCATCATTTTTTACTGTCTGTTTTCATAGTATGAACAATATTGTGGTGCTCTTAAAACAGGAATAGCGAGGACGGTCACAATAGATTAGTTTGGACCGAAATGTGCACTTGGGTCTCCCCAATAGTATTGGGGGTTTTGTAGGGAGTGGGGGCAAGCTCTTGCCTGGAGTAGGCAAGTTTCCAGGAAGGCCAACCAAGTCTCATTGGATTTTCCCTGGTATATAATTATTTTTCTCACCCAAATCACATGTGACTTTTGCTGCTCCAGTATTCGCCTGGACTTCCACCAATCGGTAACCAATAGATCTGTCGTTGGTGGGATAATAGAACCTTCTAAACGACCTACGCACTATGGTTTCAGGATCGGAGAACCAGATCCTGTATCACGCTAGACTAGATCTTGTCTTCATCCAGGACACAGGACATTGGTTTTGAAGACCCACCTTGAAATACGGATCAAATTCCAAGGAAATCCATTCTTAACTGCCCTTTTGTTTTGGGACTAGATCCTCCTAAGCATCTGTCCAACATCTAGGACCCATCCACTATAAGCACCTATCCTTCCATGGGACAGCAGGTCCTGGTTCTGTAGAATCATCTCGGGGTCCCTCAAACTCAAATCCTTTATGGTTTCCTGGGCCAGGGGACAGGGGATAAACAAAGGACGGAGGTGGGCTGAACCGTGGGTACCACTTACCTGTGGATGAAGTGATTCTCTTCCAGGTACTGGCTGCCGTGGGCTATGTCCCTCGCTATGTTGAGTAGATCCAGCATGGTGAGTGAAGAAGGCTGGGTCTGGAGAGAGAATGAATGGTTCAGAGACACTAAGTTGCTGTATGTAAAGGACAATGTTACACTTGGTTCTTATTCAGTTTCTATCCATCAAACCCAAAAAATACAGGTCAAAGTGGTCGCGTTGGAAAAATTCCCTAATTCAGATGAATGGGAGAATGTTTCCAACTCGACTCCTTTGACCTCAGGCTTTCAATTCCCTTGTCAATTCCCTGTGATTCTATCTTTCCCAAATACATCCCTTAATTACCGCACAGATGTCACATCTCTTCCAATGAGCAATAAATACAGATTCACTGCCTATATGAAGATTTAATTCACTATCAAACTCTCCCTAATAATAGTGAGATCTGGCTTTATGGCTGTCACTCTGCACAGCTTCTAAACAAATGTCACTGGGGTCTGTGCTGAACTAACAAGTGGACTGCAGGCATCAATAGCCGAGCTAGGAAGACTGGTGGGCTGGAGAATGTTTCCTAATCAGCTATTAGTGTCTGATTTTTACAGGTCACTTGCTGCAGTTCTCTTATTAGTGAATAGACACCAAGGATAAAGTGAGGTCATTCACTCCATACATTAACCAAGAGATACGGCTGATTAAATGATTATTTATATCAATGCAGACAGATCACACCAGCCATGTCTACATCTTCCCCTGTACCGTGTGTCTAGGGTTGTAATACTAGGAATACACAATACTAAGAATACACAGTAATAGGAATACACAATACTAGGAATACACAATATAGGAATACACAATACTAGGGATACACAGTAATAGGAATACACCATACTAGGAATACACCATACTAGAAATACACAATACTAGGAATACACAGTAATAGGAATATACAATACTAGGAAGACACAGTAATAGGAATACACAGTAATAGGAATACACAGTAATAGGAATACACCATACTAGGAATACACCATACTAGGAATACACAGTAATAGGAATACACCATACTAGGAATACACCATACTAGAAATACACAATACTAGGAATACACAGTAATAGGAATATACAATACTAGGAATACACAATGCTAGGAATACAACATACTAGGAATACACCATGCTAGGAATACACCATACTAGGAATACACAATACTACGAATACACAATACTAGGAATACACAATACTAGGAATACACAGTAATAGGAATACACCATGCTAGGAATACACCATACTAGGAATACACAATACTACGAATACACAATACTAGGAATACACAGTAATAGGAATACACAGTAATATGAATACACAGTAATAGGAATACACAATGCTAGGAATACACCATACTAGGAATACACAGTAAGAGGAATACACAATACTAGGAATACACCATACTAGGAATACACAGTAAGAGGAATACACAATACTAGGAATACACAGTAATAGGAATACACAATACTAGGAATACACAGTAATAGGAATACACAATACTAGGAATACACAGTAATAGGAATACACCATACTAGGAATACACAGTAATACAGTAATAGGAATTCACCATACTAGGAATACACCATACTAGGAATACACCATACTAGGAATACATAGTAATAGGAATACATAGTAATAGGAATACACAGTAATAGGAATACACCATACTAGGAATACACAGTGATAGGAATATACCATACTAGGAATACACAGTAATAGGAATACACCATACTAGGAATACACAATGCTAGGAATACACCATACTAGGAATACACAATAATAGTAATACACCATACTAGCAATACACAATAATAGGAATACACAATACTAGGAATACAGAGTAATAGGAATACACAATACTAGGAATACACAGTAATAGGAATACACAGTAATAGGAATACACAGTGATAGGAATATACCATACTAGGAATACACAGTAATAGGAATACACCATACTAGGAATACACAATGCTAGGAATACACCATACTAGGAATACACAATAATAGTAATACACCATACTAGCAATACACAGTAATAGGAATACACAATACTAGAAATACAGAGTAATAGGAATACACAATACTAGGAATACACAGTAATAGGAATATACAATACTAGGAAGACACAGTAATAGGAATACACAGTAATAGGAATACACAGTAATAGGAATACACCATACTAGGAATACACCATACTAGGAATACACAGTAATAGGAATACACCATACTAGGAATACACCATACTAGAAATACACAATACTAGGAATACACAGTAATAGGAATATACAATACTAGGAATACACAATGCTAGGAATACAACATACTAGGAATACACCATGCTAGGAATACACCATACTAGGAATACACAATACTACGAATACACAATACTACGAATACACAATACTACGAATACACAGTAATAGGAATACACCATGCTAGGAATACACCATACTTGGAATACACAATACTACGAATACACAATACTAGGAATACACAGTAATAGGAATACACAGTAATATGAATACACAGTAATAGGAATACACAATGCTAGGAATACACCATACTAGGAATACACAGTAAGAGGAATACACAATACTAGGAATACACCATACTAGGAATACACAGTAAGAGGAATACACAATACTAGGAATACACAGTAATAGGAATACACAATACTAGGAATACACAGTAATAGGAATACACAATACTAGGAATACACAGTAATAGGAATACACCATACTAGGAATACACAGTAATACAGTAATAGGAATTCACCATACTAGGAATACACCATACTAGGAATACACCATACTAGGAATACATAGTAATAGGAATACATAGTAATAGGAATACACAGTAATAGGAATACACCATACTAGGAATACACAGTGATAGGAATATACCATACTAGGAATACACAGTAATAGGAATACACCATACTAGGAATACACAATGCTAGGAATACACCATACTAGGAATACACAATAATAGTAATACACCATACTAGCAATACACAGTAATAGGAATACACAATACTAGGAATACAGAGTAATAGGAATACACAATACTAGGAATACACAGTAATAGGAATACACAGTAATAGGAATACACAGTGATAGGAATATACCATACTAGGAATACACAGTAATAGGAATACACCATACTAGGAATACACAATGCTAGGAATACACCATACTAGGAATACACAATAATAGTAATACACCATACTAGCAATACACAGTAATAGGAATACACAATACTAGGAATACAGAGTAATAGGAATACACAATACTAGGAATACACAGTAATAGGAATACACAGTAATAGGAATACACCATACTAGGAATACATAGTAATAGGAATACATAGTAATAGGAATACACCATACTAGGAATACACAGTAATAGGAATATACCATACTAGGAATACACCATACTAGGTATACACAGTAATAGGAATATACCATACTAGGAATACACAGTAATAGGAATACACCATACTAGGAATACACAATGCTAGGAATACACCATACTAGGAATACACAATACTAGGAATACACCATACTAGGAATACACAATGCTAGGAATACACCATACTAGGAATACACAATACTAGGAATACACCATACTAGGAATACACCATACTAGGAATACACCATACTAGGAATACACAATGCTAGGAATACACCATACTAGTAAAAAACAATGCTAGGAATGCACAATACTAGGAATACACAATGCTAGGAATACACAGTAATTTGAATACACAATACTAGGAATACACAGTAATAGGAATACACAATACTAGAAATACACAGTAATAGGAATACACAATACTAGGAATACACCATACTAGGAATACACAATGCTAGGAATACACAATGCTAGGAATACACGATACTAGGAATACACAGTAATAGGAATACACAATACTAGGAATACACAGTAATAGGAATACACAATACAATACTAGGAATACACAGTAATAGGAATACACAATACAATACTAGGAATACACAGTAATAGGAATACACATTACTAGGAATACACAGTTATAGGAATACACAGTAATAGGAATATACACTACTAGGAATATACAGTAATAGGAATACACAGTAATAGGAATACACAATACAATACTAGGAATACACAGTAATAGGAATACACAATACAATTCTAGAAATACACAATACTAGGAATACACAGTAGTAGGAATACACAATACAATTCTAGGAATACACAATACTAGGAATACACAGTAATAGGAATACACAATACTAGGAATACACAGTAATAGGAATACACAATACAATACTAGGAATACACAGTAATAGGAATACACAATACAATTCTAGGAATATACAAATGTCAATAAACCTTCTATGACTGCATTGATACTTCATCACAAACATACATAACCATCTGGGGAGACAGTCCGGGTTGCGATAAATACGATTATTTCTATTTTTTTAAGGAATACTTTGTAAGTTTTTGGTCGGGACCCTCTGCCCATTATGTGTTGTTTTGTCTGCTTTACTTTACCTATAATCCACTTATATATATATATATTATTGTCATATTTATTGTGCTTCCCTATTCCCAGCAGGCGGCCAGTAATGTGCCTGTATTCTAAGGACCCTCCATGACGCCATGTTTGCTAAAAGCCTTAGTGGAAAGCGAAAATCTGATCTAATCCTACCATCAGATCCAATCACCATTTACCAAAAGCGAGACTTTCACATTATATTATTAAAGATGAACTAGGGAATAATAATAATAATACATGATATATACCACTTTATGCCCCTGAAGCTAAAATACTTGAAATGCAAGAAAATAGGAAATAGATTTTTTTTAAAAACATGTTCCCCGCGTCTTCAAAATGTAACTGAACATCACTAGCAGAAAGGAGCCTGTTACTAAAAAAAATTATTTGTGAGAGTAATCCTTTCAAACAAAGCCAGGCGGCAGGTAATTGGGTGGAAAATGACTGCGTGAGACAGTGGCGCTATCTGCAGGGAATTCGCGAGAGACTGTAACATTAAACACCCTACGGGTCACACACCAAATCCGTGGGAGCTGGATATGTAGGAGATGTAAGCAATAAGCATGCAATTTAAGATTTTGCAGAAGTAACACAAAGTACCGGTAGAAACAGCACACCTGAATGCTGAATCCTAACAAATAACTGTTTTTAAATGACCAGCCTCTCTAATACCATGCTATATCATTTGTTCAACCAGAGGTACCTGGTTTGTGTTAGTAAAATGATCACATTAAGGCCTAAAGGAAGAACTCTGCTTAAGTTAGGAAGTTGTGTCAACTGAGTAAATTAAGCAAAACAACAAGTAAGAAAAAAAAAAAAAAAGGTTAATAAAATAATGTATGTTAAAAATGCCATAAAATATTGTAATAAATAGTTTTTATTTGCAATCCTGCCTGTTCATCTCAGTACTAAGCAGCTTCTCTCCTGGACATGATCCTCATCCCTGGGGTCTCACAATCTGATCCATCTGAGCCAATCACAGCCAAAAACTGGGAATATTTCTCTTTATGGACCATTATGTTGAGGTTTTGGGAAACATGCCCCACAGCAATGTACCCACTGCCCATACTCACTGCTTATACCCCATCATTTGTAATTAGGGAGCTGCTGTGCATATTCACCAGACATCATACAGCTGTACGCTCAGATTTTTAGAAGGTGAGATAAGGGGTGACTTAACGAGACGTGTGTGAGGAATGGCAAGCACATGGGAGCAATAACATGCCATTTCCATGCTGGCCAGGGGAATGGAACGTCACGGTTGGAAAGTAGGGTCTTGGCACGGGGTATCCATTTAGAAACATTTTTCAATACATGCAAATTTATTTAAAAATTATGCTGTTCTCATTATTCTACAGATTTTATTTACTACCAAGCAACTGACCCCTCCTTTCGTCATTGTTGTTTTCTTAAATTTTTTTTTATTTTTTAGAAATTACTCAGGATGGAGACCCAGAGAACACCTTTGTAACCTAGGGTTTAGGGGGTTCATTTCAGTATTGGGGTTAATTTTAGTGTTAGTATTGGGGTTTAGTGTTTAGTGTTACTATTGGGGGGGGAATCATTTATTAGGGTTTTTTTTTTTCGTTTTACTTGTACGTTTACTGAACTGTCAGCTCTTACATAGCTGCAGCCGCGGTGAAACGGCCGCGTTATTCTTCATTGCTGACAGTTCAGCGTTCTAACTGCCGCGCTGAACTGTCAGCGATGAAGATGCGGCGAAGAAGAATCCTAGACCCGTATGGGGATGTCCCGATTGACAGAAAGCTTAAACAGATTTAAAAAAAAAAAAAGTGAAGCCTGCAGTGTAGTCGGTAGAGCTTTTCCCACAGCTCCATTAAAAAGGAGCTCTGCCTTGGAACCCAAGGAATCATCTTTGGGGGATATAGGAAATTCCAGGGTGGAAGGAGGCAGGACTTGTACTGTTGACAGGTGGGGCTGGGAAAAGGGTACAGTGGCACTGGCCAAAAAATATTGGAAATTCTGAACATATAGCAAACATACTTGGATTGGTACATATAATCAGCTACATAAGATAATAAAACTGATAAAACTCAGCGGAGGATAGATGGAGGTTTTTCCTTGGGAGATGTAATTGGCTGTGCTGGGATTATTGGATCAATACAAACACATTTGCTGTATACCAGACTTTTATTGAGGTTAAACATGATGGACGAGACTTTTTTATTACAAGTGATTAGGTGAACGATCCTGCATGGAATTCATGCGTTACTGCATATACATACAGCATAAATATATTATAAGGTTAAACAAGGTATATTGCGGAGAAGATTGCATTCATTAACCCATTTCATTTAAAGCTGAAAAAATATGGTTCATGATTGAAAAAAAGAAAAAACAGAAAGGTTCTTATGGGAATTACAACCGTTAGCCTGTGCTGCAAAATGTACAGCTGTACACATGTAGGAATGCATGCAGCATTGCACTGAAGAGGAAGAGGGTCCACCCCTGCAGAAAATCTGCAAAAAACCCCAAAACATTCATCTTAATATGCATTAATCATTATTTAGGAGTTACTGTTTAGTGCATCATTAATGGAATTTTTAAAAAAAAATAAAAAACACACTTAGAAAACAAGTGAATGCATAAAAATGGAAGTGTTTAAGTTGATCTCACCAGCCTGGGTCGTGTCTGTCTGAGGAATGATTTCAAGTCTCCTCCAGCCATGAGTTCGAGCAGAATAAATCGAGGCAGCGCCTGGAGGCTAACCCCAATACAGCGAACGATATTCTGATGGCTGAATTTACTGGGGAGAGAGAGAGAGAGAGAGAGCGCGCGCAAACAATTCAGAGATCATGGTGCAAAGCTAGTTAGAGAGTCCCATGCAACCTGCCTCTGTGATCAGCTGCATTTATATAATGGAGGCAGTGTCAGCAGTATTAGTTGCTTCCCCCTAGGACTTCTTTGCGGAGCTGTCTTTTTTTTTTGCTCATGCATTTTGCCTGCGGCCAGATCTAATCTTTTCCTGCACAGAGATTTGGATGATGATATGGAGTTTGGTTAACTTGTGCCTGCACTGACATTTTACCTGTGAGGTGGAGTTTGGCTGATGTGAACAACCCAAGTGTAATTTGATAAGTTAGAACAAGAATTAATAAATAAAAAAAAACATTTACTGCAGTTTAAATTCACTTTATTGTGACTTTTATTGCTGTGGAGCTCTGTGGAGCTCTGTGTTACACTCTACACAAAACGAAAAATTCTGAGCTCTCAGATAAGAAATTGGGACATTTGGGAGGTATGCCAATGCGTTAGTATTAGTATGCAAAATGATTAGGAAATACAGTCAAGACTAGTGTTGAGCGAACCCGAACCGCACTGTTCGGGTTCGTACCGAACATTACGGTTTTTGGACCCCGGACCAGAACACAGACATTTCACTGTATGTCCGTGTTGGAGTTCGGAGATTACATTGTATGTAATGCTATTGGCTTTCTATAAACCGAAATAGAGTCCCCATTCATAAGAATAGGTCAATTTACCTATTCGTATGAATGGGGACACTCACCCACATTTTACATCATTTTGCAGCCCTCTATCCCTTTCCAGGACTTTTTTAGAGGCATTTTAGTGGCCAAAAGTTCGTGTCCCCATTGACTTCAATGGGGTTAGGGGTCAAGTTCAAGGTCAAGTTCAAGCAAGGACCCGGACATTTTTTTGCAGTTCGGCTGAACCTGCCGAACCCGAATGCCGCTCAATTCTAGTCAAGACTTCAAATGCTAAACTTCGATCAGCTAACACAATGAGCCATTGGAACACAAGAGTGATGCTGATGATAATGGGCCTCTGTCCACTGGAACACAGGTGTGATACTGATGATAATGGGCCTCTGTCAATTGGAACACAGCAGTGATGCTGCTGATAATAGGCCTCTGTCCACTGGAACACAGCAGTGATTCTGCTGATAATGGGCCTCTGTCAATTGGAACACAGAAGTGGTGATGCTGATAATGGGCCTCTGTCCATTGGAACGCAGGAGTGATGCTGCTGATAATGGGCCTATGTTGCCTAGGTAGATATTCCATAAAAAATCAGCAATTTCCAGCTACACTAGTCATTTTCACCAGTAACAATAGCTACACTGTATTTCTGATCCTTTTGATTGGCTTTTCATCCCAAAACAAGGACATTTATAACAGTAAACTTTCGATTGGTAGTGTAAGTGTGGACTAAATCCGATAACATACAGGAGAGAGCACAGGGACTTTCTCCCAATTCATTTCTCAGCTGCTCTGTGAATCTCTCCCAGCGTCTCACCTAATAATGAGAGCTTCCATGAGAAAATCCAGCTCATCCTGCTCAGAACACACCTCAGGCAACGTCTGTAAAACAAATAATAATCAATACACACATTACACATTGAAAATGGAAGGAGGACGGTGCTATCCGATGCTTTCAAAAGGGAAGTAAGAACGGAAGGAAGGAACCATGGAAAGAAAGAAGGAGGGAAGGGAGGGAGGGAAGAATGAACGGAAGGAAGGAACCATGGAAAGAAAGAAGGAGGGAAGGGAGGGAGGGAAGAATGAACGGAAGGAAGGAACCATGGAAAGAAAGAAGTAGGGAAGGGAGGGAGGGAAGAATGAACGGAAGGAAGGAACCATGGAAAGAAAGAAGGAGGGAAGGGAGGGAGGGAAGAATAAACGGAAGGAAGGAACCATGGAAAGAAAGAAGGAGGGAAGGGAGGGAGGGAAGAATGAACGGAAGGAAGGAACCATGGAAAGAAAGAAGTAGGGAAGGGAGGGAGGGAAGAATGAACGGAAGGAAGGAACCATGGAAAGAAAGAAGGAGGGAAGGGAGGAACCATGGAAAGAAAGAAGGAGGGAAGGGAGGGAGGGAGGAATGAACGGAAGGAAGGAACCATGGAAAGAAAGAAGGAGGGAAGGGAGGGAGGGAAGAATGAACGGAAGGAAGGAACCATGGAAAGAAAGAAGGAGGGAAGGGAGGGAGGGAATAATGAACGGAAGGAAGGAACCATGGATAGAAAGAAGGAGGGAAGGGAGGGAGGGAGGAATGAACGGAAGGAAGGAACCATGGAAAGAAAGAAGGAGGGAAGGGAGGGAGGGAAGAATGAACGGAAGGAAGGAACCATGGAAAGAAAGAAGGAGGGAAGGGAGGGAGGGAATAATGAACGGAAGGAAGGAACCATGGATAGAAAGAAGGAGGGAAGGGAGGGAGGGAGAAATGAACGGAAGGAAGGAACCATGGAAAGAAAGAAGGAGGGAAGGGAGGGAGGAATGAACGGAAGGAAGGACCCATGGAAAGAAAGAAGGAGGGAAGGGAGGGAGGGAGGAATGAACGGAAGGAAGGAACCATGGAAAGAAAGAAGGAGGGAAGGGAGGGAGGGAAGAATGAACGGAAGGAAGGAACCATGGAAATAAAGAAGGAGGGAAGGGAGGGAGGGAAGAATGAACGGAAGGAAGGAACCATGGAAAGAAAGAAGGAGGGAAGGGAGGGAGGGAGGAATGAACGGAAGGAAGGAACCATGGAAAGAAAGAAGGAGGGAAGGGAGGGAGGGAAGAATGAACGGAAGGAAGGAACCATGGAAAGAAAGAGGGAGGGAAGGGAGGGAGGGAAGAATGAACGGAAG
Organism: Pelodytes ibericus; assembly: GCA_036172795.1. Classification (NCBI taxonomy): domain Eukaryota; kingdom Metazoa; phylum Chordata; class Amphibia; order Anura; family Pelodytidae; genus Pelodytes; species Pelodytes ibericus. The sequence continues at coordinate 13,775,616 of CM069862.1, forward strand.
GAAGGAACCATGGAAAGAAAGAAGGAGGGAAGGGAGGGAGGGAAGAATGAACGGAAGGAAGGAACCATGGAAAGAAAGAAGGAGGGAAGGAAAGAAAGAACGTAAGGAAGGAACCATGGAAAGAAAGAAGGAGGGAAGGGAGGGAGGGAAGAATGAAAGGAAGGAAGGAACCATGGAAAGAAAGAAGGAGGGAAGGGAGGGAGGGAAGAATGAACGGAAGGAAGGAACCATGGAAAGAAAGAAGGAGGGAAGGGAGGGAGGGAAGAATGAACGGAAGGAAGGAACCATGGAAAGAAAGAAGGAGGGAAGGGAGGGAGGGAAGAATGAACGGAAGGAAGGAACCATTTAAAGAAAGAAGGAGGGAAGGGAGGGAGGGAAGAACGGAAGGAAGGAACCATGGAAAGAAAGAAGGAGGGAAGGGAGGGAGGGAAGAATGAACGGAAGGAAGGAACCATGGAAAGAAAGAAGGAGGGAAGGGAGGGAGGGAAGAACGGAAGGAAGGAACCATGGAAAGAAAGAAGGAGGGAAGGGAGGGAGGGAAGAATGAACGGAAGGAAGGAACCATGGAAAGAAAGAAGGAGGGAAGGGAGGGAGGGAAGAATGAACGGAAGGAAGGAACCATGGAAAGAAAGAAGGAGGGAAGGGAGGGAGGGAAGAATGAACGGAAGGAAGGAACCATGGAAAGAAAGAAGGAGGGAAGAATGAACGGAAGGAAGGAACCATGGAAAGAAAGAAGGAGGGAAGGGAGGGAAGGAAGAATGAACGGAAGGAAGGAACCATGGAAAGAAAGAAGGAGGGAAGGGAGGGAGGGAAGAATGAACGGAAGGAAGGAACCATGGATAGAAAGAAGGAGGGAAGGGAGGGAAGAATGAACGGAAGGAAGGAACCATGGAAAGAAAGAAGAAGGGAAGGGAGGGAGGGAAGAATGAACGAACGGAAGGAAGGAACCATGGAAAGAAAGAAGGAGGGAAGGGAGGGAGGGAAGAATGAACGGAAGGAAGGAACCATGGAAAGAAAGAAGGAGGGAAGGGAGGGAGGGAAGAATAAACGGAAGGAAGGAACCATGGAAAGAAAGAAGGAGGGAAGGGAGGGAGGGAAGAATGAACGGAAGGAAGGAAACATGGAAAGAAAGAAGTAGGGAAGGGAGGGAGGGAAGAATGAACGGAAGGAAGGAACCATGGAAAGAAAGAAGGAGGGAAGGGAGGAACCATGGAAAGAAAGAAGGAGGGAAGGGAGGGAGGGAGGGAGGAATGAACGGAAGGAAGGAACCATGGAAAGAAAGAAGGAGGGAAGGGAGGGAGGGAGGAATGAACGGAAGGAAGGAACCATGGAAAGAAAGAAGGAGGGAAGGGAGGGAGGGAAGAATGAACGGAAGGAAGGAACCATGGAAAGAAAGAAGGAGGGAAGGGAGGGAGGGAATAATGAACGGAAGGAAGGAACCATGGAAAGAAAGAAGGAGGGAAGGGAGGGAGGGAGGAATGAACGGAAGGAAGGAACCATGGAAAGAAAGAAGGAGGGAAGGGAGGGAGGGAAGAACGGAAGGAAGGAACCATGGAAAGAAAGAAGGAGGGAAGGGAGGGAGGGAAGAATGAACGGAAGGAAGGAACCATGGAAAGAAAGAAGGAGGGAAGGGAGGGAGGGAAGAATGAACGGAAGGAAGGAACCATGGTAAGAAAGAAGGAGGGAAGGGAGGGAGGGAAGAAAGAACGGAAGGAAGGAACCATGGAAAGAAAGAAGGAGGGAAGGGAGGGAGGGAAGAATGAACGGAAGGAAGGAACCATGGAAAGAAAGAAGGAGGGAAGGGAGGGAGGGAAGAATGAACAGAAGGAAGGAACCATGGAAAGAAAGAAGGAGGGAAGGGAGGGAGGGAAGAATGAACGGAAGGAAGGAACCATGGAAAGAAAGAAGGAGGGAAGGGAGGGAGGGAAGAATGAACGGAAGGAAGGAACCATGGAAAGAAAGAAGGAGGGAAGGGAGGGAGGGAAGAATGAACGGAAGGAAGGAACCATGGAAAGAAAGAAGGAGGGAAGGGAGGGAGGGAAGAATGAACGGAAGGAAGGAACCATGGATAGAAAGAAGGAGTGAAGGGAGGGAAAAATGAACGGAAGGAAGGAACCATGGAAAGAAAGAAGGAGGGAAGGGAGGGAGGGAAGAATGAACGGAAGGAAGGAACCATGGAAAGAAAGAAGTAGGGAAGGGAGGGAGGGAAGAATGAACGGAAGGAAGGAACCATGGAAAGAAAGAAGGAGGGAAGGGAGGGAGGGAAGAATAAACGTAAGGAAGGAACCATGGAAAGAAAGAAGGAGGGAAGGGAGGGAGGGAAGAATGAACGGAAGGAAGGAACCATGGAAAGAAAGAAGTAGGGAAGGGAGGGAGGGAAGAATGAACGGAAGGAAGGAACCATGGAAAGAAAGAAGGAGGGAAGGGAGGAACCATGGAAAGAAAGAAGGAGGGAAGGGAGGGAGGGAGGAATGAACGGAAGGAAGGAACCATGGAAAGAAAGAAGGAGGGAAGGGAGGGAGGAATGAACGGAAGGAAGGAACCATGGAAAGAAAGAAGGAGGGAAGGGAGGGAGGGAAGAATGAACGGAAGGAAGGAACCATGGAAAGAAAGAAGGAGGGAAGGGAGGGAGGGAATAATGAACGGAAGGAAGGAACCATGGATAGAAAGAAGGAGGGAAGGGAGGGAGGGAGGAATGAACGGAAGGAAGGAACCATGGAAAGAAAGAAGGAGGGAAGGGAGGGAGGAATGAACGGAAGGAAGGAACCATGGAAAGAAAGAAGGAGGGAAGGGAGGGAGGGAGGGAGGAATGAACGGAAGGAAGGAACCATGGAAAGAAAGAAGGAGGGAAGGGAGGGAGGGAGGGAGGAATGAACGGAAGGAAGGAACCATGGAAAGAAAGAAGGAGGGAAGGGAGGGAGGGAAGAATGAACGGAAGGAAGGAACCATGGAAATAAAGAAGGAGGGAAGGGAGGGAGGGAAGAATGAACGGAAGGAAGGAACCATGGAAAGAAAGAAGGAGGGAAGGGAGGGAGGGAGGAATGAACGGAAGGAAGGAACCATGGAAAGAAAGAAGGAGGGAAGGGAGGGAGGGAAGAATGAACGGAAGGAAGGAACCATGGAAAGAAAGAAGGAGGGAAGGGAGGGAGGGAAGAATGAACGGAAGGAAGGAACCATGGAAAGAAAGAAGGAGGGAAGGGAGGGAGGGAAGAATGAACGGAAGGAAGGAACCATGGAAAGAAAGAAGGAGGGAAGGGAGGGAGGGAAGAATGAACGGAAGGAAGGAACCATGGAAAGAAAGAAGGAGGGAAGGAAAGAAAGAACGTAAGGAAGGAACCATGGAAAGAAAGAAGGAGGGAAGGGAGGGAGGGAAGAATGAAAGGAAGGAAGGAACCATGGAAAGAAAGAAGGAGGGAAGGGAGGGAGGGAAGAATGAACGGAAGGAAGGAACCATGGAAAGAAAGAAGGAGGGAAGGGAGGGAGGGAAGAATGAACGGAAGGAAGGAACCATGGAAAGAAAGAAGGAGGGAAGGGAGGGAGGGAAGAACGGAAGGAAGGAACCATTTAAAGAAAGAAGGAGGGAAGGGAGGGAGGGAAGAACGGAAGGAAGGAACCATGGAAAGAAAGAAGGAGGGAAGGGAGGGAGGGAAGAATGAACGGAAGGAAGGAACCATGGAAAGAAAGAAGGAGGGAAGGGAGGGAGGGAAGAACGGAAGGAAGGAACCATGGAAAGAAAGAAGGAGGGAAGGGAGGGAGGGAAGAATGAACGGAAGGAAGGAACCATGGAAAGAAAGAAGGAGGGAAGGGAGGGAGGGAAGAATGAACGGAAGGAAGGAACCATGGAAAGAAAGAAGGAGGGAAGGGAGGGAGGGAAGAATGAACGGAAGGAAGGAACCATGGAAAGAAAGAAGGAGGGAAGAATGAACGGAAGGAAGGAACCATGGAAAGAAAGAAGGAGGGAAGGGAGGGAATGAAGAATGAACGGAAGGAAGGAACCATGGAAAGAAAGAAGGAGGGAAGGGAGGGAGGGAAGAATGAACGGAAGGAAGGAACCATGGATAGAAAGAAGGAGGGAACGGAGGGAAGAATGAACGGAAGGAAGGAACCATGGAAAGAAAGAAGGAGGGAAGGGAGGGAGGGAAGAATGAACGAACGGAAGGAAGGAACCATGGAAAGAAAGAAGGATGGAAGGGAGGGAGGGAAGAATAAACGGAAGGAAGGAACCATGGAAAGAAAGAAGGAGGGAAGGGAGGGAAGGAAGAATGAACAGAAGGAAGGAACCATGGAAAGAAAGAAGGAGGGAAGGGAGGGAGGGAAGAATGAACGGAAGGAAGGAACCATGGATAGATAGAAGGAGGGAAGGGAGGGAAGAATGAACGGAAGGAAGGAACCATGGAAAGAAAGAAGGAGGGAAGGGAGGGAGGGAAGAATGAACGAACGGAAGGAAGGAACCATGGAAAGAAAGAAGGAGGGAAGGGAGGGAGGGAAGAATAAACGGAAGGAAGGAACCATGGAAAGAAAGAAGGAGGGAAGGGAGGGAGGGAAGAATAAACGGAAGGAAGGAACCATGGAAAGAAAGAAGGAGGGAAGGGAGGGAGGGAAGAATGAACGGAAGGAAGGAAACATGGAAAGAAAGAAGTAGGGAAGGGAGGGAGGGAAGAATGAACGGAAGGAAGGAACCATGGAAAGAAAGAAGGAGGGAAGGGAGGAACCATGGAAAGAAAGAAGGAGGGAAGGGAGGGAGGGAGGAATGAACGGAAGGAAGGAACCATGGAAAGAAAGAAGGAGGGCAGGGAGGGAAGGAAGAATGAACGGAAGTAAGGGACCATGGAAAGAAAGAAGGAGGGAAGGGAGGGAGGGAAGAATGAACGGAAGGAAGGAACCATGGCAAGAAAGAAAGAAGGAGGGAAGGGAGGGAGGGAAGAATGAACGGAAGGAAGGAACCATGGAAAGAAAGAAGGAGGGAAGGGAGGGAGGGAAGAATGAACGGAAGGAAGGAACCATGGAAAGAAAGAAGGAGGGAAGGGAGGGAGGGAAGAATGAATGGAAGGAAGGAACCATGGAAAGAAAGAAGGAGGGAAGGGAGGGAGGGAAGAATGAACGGAAGGAAGGAACCATGGAAAGAAAGAAGGAGGGAAGGGAGGGAGGGAAGAACGGAAGGAAGGAACCATGGAAAGAAAGAAGGAGGGAAGGGAGGGAGGGAAGAACGGAAGGAAGGAACCATGGAAAGAAAGAAGGAGGGAAGGGAGGGAGGGAAGAATGAACGGAAGGAAGGAACCATGGAAAGAAAGAAGGAGGGAAGGGAGGGAGGGAAGAAAGAACGGAAGGAAGGAACCATGGAAAGAAAGAAGGAGGGAAGGGAGGGAGGGAAGAATGAACGGAAGGAAGGAACCATGGAAAGAAAGAAGGAGGGAAGGGAGGGAGGGAAGAATGAACGGAAGGAAGGAACCATGGAAAGAAAGAAGGAGGGAAGGGAGGGAGGGAAGAAAGAACGGAAGGAAGGAACCATGGAAAGAAAGAAGGAGGGAAGGGAGGGAGGGAAGAATGAACGGAAGGAAGGAACCATGGAAAGAAAGAAGGAGGGAAGGAGGGAAGAATGAACGGAAGGAGGGAACCATGGAAAGAAAGAAGGAGGGAAGGGAGGTAGGAAAGAATGAACGAAAGGAAGGAACCATGGAAAGAAAGAAGTAGGGAAGGTAGGGAGGGAGGAATGAACGGAAGGAAGGAACCATGGAAAGAAAGAAGGAGGGAAGGGAGGGAGGGAACAATGAACGGAAGGAAGGAACCATGGAAAGAAAGAAGGAGGGAAGGGAGGGAGGGAAGAATTAACGGAAGGAAGGAACCATAGAAAGAAAGAAGGAGGGAAGGGAAGGAGGGAAGAATGAACGGAAGGAAGGAACCATGGAAAGAAAGAAGGAGGGAAGGGAGGGAGGGAAGAATGAATGGAAGGAAGGAACCATGGAAAGAAAGAAGGAGGGAAGGGAGGGAGGGAAGAATGAACGGAAGGAAGGAACCATGGAAAGAAAGAAGGAGGGAAGGGAGGAACCATGGATAGAAAGAAGGAGGGAAGGGAGGGAGGGAAGAATGAACGGAAGGAAGGAACCATGGAAAGAAAGAAGGAGGGAAGGGAGGGAGGGAAGAATGAACGGAAGGAAGGAACCATGGAAAGAAAGAAGGAGGGAAGGGAGGGAGGGAAGAATGAACGGAAGGAAGGAACCATAGAAAGAAAGAAGGAGGGAAGGGAGGGAGGGAGGAATGAACGGAAGGAAGGAACCATGGAAAGAAAGAAGGAGGGAAAGGAGGGAGGGAAGAAAGAACGGAAGGAAGGAACCAGGGAAAGAAAGAAGGAGGGAAGGAAGGAAAGAATGAACGGAAGGAAGGAACCATGGAAAGAAAGAAGGAGGGAAGGGAGGGAAGAATGAACGGAAGGAAGGAACCATGGAAAGAAAGAAGGAGGGAAGGAGGGAAGAATGAACGAAAGGAGGGAACCATGGAAAGAAAGAAGGAGGGAAGGGAGGGAGGAAAGAATGAATGGAAGGAAGGAACCATGGAAAGAAAAAGTAGGGAAGGGAGGGAGGGAGGAATGAACGGAAGGAAGGAACCATGGAAAGAAAGAAGGAGGGAAGGGAGGGAGGGAACAATGAACGGAAGGAAGGAACCATGGAAAGAAAGAAGGAGGGAAGGGAGGGAGGGAAGAATTAACGGAAGGAAGGAACCATAGAAAGAAAGAAGGAGGGAAGGGAAGGAGGGAAGAATGAACGGAAGGAAGGTACCATGGAAAGAAAGAAGGAGGGAAGGGAGGGAGGGAAGAATGAATGGAAGGAAGGAACCATGGAAAGAAAGAAGGAGGGAAGGGAGGGAGGGAAGAATGAACGGAAGGAAGGAACCATGGAAAGAAAGAAAGCGGGAAGGGAGGGAGGGAAGAATGAACGGAAGGAAGGAACCATGGAAAGAAAGAAGGAGGGAAGGGAGGGAGGGAAGAATGAACGGAAGGAAGGAACCATGGAAAGAAAGAAGGAGGGAAGGGAGGGAGGGAGGGAAGAAAGAACGGAAGGAAGGAACCATGGAAAGAAAGAAGGAGGGAAGGAAGGAAAGAAAGAACGGAAGGAAGGAACCATGGAAAGAAAGAAGGCGGGAAGGGAGGGAGGGAAGAATGAACGGAAGGAAGGAACCATGGAAAGAAAGAAGGAGGGAAGGGAGGGAGGGAAGAATGAACGGAAGGAAGGAACCATGGAAAGAAAGAAGGAGGGAAGGGAGGGAGGGAAGAATGAACGGATGGAAGGAACCATGGATAGAAAGAAGGAGGGAAGGGAGGGAGGGAAGAATGAACGGAAGGAAGGAACCATAGAAAGAAGGAGGGAAGGGAGGGAGGGAAGAATGAACGGAAGGAAGGAACCATGGAAAGAAAGAAGGAGGGAAGGGAGGGAGGGAAGAATGAACGGAAGGAAGGAACCATGGAAAGAAAGAAGGATGGAAGGGAGGGAGGGAAGAATGAACGGAAGGAAGGAACCATGGATAGAAAGAAGGAGGGAAGGGAGGGAGGGAAGAATGAACGGAAGGAAGGAACCATGGAAAGAAAGAAGGAGGGAAGGGAGGGAGGGAAGAATGAACGGAAGGAAGGAACCATGGAAAGAAAGAAGGAGGGAAGGGAGGGAGGGAAGAATGAACGGAAGGAAGGAACCATGGAAAGAAAGAAGGAGGGAATTGAGGGAGGGAGGGAGGAATGAACGGAAGGAAGGAACCATGGAAAGAAAGAAGGAGGGAAGGGAGGGAGGGAAGAATGAACGGAAGGAAGGAACCATAGAAAGAAAGAAGGAGGGAAGGGAGGGAGGGAAGAATGAACGGAAGGAAGGAACCATGGAAAGAAAGAAGGAGGGAAGGGAGGGAGGGAAGAATGAACGGAAGGAAGGAACCATGGAAAGAAAGAAGGAGGGAAGGGAGGGAGGGAAGAATGTACGGAAGGAAGGAACCATGGAAAGAAAGAAGGAGGGAAGGGAGGGAGGGAAGAATGAACGGAAGGAAGGAACCATGGATAGAAAAAAGGAGGGAAGGGAGGGAGGGAAGAATGAACGGAAGGAAGGAACCATGGAAAGAAAGAAGGAGGGAAGGGAGGGAGGGAAGAATGAACGGAAGGAAGGAACCATGGAAAGAAAGAAGGAGGGAAGGGAGGGAGGGAAGAACGGAAGGAAGGAACCATGGAAAGAAAGAAGGAGGGAAGGGAGGGAGGGAAGAATGAACGGAAGGAAGGAACCATGGAAAGAAAGAAAGAACGGAACAAAGAAAGAAATGAAGATACACAAAACATTTTTAGGAATGGAAAAAAGACAGAAGAAAGAAAGAAATAAATAAATAAAGAAAAACACAGTAAGAAAAAGAAAGAAAGAAAGAAAGAAAGAATATAGAAGGGAAGAAAAGGAAAAAAAGAAAGAGAAAGAAAGAAGGAAAATAAGTAAGAAATCAGAAGAAATAGAATTATTTATATTATTATTCTCATGTTCCACATGGCTTTTTTAGTGCTGTCTCTTTAATCCAATTATTTTGCCAGTTATGTCATGGGGTGCCTTCCCTGACTCGTCCTAGTCACCCCTGCTGCCCCCTTTAGTCAACAAACAACTGAAAGCCACATTGAGCTGCGACAGCACCTTCACAGTAATACAGACTGTGTCTGTGAGCGCTGAGCTGGCGTTCATACAATTCAATAAGGTATTGACAGGCCAGTCATTCAGACACTTCAAACACCGCTGAACCGCTGACTAATAGGATACTGAGAAGGTATTTAACATTCAAAGCTCACTCTTTCATTTTTACTTTAAAAAAAAATATAATAGATGCTGTCTTATCATTTTCCCCCCTATAAAACGATTTAAAAGAAGTTGAAAGGAGTTACAGCCGTTGCTAAGACTGTATTCGCACCCTCAGCATTCCAGGCACTTGAAACAGCTGAGTAAAAAGAGAGAGGTGAATTCCACAATAATGGCTATTAATATTAAACAGCACCTTCTCAGAGGGGAGAATGAAAACTGCTGGAGAGGAAGCAGTGTCGCCTGCTGCGTACGCCCTCTCACCGATGTGACTGGATTTAGAAGCCCGGTGAAAATTAATTTCACTGTAAAACTACAGGAGACCTGTTATTTTAAAACACATCTAGAACATGCATAGAATAACCCAGGTGGAGCTGCCACTTTCAGTGCAAGGATATGTTGTTTATCTCCCAGTTCTCTTAGCAAAGCACGATAGGCTTAATGCCCATTTTGCTGGCAGTGCAATAGACTGTATTTGTCTAAGCCTTGGCCACTGAGTAGTCCCGTGGTTCCCATAAGAGTTCACAGCACAATGAATTGATAACCTGTGTATCTTGTAAGTGTTTAAAGAGACAGTAATACTTCAACTCAAGAGCATTTTACTTAATAAAGCACATTCAGAGAAGTTTAAGATGTGTATAGGTTGAGTATCCCCTTATCCAAAAATGATTTCTCCAATATGATCCGTTATCCAATTTTATTTTCAGATTTTGCCCCAAGTTGTAAATCACACACACACCTGTCAGAATGCAAGAGTACACCAGTTTATTCAGTGTGCAGCCCCCTTAAGCTGTGATATAGCCTTTCCATGCATGCTCAGATTCACCCACACCCACAAAGGGTCATACAATGACACGTGTGCAGACCTGACACGCCAAGGGCAGGTTCCCAACGATGCCTCACATCACAGCTACATCACAGTAACAGTGATTTATTTGCTCTATACAGTATTTACACTGATATTACTGGATTTCATGAGAGCTGAGAGGCTTTAATATGTCTTATTGGTGACAATGATCTCTTTTCTGCATTTACCCATTTTCCAAAATACTTCTAGTCCCAAGCATTTTGGATAAGGAATACTCAACCTCTATTAGTAATGGAACGTTACTATTTTTTACTTCCCTAATGAGTGAGCATTTCATGGAACACATGGAGACCGCCATTCTTTTATTCACATTCTGGCCAGTGATCATGTTTGTATTCTGACTGGCTCGGAACACTGAGAAGCCAATCAGTGTACAGCATAAGCTCGATTCCTGCCCAGCTGATTTTTTCCTTCTTCTGTATACCTCTCTCAATATCCCTCCCTCCTTGCTCTTGGTAGCAGTTTTAACCCTTTTAATAAGCAGAGGGGTGAGTCGCTGATTAATGTTAGGGGGGAGGTGACCTTGGCCTCTTGGGTCATCTGCGCGGGCTAGAACATGTGCATTCAAGGGGTTGCTGGGATGGGCACCAGCATACAGGAGTAATCATAACAAATTATGTATTGGACAAGACTTGTAATAATGGCTCCACAAAGAATATACCCTTATACCATGAGCAGCACTACACAGACCTGTATATATACCTAGGTAATTTTATTTTATGTGTCCGTGTAGGTATTGGTGTAACTGGGCTTTATTTAATTGCTTATAATGATATGATTAAGTGCTCGGTGCCAGCATGTAACTCACAAGATGTTTTCTTCCCACAAATTGTTTGCTTGTGCACATGGAGTGATGCTAATAAAGTTTTGTTGAAACTGGACGTGACCTGGACTTCTTGGGAATTATGGTTTGTGCTCCAGGTTATGTGTTTGTCTCTGTAATACATTTAAATTGGTTTAATAGGGGTCCAGGAACTTGAAGGGGGTTGGACCCTGAAGGAAACCCATCTGCTAACCTCACAGTCACAGCTTGCTGCCCTTTTTGGCCTATGCCCCTGCCGCATCCAAGAGGTAGGTGTCTTGGATGCCGCAGGGGCACAGCCCAAAAAGGGCAGAGTTACAGGATGCGGTATAAACCCACGCATACAGATACCGGGTGCCTGGAGCTCTATTCTTGGTCTTCTTCTCCCCCCCCCCCCCCGAGAAAAATCCCAGGACTGTCCTAGCAAATTCAGGACTTTTGGCAGCTATGGTAAAGAGGGGCAATTCACCAGAATGGCTAATACTCTGCAGTTATGGGTGAACTGAAGGTCCCAGGACTCAGCTCTAGATCCTGGCAGGTTAAAACTCCCAGGAGTTATTTTATAGCCACAGCTCAGTAAAGATCAATACTCAATAACGTTTTCAGAGATACAGAGAAAGAAAAAGGAACAAACACTAATTTATTTTTTTGTTGCTGTCCCATCTGTTTACTGTTGCAATAATCCTACTGATCTGTTCCTCCGAGCAATGCAGAGAGATAGACTCTGATTAGCATCAGTGACACTGGACAAGTATTAACATCTGCAAGCCATGTGTAAAGCAGATGCTGGGCCGCCACCAGGAATTTCATGGCCCCTTACTGAACACATTTTCTGCCCCCCCCCCCCCCCCTGCAATACTCGCCCCACCTACCCTCACAAGCATATTATCCTGGTCTACAGGGAGTGCAGAATTATTAGGCAAATTGTATTTTTGAGGATTAATTTTATTATTGAACAACAACCATGTTCTCAATGAACCCAAAAAACTCATTAATATCAAAGCTGAATATTTTTGGAAGTAGTTTTTAGTTTTAGCTATTTTAGGGGGATATCTGTGTGTGCTGGTGACTATTACTGTGTATAATTATTAGGCAACTTAACAAAAAACATATATATACCCATTTCAATTATTTCTTTTTACCAGTGAAACCAATATAACATCTCAACATTCACAAATATACATTTCTGACATTCAAAAACAAAACAAAAACAAATCAGTGACCAATATAGCCACCTTTCTTTGCAAGGACACTCAAAAGCCTGCCATCCATGGAATCTGTCAGTGTTTTGATCTGTTCACCATCAACATGGCAGCAACCACAGCCTCCCAGACACTGTTCAGATAGGTGTACTGTTTTCCCTCCTTGTAAATCTCACATTTGATGATGGACCACAGGTTCTCAATGGGGTTCAGATCAGGTGAACAAGGAGGCCATGTCATTAGATTTTCTTCTTTTATACCCTTTCTTGCCAGCCACGCTGTGGAGTACTTGGACGCGTGTGATGGAGCATTGTCCTGCATGCAAATCATGTTTTTCTTGAAGGATGCAGACTTCTTCCTGTACCACTGCTTGAAGAAGGTGTCTTCCAGGAACTGGCAGTAGGACTGGGAGTTGAGCTTGACTCCATCCTCAACCCGAAAAGGCCCCACAAGCTCATCTTTGATGATACCAGCCCAAACCAGTACTCCACCTCCACCTTGCTGGCGTCTGAGTCGGACTGGAGCTCTCTGCCCTTTACCAATCCAGCCACGGGCCCATCCATCTGGCCCATCAAGACTCACTCTCATTTCATCAGTCCATAAAACCTTAGAAAAATCAGTCTTGAGATATTTCTTGGCCCAGTCTTGACGTTTCAGCTTGTGTGTCTTGTTCAGTGGTGGTCGTCTTTCAGCCTTTCTTACCTTGGCCATGTCTCTGAGTATTGCACACCTTTTGGGCTTTGCAATTTTAAGAGTGCTGCATCCCTCTGCAAGATATATCACTATTTTTGACTTTTCTGAGCCTGTCAAGTCCTTCTTTTGACCAATTTTGCCAAAGGAAAGGAAGTTGCCTAATAATTATGCACACCTGATATAGGGTGTTGATGTCATTAGACCACACCCCTTCTCATTACAGAGATGCACATCACCTAATATGCTTAATTGGTAGTAGGCTTTCGAGCCTATACAGCTTGGAGTAAGACAACATGCATAAAGAGGATGATGTGGTCAAAATACTCATTTGCCTAATAATTCTGCACTCCCTGTAGTGTAATATGGAGGGTGGTTGGGAGCAGTTGGTCAATATGCCAGTAATATTTTGCCACTTAATAAGTCAGAATTTTGCCACTCGGTATGCCAGTATTTAGCCATTCAATATGCCATTATTTTGCCATTTAATATGCCAGTATTTTGCCATTCACTATGCCAGTATTTTGCCATTCAATATGCCATTCTTTTGCCATTTAATATGCCAGTATTTTGCCACTCAATATGCCAGTTTTCTGTCACTCAATATGCCAGTATTTTGCTCCTCAAAATGCCATTCTTTTGCCATTTAATATGTCATTCTTTTGCCACTCAATATGCCAGTATGAGAAGTGGGGGGAGTAAATGTCAGATCTATTCAGGCAGCTGATCGTACAGCTGTATGCGTGGAATGAGAAGTAGGAGGAGTTAATGTCAGATCTATTCAGGTAGCGGATCATACAGCTGTATGCATGGAGTGAGAAGTAGGAGGAGTTAATGTCAGATCTATTCAGGTAGCGGATCATACAGCTGTATGCATGGAGTGAGAAGTAGGAGGAGTTAATGTCAGATCTATTCAGGTAGCCGATCATACAGCTGTATGCGTGGAATGAGAAGTAGGAGGCGTTAATGTCAGATCTATTCAGGTAGCCGATCATACAGCTGTATGCGTGGAATGAGAAGTAGGAGGAGTTAATGTCAGATCTATTCAGGTAACTGATCATACAGCTGTATGCGTGGAATGAGAAGTAGGAGGAGTTAATGTCAGATCTATTCAGGTAGCTGATCATACAGCTGTATGCATGGAATGAGAAGTAGGAGGAGTTAATGTCAGATCTATTCAGGTAGCCGATCATACAGCTGTATGCATGGAATGAGAAGTAGGAGGAGTTAATGTCAGATCTATTCAGGTAGCTGATCATAAAGCTGTATGCGTGGAATGAGAAGTAGGAGGAGTTAATGTCAGATCTATTTAGGTAGCTGATCATACAGCTGTATGCGTGGAATGAGAAGTAGGAGGAGTTAATGTCAGATCTATTCAGGTAGCCGATCATACAGCTGTATGCGTGGAATGAGAAGTAGGAGGAGTTAATGTCAGATCTATTCAGGTAGCCGATCATACAGCTGTATGCGTGGAATGAGAAGTAGGAGGAGTTAATGTCAGATCTATTTAGGTAGCTGATCATACAGCTGTATGCGTGGAATGAGAAGTAGGAGGAGTTACTGTCAGATCTATTCAGGTAGCTGATCATACAGCTGTATGCGTGGAATGAGAAGTAGGAGGAGTTAATGTCATATCTATTCAGGTAGCCGATCATACAGCTGTATGCGTGGAATGAGAAGTAGGAGGAGTTAATGTCAGATCTATTCAGGTAGCCGATCATACAGCTGTATGCGTGGAATGAGAAGTAGGAGGAGTTAATGTCAGATCTATTCAGGTAGCCGATCATACAGCTGTATGCGTGGAATGAGAAGTAGGAGGAGTTAATGTCAGATCTATTCAGGTAGCTGATCATACAGCTGTATGCGTGGAATGAGAAGTAGGAGGAGTTATATTAGATCTATTCAGGTAGCTGATCATACAGCTGTCTGCGTGGAATGAGAAGTAGGAGGAGTTAATGTCAGATCTATTCAGGTAGCCGATCATATAGCTGTATGCGTGGAATGAGAAGTAGGCGGCGTTAATGTCAGATCTATTCAGGAAGCTGATCATACAGCTGTATACGTGGAATGAGAAGTAGGAGGAGTTAATGTCATATCTATTCAGGTAGCCGATCATACAGCTGTATGCATGGAATGAGAAGTAGGAGGAGTTAATGTCAGATCTATTCAGATAGCTGATCATACAGCTGTATGCTTGGAATGAGAAGTAGGAGGAGTTAATGTCAGATCTATTCAGATAGCTGATCATACAGCTGTATGCGTGGAATAAGAAGTAGGAGGAGTTAATGTCAGATCTATTCAGTTTAACAGATCTATTCACAAAGTGTGATTGGGAGGGATGGCTGCTTAGTGTAAATAGCTGCTTAGAGTGGGCTAAAATTGTGGAAATTGTTTTTCTGCTCGGACAAGGCCTTAAACATGAACTGAGCATGCGATAACGCCAGCACTACTAACACAAATATTCACTTACTACACCACATACATTAAACACAACTCATTTACCTTCACAGCGACCTTCAAGGGCGTGGGGTCACTGGGACTAGACATAACCTGACCTTCATAGACTTCTCCAAATGCTCCATGACCCAAACCTCTGCAGACAAAATGGGAGATATGGAAGGGTGAGTTCACTTTCAACATAGCGGAAAAATAAGATTGTGAGTTCTGTCTGGATGCGTTAACAAATGAACAATATTTTGTTTACTGTACAATACAGAATACATTCTGTGCTGCCATTTTGTTACATTTGTCATCAGGAAATTTGTCTCACCCTATAATTATATCCCACTGAATAAGTAAATAATCTTGGTAGCTGAGGCATTACCAAACAAGCCAGAAGGCCTGCTTTTCCCCACAGTAATCACCCTGTGGCTACAGGGCTACCACCGCAGCAAGGGATTCTGGGTAGACAAATTCAGTCAGCATTGATCACCTCATACCTCATTATCCATTTTAAACATGGACTCCTTAGAGCACGCTGTACAGGACAGCATTTAATACATATGAATGGGTCAGCAGGTAAGAACCATTAGGCCTATCCAGTCTGCCCAAAGAAGATTAATTATTTATTTCACTTGCTTCCACCTCCTAAAACGTATATCTCCTTAGTGTTATTTAATACCTAGAATAGCTGCATGTCTACCCCATGCATGCTTAAAACCCTCCACATCAACCTCTACTACCGAGACAAAACTTCATGCGTCTCACTTTGTAGGTTGTGCTTGAAAATAGTTCCTCTTTCTCCCCTTTCCTCTTTTTGATGCAGCCCGCATATCCTGATAGTATCTAATTTCACTGGTCTCGGAAGCTTATCTGCTCCATCGAAAATACTTTATCCTTGGAATAGATTGTTGTGTAACCCCCATCCTATCAGCCAAGAAACTGGCAGCTGACCTGGAAAAGATTTTTTTTTTTCAAACTAATGCTCTAAAATTGGATATTTCTGAGATTTATCATTAATCTTTCTCAAAAATAGCTTTATTTATACTGAATGCGGGTGTATGTTCCTCCTCCTCTCTCCCCCAGGTGAAACAGTAGCAATTGCCTATTTGTAAAAGCTACAAATAATTACGACTGACAGGTTGAAGACATTGTTTTCCATCAGGGAAAAGAAAAATGTCGGTGCGCTAAGCTCGTCACAGGCTCCTATAATATGAATGTATAAATGTGAGCTTAATCATGCTTTGGCCAATTCATATGATCAAAACCTCTCATTTATATTATGTTTATATATTTTTTGCCAACTATATTATGGTGAGAAGTGCAGACAGTTTTTGTTTTTTGTCTAAGTTGTTTGCCATCAATTTATGGCAATAGCCATAGTCGACGACTGTAGCTATTGTTGCCTTCTCCTCTAATCTCCCTCGCTGGGCCACGAACCTTACACAAATGAATTCAAGTCTTGGATTCAACTCAAGCACAAGGTCTTTTTCTGTCATGTCATAGATTTTACGACAACCAATGCTGAAAGTCCAAGTCACAGTCATCGTAGAAATGTAACTAATCGTGACTATCTCCAGCCAAATGGGCAATGGGTTTAGTTATTGATAAAGAATGGGATAAAAAGTTTAAGAGACGTAAAAAAATAAAACCCACACTCACATTATGTAGAGACGCCAATAAAAACAAACAAACAAGAAATCGAAATGAAGAGGATCTCTATCCGACGGGAAGGTATGGAGAGAGGAGCTCATTAGGGAACAGTGTCCAACTAAAGTATCATATGCTGCTGGTAGCAAAATAAAGCTGTTCCCCTCATGCCTATCATCCTCGAGGCACTAGCTCATAGGCAAAATGCGTGAGGTGAACAGCATTCTCTCAAAGACGTTACATTGAGATTTTGGAGTCGGAGGTCTCAGTGAACGTCCCGGGTGGTGGGGGACCCCCCCCACCCCCCCGACCCCCCCCAACCCCCCATGATAAGCCGTGGTGGGAAGTGCTGTTTTTGTAATATGATGAAGGCCCCTGTTTAATTTGTCCAACTGGACCTCACCTTATAAGAGAAATATTTTTCCGGGGCACCTCTTTGAGGTCACCGATGGAAGTGATTTTCCCGGCGAAGCAGTAGTTCGGGTTGTAGTCCGTCATGATGGTGGAAGTCCTTACTTTGCTGAGCTTATAGTCGGGGCTTTGCAGTTCAATCTGCATGGCTTGCAGCTCCTGGTGCTTCCGTCGATACACTGGGGACACAAAATGCATTGTCAACACAACAACAAAGCTTCATGCCGGTCCCGTACCCTTTGGAAATTATAGGGGGTTATTTATGAAGGGCAAAGATTTAAAAATGGAGCAGTTTCCGTGGAAACCAGTGGAATGTTCCCGCTGATTGCTCCATTTTTAGAACTTTGCCCCAGAATTTACATTTTTTTTTATAAACAACCTCTTATATGTAAAAGAGAACACGCAGTTAAAAATATTATTTTCAGATTGTTTTAATATACTATTGCTATTCCCTAGATAATTAATTGTAGTCACGTGTGGAACTACACTAATTAGGAAAAATGTCCCTACTGTTGTTTGTTAAAGAGACACTACACTTTAGAAGAAGTGCTGGTGTCTCTCTGACTGAGGTCTGTCAGGTTAAACTGCTAGAGCAGTTCTCATGGGAAAGCATGGAGGCTGGCAGAGGGTATAATGGCATGTAACATGGGCATGCCATTTTAAACTCTCTGTAGCCATGCAGAACCAGTGTTAAGTTAAAAGCACCAGTGGGGAAAAAAATGTTTGTGTCCCTTTAATTTGGCAGTGATTTGATTTTTATAGCTTGGCCCAATGGGGGGTATCTTTAATCTAACTGTTAAAAGAAAAGGCTTTTAAGGTAAGCTGCAATCCATGACTGCTTGGAGCTTAATACATAGAGTTGGAAGTAATGAAGGCTGTGATATTTGTGAACAAATTCTTGTTACATCACCAGTGCCTTATTATTTGTATTTATTATTATTATTATCATCACAGAGGAAGGAAAGCAGTTTGGTAATTGAAAAAGTCTGACAAAATGGTATCGCTCTCACTGTGCCTTGTCAAAAACAGTTTACTAGCCAGGCTAGATTTTTAATCCCATATTGATAGAGACACTGTAACTCTCCACAGCACATTAATAAACAGGGAGTTATTTTATAAAGCTTGATTGCTCCCCCAAAAAAACTAAAAAGTGTGCAGAGACGTGAGATTAGACAGTGGGAGAGAATCGGAGTCTTTGATAGCTCTCGGGATTGGCCTGTGTTACAGATCTCTTTGTTGTTGAATAATAAGCAAAAATAAGATCTATTTGCAAAATTTCATTTTTTTTGTTCCTTTTATCTGTAGATGTCTTGTGAAGTTTCATCCAACACTTGAATAAGAATTTTAAAGAGGGACTAAATGATGATATTAGTTCTGAATGAGGCAGAAGCTCGCTTCTGTCTCATTTAATCTCTCATTTGAATTGTGCACCAATTTCCAGCCACTGAAGAGTTATTTATCCCTAGTCTTGGAGGAGCCGTGGCAGCCGTGAGATGCTTGGCCGATGACCCTCTTCCTCTTTGGTGTGTGGGGGCGTGTCAATCGGCAGGAGATGTGCTTCAGACGCGGCCAGGTCTTTTAGCGATGGTGCCTACTGGCGCCAGCAAAAATGTTTTTAAAAAAAAAAATACTACTAAAGGGTTCACGTGAATGCAAATACCTCTGTATACTTGTATTCCGAGGTAGGCGCCAAGATTGTTTATGGCGGACATTTACTGATCTTTGTGTTGGACACGTTAATGATTTTCTGTCGCAGACCTTGCCACGGACACGTGGTCTAGCCCTGATTGCCTCTTTCTCAGTCTCAACACAGCGTCTCAATATTCCTCACCTATCATGATCCCTGAAAAGGCCAGGATGAGGGCGGCCACGAGGGCTGACGTCACAATAGACAAGACCAGCGATAGAGGGAGGTGACTATCATTAGCCGGCTGCAAGGGGTCGTCTGTAAAACACATGGGTAGAGGGATGGGTGCATTGGAAGACATTTAAACACGTGTTACAAATACATGGGCTTACCCCACGGACAGCTCCACCTGGCTTATTGTGTGTCTGTTGTATGTGAAATGGACTTATTTTTTTTTCGTTTACAGTTCTCCTTTTAGTTACATTAATTTCGCCGGGGCTTCTAAATTCTGTGACATCCAATAAGGAGAAGCAGGGCAGTTGCTATGACAATAGAACTAAAGCTACTTCACTTTATTTTGCAGTTTTTAGGTGACAGGAAAAAAAAGACTGTACAGACTGATCTGTTTATTTTTCATTAGTTTTACGGGAGCAGCATTTATTTAAAAATGTGGGGGATAGCTGGAACTGCCCCTTTAAAACAATCCGGACAACACAAAATGTATGGAACGGCTCCTGCAATACTCATTCTATCGCCTTGAAGGGACTGAACATTGATTTTACTGTGCACGTAGAGCATAACAAAATGATTGTAAATGATCTATACATTGTATTAGCAAAACTGCCAGCAAATGCCTACATTTGGAGAAAAATGTATTTTAAATGGTTCTGTGGAGTCTTCTGCTTATGACATCACCTGTGGTACGGTATGCAAATTAACTGCTTTTCAATGGGAAATGTGTAATTTGCATATCAAGCCACATGTGATGTCATAAGCAGGAGACTGCCACAGACACATTTAAAACACATTTGCTTGCAGTTTTGCTAACACAATGTATAGAACTTTTCCAATCATTTTGTTATGTAATCTTTACAATCACATAGTTGCCAACATTGGCCATGTTTCCGGGGACACATATGTGTTCCACATGCTGCACACAGAACATGCAAAGTGCAGCCCGGCAGTATGTAGGATGTATATATACACACACAATCCAATTCATGTAAAGTGCAGCCCGGCAGTATGTAGGATGTATATATACACACACACAATCCAATTCATGTAAAGTGCAGCCCGGCAGTATGTAGGATGTATATACACACACACACACAATCCAATTCATGTAAAGTGCAGCCCAGCAGTATGTAGGATGTATATACACACACACACACAATCCAATTCATGTAAAGTGCAGCCCAGCAGTATGTATGATGTATATACACACACACACACAATCCAATTCATGTAAAGTGCAGCCCAGCAGTATGTAGGATGAATATACACACACACACAATCCAATTCATGTAAAGTGCAGCCCGGCAGTATGTAGGATGTATATACACACACACACAATCCAATTCATGTAAGGTGCAGCCTGGCAGTATGTAGGATGTATATACACACACACCCAATCCAATTCATGTAAAGTGCAGCCCGGCAGTATGTAGGATGTATATATACACACACACACAATCCAATTCATGTAAAGTGCAGCCTGGCAGTATGTAGGATGTATATACAGAGACACACACAATCCAATTCATGTAAAGTGCAGCCGGCAGTATGTAGGATGTATATACACACACAATCCAATTCATGTAAAGTGCAGCCCGGCAGTATGTAGGATGTATATACACACACAATCCAATTCATGTAAAGTGCAGCCCGGCAGTATGTAGGATGTATATACACACACACACAATCCAATTCATGTAAAGTGCAGCCCGGCAGTATGTAGGATGTATATACAAACACACCCAATCCAATTCATGTAAAGTGCAGCCTGGCAGTATGTAGGATGTATATACACACACACACAATCCAATTCATGTAAAGTACAGCCCGGCAGTATGTAGGATGTAAATACACACACACAATCCAATTCATGTAAAGTGCAGCCTGGCAGTATGTAGGATGTATATACACACACACACAATCCAATTCATGTAAAGTGCAGCCCAGCAGTATGTAGGATGTATATACACACATACACAATCCAATTCATGTAAAGTGCAGCCCGGCAGTATGTAGGATGTATATACACAGACACACACAATCCAATTCATGTAAAGTGCAGCCCGGCAGTATGTAGGATGTATATACACACACACACAATCCAATTCATGTAAAGTGCAGCCCGGCAGTATGTAGGATGTATATACACACACACAATCCAATTCATGTAAAGTGCAGCCCGGCAGTATGTAGGATGTATATACACACACACAATCCAATTCATGTAAAGTGCAGCCTGGCAGTATGTAGGATGTATATACACACACACAATCCAATTCATGTAAAGTGCAGCCCGGCAGTATGTAGGATGTATACACACACAGACACAATCCAATTCATGTAAAGTGCAGCCTGGCAGTATGTAGGATGTATATACACACACACAGACACAATCCAATTCATGTAAAGTGCAGCCCGGCAGTATGTAGGATGTATATACACACACAGACACAATCCAATTCATGTAAAGTGCAGCCCAGCATTATGTAGGATGTATATACACAGACACAATCCAATTCATGTAAAGTGCAGCCCGGCAGTATGTAGGATGTATATACACACACACACACACACACACACACAATCCAATTCATGTAAAGTGCAGCCTGGCAGTATGTAGGATGTATATACACACAGACACAATCCAATTCATGTAAAGTGCAGCCCGGCAGTATGTAGGATGTATATACACACAGACACAATCCAATTCATGTAAAGTGCAGCCAGGCAGTATGTAGGATGGATATACACACACACAATCCCATTCATGTAAAGTGCAGCCTGGCAGTATGTAGGATGTATATACATACACACAATCCAATTCATGTAAAGTGCAGCCCGGCAGTATGTATGATGTATATACACATACACAATCCAATTCATGTAAAGTGCAGCCTGGCAGTATGTAGGATGTATATACACACACACACACACACACAATCCAATTCATGTAAAGTGCAGCCCGGCAGTATGTAGGATGTATATATACACACAGACACAATCCAATTCATGTAAAGTGCAGCCCGGCAGTATGTAGGATGTATATATACACACACACAATCCAATTCATGTAAAGTGCAGCCCGGCAGTATGTAGGATGTATATACACACACACAATCCAATTCATGTAAAGTGCAGCCTGGCAGTATGTAGGATGTATATACATACACACACACAATCCAATTCATGTAAAGTGCAGCCCGGCAGTATGTAGGATGTATATACACACACACAATCCAATTCATGTAAAGTGCAACCCGGCAGTATGTAGGATGTATATACACACAATCCAATTCATGTAAAGTGAAGCCCGGCAGTATGTAGGATGTATATACACACACACACAATCCAATTCATGTAAAGTGCAGCCCGGCAGTATGTAGGATATATACACACACAGACACAATCCAATTCATGTAAAGTGCAGCCTGGCAGTATGTAGGATGGATATACACACACACAATCCAATTCATGTAAAGTGCAGCCCGGCAGTATGTAGGATATATACACACACAGACACAATCCAATTCATGTAAAGTGCAGCCCGGCAGTATGTAGGATGTATATACACACACACACACACACACACAATCCAATTCATGTAAAGTGCAGCCCGGCAGTATGTAGGATGTATATACACACAGACAATCCAATTCATATAAAGTGCAGCCCGGCAGTATGTAGGATGTATATACACACACACACAATCCAATTCATGTAAAGTGCAGCCCGGCAGTATGTAGGATGTATATACACACACACACACAATCCAATTCATGTAAAGTGCAGCCTGGCAGTATGTAGGATGTATATACACACACACACACAATCCAATTCATGTAAAGTGTAGCCCGGCAGTATGAAGGATGTATATACACACACACACAATCCAATTCATGCAAAGTGTAGCCTGGCAGTATGTAGGATGTATATACACACACACACACACAATCCAATTCATGTAAAGTGCAGCCCAGCAGTATGTAGGATGTATATACACACAGACACAATCCAATTCATGTAAAGTGCAGCCTGGCATTATGTAGGATGGATATACACACACACACAATCCAATTCATGTAAAGTGCAGCCTGGCAGTATGTAGGATGGATATACACACAGACACAATCCAATTAATTAATCATGGTAGGTCCAGTGAGATCTCCACCCTGAGTAATTAATTGGATTGTGTGCGTGTGTATATCCATCCTACATACTGCCGGGGCACGCTTTGTATGCTCTGTCTGCAGAATGTGGAACAAATATGTGTCCCTGGAAACATGGCCAATGTTGGCAACTATGCATTCCCAGTAATACAATGTATAGATCATTTTCAATTTTTTTTTAATGCTCTACACTCACAGTAATACAATGTTCAGGTGATACTGTCCCTTTAAATGATGTCACAGTGATAGGAACAGCTAAAGAGAATTGGAGAGGAACCTTTAATATTAGTAATAGTTATTGTTATATTATAATTACATATTTTTGTTGACACGGGGATCACTATTATATGTCATCATGTGATATTTGGGACCCGTCCATGCTTTAATGACTGAGTATGGTCACTGCTTCATGGCAGAAGGTACGTTCTCCTTACTAGGCATCACCTCTATAGATTACAAACTTGACCTCCCAACTTAACCACCTTGAGACTTATTCGAATTTTAGTGAATAGGCCCAAGACAGCAAAAAAAAAGTATACATACAAAATACAACCCCCAGCTCATCCCCCCCCCCCCCCCCCCACACACACATACAATATTCCATCTAAAAAAACAGGGGGTGCTAAATATATAAAACTCCCACAAACCAAAATGGGAGGAAGTGATAAAAAGCCAGTGTTTTCGATAAGGTCTACTTTATAAAAAAGGATTTGGCGGAGGTTGTCAGCCATTTTCAAGTGTATTTCTTTGTTTATTTCTTTATTTATGAGCTTTGCTGGTGCTAACTGCACCCTGGGGATCCCAGAACTGAGTTCCTGTGCTAGGAACATAGAAAAACAGACAAAGAACCCACCAGTCTGCCCAACTAGATCCTTGGCTCCAGTATTCGGGGCGCTATATCTTCATAAGCCTGTTTTAGACATAACCCCCCCCCATGCGCCTTACTAGATCATCAGATATGTCTTTATTGTTATTAAGTATGTTCGATGCTTCAATGTCACAAGACGCAGAACATCCTCTTCCTATTCTCACCCATGCAGGACACGCCATCCTGCGCCAGAACCATCCCGTGCTCACACACGCAGGCCGTCTTCTGCGCCTCTTCATCAAAGTAACATTCGTCCGTCTCGCAGCGGCTGCAGTTAAGCTCCAGTTTAATCTCCACCTCTCCGTGGCTCTCCATTACTAGCGGAAGAAACGTAATAAGATCCGTCAAAGGGAACACACTGTGATCAGGAAGGGATGGGAAGGGTTAACTTTTTAAAATTTATTTACAGGAAATGGTTTTCAATATATGAAATATTTGCCATCTAATTTGCATGTGATCGAGGTTAATGACTGACCACCACGATCGCATGACCAGAAAACCGCAGATAAGGTCCAGGAACACTGCCTCAGAACTGAGGCAGAGTCCAGGACCCGTTACACACTGAATGGGGCTGAGCACTGAGCACACCGCCCTTTTACCTGCATGTCGGAAGATCGCGAAGGGGTTCCACCTGGCTTATTTTAATCTACCCCAATATATAGATCATTTTTTTTATTCTCTACATTCACAGTATAAAATATGTTTAGGTTGACAGAGCGCCTTCAATAACCAAACAAGTTACCTGTGAGCGGAGGAGTGTACAAGACACCCGTGGGATGAAGGTACGAGACTCCATCCATCCCGTCTATTTCCGGGTTGTTGCTGTCAGCCACGCTACCTCCTGAGGCAAAAGACAAAAACTTTCTAAGGTCACAAAAGGCCCCCAGAAAAGCAATAATACCATGGAATAAAATGAGAGAAAACATTCAGCTAAGAATCGGAGTTAACCGTCTTGTTCCACAGACAGACCGCAACATCACGGCCATGTTACAGAGATCAAGCGCTAGAATAGTGCTAATAAACCAACTTTTGTCTCACAGGAAGGAAACATATTAAGTAAACTTGATTCCAAACAAAGCAAATTTGGATTTCAATAATATTGTTATTAAGCTTGCTGTTTTTTTAGCACCACCCACGTTGAACAAGCCACTCAGACTTCTCCAATTTCTCATTACAAAGTGCGATTTTTCCTGTTTTTTTTTCCCTGGTATTTGTGTCCATGGGTCTGCTAAGTAGGCAACTTGAAATTATCTTAGTAAGCTAACGCACAAATGTTTTCAGGGGCAACTGTTCCGGAAAATGAACTTATGTTTAATTGAAAGATTGCACGTGTAGATGGTTTATATAGGAACTCTTTAATGAATTATTACAAATAATGTACCTTATAGAGCCCTCTTTGCTCTAAATAGCACACATTTTGTTTAGAATTTTGGGTCCGATGTTTCAAACTCCTTCATATGACCCAAGGTTAACGAAGACCCAAGATTCTAAACATGGACAACCCCAGAAAGAGAAATATTGAGCATAGAGGGCTCAGGAAGGCTCATAAAATGTATTCTTTCATTAAAATATTTCTACATAAAACTCCTTCACTAGATGCAATCTTTCACTTAGACATAATCTAGTTTTTTGCCGACAGTTGTCCTTCTAGTGCTGGCTCTCTTGCAGGCTCAGTTCCTGGCAGTGTCACACACAGGCCTTTCCTCTTTTCAAGATTAATAAAATACCGTTAAGTTTGGTCCTAGTAATATTCTCAGGATGTTGGACAATGGTAACTTTCCCAGGAAATATTTGAAAACAAGAGAGATGCCAATGTATATTTTTCTGCTAAAATACTTTATTATTATGGTTATTGAGAGAAAGCGTCAAAATCCCATATTCTACTTCTGGTCCCGTTCCTGGGTGCATGCTGGGAAATATTGGGTTCTAGGTTCATAAAACAGGCAGTGCTGATATAAAGCCAGTTCTTTCCAAAGGAACAATGTCAACCTTGGCATTGCTTATATACTTATATATATATATTGCTTTTATTACTTTATATAGAATATAAAAGTAATAAATGATGATCTAAATGTTGTTTTAATAGAAATGCAATCAAATGCATAATATAGGAGAGTTTAAAAAAACACACAAAAAAAAAAAAACAAGTATTTGTGGCGTCTCATATCTATGACATCACCTTCATCAAATGAACTGCCATTCAATGGGAAATCAATAATTTGCATATCAAGTCACAGGTGATGTCATAAGCAGGAGGACCCATTTTCATCTTAATTTACGCATTTGCTTATAGATAATTGTACATCGTTTTTGTAATCTTTACATTCACAATACAAGCAATATTGCGGTTGTTTATATATCTACATATCCCTTGAACAAACAATAGCGATTGGCAGCCAAAACGACAGAATATTTACCTATATATCCACCGCCTCCACCGCCCGACGAACATCCGCCACCACCGCCTCCAAATCCCCCTCTTGTCTCCCAGCCCCATTTCTTTATGGCCTGGGGGCAGGATTCTCCACCAGTGCCCCCTTCCATGAGAGATTTTCCGGCCCATGGGTAGACAGTGTGATCATTCCAGCCACCTCCGCCACCTTTAAGGAGAAAAAGAAGGTCACTGAGAAAAAGATTTAGAAGTGGTGCACTCCAAATGTGTAGAACTTTAGAGGTGGTGGTGGGGGGTGTCGAGAGACCTCACTCTTCGTCTTGTATGTATGGGACATGGTCAGTGCCATACATAAAGGGACATAGAGGGGAACAGGACTGACCATGAACAGCACAAACTTAAAAAAAAATGGTGACACCTGTTGAAAAGTGGTTGGTAACAACCAAAAGTGTGCTGGACCATCTGAAAATAGGTAGGGCCTGAATAAATGGAACAGGGTTGGACACCTCTACAGAGCATAGTAAGTCGGTCCCTTCCAACGAAACTGTAGGCAAAAATGTACTTATGTCTGATTGAAAGATTTTATCAAGTGTAGTCCTTTTATACAGAAAGGCTTTCATGAAAGAATACAAAGTACTTTACTGAGGAGCGGATATTGTGTTTAGAATCTTGAGTCATACGTAGGAAGAGCTGACAAATTTGACCCAAGATTCCGAACAACATGGCTGCCCTCTGAGCTATACAGGGCAGAAAGGGCTCAATAACATACTTGTATTTGTATACTTCCAATACAAATTTCCATTAACACATTTCCATTTAAAACGGCATTGTTCAATTACGATTACATATAATTAATTTTTTTTTGATTAGGGTTTACCTTTAACAAAACTTCAACTGATATAACTTGACAACCGCAGTGGAAAACCTTAGACCAAATTAGCTGAGCTGGAAAAATATTTTGCCTACATTTTCCAAATGGTTCACCCCAATTCACCGTTAACGGAAAAAATCCCGGGACATGCTGGCACTATTCTATGGAATTTTTATTTCTAGGTAGCAGTGCTGTACCTGCACTGGCTTAATGGGAAATTCTGGGACTACTAGTTTTGTCCGTCTCAACTGTAGATTTTTGTCCAATCTTAAAGGGACTGTCAAACTAAGCATTGTTTAATGTGTGATTGCTGAGCTTCAAAAATTATCACAAATGCTCTATACGTTGGGTTATCAGAATTCCATGCAAAGGAATTAATGAAGTCACAGGTGATGTCATAAGTAGTAGACGCCACAGACGCACTTAAAACACATTTATCTCTTATTAATGCATTTGCATTAAATTCTGCTAACACAATGTATAGATCATTTTTTATTCTGCACATTCACAGCATCAATAATATTTAGGGAATAGAGTCTCTTTAAACTCCCGTATAGACTAACAGCAGTGGGTTTGTATATACAAATATTAGAACATTGTACTTTCTATCTGCTATATTCTCATGCAATGAAAATTCATGCATTGATAACTGAGCAAATCACAAATAAGAATTTTTACACATGAAATATGACCGTCAGGCTGGTAAACAAAACTGTCTTGAGGCCCGTGTTATGTGTATGGCGGCAATAGCTGGCACTATTCTATGGAATTATTCTATGGACGGTATTTTTTAAGAAAAGGTGCAACCCTACTTGGGTAGCTCTGATCTGGCCCTAAATGCTGCCAGATCATTGCTTATAGCTGAATTGTAGAATTTTTCACAATTTGGCAACTAAATATGGCCGACTCTGGCTCGGCAATTTCGAACAATTTTGGGCCAATCTTTGGCCATCTTCGGTTCGGGGGGAAATGCCCTGCCCAAAAGGTCACGAACTGGCCCCGAACTCGGCTTCGATTGCCGAATTTCAGGCATTTCAATTCCCCAGCTTTTAGCATTGTTGGTCTCGGAATAGCTGCGTTTAAGAGCCATTCTGATCACCAAAGTGATCCGAAATTATATGAAATTCTGAACTCCAATTTTCAGTTTGAAAACCTGAGCAGACTCTCAAATGTCTTCCGTGTCCTAACTCCCTTGACATTGTCATTTTCTTATTATCGTTTATTGTTCTTGCTGTTCACCGTTTGTCAAGCCACTTGAGGCACACCGGACCATGCTGTTATATGCATTATAATATGTTGGTGTTAGTGCTCGCTGGGTACTTCCTACCTGCTGCCCCGGATTTTCCATTCACTCCGGGGATTGTCATGTTATGCTCCAGTTTCTCCTGTTGAATGATATTGGCTTTGGCCCAGTAAGCTCGGCCGCCTCCTCCTGCGGCCACTAGTAATGGGATTGGTCTTCCATTCTCCATCTGCCAGTCACAAAACAAAACAAAAAAAAAATCATCGAGTCAGGTGTGCAAAAAAAAAGATCTCTCCTCACCAGCCTCTCTGCGGCGAGCAGGCAGCAGGATGTCTGTGCAGCAGCACAGACATTTCCATGCTGCCTCTTGCTCCCGCAGTGCTAGATGTGCAATTTGGGTGGTGGGGCAAGTCCTGGGGTGTTGGTGTACGTCCTGGTTCAGCGATATTAGTGGAGAAGGGGTGTTGCCGAATTTAGTCTGCCAAGGGCAGCACAAAACCAAATTATTGTAACCACGTGGTAACCTATTTCCGTAGTCTCCTTATTCTGTGTCATCTAACTGATAATTGGTGTTTATTTAGATTTCAGATAACATTACTTACGGTCATTTATGGGCAGGAAAAATACCATATGATACATGAAAACAGGTAACTATGGTTTACTTTGGGGTAAATCTCGGTCAGTAAAGAAAATATTAATTAACCTTAAGTCTTGATTTCTTGGCAAACAGACAGGGCCATGACATAATAATGAGGCACATGCCCTGGCCTAGCAGGACAAAATGGCATCTGTAGTCTAAACATTTTACTTGCGAAGCTGGACGAGAAGCCAGTTAGATAACAGAAAGAACACAGTTGAAGCTACAAAGTTTTCCACTGTAAGTAACAAGGTGGAATAAGGGGAGAAACGAAACCTGTAATTTCTGTATGTGCCCATAACAATACACCACTGACTTCTGATATATAAATAACACATTTTGCATATTACACACATTTATGTGCACTTCAATGTAATTTTATGTTATATATGTATTATTTTTTTTTTTTACAAATTGGGAGTTCTTAAATTAATTTAGACTGGGTTAGATTAAAATAAAATCACGGTTAACATCTGTGCTTTAACAACAACTATAGGCAAATAAATTAACTTAGGTTTAATTGAGAGATTGTATTAAGTGTGGATGGTTTTACAGAAAATCTTTAATGAACGAATACAAATAATGTACCTTATTGAGCCCATTTCTCTCACACCAGCGGGCGTCCATGTTGTTTAGAATCTAGGGTCAGATCTTTCTTCATCTAACCCAAGATTCTAAACATGTCTGCCCCCTACGAAAGCTACATGGAACAAAGAGTACTCGATAAGGTACTTTATTTGCATTTAATTAAAACATTTCAATTTAAAAGATTTACAAGAGGAAATCTTTAAATAAAACACAAGTTCCTTTTGTTGTCTAGAGTGGCACTTTAATAAAATAGAGTGCTAGTTATCCTGTTCCAGCAACACATGTCTAATCAGTTATTATTCCCCTTGACTCAAATAAACGAAGATCGTAAAAAAATAAACTTCAAGTAATAATTAAAACAGTATTTCAGTGGCGCATATTGTCGAGGTGCGATGAAGCAGGACTAGAAGAATTTTGCAGCCAATCCTGTATGTGTTTCTATAGCATGAATGGCTATGTTTATTTAGGATATTCAGTGATCTGATTAGGGATTCCTTTGAAATGTCTTAAAGTAGATCTGTCCCCTTGTTAGGTTTATTTTGACCAAGTGCCTTTATTTACATCTGCATTTCTGTGTTTGCAAACCATGTGATAGTTAGGCCTACTTGAGCTCTGAAGAACTCCGCTTCGTGGTCTCTAGTACCCGGTATGGCAAAAAAATGCTTAGTGATTCACTCATTGATCCAGATCTCAGATTCCTTCTTATCGATTAATGGCTAGATTGCATTAAACTAGTCAAAATTGGCTACTAGCCACAGATGTTACGTAGCTGATTACATAGACCCAGTAGTGTATCTTCCACAAGGCAAACAAGGCACTCGCCTAGGGCGGCACTTTGCCAGAGGGTGTTAAAGCACACTTCTGGTTCTTCAAACAATTTCGCTCCCTCCCCCACCGTTCAGCCAGCTTTAGCTCCTTCCAATTAATCGGGGTGATGGGGGCATGTAATGGACGTGGTGGGGTTATGTAATGAGGGTGATGGTGGCATGCAATGAGGGTGATGGTGGCATGTAAAGGGGGAGATGGGGCATTAAGTGTGTATGCAATGTGGGTGATGGGGGCATGTAATGGGGTTAGTGGGCATTTAATTTGTGTACAATGTGGGTTATGGGGGCATGTAATGGGGTGATTGGGCATTTAATATATGGGCAATGTGGGTGATGAGGCATGTAATGGGGTGATGGGGCATGTTGTGGGTGTGCCTAGTGCAGCACAAAACCAAAATCCACCACTGCATAGACTATTGGACTGTTTTTACCTTGAAAACAATGGGGATTATGTATAAAACTGTTCCTTCCGAAATATGTGGTAACTGCACCATAATTCTTGCTTCCCCTATGTATAAAATGATTTCTGCGAGAAAAAAGTGACTGTGCGCAACCTGAGCCAAAATAACAAGCGACTGAATTATTGTTTAAGAATTCTGCCGCAGACTATGTATAAAAAATAGTTGCAATATCGCTCCTATTTTAGTTAATTTACAAGGCTACTCACTTTTTAGAAAGGACAGAGTAAATAGAAAAGGGGGAGGGATTTGTCTCTATGTAAATCCTAAATTAAAGCCCAGTATTAAAGAAGGTGTGCATGACGTAACTGGAACTGATGTGGAGACACTGTGGGTGGAGATTAGCTTAGACGCTAAAACGAATTGCACATTACTTGTAGGTGTATGCTACAAGCCACCAAATATTAGCATTGATGGAGAAGATCAGCTTTTATTACAAATAGAAAAGGCTGCAAATATGAATGAAGTTCTAATCATGGGAGATTTTAATTACCCAGATATAGATTGGAATTGTGGCACAACTAGTTCCGCTAAGGGCAGCAAGTTTCTGAACCTGCTTAATAACACATTTATGGCACAATTAGTAGACACCCCAACTAGAATGGATGCCTGTCTGGATTTAGTAATAACAAACAATGAGGAGCTTATCTCAAACATCCAAGTAAGAGAACACTTGGGCAATAGTGACCATAACATGGTTTCGTTTGAGATTAATGCAAAAAAGCAAATTGGTCACTAGACCACCAAAAAACGTAATTTTAGAAGGGCCAACTTTGATGGACTAAGGTCATCGACTGAACATTTAGACTGGGAACGATTGTTTTGTGGACTAAATACAGAAGACAAGTGGAATGCCTTTAAGCACACATTACAAAAGTACACATCCCAACATTTACCTTTGGGAAACAAATACAAAAGACACAAATGTGGCTTACTGGTAAGGTAAAACAGAAAATAAAAAAATAAGAAAATGGCATTCAAACATTATAAAAGAAACAGATCAGTATCATCCGATGTATGAGCCCGTGTTGCCTGAACTTACGGAACAGTCACCGCAAACATGGGATTGGCTGACACAGGAAAAATTGCATAAGCAATTAAACTCTGTTAAGATAGCCAAGGCCATTGGGCCAGATTGTATACAGCCAAGGGTACTAAGAGAGCTAAGCATAACCATTATTTTTGATCTTTAAGGATACTTTCAGTTCAGATAAAGTGCCAACAGACAGATAGATGTCATTCCAATATTTAAAAAGGGATCAAAATCTCAGCTGGGTAATTGTAGGCCAGTGAGCTTGACATCTGTAGTGGGGAAATTATTTGAAGGATTGCTAAAGGTATTCACACGAGAATACATCGTGAATAAGAATATAATTAGTAAAAGTCAACATGGTTTTGTGAAAGACAGGTCTTGTCAAAAAAACTTAATAACATTCTATAAAGAAGTCAGTACAAATATAGAGATAGGTGTGGCACTTTATGTGATCTATTTAGAATTTTAAAAGCATTTGATACAGTTCCACACAAAAGGCTACTCTACAAATTGAGAGAAATAGGCTTGGGGGAAAATGTATGATTTTGGATTGAAAATTGGCTAAAAGATACAATGCAGAGGGTTGTTGTAAATGGAAAATCCTCAACGTGAGAGCCATGTATCAGTGTTTGCTGATGACACAGAATTAGGTAAGGTAATGCAGACTAACCTTGATGTTTGTTCATTACAGGAAGATTTGGACAGAGTGGGGGACTGGGTAATTAAGTGGCAAATGAGGTTCAATATAAACAAATGTAAAGTTATGCATTAAGGGAAAAAATAATAACAAAGCAACATATACTTTCAATGGTATTTCCCTAGGAAAAAATACTAATGAAAAGGATTTAGGAATAATTGTAGATAACAGACTTAGCAACAGTGCCCAATGCCAGTCAGCAGCTGAAAGGACCAATAAGATATTGGCAAGTATAAAACAATATATAGGTTCATGGGAAGATGATATCATCTTGCCTCTTAACAAATCAATGGTAAGACCTCACCTTGAATATGCAGTACAGTTCTGGGCACCAGTCCTTAAAAAGATATTATTGAACTAGAAAAAGTGCAAAGGAGGGCTATAAAACTAATAAGTGGATAGAGGCTCTTAGTTATGAAGAGAGACTTAAAAAGTTGTATTTATATATGCTAGAAAAAAGCGTCTCAGAGGGGATATGATAACATTATATAAATATGTGCAGGGCCAATATAAGGAGCTCTCCAGTGACCTGCTCATTAACAGAAATGTACAAAGAACAAGAGGTCACCCCCTGAGACTGGAAGAGCAAAGATTTCATAGACGGCAAAGGAAGGGATTCTTTACGGTAAGGACAATAAAGTTATGGAACTCACTGCCAAGAGAGGTGGTGCTATCACTACAATAGATGCATTTAAAAACAGTCTATATTTTTTTTTAGAGAAGCAGGACATACATGGTTAGTAATAATAGAATAAGCTTTAATAATAGAGCTTCTTGATCCAAGGAGAAATCTGATTGCACCTTGGAGTCAAGAAGAAATTTTTCTTCTAGGAGGAAAAATTTTAAATATCTTCCTTAGGGGTTTTTGCCTTCTTTTGGATCAAAAGCAGGAATGATAGGTAGAAGGGTTGAACTTCATGGACTTGTGTCTTTTTTTCAACCTAAATTACTATGTTACTATGTTACATATTGAGACTAACAAAATCACATACTGAGAATAAAAAAAAAAATTACATATTCAGAATAAAAAGTCCCAGATTTGCCCCTTTTTTGCCCATTCTGAAAGTTATATCGCCCCTCAAACTCATATTACTGCCTGATAAGCCCAACATTATTTTGCTTAAATCACACCAACAATTTAATTTATTTTTGTTTTGTTTTTTGAGGGAGTAATACTGGGGCAGGTATCTGGAAGTTTTTCCTGCCATGAGGTTTCCTGAGATTTAAATCTTATCCAAATCGAGACATGGCAGGTTACCCCCGTATTCCATATAATGGCAGCACCTGCATAACTCAATCCACACATATAAAACCATTTAGTAAAATAAGCTTTAGGGCAAATGAATGGCAGCTCACACACACACAATAGGATACAGGAATTAGACCGGGGTTTGATACTCCACCTTAAATATATAGGTAGCTCCTCCTCCTCCACCACCTCCTCCTGCCCATTCATTCACACTCCCGTTAATCCGGATTTCTTCTTCGATCTTATCGTTCTCCCCAATGCACACCTTTTCTAGAACAGCACTGGTCTGTGGAGAGAAAAACCACAACATGGATCAGAGTGGATTCAGAAACCCAACAGGGGGTCAGAGAGCACCCCCCGAAACACTGATCATGCACTATGAAATCTGCACAGGTTTATAAAAGCATAGTTGCAGGTTTCAACAGGAGGCTATGGGTTTGGGAGTGACCTGCCTAGCCACCTGATGAAGCCCGTGTTCTATGGTCAGTAGGACCCATACTCCTTGCCATGCCTACTGTCGGAGTCAATACCACCTATTTCTAGATGGGACTGAACCTTTCCAAAACTAAGCCAACAATCAGCAACCGCTTCTGCACATGATGCCTTGCCTCCTAGCACCCAGAGCACCCAGGAGAAAAGAACGTGGGAGTAGGCGGAGAGGGATCCATTGGGCGCAGTCTTTGCGGGTACTGTTATGTATAATGATCGGTTCTCGGCCAAAGCGGCATAAATACTACATTGGTTTACATGGTGAACAATGAAGCAATATGAATGAACATTCCATTGGTTTCCACAGAGAAGATCAGAGCAAGCAGCAGGAACATCTAAAATGCCATTGGTTTCAACGGAGAGAAGTAGAGGAATCAGCAGGAACATTCCAAAACTCCACTGGTTTCCACAGAGAAAAGTAGAGGAATCAGCAGGAGCATTCCAAAATTCCACTGGTTTCCACAGAGAAAAGTAGAGGAATCAGCAGGAGCATTCCAAAATTCCACTGGTTTCCACAGAGAAAAGTAGAGGAATCAGCAGGAGCATTCCAAAATTCCACTGGTTTCCACAGAGAAAAGTAGAGGAATCAGCAGGAACATTCCAAAATTTCACTGGTTTCCACAGAAAAAAGTAGAGGAATCAGCAGGAACATTCCAAAATTCCACTGGTTTCAACAGAGAAAAGTAGAGGAATCAGCAGGAACATTCCAAAATTTCACTGGTTTCCACAGAAAAAAGTAGAGGAATCAGCAGGAACATTCTAAATTTCCACTGGTTTCCACGGAGAAAAGTAGAGGAATCAGCAGGAACATTCCAAACTTCCACTGGTTTCCACAGAGAAAAGTAGAGGAATCAGCAGGAACATTCCAAAATTTCACTGGTTTCCACAGAAAAAAGTAGAGGAATCAGCAGGAACATTCTAAATTTTCACTGGTTTCCACAGAGAAAAGTAGAGGAATCAGCAGGAACATTCCAAAATTCCACTGGTTTCCAAGGTGAAAAGTGGAGTAATATAGTCGTTAACAACATTCCGTTGATTTCATGGTGATCATGGTACCCCAGAAATAATCTTTATACATAAAATATAATATAATATTGCAATCTTACAAAGTAGGAAACATAGAAACATGTTCTAGTGTCCTAGACTCTAAGAGTAAATAATAAATAAATAATTCCATTGCAAATTCGACCAAAAAGGGCTAAATTTAAACCTCCAGCGATAAACTTTAAAAAATGAAATAGATAAATCCAGGGATGTAAAGATAAAAACATAGAAACAAACTAAATGTAGACAAAAAGCAAATATAATATAGTAAACATTGAAACAAACAAAATGTAGACACAAAGCAAATATAATATAGTAAACATAGAAACAAACAAAATGTAGACACAAAGCAAATATAATATAGTAAACATAGAAACAAACAAAATGTAGACACAAAGCAAATATAATATAGTAAACATTGAAACAAACAAAATGTAGACACAAAGCAAATATAATATAGTAAACATAGAAACAAACAAAATGTAGACACAAAGCAAATATAATATAGTAAACATAGAAACAAACAAAATGTAGACAAAAAGCAAATATAATATAGTAAACATAGAAACAAACAAAATGAAGACACAAAGCAAATATAATATAGTAAACATAGAAACAAACAGAATGTAGACACAAAGCAAATATAATATAGTAAACATTGAAACAAACAAAATGTAGACACAAAGCAAATATAATATAGTAAACATAGAAACAAACAAAATGTAGACACAAAGCAAATATAATATAGTAAACATAGAAACAAACAAAATGTAGACAAAAAGCAAATATAATATAGTAAACATAGAAACAAACAAAATGAAGACACAAAGCAAATATAACATAGTAAACATAGAAACAAACAAAATGTAGACACAAAGCAAATATAATATAGTAAACATAGAAACAAACAAAATGTAGACAAAAAGCAAATATAATATAGTAAACATAAAATAAACACAATATTTGAAATGTAGAGCAAACAAAAAAACTACATCCCAGAGAAAGGAAACCAGGTAACGAAACCCTATTTGCCTCTGGGGCTTCACTAGTTGTATTTATAATGCATCCTGATGGCTGCTCCAATTATTTTGCTAGAGAAAAGGATTTTCTTATGAAATTTCATTTGTATGTTACTGAATATTCGTCTTGTTTTACCTGGAGATATTGAAATGCACTGGTGAGACTATTTCAGTAAATCAAATGATTAATAAAAATTAAAAAAAAGAAACCCACAGAGGGCACAGTGTGTATTGAGTAATTTAATATACTTCAATGGTCAAGTTCCTTGTGAATCATCTTACAACCACTTTATGGAATTGAGCGGTGCAGCTGTGTGCCTCAAAAATACAGGAGGGGTTATGGGTGAAAAGATGTGCGCACAAAAATGTCGGCAAGATAAAAAAAAAAAAATCGGATCTCTTGCCTCTAACGACCATCGCCCCCACCTTTTTTTTGCCTCCATGATGAGGATAGGATGCCATTTTTCAGGCACCTCGTTGTCTATACATGGGGTGTGCTAGTGCGAAAAGCGCTTGGCAGTTAGCGGCATCCATTGGCGCAAGTCAAGGTAGCACCACTATTAGCATGTGCAGTGCTTCTATATATAACCACCAGTGTGCGCAGACATGAAAGTGTACATTTTATATAACTTTAAAAGGTATAGGGGGGGTCATGTATAAAAACTCCTGCACCTTAAATTGTCAGTTATATACAAGTTCGTCGTGAGTCTACTTTATAAATAGGAACTCAACCCATTATTTGGTGTGATCTGCTTGTGTGCCGTGTTTATAAAACACTTCGACTGTATCATATATATATAAAAAAAATACAATGAATTGCTATTGCGTGTAATACACCAGCTTGGATGGAGACAAACTATTTAACGTGCAATTGCCTGAAAGGAATTCTGTCCAGTGGGTCATCTATCAAAAATAATGAAATAAAAGTTGTGCATTAAAATGGGCCCAAAAATCTTGGGCTTTTTCATGTGTCTCGTTAGATATATTTGCTAAGTGGAGCTAATATATCATGGCTGTCGTGGTGGTATATAGAGTGACAATCATACTCCCAAGCCCCGCCCCCTGCTAACATTTTGGAGGTCAGTTGGCCCACAGACTGCATGCATACTTCTACTGGCAGGGTACCTGGACACAAAGGAGGCGGGGCTAAAGGGGGCAGGGTCATGTGACAATGCGTGACATCACATGACATTCTAGGAGATTTAGATCTAGTCTCCACGGTACAGATCTAGAGATCTTGCTCAGGCTGTGCACTGTGGATAGACAGAAAACCCCCCAAAAATGTGACTGTTCCGGCAAATACGGGACTGTCCCGGCAAACTATGGTTGTAAGTTCAATGCCCCAACGGTAGCTAATGCTTATAACAGGCCAGAATTTGCAATATTTACTAAACAGTGAAAAGCTGGAGAGAGGAAACTCCTGGCAAAATTCAATAAAGATCGTTTATTTCCCTTCTTTTTCTGTTTTTTTTTAATTTTTTTACCAGGACTTTTCATTCAACAGCATTTAACGTTGCTGTAAATAGATATAACCCTTTTTTTTTTTACAGGACACATGTCTCCCAAAATACCAAATACCTAATCTAGAAAATACAATAACAAACATAACAAAGAGAATAAAAACCAAAACATGAGCAAACAAACAAAGAAACCCTAGAAATTAAAACGTAACCTTTCACATTGAAAGCAAGAGGGAAATCAACTTAATATAATATAATATTGCAATCTTACAAAGTAGGAAACATAGAAACATGTTCTAGTGTCCTAGACTCTAACAGTCAACTAAATAACAATTTATGTTCAGTTGTATATAAAATATTACGCTATAACCAGGAAATTATTTTAAATTTACGAGAGGGATTTTACATTATAGAAAACACAGTGAATTTATTTTTACTTTAATATGTAATGTGTGTAGACATCATGTGTGATGTGAAGCAGATTTGTCACATTACCCTTTCCACAATAGTTTTAAACAAATAACAGCAACATAGAACCTTTTAAAGAGGAGGGGGGGGGGGGGGTATGCTGTTTTGACAACTAAGCCAGCATCTAAGTGACCCCTGCTGGTGTCACATTGCCACAGATTAGAATGAATCTGGTCCACAGAAAATATAAATAGAACAAAACATTTAAGGAAAGAAAAGTTCCCAAATTTCAGTGCTTTAAATACATTCTGCAGGGGGCAATATTAGACACGCTTAGATAACAAGATGAATAGCATAGGAAACCTGCCATTAAAGGATAAAATATACTTATGTTTAATTAAAATATTACATTATATAGTAATTGTAAATACAAATGCTTTAATGAAACATTGAAAGTACCTGGTTGAGCCACTTAGTACCATATAGCTCTATCAGGGGGCAGACATGTCGTTTGGAATCTTGTGTCAGATGCTCCATCAGATCCTGACTCAACATTCCAAACATGTCCATCTCCTGATAGAGCTATACAGTTCTTTAATAGTATTCTTTTACAAAGCATTTTAATTTAAAAAAGATTATATGTTTCAATTAAACATCCGTAATTTTCCCAGAAGACACAAGCACCAAAACGCCATTTTATTTTGCTTCTGGCCCTAATCACAATCTCAATGAAATCTGTGGATCTCTGGAAAAAAAAATCCCTAGACAGCACGGATTAGTACAATGTAGCCGGTGCTTGCTTTGAGAATTGGCTAAATTTTTCCTGTAAGTCTGAGCCCAATCAGAATGGCCTCATCTGACAGGTCAGGTCCCACGGGGAGCCGCCATGAGCTGTTAAATGCAGGACGTTCTATGCTGCCCTGGCGTCTTTTTAGACCAAACACATAGGACAGCATAGAACGTCCTAGCGTCGGGGAGGGGAAATAGTTAACCAATGAAAAACAAAAAAGATTTTGGTGTAAATATTTCTTTGCGGTATAATCTCTTACACGGGGACAGGCATCCTCCCCTTGTTGTCCAATCAATATATAAAGGATGTCATCTTTTTGAAGTTCGAATGTCGCCACTATGTTGGTTCCATGAGAGCGCGTAGGTGTTTTCGCTCCTTTCCCGCCACCGGCACCGTAGCCGGCAATCCTAGAAAAGAAAAAAAGAAAAATTAGGGAAAAAGGGGAAATTAAACTCAAACAACAGTTTTTAGAGTCTGAAGCAGAAGTAAAGAAACTCCTCCTGTTTGTAGACGGACCGCGTCTTCTTATCAGTATTTATCCAGCGTGTGCAGAGTGTTTGGTTTATGGCCGCTTTCTATGTGGCGCTCAGCGAAACCATTAGTCACTTCCTAGGATAGAGATATTGACCCAGATAATGGTGACACAAAGGCCTAAATTTCACAGTTTATCTCTAAGACTCGCCTCAGTGAAAAACTCTGTTTCCCAAACTGAATTAAAACAGTTTTATTTTATTTATTTTTTTACCTGTGACGCCAGTGTTATTTTTTTTTCCAGATATGACTTAAAGGGGCAGTTCCCTTACTTTTTTGCATTTGAATTGTACTTATTTTTACTTCAACAGTTTTTACATTGAAAATAATTACACCGGGACCTCTAAATTCCCTGACATGTAATAAGGAGGGGCTTAGAGGGAAAGACAGGACTGTTTCTATAGCAACCACACTATTTATTTTCTCCATTTTCTTTTGCAGTTCAGATGGGAAGAGTTCTATCAAGGGAGCGGACATGTTGGTTGACATCTTGTTTCTGATCTTCTTTCAGACACTGTAGGTGGAGCTTCGCCTTTATACGGGAAAGCTCAATAATTAAGAATTCGCTGCAGGTGAGGTGTGTGCCTTCATTTTTTAAGCCAGGGTCCAGCAGTTTAAAAAAAAAAATGAAGTTGTTTATTGGAGAGAATTATTTAAAAAGCACATTTTTCGTTACCTAAAGATTACTATCAAGTGACCAAATTGATATATATATAATGTGTAGAATTTTAAGCAAGTGCATAGGTGAAGAAAAAAAAGGTGTTTCATATGTGTCTGTGGGGGGATGGGACACTTCATCGCGGCTGCGTCCGCGCAGCCGCTTCACTGCCGTCTCTGCACCACAAGACAGCTCGTCGCTGGAGATTTCATCACTAAAGGTAAGTTTATTTCAGTATTTTATCTATTTTAGTTTATTTTAGTAAGGGTGGTTAGAATTAGGGTTTAGGGGCTTAGAATTAGTTTTTAGGGTTCGGGGTTAATTTTAGTATTAGGGTTCGGGGGTTAGTATTAGGGTTTAGGGGGTTAGAATTAGTTTTTAGGGTTCGGGGTTAATTTTAGTATTAGGGTTCGGGGGTTAGTATTAGGGTTTAGGGGGTTAGAATTAGTTTTTAGGGTTCGGGGTTAATTTTAGTATTAGGGTTCGGGGGTTAGTATTAGGGTTTAGGGGGTTAGAATTAGTTTTTAGGGTTCGGGGTTAATTTTAGTATTAGGGTTCGGGGGTTAGTATTAGGGTTTAGGGGGTTAGTATTAGGGTTCAGGGGTTAGTATTAGGGTTCGGGGGTTAGTATTAGGGGTCGGGGGTTAGTATTAGGGTTTAGGGGGTTAGTATTAGGGGTCGGGGGTTAGTATTAGGTGTTCAGGGGTTAGTATTAGGGTTTAGGGGGTTAGTATTAGGGTTCGGGGGTTAGTATTAGGGGTCGGGGGTTAGTATTAGGGTTCGGGGTTAATTTTAGTATTGGGTTTTATGGGTTAATTTTAGTATTGGGGTTTTGGGGTTAATTTTAGTATTGGGGTTTGGGGGGGCACTTTGCGGGGGGAATCATTTATTAAGGGGGGGGTTATTTTCTTTTTACTTTTACATTTGAACTGTCAGCTCTTACATAGCCGCGTCCTCGATCAAACGGCCGCGTTATTCTTCATTTGCTGACTGGTCAGCGTTCTAACTGCCGCGCTGAACTGTCAGCGATGAAGATGCGGCAAAGGAGAGTCCTAGACCCGTCTGTGGTGCCTCCTGTTTATGACATACTCTTTGGTATGCCAAGGAACTAATTCCAAAGGAACATGTGTCATTAACATATCAAGCCACAGGATGATGTCATAAACATGAGACGTAACAGATACATTTAAAAAAAAAAATGCTTTTCAATTATGAATTTGCTTGAAATTCTCCTAACACACGGACACAGCTCCATGAGAAGGCGATGGTAATGTAGGGGATAGCCCCGAATTTGACAGGGCCGAACTTCCCCGTAGACAGGACTGTTGGCCACTAAGGGATAATGTTATGGTCGATACAAATCTAGTGGCTTAGTATTGCATCTTCCGAGCTGGATTTGACCTTTTTCCTGGCCAGATGGTGAAACGAAATTCATTTTTCTTTTAAACTTTTGGAAAAAAATCCACAGACAACTAATGTAAGTTTTGAAAAGGAAGAAGGTATTTGGTTAAATGATTAGACATTCTCTAAAGTGCAGAGAGGGGTGTGAAGTTGTGCTTCCAGCAGTGAGATTGTAAGTGGAGAAGGATATAAATACACACAAGAGTTTAATTACGATACTGTAATTACACAGCTGACGAGAGTGGCTAATGGGACTGAAAAGTACTGCGGTTCAGCCGTAATTACACAGTGTGGAGTGTCCTGCACGCTTACACCATCCGGAGCAGTCAGGGCCACTGCAAATGACATGGTCAAAAACAACATGGAACCTTGTCAAAGGTCTCATTAAACCTCAAACAGTGAATCAGGGAAGACTGCTCTGAAAATCTCTTAAATCCAGCCTTTGGGTTTATGAAAGTTTTTCCAAACAAAAGTTTCTTTAGAATATTTGTCTCGTATTGATGGTGTAATGCGTTATGGGATGTTTAGCCCACATTAGAGATTAAATTCAGTATCCTGGAGAGATATAGCAGCATCAATTGTTTTGGAGCTCTGTTATACACTCGCACACTGCACATTACTGTGAGTTTTATTGCTGTGGAGTCTGTGATACACTCACACACTGCACATTACTGTGAGTTTTATTGCTGTGGAGTCTGTGATACACTCACACACTGCACATTACTGTGAGTTTTATTGCTGTGGAGTCTGTTATACACTCGCACACTGCACATTACTGTGAGTTTTATTGCTGTGGAGTCTGTTATACACTCGCACACTGCACATTACTGTGAGTTTTATTGTTATGGAGTCTGTGATACACTCGCACACTGCACATTACTGTGAGTTTTATTGTTATGGAGTCTGTGATACACTCACACGCTGCACATTACTGTAAGTTTTATTGCTGTGGAGTCTGTGATACACTCGCACACTGCACATTACTGTGAGTTGTATTGCTGTGGAGTCTGTGATACACTCACACACTGCACATTACTGTGAGTTTTATTGCTGTGGAGTCTGTGATACACTCACACACTGCACATTACTGTGAGTTTTATTGCTGTGGATTCTGTGATACACTCACACACTGCACATTACTGTGAGTTTTATTGCTGTGGATTCTGTGATACACTCACACACTGCACATTACTGTGAGTTTTATTGCTGTGGATTCTGTGATACACTCACACACTGCACATTACTGTGAGTTTTATTGCTGTGGATTCTGTGATACACTCACACACTGCACATTACTGTGAGTTTTATTGCTGTGGATTCTGTGATACACTCACACACTGCACATTACTGTGAGTTTTATTACTGTGGATTCTGTGATACACTCACACACTGCACATTACTGTGATTTTTATTGCAGTGGAGTCTGTGATACACTCACACACTGCACATTACTGTGATTTTTATTGCAGTGGAGCTCTGTGAAATACTATTACACATCACCGTTTATGGAGGGTTTTATTTCTGTGGAGCTTCAGCTGTTCACAATTAAAATGTTACCACATTCGAGACAATCACCTGTAAGTGTTTGTTTCCGGTACTCTCCAAATCTGGACTCCTTTCTGAGCTCCTGTCCCAACGACTACACTGATATTAAACTTCCCATATTCATCATCGCACATTTTTTGGTTCGGTCCGTATGGTCCGCTGGCTCCGCACGTACTGAACAGCCAATAACCTAGAACGTAAAATCCTGGTTAATACAATAAATACCATTCCCATGTCATATTAAACTATATTAGTTTAGCGCTGACCAGCATTGAGTATGGGTGGGTCCATGGCCAATCTGGAAACATGGGGGAAATGGAATAACAAATATTTAGCCTGTTGGGTTTTCCAAGGATCGTTAAATTCACCATATTAAGGACACTGCGAGGGCATAGGGAATGGCGAAAATAGTCAGTTATTTCGGTACTGGAATTATG
The DNA here is from genome assembly GCA_036172795.1 of Pelodytes ibericus. Taxonomy (NCBI): domain Eukaryota; kingdom Metazoa; phylum Chordata; class Amphibia; order Anura; family Pelodytidae; genus Pelodytes; species Pelodytes ibericus. The sequence goes on from CM069862.1 coordinate 13,819,151, forward strand.
AGACGCTACAAAGCTACCAAGTGGCGTTTCCCATGGAGCTTGGCCGTCCCAACAAGAATGAAGAGAACAACATAATTAACTAATCACAGAGGAGATGTCATGGGGGCTGCCAGGATTAATTAATTTTCTTCCGAGAGTGTACGAACCCCCATACTTCTGGGCAATACAACATTTATGACCGGCCAGTCAACCATAGTTATGGCTGGTGCTTTGCTAACGATCAATACTATAAACAAACAATTTAATGGCAGTGCCAGCTCTCGCGGGTTTAATTGCTTCTGTGCAATAAAAAGTCTATTAAGTTATTATGATGATTATTGATACTGTTTATGATTGTTGTCCTTTGATTGCAAATAAAAAGGACTACCGTATTTTCCGGTGTATAAGATGACTGGGCATATAAGACGACCCCCAACTTTTCCAGTTAAAATTTAGAGTTTGGGATATATTCGCTGTATAAGACTACCCCTCTTCCAACGAGCATTTTCTCCTACAGTTACATTTACACACACACCCTTACACAGAAAGTGACACACTTATACACACACAGTGACACCAATAGACACATAACCTGAGACACACTATTTTGCCCCTCAATATGCTAGTATTTTGCCACTCAATATGCCTTTATTGTGCCATTTAATATGCCAATATTTTGCCCCTCCAATATGCCAGGATTCTGCCTCTCCAATTTGCCAGGATTTATCCCCTCCAATATGCCAGGATTTTTCCCCTCAATATGCCAGGATTTTACCCCTCCAATAAGCCAGGATTTTGCCCCTCAATGCCATTTAATATGGCAGGATTTTGCCCCTCCAATATGCCAGGATTTTCCCCTCAATATGCCAGGATTTTGCCCCTCTCCTACCCCCTTCCCAGTACTTACCTCATTGCTGCTCTGCAGGTGCGCGCGGCTGTGAGGGAAGCGTTGTGCACTCCCCTCCAGCCGCGCGGCTTCAATAAAGTTTGTTTTAAAAAAAAGTTTAAACAACCTTTATTGAAGTTGCGCGGCTGGAGGGGAGCACACAACGCTTCCCTCACAGCCGCGCGCACCTGCAGAGCAGCAACGAGGTAAGTAAAAACACTACACCCGGCGTATAAGACGACCCCCGACTTTTGGGAAGATTTTCCTGGGTTAAAAAGTGGTCTTATACGCCAGAAAATACAGTATGTTATTTATGTTATAGTGTATGATAAAATAAATTGCCAAGCCACCCAAAAAAAAAATCCAGTAATATGGCCAGAGACTCATTACTTTGTGTACAAACGAGTAAACATCTTCTAAGGAAACTGATGGTGCCCAAGTCATGTTTAGCAGGTGCTTTTGACCTTGAGGAGTATGACTTTGACCTCTACTTTCTGTTGTAAGTTTATCACAGTTCTGGTGATCACTGGCTGCCCCAAAAGCACAGTGTCTAAGACATGGACTCACCAAATAGAGTGTATGGATGGTTGACTATATTTGACTCAGTATTTGCTACTTGTCACACTGGGAGGAATCGAGATGCAGGAACCTGTACTGTAGGAAATTTGAGGATTAGAGCGACAGCTCAGATGGTGATTCACCTTGACCATTATACACCCTACGGTTGAGCTTCAGGTGCTGATGGTCAAAGACTGGTATGACATCGAGAACTGTTTCAAGAACCCCAAAACTCCACAGAAGCTTAACAGAGGAAGATAAGTATCCAGAGATGAGGGCAGACAAACTGTGTCAGAGGGGTCTATTCATGAGATGAGGTAAGTTGAGCGGAGTTGAACATTTCACCTAACCCTTTTAAGAATAAATTGTGCAGGGACAAACCTGGTGAGTTTCCAAAACTAAGCAAGCTCAGCGGTTTTGCCCCATACACAATGTGAAGATAAATAGGTGAGATTAAATGTTCATATCGCCGCAACTGCCATAGAGTAGGAGAGATCGGGATAAGCATATATCAAGCCAAGGTCAGAGGCCAATATAGCAGATAATAGAAACATGGTCAGAGAAGCCAAGGTCAGAGTCCAATATAGCAGATAATAGAAACATGGTCGGACAAGCCAAGGTCAGAGTCCAATATAGCAGATAATAGAAACATGGTCAGACAAGCCAAGGTCAGAGTCCAATATAGCAGATAATAGAAACATGGTCAGACAAGCCAAGGTCAGAGTCCAATATAGCAGATAATAGAAACATGGTCAGACAAGCCAAGGTCAGAGTCCAATATAGCAGATAATAGAAACATGGTCGGACAAGCCAAGGTCAGAGTCCAATATAGCAGATAATAGAAACATGGTGAGACGAGCCAAGGTCAGAGTCCAATATAGCAGATAATAGAAACATGGTCAGACAAGCCAAGGCCAGAGTCCAATATAGCAGATAATAGAAACATGGTCGGACAAGCCAAGGTCAGAGTCCAATATAGCAGATAATAGAAACATGGTCAGACAAGCCAAGGTCAGAGTCCAATATAGCAGATAATAGAAACATGGTCAGACAAGCCAAGGTCAGAGTCCAATATAGCAGGTAATAGAAACATGGTCAGACAAGCCAAGGTCAGAGTCCAATATAGCAGATAATAGAAACATGGTCAGACAAGCCAAGGTCAGAGTCCAATATAGCAGATAATAGAAACATGGTCAGACAAGCCAAGGTCAGAGTCCAATATAGCAGATAATATAAACATGGTCAGACGAGCCAAGGTCAGAGTCCAATATAACAGATAATAGAAACATGGTCAGACGAGCCAAGGTCAGAGTCCAATATAGCAGATAATAGAAACATGGTCAGATGAGCCAAGGTCAGAGTCCAATATAGCAGATAATAGAAACATGGTCAGACGAGCCAAGGTCAGAGTCCAATATAGCAGATAATAGAAACATGGTCAGACGAGCCAAGGTCAGAGTCCAATATAGCAGATAATAGAAACATGGTCAGACGAGCCAAGGTCAGAGTCCAATATAGCAGATAATAGAAACATGGTCAGACGAGCCAAGTTCAGAGTCCAATATAACAGATAATATAAACATGGTCAGACGAGCCAAGGTCAGAGTCCAATATAGCAGATAATAGAAACATGGTCAGATGAGCCAAGGTCAGAGTCCAATATAGCAGATAATAGAAACATGGTCAGACAAGCCAAGGTCAGAGTCCAATATAGCAGATAATAGAAACATGGTCAGACAAGCCAAGGTCAGAGTCCAATATAGCAGATAATAGAAACATGGTCAGACAAGCCAAGGTCAGAGTCCAATATAGCAGATAATAGAAACATGGTCAGACGAGCCAAGGTCAGAGTCCAGACGAGAGTCCAGGTGAGAGGATGCCTGGAGGTGTCAGCGGTGGGCACGGAGGTAACTCTGACACAAAAAAACAGGTATTACCTAAACATTGTTTATACTGTGACGGTAGATACAAGGCCAGTTATCATGAGTGATGTATTTCTCTTGGTTTATGCATCTTGTGAATAAAACAACAGATTTGTTTTTGATTTTTTTTTTTTAATTCATTACATTCACAGCATAAACAATCCAGTCAGTGAAATCTCTTTAACAGCCAAGATATAAAGAGAAAAGTTGTAGAATTCCCCAGCTGCTTTGTCCCAATTTTTTTTAAAACACTTAAACCAACATAAATAATAAATAAACAGTAAATTATTGAGATCATCTTATGAATAGGAACACACACACACACACACACACACACACACACACACACAACACATAAACACACAGGCAGACACACACACACACTCACAGACACACACACAACATATACACACACACACATAGGCACACACAGACACAACACACACACAACACATACACACACACAACACACACACAACACAAACACACAGGCAGACACACACACACTCACAGACACACACACAATATATACACACACACACATAGGCACACACAGACACAACACACACACACAACACACACACACAACACATAAACACACAGGCAGACACACACACACAACATATACACACACACATAGGCACACACACAACACACACACAACACATAAACACACAGACAGACACACACTCACAGAAACACACACATACAACACATACATACACATATATATATATATATATATATATATATATATAATCACAATTTCAATCGTTTTAAAACTATTTGGTTTTCGGTGGGGGTGAAGGGGTAAGCATGGCAGTGGGGCATAGAATAAATTAGACTAAAATACATAACTATCCCTGTTTAATGTGAATTCTGTTTATATTTAGCCCATAATGAGCGCTATAAAAGCGATGTGCATCTAGTGATAAATATTAATGTAACCGTATTTAAGCTAAGGGAGTTGGGTTACATCACATATAATCGGAATATTTCCCAGTAATAGTCTAATGGATGGGCACTTTAATGAGGAGATGCTAATGTTCGATGTGTAGGGGGTTTTCAAGTCTAACAGAATGAGTATGCCACTTTTACATCTCATTAATGTTTATTTCTAGAGCAATAACTGTACGCAGTGCGTGGTATGGAACTAAAAGCCGCACCGAGGAGTCTGTGCACAGAAAGGTGAGCAGAGATGAGATGAACATGAAAAGAGAATGAAAGAGGGAATGTCAGGGAATGGAGATGAGAATGGCACATTTAAGGCCAAAGTAGTCGAGTTTGAAAAATTCTTCCGTTCAGCTATACTGGGATATATTTTTCAACTCGACTTCTCAGTTCCCAGCAGTTTCCTCTTTCAGTAATGAAGCTATTCAGTGTGCAGGGACAAACCTGGTGAGCTTCTCCTGCTGAAAGAGCTTGGCTGACCATAGATATAAACAAATGGACTATTTAAACATTGCGTGATGCACTCCCAACTCTGGTTCAATTGCAGGATGGACCCGCCAGGCCCCGCACAATGTATAGTTAAGTCTTTGTTAAAGGGTCTTAACATGTATAGCTTGGAGGAACATAACAGGAAGGATATGATGGAAACATTTATATACATAAAGGGAATCAACACAGTAAAGGAGAAAAAGAAGACCTCGTCTTAAATTAGAGGGTGAAAGATTTAAAAGTAATATCAGGAAGTATTATTTTACTGAGAGGGTAGTGGATGTATGCAATAGTCTTCCAGTAGAAGTGGTAGAGGTTAATACAGTGAAGGAGTTTAAGCATGAATGGGAAAGGTATAAGGCTATCCTAGATATAAGATAAGGCCAGGGACTAATGAAAGTATTACTTTACTGAGAGGGTAGTGGATGTATGGAATAGCCTTCCAGTAGAAGTGGTAGAGGTTAATACAGTAAAGGAGTTTAAGCATGCATGGGATAGGTATAAGGCTATCCTAGATATAAGATAAGGCCAGGGACTAATGAAAGTATTACATTACTGAGAGGGTAGTGGATATATGGAATAGCCTTCTAGTAGAAGTGGTAGAAGTTAATACAGTGAAGGAGTTTAAGCATGCGTGGGATAGGTATAAGGCTATCCTAGATATAAGATAAGGCCAGGGACTAATGAAAGTATTACATTACTGAGAGGGTAGTGGATGTATGGAATAGCCTTCTAGTAGAAGTGGTAGAGGTTAATACAGTGAAGGAGTTTAAGCATGCATGGGATAGGTATAAGGCTATCCTAGATATAAGATAAGGCCAGGGACTAATGAAAGTATTACTTTACTGAGAGGGTAGTGGATGCATAGAATAGCCTTCCAGTAGAAGTGGTAGAGGTTAATACAGTGAAGGAGTTTAAGCATGTGTGGGATAGGTATAAGGCTATCCTAGATATAAGATAAGGCCAGGGACTAATGAAAGTATTACTTTACTGAGAGGGTAGTGGATGTATGGAATAGTCTTCCAGTAGAAGTGGTAGATGTTAATACAGTGAAGGAGTTTAAGCATGCATGGGATAGATATAAGGCCATCCTAGATATACGATAAGGCCAGGGGCTAATGAAAGTATTACATTACTGAGAGGGTAGTGGATGTATGGAATAGCCTTCCAGTAGAAGTGGTAGAGGTTAATACAGTGAAGGAGTTTAAGCACGCATGGGATAGGTATAAGGCTATCCTAGATATAAGATAAGGCCAGAGACTAATGAAAGTATTACATTACTGAGAGGGTAGTGGATGCATGGAATAGTCTTCCAGTAGAAGTGGTAGAGGTTAATACAGTGAAGCAGTTTAAGCATGCATGGGATAGGTATAAGGCTATCCTAGATATAAGATAAGGCCAGGGACTAATGAAAGTATTACATTACTGAGAGGGTAGTGGATATATGGAATAGCCTTCTAGTAGAAGTGGTAGAAGTTAATACAGTGAAGGAGTTTAAGCATGCGTGGGATAGGTATAAGGCTATCCTAGATATAAGATAAGGCCAGGGACTAATGAAAGTATTACATTACTGAGAGGGTAGTGGATGTATGGAATAGCCTTCTAGTAGAAGTGGTAGAGGTTAATACAGTGAAGGAGTTTAAGCATGCGTGGGATAGGTATAAGGCTATCCTAGATATGAGATAAGGCCAGGGACTAATGAAAGTATTACATTACTGAGAGGGTAGTGGATGCATGGAATAGCCTTCCAGTAGAAATGGTAGAGGTTAATACAGTGAAGGAGTTTAAGCATGTGTGGGATAGGTATAAGGCTATCCTAGATATAAGATAAGGCCAGGGACTAATGAAAGTATTACTTTACTGAGAGGGTAGTGGATGTATGGAATAGTCTTCCAGTAGAAGTGGTAGATGTTAATACAGTGAAGGAGTTTAAGCATGCATGGGATAGATATAAGGCCATCCTAGATATACGATAAGGCCAGGGGCTAATGAAAGTATTACATTACTGAGAGGGTAGTGGATGTATGGAATAGCCTTCCAGTAGAAGTGGTAGAGGTTAATACAGTGAAGGAGTTTAAGCACGCATGGGATAGGTATAAGGCTATCCTAGATATAAGATAAGGCCAGAGACTAATGAAAGTATTACATTACTGAGAGGGTAGTGGATGCATGGAATAGTCTTCCAGTAGAAGTGGTAGAGGTTAATACAGTGAAGCAGTTTAAGCATGCATGGGATAGGTATAAGGCTATCCTAGATATAAGATAAGGCCAGGGACTAATGAAAGTATTACATTACTGAGAGGGTAGTGGATGCATGGAATAGCCTTCCAGTAGAAATGGTAGAGGTTAATACAGTGAAGGAGTTTAAGCATGTGTGATACAGGCATAAAGCTATCTTAGATATAATATTAGTTCAGGGATTAATACAATTATTTAGAAAATTGGGCATACTAGATGGTCTGAGTGGTTCTTATCTGTTATCTTTTACAGGTAACTGAGGCAATCTTACCTCTCCAGCATGCTGGTCAGGGGCAGTACCATGGAGATCAGACCCCTAGCCCCTCCCCTTTGGCAAAATACCTCAAGGATCTGCTTTTTATGGATTTGCTTTCAATTCTGCTAACTTGGCGTATAACGGCCAATGTGGGGTCGAAAGTGGTCCATACAGTCACCATGGAAACCAATGAAATGTTCCTCCTGATTCCAGTCATTATGGAAGCCAATGGAATGTCCCTGCTGATTCCAGTCACCATGGAAACCAATGGAATGTTACTGCTGATAACATCACTTTTTAGAACGTTACCCCAGAATCACCATGGAAACCAATGGAATGTTCCTGCTGATTCCAGTCACCATGGAAACCAATGGAATGTTCCTGCTGATTCCAGTCACCATGGAAACCAATGGAATGTTCCTGCTGATAACATCACTTTTTAGAACGTTACCCCAGAATCACCATGGAAACCAATGGAATGTTCCTGCTGATTACGTCACTTTTTAGAACTTGACCCCAGAAATGACTTTATACATAACTCCATTGTCTAGATCCAGTTTTATTCTCTACATTCACAGTGTAAAAAGTTTGAAGGCGAATTGTGCCAGGTAAATAAAGATCCTCGTGTAGGACAACAGAGATTGGTCATCAGGCAAAAATGGTGTGGCCTTGACCATCTGTAATAATATACCGATCCATAGTACTATATAGAGCCATAGTACTATACAGAGCAAACAACTGATACTAGATCCAGCATAGCAGATCCCACAGTGTTGAGAAATCTATATCTTTTTAATTTAGACTTTGGCATTTCAGACACTCTTCAATTAGTTTTACTGCAATGCGTTTGATTGGATGGGGGAGTAAATTACACAATTAGACCCGCAGAATCTTTTAGGAAAAAGAAAGGAGATTTGACATAATGTTAATTACCAAATAATTTAAGGCTTGTACTTCTCCCGTTCTTTGGCCTGAGGACTCTCACTAATGGAAAAAACTCATTACAAATGCCACATTTAAAAGAAAATCCACACAATCTCTCCAAATGTTGGAGGTTACCCCTGCAGATGTATCTACTCGCGAATCAAAGAAAGAGATTGAAATAGAATACATTTTTGTTTGTCTTATTGTAACTGATTTCAGTGCCAGCGATGCCACATATTTCTAACGTATTGTCCATAGGTGATAGCAAAGCTGACCTTTGTGTGGTTGATGTCCGATAACCTAAAGCAGATATAAGGACCATTACAATGTTTCAATGAAAGCTATTTGCAGGAGAATGACCTGATCAAGTGTATTTTGTCTTTATAATTAATAAAAACATTTTTTTTTTGCACTGCTTAGTTACCTGATAAAAATATACTGCGCTTTAAAAATATTTATCACAATACTCCAAGCGAGAAACAGCACTTTAAAGGGACTGTATCACCTAAACATGTTTTTACCGTGCATGTAGAGATTAAACAAATATTGAAAATGAGCTCTATTTTGTATTAGCAAAATTGCAAACAAATGGCTAGATTAGGAGAAAACGTGTCCTAGATGTTCCTGCGGCGTCTCCTTTTTATGACATCACCTTGTGGCTTGATAAATGAACTGGTTTTAATGGAAATTTTGCAAATCAAGTCACAGGTGATGTCATAATCTGGAGACACCCCACTCTTAAAGATTGCAGGAATATTCCAAAGCATTCATTTAATGTTACCCAACCCCCCACCCCTCCAACTTGGCATGACCGACCTGCCAGTATATCGTTGGGGCCGAGGCTGTCGCCGACAGTAGGGCTCCTATTTGGAGCCCTGACGTGTGGATGGAGGCAATGTCGCCAATGCATTTGTCGGTTCAGAGAAGCAGAGTTAAAATGGCCGTGGAACAGACGTGAGAGTGTGCACGGGTAAGCGTGTGTTCACATCATTTAATTTTACTGACGTGCACACTCCTTGGCACGACTCCCACTGGCCACAATTTTTTTTTAGCAGTTCAGCAACATATAACCACAAAGTTTACAGTCTCGAGCTTGAATGGCTGCCACAGTAGACTGAACGGCCATTATTTAATAAATCCTATAGCTGGATCGTGCTGCCTTCCTTCCACACAAATCATTAACACCGCATTATTGGTGTAAACAAACGAAAGGTTGTCCGTGACTGACCAATTTATCTGTCCATCATGGGGGTCAGGACCCAGAAACCATACGCATCGCACTAATGTGGATGTAGCGTGGCAGATAATTGACGTCCTGTGCGTTTAAAAATCATATTTAATGATGTCTACTTTCCAGAATAAATATGTGTTTTCACACCCGTGTCATGAGCTAAACTAAGTGGCCAAAGTCGATTCTGTACAGGAAAACGCGATTTGCTGTATATGAAATTAACAGTTGATCACTGAATGAATAATTACACGAATCACGGCAAATAAACAATGTTGGACCTCAAAAGCAAATTTAAAGGGACATTATATGAAATACAAAAATAATAATACTAATTTTGGCATGATTACAGTTAGAGATGAGCGGACACCTGGATGTTCGGGTTCGGCGGGTTCGGCCGAACTTCAAAAAAATGTCCGGGTCCGTGCTCGAACTTGACCCCGAACCCCATTGAAGTCAACGGGGACACAGACTTTTGGCCACTAAAATGCTTCTAAAAAAGTCCTGGAAAGGACTAGAGGGCTGCAAAAGGAAGTAAAATGTGGGTGAGGGTCAATTGACCTATTCGGATGAATGGGGACTCTATTTCGGTTTATAGAAAGCCAATAGCATTGCATGTATTCCATAAACCGAAAGTCTATAAATCGAATGTCTTTAGGTTTATAGACTTTCGGTTTATGGAATACATGCAATGCTATTGGCTTTCTATAAACCGAAATAGAGTCCCCATTCATAAGAAATTCTTATGAATGGGGACTCTATTTCGGTTTATAGAAAGCCAATAGCATTACATACAATGTAATCGCCGAACCCCGAACTCCAACACGAACATACAGTGAAATGTCCGTGTTCGGGTCCGGGGTCCAAAAACCGTAATGTTCGGTACGAACCCCCGAACAGTGCGGTTCGGGTTCGCTCATCACTAATTACAATCCTTTTGCTATAATTATCCCAGTCAGGTATATCTGATTGCTCATCAATTTTATATGTCCACATACTGCTTTCTTACCAGACAACACTTAAGATGCTTGAGGTCTATTATTGTGCTGTTCGCACTGTGTCTATTTTTGCCATTTTTTTAAATATATAATCAAACGTTTATACCTAATTCAGAGCTGTAATTAGACTCACATACCAAATTTTTTTGGCAAAACTTTTTCATTGAAAGACTGCATTAAGTGTAGTTGGTTTTATAAAAATTCTTTAATAAAAAAACCCAAAGAGTACCTTATTGACCCCTCTTTTGCTCCAAATAGCTCCAATAGATTTTTTTCATCTGACCCAAGATTCAGAACAACATGTCCGCCTCCTGGCAGAGCTATGCAAGCAAAGAGAGTTCAGTAAGGCACTTCTTACCTATTCTTTCATTAACTAATTTCTGTATTAATCAGTTCTCAATTTTTCATACCAAAGAGTTGACTCAGGTAGCTCAAGTATCCCTGAATTTGGGTGCGAATCGGTTGTTTGGGCCGTTTGGAAAATAAAGCCTTAGAGGCCTTCAGATCAGGACATTTTTGCAGAGAAAACCTTATATTTTTCGGCTATGCAATATACGTCGATCAACCCCGCAACACTCACCAAATTCGGGAAACATAAGCGAAATGAACACATTTCAATTCCAGCCGGAATATTCAATAGAAAAATGTAGATAAATTAAAATAAATATATTTTAAACACAAAAATATTTATATACACTTATAATAAATTGATTTTATATATTATAATAGTATACTTACATTAATATAAGAATTTTAAAATTTTAGTACATAATTATTTTCTATTATTTTATTCTAATTTACTATATTTTTATGTATTTAACTAATGTATCATGTTTTTGTTATTTTAATTACTACTGGGGTTTTTTTAGTTAGACTTTGGCAATTTCGGGGAGGACTTTGGCTACTTTGGCTATAACCTAAGTCCTCCCATTGAGTATTGGAAGAATTTGGCTACATTTGTAATAGCAGAGGTCCTCCTTAATTGGCCCCAAAATAAGCCAAAGTTCTCGCACAGAACTGAGGAGGAACGAGGCAGGGGCGGATCCAGAGTCTGATCTCAGGATGGGCACTGCACATGCCCGTCTGTCTTTTCCTCTCCTGCTCATGTCTGTCTGTCTTTTCCTCTCCCCCCATGTCTCTCTATCCTCTCATGTCCATATTTTTCTCTCCTTTTCATTGCCATTGCTGTCTCTCTCCTCTTCCTTCCCATGTCTGCCTTTCTCCTCTTCATTTCCATGTCAGTCTCTCTCCTCTCCTTTTCCATGTCCTTCTCTCTCCTCTCCCTTCCCATGTCTGTATCTCTCCACTCCCTTCCCATGTCTTTCTCTCACCTCTCCCTTCCCATGTATGTCTCTCTCCTCTCACATCCCATGTATCTCGATCCTCTCCCTTTCCATGTATGTATCTCTCCTTTGCCCCCTCTCTCTCCTCTTCCTTCCCATGTCTGTCTCTCTCCTCTTCCTTCCCATGTCTGTCTCTCTCCTCTTCCTTCCCATGTCTGTCTCTCTTCTCTTCCTTCCCATGTCTGTCTTTCTCATCTTCCTTTCCATGTCAGTCTCTCTCCTCTCCCTTTCCATGTCCGTCTCTCTCCTCTCCCTTTCCATGTATATAACTCTCCTTTCCCCCTCTCTCTCCTCTCCATTACCATGTCTTTCTCTCTCCTCTTCCTTTCCATGTCTGTCTCTCTCCTCTCCCTTCCCATGTCTGTCTCTCTTCTTTCCCTTCCCATATCTGTCTCTCTCCTATCCCATCCCATGTATGTCTCTCTCCTCTACCTTTCCATGTATGTATCTCTCCTTCCTCCCCTCTCTCTCCTCTCCGTTCCCATGTCTGTCTTTCTCCTCTTCCTTCCTATGTCTGTCTCTCTCCATTTCCATGTTTGTATCTCTCCTTTCCCCTGTCTCTCTCCATTCCAACATCTGTCTCTCTCCACTCACATGCATGTCTGTCTCCTCTACCACCCATGACTGTCTCTTTGTCCCTCTAACCATGTTTGTCTCTTCCTTCCCCACTATTTTCTTAATATATGCAACTATTTTTTATATGTAATAAAAATGTTATTGAAAAATTGAATTTCTTGTTTTTATTCCCTTCTTCTGCACCACAATTGCACCTAAAGGACTTAACACAGCACCATACAGTACCCAGAGCACTTGCCATGCACCTATATTGCACCCACGGCACTTGGCTTGCCACAGTGTCAATTTGCCCTACAGAACATACTACAGTGTCATTTTGCCCCACAGAACTGGCCCTGCAAAACATGCCAAAGTGTTAGCGGGGCAATTGCCCAGTTGACCTCCCCTGGATCTGCCACTGGGCAGAGGTTAAATCTTTGTTTTGGTGCATTTTGGCTGATTTTGGTGTCAGGAGATATTGCGTGGTATCGGGTATGATGACCGAATTGCAGACATATTTGGAGGAACATCAGGGCTACCTGAAGTGACCCTCTTAAGTGTTGGCTACCATTGTCCTTTATATATTGATATAAATGGACTGATAAGATAATAATTGATCTAATCAATCTAAGTACATTGTGCACAGGAGGGAGAATGGTTGGAGGCAGAAGAGAAATGATGGCCAAACACTTTAAAATATCCAAGCTCTACAGCCCCCCCAATGATAACTTGTAGTACTGCACTTCAAAGCAGCGAGCTTAGTTGTCTCAATGGCACTTTCATTGGATGGGGAGGGATGGGCACAGTGATGATGTCATACAAATGGTGATGCCACGTCCCAAGAAAGTTTGCAGGCATGGCTAATCTATATACATTTAACATGGATCAGGAGCGCGCCAACTGCATTTACCTGGAGGATAGGGCTGGAAAATATGGTTTGAGTCTTCTTCCTGTTGCTCCGTGATGCTTTCATTCTTCCTCTGACTGCTGCTCTCCATCAGCAGATTGCTTGAGAGGTAAGTGGCTATTTGTGTGGCCGTTTCTCCGTTACCTGAGATATCACAAAGTGGAAAACGAAGGTCAATGGTTGCAGGAGTTGGCCAGCAACCACTGTAGGTGGCCCAGGTGACCCCTGCGACCTCTGTATTTACAGGTGGTGTGTGGACAAAGGTGGTACATGGACAATGGGGTTGTATTTCAATATGGCATCCAAAGATGATGTGCTACGTGGTCAGAGGACCATACGGCCATCTTATCACTGTGGCACGGTGGCTTCCAACACGCCTCTGCGCACTGACACATGTAAAACCCACAGAGGATAATGGTGCATTGTCAAGAAAGCGGAATACATGATGGCTGGAGAGTCCATGTAACCCAACAGCTGACGATGAACAGTAACCAGTGATGTGATGCCAACCTATAGCTGGCATGACATCACCGGTATTGTTATACCACAAGAGCCGATATAGCGGTGTGTAACATTATATATGTTTATACTGTATATACATATGTATAAGTCGCAATTCCCTCACTTTTGCTGTGGTTACCAAGTGGCGTATGGGATAAGTGCGTATTTTATACGACGGATTGATTGACGTGGCAGTTGCACCATTTATGCCGTAGTAGCAAATTTTTCAAACAAAGTGAAATCGTGATTTTTTTTTTTTTATATATTAAATATGCTATAATGGCATATAATAAGCAATTATATAATTATATTATATAATATTTATAAAATTAATGTTGATGTATATTCAAGTTGTTTTTATTATTTATTTAATATTTATTTGTTTTAAGTCTACATCCTTTCTGGTACAGAAGCTCAAACGGGCTTACAATGTCTTCAGAATTCCCTATGATGTCATTAGTGGTACCCAGTGATGTCATTGCAGACGCATGTGGTGAGACCCCAGCGCACTCTAGTGAATAACCAACATGATCAGGAAACAAAAATAATAATATTCCTTTTTTTTTTGTGTGTGTAAACCAGACTCAGAGAGGCAATTGCTGGACACAGCTAGTTTGTGGTACAAGACATATTATTATATGTTGAAGGATTTCAGATAATAAAATCAGTCGTCTCATTTTACTTACTTGTCAAGTAGCAGCCCAAACTCAGCGAGATATTATCAAATGCAATGATAGCATCAGATTCCATGGACCAGTACGCCTGGATTTTCAGCCAAAACCTACTTATACAAAAGGTTGCAAAGGGGGGGGGGGGGGGGGGGTGAGAGGGGAGATGTACTGTCAGGCTGGGTGCTAACGTACAAACCAATTCCTGCATTCTCAGGAAGCTACAGTGGTAAACCAGTATAGCAGAGCATAATACAATCTATTAGTGAGATTAAATGAATAAAATATTCTGTTCACATTCCGCAGCCTGCGATGAACAACAAGAGAACAGGTAATTGCATTAGAGGGAATCAGATTCTTGATTTTAACCACATCTTGTAATAGACCATTTCATTTATATTCCTCTGTGTTGCAGGGATTTCCATTTGGGGTCAGTTTGTATTTAATCATGGGTTTCTCTCAATCAAGTCTTATTTTAAAGGGACACTAAACTTTAAAAAAAAACAAAAAAACCTTGCTTCCTTAGAGCTGAGGCAGAGCCAGTAAGTCAGAGCAGAGACCCGTCCGGCTCTAACAAGACCTAAGTCCACTCTGCTGACCCGATGTAGAGCAGTCGCCGACCAGAGTGGCCTGCAAGCTTCATATAGAAGCATGGCAGCTTCGAGGATGGGTTGGCATGTGCTATTAAAAGTGTAAGAAAAAAGACGAAAAAAAAATCCCAACTGTGTAAATGATTGGCTGGATTTAATTAACTATTTGATGTTTAACACGTGTGTTTGTCTTCCCTGGGGTAGACTTTCCAGGGAGTCCAGACTTACAAATAAGTCTGCAAGACAGATGGAATGGGTAAGACTGGTTCTGACATTTGGGCTTTGTGGTTTTAATGTTATTTAATTAAACAACCAGTTTTATTTTGGATCCTGCATCTTGTCTCCATTTGTTGGCTGTCTGCATATTGAGATACTTTTGTTTTATAAGTATAATATAACATGTTTTAATTTGAGCATTTTAGACTGTACAAAAGGCGCTAAATTGTCTCTTTTCACATAAAAGACATCTCCTATACAGTGTATCATCAAAGTGATGCTGCAGATTCTCTTTCTATGACTTGATTCTTATCTAACATGTTGCATTTTTTTCATGTCTGCTGTTAGATTTATATGCTCACATTTTCTTGCTGTCTATGGTTTGCAAACCTTCCTATTTTTTCAAATCACAACAGAAACTCACCAGGTTTGTCTCTGCACAATGTATAGTTCAGTCACGGAGATGGAATGTCTGTCTCTGTACAGTGTATAGTTCAGTCGGGGAGATGGAATGTCTGTCTCTGTACAGTGTATAGTTCAGTCATGGAGATGGAATGTCTGTCTCTGTACAGTGTATAGTTCAGTCATGGAGATGGAATGTCTGTCTCTGTACAGTGTATAGTTCAGTCACGGAGATGGAATGTCTGTCTCTGTACAGTGTATAGTTCAGTCACGGAGATGGAATGTCTGTCTCTGCACAGTGTATAGTTCAGTCATGGAGATGGAATGTCTGTCTCTGTACAGTGTATAGTTCAGTCGGGGAGATGGAATGTCTGTCTCTGCACAGTGTATAGTTCAGTTGGGGAGATGGAATGTCTGTCTCTGCACAATGTATAGTTCAGTCGGGGAGATGGAATGTCTGTCTCTGTACAGTGTATAGTTCAGTCATGGAGATGGAATGTCTGTCTCTGCACAGTGTATAGTTCAGTCAGGGAGATGGAATGTCTGTCTCTGCACAGTGTATAGTTCAGTCGAGGAGATGGAATGTCTGTCTCTGCACAGTGTATAGTTCAGTCGGGGAGATGGAATGTCTGTCTCCGTACAATGTATAGTTCAGTCAGGGAGATGGAATGTCTGTCTCTGTACAGTGTATAGTTCAGTCGGGGAGATGGAATGTCTGTCTCTGTACAGTGTATAGTTCAGTCATGGAGATGGAATTTCTGTCTCTGCACAGTGTATAGTTCAGTCGGGGAGATGGAATGTCTGTCTCTGTACAGTGTATAGTTCAGTCATGGAGATGGAATGTCTGTCTCTGCACAGTGTATAGTTCAGTCACCGAGATGGAATGTCTGTCTCTGTACAATGTATAGTTCAGTCGGGGAGATGGAATGTCTGTCTCTGTGCAGTGTATAGTTCAGTCAGGGAGATGGAATGTCTGTCTCTGTACAATGTATAGTTCAGTCAGGGAGATGGAATGTCTGTCTCTGTACAGTATATAGTTCAGTCGGGGAGATGGAATGTCTGTCTCTATACAGTGTATAGTTCAGTCATGGAGATGGAATGTCTGTCTCTGTACAGTGTATAGTTCAGTCGGGGAGATGGAATGTCTGTCTCTGTACAGTGTATAGTTCAGTCGGGGAGATGGAATGTCTGTCTCTGTACAGTGTATAGTTCAGTCATGGAGATGGAATGTCTGTCTCTGCACAATGTATAGTTCAGTCGGGGAGATGGAATGTCTGTCTCTATACAGTGTATAGTTCAGTCAGGGAGATGGAATGTCTGTCACTGTACAGTGTATAGTTCAGTCATGGAGATGGAATGTCTGTCTCTGCACAGTCTATAGTTCAGTCGGGGAGATGGAATGTCTGTCTCTGTACAGTGTATAGTTCAGTCACGGAGATGGAATGTCTGTCTCTGCACAGTCTATAGTTCAGTCGGGGAGATGGAATGTCTGTCTCTGTACAGTGTATAGTTCAGTCACGGAGATGGAATTTCTGTCTCTGCACAATGTATAGTTCAGTCATGGAGATGGAATGTCTGTCTCTGTACAGTGTATAGTTCAGTCATGGAGATGGAATGTCTGTCTCTGTACAGTGTATAGTTCAGTCGGGGAGATGGAATGTCTGTCTCTGCACAGTGTATAGTTCAGTCAGGGAAATGGAATGTCTGTCTCTGTACAGTGTATATTTCAGTCAGGGAGATGGAATGTCTGTCTCTGTACAGTGTATAGTTCAGTCGGGGAGATGGAATGTCTGTCTCTGCACAGTGTATAGTTCAGTCAGGGAGATGGAATGTCTGTCTCTGTACAGTGTATATTTCAGTCAGGGAGATGGAATGTCTGTCTCTGCACAGTGTATAGTTCAGTCAGGGAGATGAAATGTCTGTCTCTGCACAGTGTATAGTTCAGTCAGGGAGATGGAATGTCTGTCTCTGTACAGTGTATAGTTCAGTCAGGGAGATGGAATGTCTGTCTCTGCACAGTGTATAGTTCAGTCACCGAGATGGAATGTCTGTCTCTGTACAATGTATAGTTCAGTCGGGGAGATGGAATGTCTGTCTCTGCACAATGTATATTTCAGTCGGGGAGATGGAATGTCTGTCTCTGTAGAGTGTATAGTTCAGTCGGGGAGATGGAATGTCTGTCTCTGCACAGTGTATAGTTCAGTCATGGAGATGGAATGTCTGTCTCTGTACAGTGTATAGTTCAGTCGGGGAGATGGAATGTCTGTCTCTGCACAATGTATAGTTCAGTCGGGGAGATGGAATGTCTGTCTCTGCACAGTGTATAGTTCAGTTGGGGAGATGGAATGTCTGTCTCTGCACAATGTATAGTTCAGTCGGGGAGATGGAATGTCTGTCTCTGTACAGTGTATAGTTCAGTCATGGAGATGGAATGTCTGTCTCTGCACAGTGTATAGTTCAGTCAGGGAGATGGAATGTCTGTCTCTGCACAGTGTATAGTTCAGTCGAGGAGATGGAATGTCTGTCTCTGCACAGTGTATAGTTCAGTCGGGGAGATGGAATGTCTGTCTCCGTACAATGTATAGTTCAGTCAGGGAGATGGAATGTCTGTCTCTGTACAGTGTATAGTTCAGTCGGGGAGATGGAATGTCTGTCTCTGTACAGTGTATAGTTCAGTCATGGAGATGGAATTTCTGTCTCTGCACAGTGTATAGTTCAGTCGGGGAGATGGAATGTCTGTCTCTGTACAGTGTATAGTTCAGTCATGGAGATGGAATGTCTGTCTCTGCACAGTGTATAGTTCAGTCACCGAGATGGAATGTCTGTCTCTATACAGTGTATAGTTCAGTCATGGAGATGGAATGTCTGTCTCTGTACAGTGTATAGTTCAGTCGGGAGATGGAATGTCTGTCTCTGTACAGTGTATAGTTCAGTCGGGGAGATGGAATGTCTGTCTCTGTACAGTGTATAGTTCAGTCATGGAGATGGAATGTCTGTCTCTGCACAATGTATAGTTCAGTCGGGGAGATGGAATGTCTGTCTCTGTGCAGTGTATAGTTCAGTCAGGGAGATGGAATGTCTGTCTCTGTACAATGTATAGTTCAGTCAGGGAGATGGAATGTCTGTCTCTGTACAGTATATAGTTCAGTCGGGGAGATGGAATGTCTGTCTCTATACAGTGTATAGTTCAGTCATGGAGATGGAATGTCTGTCTCTGTACAGTGTATAGTTCAGTCGGGAGATGGAATGTCTGTCTCTGTACAGTGTATAGTTCAGTCGGGGAGATGGAATGTCTGTCTCTGTACAGTGTATAGTTCAGTCATGGAGATGGAATGTCTGTCTCTGCACAATGTATAGTTCAGTCGGGGAGATGGAATGTCTGTCTCTATACAGTGTATAGTTCAGTCAGGGAGATGGAATGTCTGTCACTGTACAGTGTATAGTTCAGTCATGGAGATGGAATGTCTGTCTCTGCACAGTCTATAGTTCAGTCGGGGAGATGGAATGTCTGTCTCTGTACAGTGTATAGTTCAGTCACGGAGATGGAATGTCTGTCTCTGCACAGTCTATAGTTCAGTCGGGGAGATGGAATGTCTGTCTCTGTACAGTGTATAGTTCAGTCACGGAGATGGAATTTCTGTCTCTGCACAATGTATAGTTCAGTCATGGAGATGGAATGTCTGTCTCTGTACAGTGTATAGTTCAGTCATGGAGATGGAATGTCTGTCTCTGTACAGTGTATAGTTCAGTCGGGGAGATGGAATGTCTGTCTCTGCACAGTGTATAGTTCAGTCAGGGAAATGGAATGTCTGTCTCTGTACAGTGTATATTTCAGTCAGGGAGATGGAATGTCTGTCTCTGTACAGTGTATAGTTCAGTCGGGGAGATGGAATGTCTGTCTCTGCACAGTGTATAGTTCAGTCAGGGAGATGGAATGTCTGTCTCTGTACAGTGTATATTTCAGTCAGGGAGATGGAATGTCTGTCTCTGCACAGTGTATAGTTCAGTCAGGGAGATGAAATGTCTGTCTCTGCACAGTGTATAGTTCAGTCAGGGAGATGGAATGTCTGTCTCTGTACAGTGTATGGTTCAGTCAGGGAGATGGAATGTCTGTCTCTGCACAGTGTATAGTTCAGTCACCGAGATGGAATGTCTGTCTCTGTACAATGTATAGTTCAGTCGGGGAGATGGAATGTCTGTCTCTGCACAATGTATATTTCAGTCGGGGAGATGGAATGTCTGTCTCTGTAGAGTGTATAGTTCAGTCGGGGAGATGGAATGTCTGTCTCTGCACAGTGTATAGTTCAGTCAGGGAGATGGAATGTCTGTCTCTGCACAATGTATAGTTCAGTCATGGAGATGGAATGTTTGTCTCTGCACAATGTATAGTTCAGTCACGGAGATGGAATGTCTGTCTCTGCACAATGTATAGTTCAGTCGGGGAGATGGAATGTCTGTCTCTGCACAGTGTATAGTTCAATCACCGAGATGGAATGTCTGTCTCTGCACAATGTATAGTTCAGTCACGGAGATGGCATGTCTGTCTCTGCATAGTGTATAGTTCAGTCGGGGAGATGGAATGTCTGTCTCTATACAGTGTATATTTCAGTCAGGGAGATGGAATGTCTGTCTCTGCACAGTGTATAGTTCAGTCGAGGAGATGGAATGTCTGTCTCTGCACAGTGTATAGTTCAGTCGGGGAGATGGAATGTCTGTCTCTGTACAGTGTATAGTTCAGTCACGGAGATGGAATGTCTGTCACTGTACAGTGTATAGTTCAGTCATGGAGATGGAATGTCTGTCTCTGCACAGTGTATAGTTCAGTCGGGGAGATGGAATGTCTGTCTCTGTGCAGTGTATAGTTCAGTCATGGAGATGGAATGTCTGTCTCTGCACAGTGTATAGTTCAGTCGAGGAGATGGAATGTCTGTCTCTGCACAGTGTATAGTTCAGTCACCGAGATGGAATGTCTGTCTCTATACAGTGTATAGTTCAGTCGGGGAGATGGAATGTCTGTCTCTGTACAGTGTATAGTTCAGTCATGGAGATGGAATGTCTGTCTCTGTACAGTGTATAGTTCAGTCATGGAGATGGAATGTCTGTCTCTGCACAATGTATAGTTCAGTCGGGGAGATGGAATGTCTGTCTCTGCACAGTGTATAGTTCAGTCGGGGAGATGGAATGTCTGTCTCTGTACAGTGTATAGTTCAGTCACCGAGATGGAATGTCTGTCTCTGCACAGTGTATAGTTCAGTCACCGAGATGGAATGTCTGTCTCTGCACAGTGTATAGTTCAGTCACCGAGATGGAATGTCTGTCTCTGCACAGTGTATAGTTCAGTCACCGAGATGGAATGTCTGTCTCTGTACAATGTATAGTTCAGTCACCGAGATGGAATGTCTGTCTCTGTACAGTGTATAGTTCAGTCGGGGAGATGGAATGTCTGTCTCTGCACAATGTATAGTTCAGTCACGGAGATGGAATGTCTGTCTCTGTACAATGTATAGTTCAGTCACCGAGATGGAATGTCTGTCTCTGTACAGTGTATAGTTCAGTCACCGAGATGGAATGTCTGTCTCTGCACAATGTATAGTTCAGTCACGGAGATGGAATGTCTGTCTCTGCATAGTGTATAGTTCAGTCGGGGAGATGGAATGTCTGTCTCTGCACAGTGTATAGTTCAGTCACCGAGATGGAATGTCTGTCTCTGCACAATGTATAGTTCAGTCACGGAGATGGAATGTCTGTCTCTGTACAGTGTATAGTTCAGTCACGGAGATGGCATGTCAGTCTCTGCATAGTGTATAGTTCAGTCGGGGAGATGGAATGTCTGTATCTATACAGTGTATATTTCAGTCAGGGAGATGGAATGTCTGTCTCTGCACAGTGTATAGTTCAGTCGGGGAGATGGAATGTCTGTCTCTGCACAGTGTATAGTTCAGTTGGGGAGATGGAATGTCTGTCTCTGCACAGTGTATAGTTCAGTCGGGGAGATGGAATGTCTGTCTCTATACAGTGTATATGTCAGTCAGGGAGATGGAATGTCTGTCTCTGCACAGTGTATAGTTCAGTCGGGAGATGGAATGTCTGTCTCTGCACAGTGTATAGTTCAGTCAGGGAGATGGAATGTCTGTCTCTGCACAGTGTAAAGTTCAGTTGGGGAGATGGAATGTCTGTCTCTGTACAGTGTACAGTTCAGTTGGGGAGATGGAATGTCTGTCTCTGCACAGTGTATAGTTCAGTTGGGGAGATGGAATGTCTGTCTCTGCACAGTGTATAGTTCAGTCAGGGAGATGGAATGTCTGTCTCTGTACAGTGTATAGTTCAGTCATGGAGATGGAATGTCTGTCTCTGCACAGTGTACAGTTCAGTCATGGAGATGGAATGTCTGTCTCTGCACAATGTATAGTTCAGTCGAGGAGATGGAATGTCTGTCTCTGCACAGTGTATAGTTCAGTCGGGGAGATGGAATGTCTGTCTCTGCACAGTGTATAGTTCAGTAGAGGAGATGGAATGTCTGTCTCTGCACAGTGTATAGTTCAGTCGGGGAGATGGAATGTCTGTCTCCGTACAATGTATAGTTCAGTCGGGGAGATGGAATGTCTGTCTCTGCACAGTGTATAGTTCAGTAGGGGAGATGGAATGTCTGTCTCTGCACAGTGTATAGTTCAGTCGGGGAGATGGAATGTCTGTCTCTGCACAGTGTATAGTTCAGTCGGGGAGATGGAATGTCTGTCTCTGCACAGTGTATAGTTCAGTCGGGGAGATGGAATGTCTGTCTCTGTAAAGTGTATAGTTCAGTCATGGAGATGGAATGTCTGTCTCTGTACAGTGTATATTTCAGTCAGGGAGATGGAATGTCTGTCTCTGTACAGTGTATAGTTCAGTCACGGAGATGGAATGTCTGTCTCTGTACAGTGTATAGTTCAGTCATGGAGATGGAATGTCTGTCTCTGTACAGTGTATAGTTCAGTCGGGGAGATGGAATGTCTGTCTCTGCACAGTGTTTAGTTCAGTCAGGGAGATGGAATGTCTGTCTCTGTACAGTGTATAGTTTAGTCATGGAGATGGAATGTCTGTCTCTGTACAGTGTATAGTTCAGTCGGGGAGATGGAATGTCTGTCTCTGCACTGTGTATAGTTCAGTCGGGGAGATGGAATGTCTGTCTCTGTACAGTGTATAGTTCAGTCATGGAGATGGAATGTCTGTCTCTGTACAGTGTATAGTTCAGTCATGGAGATGGAATGTCTGTCTCTGTACAGTGTATAGTTCAGTCATGGAGATGGAATGTCTGTCTCTATACAGTGTATAGTTCAGTCGGGGAGATGGAATGTCTGTCTCTGTACAGTGTATAGTTCAGTCATGGAGATGGAATGTCTGTCTCTGCACAATGTATAGTTCAGTCAGGGAGATGGAATGTCTGTCTCTGCACAATGTATAGTTCAGTCACGGAGATGGAATGTCTGTCTCTGCACAATGTATAGTTCAGTCACGGAGATGGAATGTCTGTCTCTGCACAATGTATAGTTCAGTCGGGGAGATGGAATGTCTGTCTCTGTACAGTGTATAGTTCAGTCACGGAGATGGAATGTCTGTCTCTGCACAATGTATAGTTCAGTCGGGGAGATGGAATGTCTGTCTCTGCACAGTGTATAGTTCAGTCAGGGAGATGGAATGTCTGTCTCTGCACAGTGTATAGTTCAGTCGGGGAGATGGAATGTCTGTCTCTGTACAGAGTATAGTTCAGTCGGGGAGATGGAATGTCTGTCTCTGCACAGTGTATAGTTCAGTCGGGGAGATGGAATGTCTGTCTCTGCACAGTGTATAGTTCAGTCGGGGAGATGGAATGTCTGTCTCTGCACAGTGTATAGTTCAGTCGGGGAGATGGAATGTCTGTCTCTGTAAAGTGTATAGTTCAGTCATGGAGATGGAATGTCTGTCTCTGTACAGTGTATATTTCAGTCAGGGAGATGGAATGTCTGTCTCTGTACAGTGTATAGTTCAGTCACGGAGATGGAATGTCTGTCTCTGTACAGTGTATAGTTCAGTCATGGAGATGGAATGTCTGTCTCTGTACAGTGTATAGTTCAGTCGGGGAGATGGAATGTCTGTCTCTGCACAGTGTTTAGTTCAGTCAGGGAGATGGAATGTCTGTCTCTGTACAGTGTATAGTTTAGTCATGGAGATGGAATGTCTGTCTCTGTACAGTGTATAGTTCAGTCGGGGAGATGGAATGTCTGTCTCTGCACTGTGTATAGTTCAGTCGGGGAGATGGAATGTCTGTCTCTGTACAGTGTATAGTTCAGTCATGGAGATGGAATGTCTGTCTCTGTACAGTGTATAGTTCAGTCATGGAGATGGAATGTCTGTCTCTGTACAGTGTATAGTTCAGTCATGGAGATGGAATGTCTGTCTCTATACAGTGTATAGTTCAGTCGGGGAGATGGAATGTCTGTCTCTGTACAGTGTATAGTTCAGTCATGGAGATGGAATGTCTATCTCTGCACAATGTATAGTTCAGTCAGGGAGATGGAATGTCTGTCTCTGCACAGTGTATAGTTCAGTCATGGAGATGGAATGTCTGTCTCTGTACAGTGTATAGTTCAGTCGGGGAGATGGAATGTCTGTCTCTGCACAATGTATAGTTCAGTCACGGAGATGGAATGTCTGTCTCTGCACAATGTATAGTTCAGTCACGGAGATGGAATGTCTGTCTCTGCACAATGTATAGTTCAGTCGGGGAGATGGAATGTCTGTCTCTGCACAGTGTATAGTTCAGTCAGGGAGATGGAATGTCTGTCTCTGCACAGTGTATAGTTCAGTCGGGGAGATGGAATGTCTGTCTCTGTACAGAGTATAGTTCAGTCGGGGAGATGGAATGTCTGTCTCTGCACAGTGTATAGTTCAGTCTAAGAGATGGAATGTCTGTCCCTGCACAGTGTATAGTTCAGTCAGGGAGATGGAATGTCTGTCTCTGCACAATGTATAGTTCAGTCACGGAGATGGCATGTCTGTCTCTGCATAGTGTATAGTTCAGTCGGGGAGATGGAATGTCTGTCTCTGTACAGTGTATAGTTCAGTCGAGGAGATGGAATGTCTGTCTCTGCACAGTGTATAGTTCAGTCGGGGAGATGGAATGTCTGTCTCCGTACAATGTATAGTTCAGTCATGGAGATGGAATGTCTGTCTCTGTACAGTGTATAGTTCAGTCGGGGAGATGGAATGTCTGTCTCTGCACAGTGTATAGTTCAGTCATGGAGATGGAATGTCTGTCTCTGCACAGTGTATAGTTCAGTCGGGGAGATGGAATGTCTGTCTCTGCAGTGTATAGTTCAGTCGGGGAGATGGAATGTCTGTCTCTGCACAGTGTATAGTTCAGTCGGGGAGATGGAATGTCTGTCTCTGTACAGTGTATAGTTCAGTCATGGAGATGGAATGTCTGTCTCTGTACAGTGTATAGTTCAGTCGGGGAGATGGAATGTCTGTCTCTGCACAGTGTATAGTTCAGTCAGGGAGATGGAATGTCTGTCTCTGCACAATGTATAGTTCAGTCACGGAGATGGAATGTCTGTCTCTGCACAATGTATAGTTCAGTCATGGAGATGGAATGTCTGTCTCTGCATAGTGTATAGTTCAGTCGGGGAGATGGAATGTCTGTCTCTATACAGTGTATATTTCTGTCAGGGAGATGGAATGTCTGTCTCTGCACAATGTATAGTTCAGTCGGGGAGATGGAATGTCTGTCTATGTACAGTGTATAGTTCAGTCATGGAGATGGTATGTCTGTCTCTGCACAGTGTATAGTTCAGTCGGGGAGATGGAATGTCTGTCTCTGCACAGTGTATAGTTCAGTCGAGGAGATGGAATGTCTGTCTCTGCACAGTGTATAGTTCAGTCATGGAGATGGTATGTCTGTCTATGTACAGTGTATAGTTCAGTCATGGAGATGGTATGTCTGTCTCTGCACAGTGTATATTTCTGTCAGGGAGATGGAATGTCTGTCTCTGCACAATGTATAGTTCAGTCGGGGAGATGGAATGTCTGTCTATGTACAGTGTATAGTTCAGTCATGGAGATGGTATGTCTGTCTCTGCACAGTGTATAGTTCAGTCAGGGAGATGGAATGTCTGTCTCTGTACAATGTATAGTTCAGTCACTGAGATGGAATGTCTGTCTCTGCACAATGTATAGTTCAGTCACCGAGATGGAATGTCTGTCTCTGCACAATGTATAGTTCAGTCACGGAGATGGCATGTCTGTCTCTGCACAATGTATAGTTCAGTCACGGAGATGGCATGTCTGTCTCTGCACAATGTATAGTTCAGTCACGGAGATGGCATGTCTGTCTCTGCACAATGTATAGTTCAGTCACGGAGATGGCATGTCTGTCTCTGCATAGTGTATAGTTCAGTCGGGGAGATGGAATGTCTGTCTCTGCATAGTGTATAGTTCAGTCGGGGAGATGGAATGTCTGTCTCTATACAGTGTATAGTTCAGTCGGGGAGATGGAATGTCTGTCTCTGCACAGTGTATAGTTCAGTCGAGGAGATGGAATGTCTGTCTCTGCACAGTGTATAGTTCAGTCGGGGAGATGGAATGTCTGTCTCCGTACAATGTATAGTTCAGTCATGGAGATGGAATGTCTGTCTCTGTACAGTGTATAGTTCAGTCGGGGAGATGGAATGTCTGTCTCTGCACAGTGTATAGTTCAGTAGGGGAGATGGAATGTCTGTCTCTGCACAGTGTATAGTTCAGTCGGGGAGATGGAATGTCTGTCTCTGCACAGTGTATAGTTCAGTCGGGGAGATGGAATGTCTGTCTCTGCACAGTGTATAGTTCAGTCGGGGAGATGGAATGTCTGTCTCTGTACAGTGTATAGTTCAGTCATGGAGATGGAATGTCTGTCTCTGTACAGTATATATTTCAGTCAGGGAGATGGAATGTCTGTCTCTGCACAGTGTATAGTTCAGTCACGGAGATGGAATGTCTGTCTCTGTACAGTGTATAGTTCAGTCATGGAGATGGAATGTCTGTCTCTGTACAGTGTATAGTTCAGTCCGGGAGATGGAATGTCTGTCTCTGCACAGTGTATAGTTCAGTCAGGGAGATGGAATGTCTGTCTCTGTACAGTGTATAGTTTAGTCATGGAGATGGAATGTCTGTCTCTGTACAGTGTATAGTTCAGTCGGGGAGATGGAATGTCTGTCTCTGCACAGTGTATAGTTCAGTCGGGGAGATGGAATGTCTGTCTCTGCACAGTGTATAGTTCAGTCGGGGAGATGGAATGTCTGTCTCTGTACAGTGTATAGTTCAGTTGGGGAGATGGAATGTCTGTCTCTGTACAGTGTATAGTTCAGTCATGGAGATGGAATGTCTGTCTCTGTACAATGTATAGTTCAGTCATGGAGATGGAATGTCTGTCTCTGCACAGTGTATAGTTCAGTCAGGGAGATGTAATGTCTGTCTCTGCACAATGTATAGTTCAGTCACGGAGATGGAATGTCTGTCTCTGCACAATGTATAGTACAGTCACGGAGATGGAATGTCTGTCTCTGCACAATGTATAGTTCAGTCAGGGAGATGGAATGTCTGTCTCTGTACAGTGTATAGTTCAGTCATGGAGATGGAATGTCTGTCTCTGCACAGTGTATAGTTCAGTCGGGGAGATGGAATGTCTGTCTCTGCATAGTGTATAGTTCAGTCGGGGAGATGGAATATCTGTCTCTGCACAGTGTATAGTTCAGTCGAGGAGATGGAATGTCTGTCTCTGCACAGTGTATAGTTCAGTCGGGGAGATGGAATGTCTGTCTCCGTACAATGTATAGTTCAGTCGGGGAGATGGAATGTCTGTCTCTGCACAGTGTATAGTTCAGTAGGGGAGATGGAATGTCTGTCTCTGCACAGTGTATAGTTCAGTAGGGGAGATGGAATGTCTGTCTCTGCACAGTGTATAGTTCAGTCGGGGAGATGGAATGTCTGTCTCTGCACAGTGTATAGTTCAGTAGGGGAGATGGAATGTCTGTCTCTGCACAGTGTATAGTTCAGTAGGGGAGATGGAATGTCTGTCTCTGCACAGTGTATAGTTCAGTCTAAGAGATGGAATTTCTGTCTCTGCACAGTGTATAGTTCAGTCGGGGAGATGGAATGTCTGTCTCTGCACAATGTATAGTTCAGTCGGGGAGATGGAATGTCTGTCTCTGCACAGTGTATAGTTCAGTAGGGGAGATGGAATGTCTGTCTCTGCACAGTGTATAGTTCAGTCGGGGAGATGGAATGTCTGTCTCTGCACAGTGTATAGTTCAGTCGGGGAGATGGAATGTCTGTCTCTGTACAGTGTATAGTTCAGTCATGGAGATGGAATTTCTGTCTCTGCACAGTGTATAGTTCAGTCGGGGAGATGGAATGTCTGTCTCTGTACAGTGTATATTTCAGTCAGGGAGATGAAATGTCTGTCTCTGCACAGTGTATAGTTCAGTAGGGGAGATGGAATGTCTGTCTCTGCACAGTGTATAGTTCAGTAGGGGAGATGGAATGTCTGTCTCTGCACAGTGTATAGTTCAGTAGGGGAGATGGAATGTCTGTCTCTGCACAGTGTATAGTTCAGTCGGGGAGATGGAATGTCTGTCTCTGCACAGTGTATAGTTCAGTAGGGGAGATGGAATGTCTGTCTCTGCACAGTGTATAGTTCAGTAGGGGAGATGGAATGTCTGTCTCTGCACAGTGTATAGTTCAGTCTAAGAGATGGAATTTCTGTCTCTGCACAGTGTATAGTTCAGTCGGGGAGATGGAATGTCTGTCTCTGCACAATGTATAGTTCAGTCGGGGAGATGGAATGTCTGTCTCTGCACAGTGTATAGTTCAGTAGGGGAGATGGAATGTCTGTCTCTGCACAGTGTATAGTTCAGTCGGGGAGATGGAATGTCTGTCTCTGCACAGTGTATAGTTCAGTCGGGGAGATGGAATGTCTGTCTCTGTACAGTGTATAGTTCAGTCATGGAGATGGAATTTCTGTCTCTGCACAGTGTATAGTTCAGTCGGGGAGATGGAATGTCTGTCTCTGTACAGTGTATATTTCAGTCAGGGAGATGAAATGTCTGTCTCTGTACAATGTATAGTTCAGTCGTGGAGATGGAATGTCTGTCTCTGTACAGTGTATATTTCAGTCAGGGAGATGAAATGTCTGTCTCTGTACAATGTATAGTTCAGTCGTGGAGATGGAATGTCTGTCTCTGCACAGTGTATAGTTCAGTCGGGGAGATGGAATGTCTGTCTCTGTACAGTGTATATTTCAGTCAGGGAGATGAAATGTCTGTCTCTGTACAATGTATAGTTCAGTCATGGAGATGGAATGTCTGTCTCTGTACAATGTATAGTTCAGTCGGGGAGATGGAATGTCTGTCTCTGTACAGTGTATAGTTTAGTCATGGAGATGGAATGTCTGTCTCTGTACAATGTATAGTTCAGTCGGGGAGATGGAATGTCTGTCTCTGCACAGTGTATAGTTCAGTCGGGGAGATGGAATGTCTGTCTCTGCATAGTGTATAGTTCAGTCGAGGAGATGGAATGTCTGTCTCTGCACAGTGTATAGTTCAGTCGGGGAGATGGAATGTCTGTCTCTGTACAATGTATAGTTCAGTCGGGGAGATGGAATGTCTGTCTCTGCACAGTGTATAGTTCAGTCATGGAGATGGAATGTCTGTCTCTGCATAGTGTATAGTTCAGTCATGGAGATGGAATGTCTGTCTCTGTACAGTGTATAGTTCAGTCATGGAGATGGAATGTCTGTCTCTGCACAATGTATAGTTCAGTTGGGGAGATGGAATGTCTGTCTCTGTACAGTGTATAGTTCAGTTGGGGAGATGGAATGTCTGACTCTGCACAATGTATAGTTCAGTCATGGAGATGGAATGTCTGTCTCTGTACAGTGTATAGTTCAGTCGGGGAGATGGAATGTCTGTCTCTGTACAGTGTATAGTTCAGTCATGGAGATGGAATGTCTGTCTCTTTACAGTGTATAGTTCAGTCATGGAGATGGAATGTCTGTCTCTGTACAATGTATAGTTCAGTCGGGGAGATGGAATGTCTGTCTCTGTACAGTGTATAGTTCAGTCAGGGAGATGGAATGTCTGTCTCTGCACAGTGTATAGTTCAGTTCGGGAGATGGCATGTCTGTCTCTGCACAATGTATAGTTCAGTCGGGGAGATGTAATGTCTGTCTCTGCACAGTGTATAGTTCAGTCATGGAGATGGAATGTCTGTCTCTGTACAGTGTATAGTTCAGTCGGGGAGATGGAATGTCTGTCTCTGCACAGTGTATAGTTCAGTCGGGGAGATGGAATGTCTGTCTCTGCACAGTGTATAGTTCAGTCGGGGAGATGGAATGTCTGTCTCTGCACAGAGTATAGTTCAGTCGGGGAGATGGAATGTCTGTCTCTGCATAGTGTATAGTTCAGTCGGGGAGATGGAATGTCTGTCTCCGTACAATGTATAGTTCAGTCATGGAGATGGAATGTCTGTCTCTGTACAGTGTATAGTTCAGTCGGGGAGATGGAATGTCTGTCTCTGCACAGAGTATAGTTCAGTCGGGGAGATGGAATGTCTGTCTCTGCACAGAGTATAGTTCAGTCGGGGAGATGGAATGTCTGTCTCTGCACAATGTATAGTTCAGTCGAGGAGATGGAATGTCTGTCTCTGTACAGTATATAGTTCAGTCAGGGAGATGGAATGTCTGTCTCTGCACAGTGTATAGTTCAGTCATGGAGATGGAATGTCTGTCTCTGTACAGTATATAGTTCAGTCAGGGAGATGGAATGTCTGTCTCTGCACAGTGTATAGTTCAGTCGGGGAGATGGAATGTCTGTTTCTGTACAATGTATAGTTCAGTCGGGGAGATGGAATGTCTGTCTCTGCACAGTGTATAGTTCAGTCGAGGAGATGGAATGTCTGTCTCTGTACAGTATATAGTTCAGTCAGGGAGATGGAATGTCTGTCTCTGCACAGTGTATAGTTCAGTCATGGAGATGGAATGTCTGTCTCTGTACAGTATATAGTTCAGTCAGGGAGATGGAATGTCTGTCTCTGCACAGTGTATAGTTCAGTCATGGAGATGGAATGTCTGTCTCTGCACAGTGTATAGTTCAGTCAGGGAGATGGAATGTCTGTCTCTGCACAATGTATAGTTCAGTTGGGGAGATGGAATGTCTGTCTCTGTACAGTGTATAGTTCAGTTGGGGAGATGGAATGTCTGTCTCTGCACAATGTATAGTTCAGTCATGGAGATGGAATGTCTGTCTCTGTACAGTGTATAGTTCAGTCGGGGAGATGGAATGTCTGTCTCTGTACAGTGTATAGTTCAGTCATGGAGATGGAATGTCTGTCTCTGTACAGTGTATAGTTCAGTCATGGAGATGGAATGTCTGTCTCTGTACAATGTATAGTTCAGTCGGGGAGATGGAATGTCTGTCTCTGTACAGTGTATAGTTCAGTCAGGGAGATGGAATGTCTGTCTCTGCACAGTGTACAGTTCAGTCGGGGAAATGGAATGTCTGTCTCTGTACAGTGTATAGTTCAGTCGGGGAGATGGAATGTCTGTCTCTGCACAGTGTATAGTTCAGTCAGGGAGATGGAATGTCTGTCTCTGCACAGTGTATAGTTCAGTTCGGGAGATGGAATGTCTGTCTCTGCACAATGTATAGTTCAGTCGGGGAGATGTAATGTCTGTCTCTGCACAGTGTATAGTTCAGTCGAGGAGATGGAATGTCTGTCTCTGCACAATGTATAGTTCAGTCGGGGAGATGTAATGTCTGTCTCTGCACAGTGTATAGTTCAGTCATGGAGATGGAATGTCTGTCTCTGTACAGTGTATAGTTCAGTCGGGGAGATGGAATGTCTGTCTCTGCACAGTGTATAGTTCAGTCGGGGAGATGGAATGTCTGTCTCTGCACAGTGTATAGTTCAGTCGGGGAGATGGAATGTCTGTCTCTGTACAGTGTATAGTTCAGTCGGGGAGATGGAATGTCTGTCTCTGTACAGTGTATAGTTCAGTCGGGGAGATGGAATGTCTGTCTCTATACAGTGTATAGTTCAGTCGGGGAGATGGAATGTCTGTCTCTGCACAGTGTATAGTTCAGTCAGGGAGATGGAATGTCTGTCTCTGCACAGAGTATAGTTCAGTCGGGGAGATGGAATGTCTGTCTCTGCATAGTGTATAGTTCAGTCGGGGAGATGGAATGTCTGTCTCTGCACAGTGTATAGTTCAGTCATGGAGATGGAATGTCTGTCTCCGTACAATGTATAGTTCAGTCATGGAGATGGAATGTCTGTCTCTGTACAGTGTATAGTTCAGTCGGGGAGATGGAATGTCTGTCTCTGCACAGAGTATAGTTCAGTCGGGGAGATGGAATGTCTGTCTCTGTATAGTGTATAGTTCAGTTGGGGAGATGGAATGTCTGTCTCTGCACGGTGTATAGTTCAGTCATGGAGATGGAATGTCTGTCTCTGTACAGTGTATAGTTCAGTCGGGGAGATGGAATGTCTGTCTCTGCACAGAGTATAGTTCAGTCGGGGAGATGGAATGTCTGTCTCTGTACAGTATATAGTTCAGTCAGGGAGATGGAATGTCTGTCTCTGCACAATGTATAGTTCAGTCGAGGAGATGGAATGTCTGTCTCTGTACAGTATATAGTTCAGTCAGGGAGATGGAATGTCTGTCTCTGCACAATGTATAGTTCAGTCGAGGAGATGGAATGTCTGTCTCTGTACAGTATATAGTTCAGTCAGGGAGATGGAATGTCTGTCTCTGTACAATGTATAGTTCAGTCAGGGAGATGGAATGTCTGTCTCTGCACAGTGTATAGTTCAGTCGAGGAGATGGAATGTCTGTCTCTGTACAGTTTATAGTTCAGTCAGGGAGATGGAATGTCTGTCTCTGCACAGTGTATAGTTCAGTCATGGAGATGGAATGTCTGTCTCTGCACAATGTATAGTTCAGTCACCGAGATGGAATGTCTGTCTCTGTACAATGTATAGTTCAGTCGGGGAGATGGAATGTCTGTCTCTGTACAGTGTATAGTTCAGTCAGGGAGATGGAATGTCTGTCTCTGCACAGTGTATAGTTCAGTCATGGAGATGGAATGTCTGTCTCTGCACAGTGTATAGTTCAGTCGGGGAGATGGAATGTCTGTCTCTGCACAATGTATAGTTCAGTCGGGGAGATGGAATGTCTGTCTCTGTACAGTGTATAGTTCAGTCGGGGAGATGGAATGTCTGTCTCTGCACAGTGTATAGTTCAGTCGAGGAGATGGAATGTCTGTCTCTGCACAGTGTATAGTTCAGTCACGGAGATGGAATGTCTGTCTCTGCACAATGTATAGTTCAGTCGGGGAGATGGAATGTCTGTCTCTGCACAGTGTATAGTTCAGTTCGGGAGATGGAATGTCTGTCTCTGCACAATGTATAGTTCAGTCATGGAGATGGAATGTCTGTCTCTGCACAGTGTATAGTTCAGTCATGGAGATGGAATGTCTGTCTCTGCACAGTGTATAGTTCAGTCGGGGAGATGGAATGTCTGTCTCTGCACAGTGTATAGTTCAGTCATGGAGATGGAATGTCTGTCTCTGTACAGTGTATAGTTCAGTCGGGGAGATGGAATGTCTGTCTCTGTACAGTGTATAGTTCAGTCATGGAGATGGAATGTCTGTCTCTGCACAGTGTATAGTTCAGTCAGGGAGATGGAATGTCTGTCTCTGCACAGTGTATAGTTCAGTCTAAGAGATGGAATGTCTGTCTCTGCATAGTGTATATTTCAGTCAGGGAGATGGAATGTCTGTCTCTGCACAGTGTATAGTTCAGTCACCGAGATGGAATGTCTGTCTCTGTACAGTGTATAGTTCAGTCATGGAGATGGAATGTCTGTCTCTGCACAGTGTATAGTTCAGTCACGGAGATGGAATGTCTGTCTCTGTACAGTGTATAGTTCAGTCACCGAGATGGAATGTCTGTCTCTGTACAATGTATAGTTCAGTCGGGGAGATGGAATGTCTGTCTCTGCACAGTGTATAGTTC
Organism: Pelodytes ibericus; assembly: GCA_036172795.1. Lineage (NCBI taxonomy): Eukaryota > Metazoa > Chordata > Amphibia > Anura > Pelodytidae > Pelodytes > Pelodytes ibericus. The sequence continues at coordinate 13,852,825 of CM069862.1, forward strand.
AGTCGGGGAGATGGAATGTCTGTCTCTGTACAGTGTATAGTTCAGTCACCGAGATGGAATGTCTGTCTCTGTACAGTGTATAGTTCAGTCATGGAGATGGAATGTCTGTCTCTGTACAGTGTATAGTTCAGTCGGGGAGATGGAATGTCTGTCTCTGCACAATGTATAGTTCAGTCGGGGAGATGGAATGTCTGTCTCTGCACAATGTATAGTTCAGTCATGGAGATGGAATGTCTGTCTCTGCACAGTGTATAGTTCAGTCGGGGAGATGGAATGTCTGTCTCTGTACAGTGTATAGTTCAGTCATGGAGATGGAATGTCTGTCTCTGCACAGTGTATAGTTCAGTCGGGGAGATGGAATGTCTGTCTCTGCACAATGTATAGTTCAGTCGGGGAGATGGAATGTCTGTCTCTGCACAATGTATAGTTCAGTCAGGGAGATGGAATGTCTGTCTCTGTACAGTGTATAGTTCAGTCGGGGAGATGGAATGTCTGTCTCTGTACAGTGTATAGTTCAGTCACGGAGATGGAATGTCTGTCTCTGCACAGTGTATAGTTCAGTCGGGGAGATGGAATGTCTGTCTCTGCACAGTGTATAGTTCAGTCGGGGAGATGGAATGTCTGTCTCTGCACAATGTATAGTTCAGTCGGGGAGATGGAATGTCTGTCTCTGTACAGTATATATTTCAGTCAGGGAGATGGAATGTCTGTCTCTGCACAGTGTATAGTTCAGTCACGGAGATGGAATGTCTGTCTCTGCACAGTGTATAGTTCAGTCGGGGAGATGGAATGTCTGTCTCTGCACAGTGTATAGTTCAGTCGGGGAGATGGAATGTCTGTCTCTATACAGTGTATAGTTCAGTCGGGGAGATGGAATGTCTGTCTCTGCACAGTGTATAGTTCAGTCGGGGAGATGGAATGTCTGTCTCTGCACAATGTATAGTTCAGTCACGGAGATGGAATGTCTGTCTCTGCACAGTGTATAGTTCAGTCGGGGAGATGGAATGTCTGTCTCTGCACAATGTATAGTTCAGTCGGGGAGATGGAATGTCTGTCTCTGCACAATGTATAGTTCAGTCAGTCAAATGCTTTTGCTATTGTTTAAATTACACATTTCCCATAATCGAATGGTATTTTTCTAATTACATTACATTCTTGAGAAGTGACTTATTGAGAAGCATAAAATAAACATTTAACCGAGACAGCCTTATTGAGATGATTTATTGGGATAGACTCACTGAGACTTATTACTGAGACCTTACCTCTCCAGCACATTGTGCAGGGGGAGTACCATCGGCTGCCAGACCCCCAGCCCCTCCCCGTTAGCAAAATGCCACAAGGATCTGCTTTTGGCTTTTCCAGTTTTATTATCGACCAGTAGCACGGAGATGTTTCCCAGTAGGAAGCCCTCCAGGAGGAATGACATCCGAAGCTGTGGGAAAGACAAACACTGCATTTATTATAATTAACATTAATAGATATGAGCACTAGCTCCTCCCAAATAAAGTAGAGACCAACACTCAGAATTGGCCGGACTGCAAGTCACATCATTAAAGGACATCTTCAGTCAGTCACATCTCTGCTTGTCAGTCTTTAACAAACTAAATGAAAACAAACAGTATGATCAACACAGGAAAGGAAGAGAGTCAACACAGTAAAGGAATAGAGTATATATAAAAGGAGAAAAACTACCACAACTAGAGGACATAGTCTTAAATTAGAAGTGCAAAGGTTTAAAAGTAATATCAGGAAGTATTACTTTACTGAGAGGGAAGTGGATGTATGGAATAGCCTTCCAGTAGAAGTGGTAGAGGTTAATACAGTGAAGCAGTTTAAGCATGCGTGGGATAGGTATAAGGCTATCCTAGATATAAGATTAGGCCAGGGACTAATGAAAGTATTACTTTACTGAGAGGGTAGTGGATGTATGGAATAGCCTTCCAGTAGAAGTGGTAGAGGTTAATACAGTGAAGCAGTTTAAGCATGCGTGGGATAGGTATAAGGTTATCCTAGATATAAGATAAGGCCAGGGGCTAATGAAAGTATTACTTTACTGAGAGGATAGTGGATGTATGGAATAGCCTTCCAGTAGAAGTGGTAGAGGTTAATACAGTGAAGCAGTTTAAGCATGCGTGGGATAGGTATAAGGCTATCCTAGATATAAGATAAGGCCAGGGGCTAATGAAAGTATTACTTTACTGAGAGGATAGTGGATGTATGGAATAGCCTTCCAGTAGAAGTGGTAGAGGTTAATACAGTGAAGCAGTTTAAGCATGCGTGGGATAGGTATAAGGTTATCCTAGATATAAGATAAGGCCAGGGGCTAATGAAAGGATTACTTTACTGAGAGGGTAGTGGATGTATGGTATAGTCTTCCAGTAGAAGTGGTAGAGGTTAATACAGTGAAGGAGTTTAAGCATGCGTGGGATAGGTATAAGGCTATCCTAGATATAAGATAAGGCCAGGGACTAATGAAAGTATTACATTACTGAGAGGGTAGTGAATGTATGGAATAGTCTTCCAGCAGAAGTGGTAGAGGTTAATACAGTGAAGGAGTTTAAGCATGCATGGGATAGGTATAAGGTTATCCTAGATATAAGATAAGGCCAGGGGCTAATGAAAGTATTACATTACTGAGAGGGTAGTGTATGCATGGAATAGTCTTCCAGTAGAAGTGCTAGAGGTTAATACAGTGAAGGAGTTTAAGCATGCGTGGGATAGGTATAAGGCTATCCTAGATATAAGATAAGGTCAGGGGCTAATGAAAGTATTACTTTACTGAGAGGGTAGTGGATGCATGGAATAGTCTTCCAGTAGAAGTGGTAGAGGTTAATACAGTGAAGGAGTTTAAGCATGCGTGGGATAGGTATAAGGCTATCCTAGATATAAGATAGGGAACTGGGGACTAATAAAAGTATTTAGAAAACTGGGCAGACTAGATGGGCTGAATGGTTCTTATCTGCCGACACATTCTATGTTTCTATGTCTCTATTGTCCAGTTCTTATCTGCTGACACATCATGTGATTCTATGTCTCTATGTTTCTATGGTCCAGTTTGTTTTATTTGCTGACTTATTAAAAAGTATGTCAGTCAGCTGATTATTATTATTTCAGAATGTAATTGATACCTAATTTAGGTCGTATACAAGGTCATATACTACTGGCACCTTATCTTCCAAAAACATTGCTATCAAGGCTTCTGCCTTACTCTGACCTCATGCCAATACGTACTCACCAACTGATTTATCACTTGTATTAGTGAAAATGATGTCATGAGAAGGACTGTATATTTAGTCCCACATTGGTGAAATACTGAAACAAAAGCAGATTGTAGTAGTGGACTATACTGTATATACAACATGTGTATAAACTATATATACATAAGAATGGTGATTATGTAATATCTGATGCTATTGCCATATTGGTTTTATGGCAAGAACAATAAAAAGCATTCTTATATAACTTTTCATTCCAAATTGACCACACCGAGCCCTAAAGGCACAATCTATGGTGTAGATCTAGTGGCAGTAGATGACGCACCAGCTGAGGGTATTGCTATAAAACTAAAGGAAAATTTAACGTGGCACTAAAGGATTTTTTTTTAAATATCAGGGAGGGACCACTTACAATATGGGTGAATGGACCATATGTACAAGCCACCCAGATATTTTTAAAAAAAAATAAAAAAATCGATTAGCACTAAAAAATGTTTTAATGCTAGGAAATGGGGGATTTCTAAAATCAGGAAACATATGACAATCCAGACAAATACAAAAAAACATAAAGTGCGCTGAGGAGCAAACTGTGGAAGGAATGCACCTTTTGTGAATTATATATATACAGAGATGAAGGTGTTTGTGGATTTCTTATCCATAATTCAGGGAGATTATTTTGGTCCCCCTCAAGGGGATACACTTACAGACTCTCTGAGATAAGATGGCACTTCAAATGTATCCAGATGAAGTCAGACTTCAAAGTTGTAGGTCTCAGAGAAATACAACAGACATCCAGTTAGTAGAAGAAATAGTACAAATATAATACAAATAGTAGCTGCTTACATGGGGGATCTTTATGTCACATAGGGTGGGCGCCACACAACCGTTTTGACGATGGTCCTTCCAGCAGGCAGATGATAAAACAGTACTTTAAATACACTTTAAATATAAAATAAAAATAAAAGTACAAATACAATAAGAGAGCAGGTTGAGTCCAGATCGCAACGCGTTTCGCTCCTCATGAGCTTTCACCAGCTTACTGTATTTGTACTTTTATTTTATATTTAAAGTGTATTTAAAGTACTGTTTTATCATCTGCCTGCTGGGAGGACCATCGTCAAAACGGTCATGTGGCGCCCACCCTATGTGACATAAAGATCCCCCATGTAAGCAGCTACTATTTGTATTATATTTGTACTATTTCTTTTACTAACTGGATGTCTGTTGTTGTATTTCTCTGAGACCTACAACTTTTAAGTCTGACTTCATCTGGATACATTTGAAGTGCCATCTTATCTCAGAGAGTCTGTAAGTGTATCCACTTGAGGGAGACCAAAAGAATCTCCCTGAATTTTGGATAAGAAATCCACAAACACCTTCATCTCTGATAGAGATTCACCTGTATATATATAATTCACAAAAGGTGCATTACTTCAACAGTTTGCTCCTAAGCGCACTTTATGGTTTTTGTATTTGTCTAGATTGTATTTTTGTGTGGTTTAGGGACACACTACCTAAGTGCTGCTAAGAGCTTAGAATACAGCGCTGGGTACACCTTTGTTTTTTGCATATGACAATCTATTTTGAAAGTTTTTCCATTAGCTTTCACAGATGTGTAAAAGATTTTTCAAGTAAACGTTTTTTCAATTTTCCATCATCTTTTGTTTTATATTAAATTATATGATATGATCAAAACAGTGTTATCTGAAGCAAGCCATTCTTATCCCCCCCCCCGAAAAAAAAAAAAATCATTTGTGTGGGTACAGTAAACGAGAAAGAAGATAAATGCAGCTACACACAAACACCTCAGAATTGTTAAAACATGCCACGAATGGGAAAAACATCACAGTTACCAACTAATGACTATATTTCCTACAATCCAAAGAAAAAATTTGCGAGACCCAGCACTCTTTTTATTTACACGCAGGCGTCATTTCAACCCTCACAGGTTTTTTTTTCAAAACGCATCTGTTGTGCGTGCCAGCGGCTAGTGCCTCGCCTGCCTCACCCTTGTTACTGCTTTTGTTCATAGTAAAAATAAAACGGGACAACTTTCTTCATTAATATAAGAGAAAAGTTAACCTGGTGCTACTCATCAGGAGTAAACTCGACATGTATCTTTTGCAGAGCTCGTCGGATGCCGACACTGTCAGTTTGTGCTCAGCCAATCAGCGAGGGGGCAAAGAGAGCCCTTCATTTATACATGCTACCATCAGAGAGGATTGTGTTAAGGTTTCAATCTGTTGTTGGCATATATAAGGTGAAGCTAGGGAAGCATCATAGCTGCCAGTCATAAGATAAACTGGCCTGTACCACTCACTTTGGTGCAAGATGAAGATCACTGCTTGTATAGTGCACAGGCTTTTTTTCCCAGTGTGATTTGATGCATGCATTCTTCATAAATCACATTTTGTATATTTGACTCAAGCCCTCCCCAGCATGTCTACTACAGGTGCAGCAGCACTGATCATATAGAGGATATAAAGTTTTGTTTCCTTCAGTCAGTTCCTGTGATGCTGCATTAGAATACATTGTGCAGACTGTGATAAACTTGCTCTTGTACACAGTAGGATCTAATAACAGTGCAAAACATTGTCTGATGACATCACTAGAGAAATAGGAAATTCCATTCATTTGAATGGTATTATTCTCATTGGTTCCTGCAGCAAAAAAAAAAAAGAAATAGTGAGAAATTACTTTGACTCAGCTAGCGTGGGCAGTCCTGGTTTCTTGCAAACTGCTGCTATTTCACAATTTCATCTAACTGTACATGTTTTATATTCTAAGCAATGCAAAATGTAAAACACGCACTTTAAAGCCCATTAATATCCATTAACATTTGGAAGAAGCATTTTGGGCACCAGACAGTCCCTTTAAAAAGTACATCCTCCGGCCAAGAGTTGTTTTCCACTTTTCTCCAGTAAATTGACAAATCATAGACCAAACATGAGCGACGTGGAATATTTTTCACCTGCACTACAACTTCGCCTATTCCCTGCAACAACACGGGTTAGTGAATAAACCCTTAGAATTCAGACTTCCCATCGCAAACTCCACTGCCCAAGCGGTGTCTTCTCATCTTTCCTTCAATCATCCTCATAGCTTGAAACAAACCCCAGTGGATTGACAGGAGAGTCTCAAACAGCATATCCGTCAACATTACTCTCAGGAAGCAATACAGTTTCCATTCCTTATTTTACCCATTCTAGATATTTGACTTGAGATAATGTATGCAGTTATTGTCTTTACCAGAGAGACATATTGCACATAATGATCCTCCCTCCTGAAGATTATAGGTCCATTCATTCTGCACAATCTATTATATAATAACATGAGGCTGTTACTTACTGATTCCTGCAAACTGCATTAAACCAATACTGTCCCAGGCTACCTTGCTATACATGGCATGAAAAATACCAAAGATTGCATTTCACCATTGAACAAAAAGAATAAAAATAAAGACAAATATAATGTCTTTCTTTAAAAAAAAAAAAATCCCGGCTCAGCACAAATTCGATAACTGGTTTATTATAGACTTGAGAAACGAGCTGATGGAAGCAGGGGAGGTGATGAAAATGTGCTGAATTGGATATTAAACAATCTCCCTTTAATAGAATTTTTGTTTTTGTACATCTCGGATGCACACGAAAATAATAAACTTAAAAAAAAAAAAAAATACAAGAAAGAAATTCTACAAGCAACACTTATTCGCTCAATCAGACGTGTTAGACGAAGCCTGGAATAGAAATTAATTGTTTGGATTCTAAACAGGAGTACAGAAATGATACACTGGAAATAAGTGTGACCTTTATAACCTCTTTCACATGTCGGTTCAGGTGCAATCATATTATATAGACTAGCTTTTCTATTCTTAGTGCCATTCATCCCCCCCTTTTTTTAAAGCAAACCGTATACATATATTTTCAAAATGGAATACTGTACGCAAGGAATTACCTTCTCTGGCCATTAGGCACATACAGTGTATAGAATATAGTTAGGTCACCGGAGATTTACATTTCATTCAAATTTAAATAGAACATATGGTTTTTTTTTGAATAATGTTTTGCCTCAGATAAAATATTCACAGATTCGGCTTGGAAAATTAAATAAAGTTTTTTTTTATTTTTTTATTTAATAGTCGACAAGAAGTTTCTACACACAGCCCTACCCTGTTATATAAATCATTTACTACACGACTTGAGTATTTTATTACACAATAAATATGTATTCCAAAATAAACTTGTTTGCACATTTACTGCAAGCTACGAACATTCCTGTGACTTTTAATGCTTACACATTACTTTCAGTTGTATTGCTGTGGAGCTCTGTGATACACTCACACACTGCACTTTACTGGGGGTTATATTGCTGTGGAGTCTGCGATATACGCACACACTGCACATTACTGTCAGGTGTTTTGTTGGGGAGTCTGTGATACACTCACAAGCTGCATATTATTGTGAGTTTTATTGCTGTGGAGCCTGTGATACACTCACACACTGCACATTACTCTGAATTGTATTGCTGTGGAGTCTGTGACACTCACACACTGCACATTACTGTGAGTTTTATTATGTTGGTGCTCTATAATACGCTCATGCCGCGTACTACAGTGAGTTTTGTTGCTGTGGAGCTCTGTGATTATGTATGCACATTATGCTTGCTGTGTATTCAGCCATAACATTATGACCACTGACAGGTGCCAAACTGGCGGAGGCAGTGTGATGCTTTGGACTGACAGGTGCCAAACTGGCGGAGGCAGTGTGATGCTTTGGACTGAAAGGTGACAAGCCGGCGGAGGCAGTGTGATGCTTTGGGCTGACAGGTGCCAAACTGGCGGAGGCAGTGTGATGCTTTGGACTGACAGGTGACAAGCCGGCGGAGGCTGTGTGATGCTTTGGGCTGACAGGTGGCAAGCCGGCGGAGGTTGTGTGATGCTTTGGACTGACAGGTGGCAAGCCGGCGGAGGCAGTGTGATGCTTTGGGTAATTTTCTGCTGGGAAACCTTGGCTCCTGCCATTCATGTGGGTTTTACTTTGACATGTACCACCTACCGAAGCATTGTTACAGACCATGTACACCCTTTCATGGAAACGGTATTCCCTGATGGCATTGGCCTCTTTCAGCAGAAATGGTTCAGGAATGGTTTGAGGAACACAACAATGAGTTCAAGGTGTTGACTTGGCCTCCAAATTCCCAAGATCTCAATCCATTCTAGCATCTGAGCTAACGTCTTGGTGCCAGACAGAGCAGCCATTGGAAATTTCGGGGACCCAAACAGAAAAACAATTCTGTGTCCCCCCCCCCTCACCCCCTTTCCCTCCAAAAGTCCTTTTATCTACGTGTTTGTATGTCATGCCATTGCATGCACCATCTCCTGTACTGCACATCAAGGACTTGCCGTTGCCCCCAAGGACATGCACCCGCATTGCACATCCAAGTCTTACCCCATTAACATGCCACAGCCAGTTTTCCCATTAACATGCGACAAACAGTTTGTCCATTAATATGGCACTCTTTGCCCATTAATATGCCACAGCTCTTTTATCCCCCATCCTCCCCACCCCTTTCCCCAGTACTTACCTGTGCGAGAGTCAAGAGCATCCTTCCATGCTGCCTCTCTCGCTTTACCCTACACATTGATCTGTTTTGAACACCGGAAGGTCACGTGACCCTTGGCGCTATGACATCAGATCTGTGCACGCGTAGCGTGAGAGGGGTGGCATGGAAGGATTCTTTTTCGAAGAATAGCTGCAAAACACTGGCACGGAGAGGTTATTTTTAAAAACGTGCTTAAAGAAGCTATAGTTCATGCTTATATTTCCTATTTAAATGTAAAGTTATTTAATTTTTTTCAAATTATGGCAAAACTTGAACTCTCTAAAACGTTGGGTTCCGTGAATTCCTACTCCGATGATGCTCAGCCAGGTCTGTCTAAACGAAAGCGCCTGCTCATCTTTTTTGCTTTAACTGTATTATTTTAATCACGTCGAATCCCCTAATCAGCAATATCTTAACAGCCGTATTCCATTTAGCTGAACCTGCAGCTTCCAGTGAAGATTTACCCCAGACGGGATATCAATTTGAGAAAAAGAAGAATTTTTTTTTTTAAATAAAGCTTGTTTTTTTTGGCTAATGGACCGTTCCGATGTTTAGTGTTCAGGAAATGATCTTCCCCTGATTACAAGCTGAGAAGATAAATAGCGCAAGTTTTAAACATCCCTCGATGCCGTAATCTAGCCAGACGCCATCGTTATTTATACCACTTCCACGAGCAGAGAGGGAAAACAGGACATTTTATTAATTGTTTCAACAGGCCGGGTTCTCTGGTTTAGAGGCACTCGACGTATAAAGCTTGCTTTGTAGATCTGATCTTCCCTGCTAAATGCATCTGTCTCATTCCTCTGCTGTTGAAGTACAATTTACTTAAAGATTTTATTATAATTATCAGAGCCTTATTACTTTTAACCCTTTGAACAGTGACAAAAAAGTGACCTTAAAAGGGCCAGTATTGGTTAATTTCTTAAAAAAGATAAATGTTATTAAAAAACTATATACAATTATTCCATTTGCCAGCAGTCCTGAATTTGCCAGGACGGTGACGTTTTTTGGGGGTTCCTGTCCTGTCAAATTAGGGGACTGTCCCACCATTAGAGGGACTGTCTGGTGCTTAATGTGCTTTCAAAGTAGTTTTACATGCATGCGTTACATTTTGAAACTGCTTAAAATATAAAACACCTACAGCTGGATGAATTTGTGAAATTACAGCAGTTTGCAAGAAACCAGGACTGCCCACACAAGCTCAGTTAAAGCCAATTTCCTTAATTTTTTTTTGCTGCAGGAACCAATGAGAATAATTTCATTCAAATGAATGGAATTTCCTGTTTCTCTAGTGATGTCATCAGACAATGCTGGTAAAAATCAGACAACACTTACATTAATAGCTAGGTAAAAATATTACAGCTGCACAAAAATAAAAATTCAATATGTTTTAGATAAAGTGATTTTAATATACAGAATAAATAAAAATGTACAAGTTGCATTGATTACAAATATTGCATGAAATATCCTCTCACAATATCTTAACAGATGACAGTAATAAAAATAAAAATCCACAAACATATTGCACTACTATTAGACTAATACAAATCTTGAATTAAAATCGTTTAGGAAAATAGACAAATTTATAAAAAGCATATACAAATACACACCTAATGTTTCCCAGCTGGGGTAGGCAGCACAAAAGAACCTGGCCAGGTAATTGTATCAACAAATGAATGGTTAGTGTTAAGATAATGTGTTGCACTGTTAAGAGATCCTACTGTGTACAAGAGCAAGGTCACTTAGATTCCACACAATGTATTCTATTCCAGCAGCACAGTAAGAGACTAAATGAAAGACAATTTTATATGCTCAGTGTCTATATAATCAGTGCTGCGGCACCTGCAGTAAACATGCAGAGTAATCACAGAGTAATCGCTTGAGTCAAATATAAAAAAAGTGATTTATGTAGCATGCCTGCATCAAATAATCTCTATATCCGCTAACACTTCCCATGTATTAAAACAGAAAAATAAGAAAATGAGCAGACGTGTGCGTCAGATCGTGTTTAAAACTGTACCCCAACCTGCGTTATTTCAGGCCCAAAAAGTGTCAGGCTGTAAAACAGGAGCAATGGTCATAATAAATATGATAACAGCCATTGCAGCTTCTTTTTTACGCTACACTTGACACTGTCTCTCCCTTTATCAGTCTCCTCTAAAATACCCAGAGTCCTCTGCTTTCAGTAACCAGACGTTTTATCTTGCCATGGTATTGTGAAGTAGTGCTGATCCCTTTTCAATACTTTGCATGCTCGGTAACCTCATATAACCACAGTATTGTCAAAAGCCATCTTGGTAAAAGGGGAGGAGCTAGAATATTAGGTGACGGTTTAAATGTTAAGTATTTTGTGCATCTCGTTGTAGCATTATATTGTCATAACTTTTTTTCCCCCTTTAGCATCACTGTCACTTTAAACATTTAAAGAATACTTTTTTTTTACCCAGCATGTCCTTAAAAATGTGTAATCTCAGAAGTGATTAATTTGCTATGAATAAAATAACCAATAAATACAAACATGATTAAACCTGTTGGCTGCCAACCAATCTAAATTCTAAATTGTACATCTAAAGCACCAAGATTGATGACCTGGCATATAATATACGAGACAGAAACAAATAAAATTGCATTTCTATTTTTGGTAAGTATTGGTTACTCGCACACAAAATTATTTTTCTAGATTACAGTGGATGTGAACACAGTTCTACAAAAGAGAAATGAATGCTTACTCTCAGTTTATATAAAAGAGCGCGTGTCAATGTTGTAAGGCAGAATTCTACTCCTACTACTACAGTAAGTCTGAATTCAATAAAATGCAGGGCGCTGACATTAATTTATCCTCATCTGTGCCCATGACTTGAATCTTAACCCTGATTGGCTTATTTAGAACACTAAGAAGCCAATTGGAATGCAGCTTTGTTTACAGAATGCAGCTAGAATAGAACCATCGTGATTGACCACAAATGACCAGATGAGAGTAAAATGGAGGAGGACAAGTAGGAGACTGGCAAGTGGGCTGAAATTGGGGTCAGGCACTGATGTAGAAGAGAGGGTGGACAGCAGAAGCAGATGCTCCGTGTGTGATAGGTGTGCACCGCACATAGCATGGAGCCGCACTGTATATGTCCAGGGTGTGTTTTCTCCGAACAAAGAGCACACAAACCCTGGAAATACACCCGGGAGACAGACGGCAGCTGCGATTTCGGCATCAGAGTAACTAGCTCTGTTGCCAATTCGACCAGCATGAAAAGTATACGAATGTTCGGTTACTTTCCGTGCTGGTCGAATTGGCAACAGAGTGAGTGGCTCTGATGCCAATTCGCAGCTGCCTTTGGCCCCCCGGATTGTATTTTGTGTATTTCCTGGGGGTTTGTGTACTATCTGTTTGGGGCACACAAACTCTGGAAATACAATAACTATATCGTGCCCCTGGGTGACAGGTGTGCTCAGGACTGGCAGCCCATCTGTCACTCAGGGGCACGATACACCCCTGGTGAACAGGAAACATGAGATGTGCTCACACTGAGAGGTGCACCTTGATAAGTTGCTTGGCCGCTACAAGACACCAGTGGGTTCCGGGTACAGTTGTCAAACGTGGGTCTTAGTCTCACCCATATATAGTAAAATATCCAAAAACAATGGCCTAAAGAAATAAAAAAAACTACTAGCATACCCCCCCCCCCCCCATCCAAATTATGGGTAGTTCTTCTCTTCATCCTCCCATGTCTGACCAGTTGTGGAGCAAGTGGACCTAAACTAAGACATATTTGCACCCCTACCACAATTTACATTTAGTTCTCCAGTTGGGAGGAAAACACCTGGTACCTGACTGTGGGCCACCCTTGGCAAATGCCCATATTGCCCACTGATTGAGGTGGCCCTGGGAAGAAGGGTTGAAATAGACATATGGTAGCACATACTTCGGCTACTAGGTCACGGAGGGGGCGAAGCTAATAGGGTTCACGTAATATTCTGTAACCATGGGAGGTTGAGCCTCCCCAGTCCAGATACCGGGTGTCTTGAGCTAAATTCTCCTTGTTTAGACTGTGTCCGTCTATATATATATATATATATATATCATATATTATAGTTTAAAGATAAGTGCAGGGACAGAATTGATTATTACAGGACAGGTCTTTGTAAACAGGACTGTCCTGGCAATTTCAGGGCTGTTGGCAACTATGGTGTGACACTGAGTGACCTCGTGGGTGTTGGGTCTGCTCTGGGAGAAGGAAGGAGAATGGGTGAGGTAAGGGAAGATGATATTTTAGGATCTTTAATATTTATTCCGATGGAGGACTGGACCCTCACAAACCCTACTGCTCTGCACCGCTGCCCTGTAAGCTCCAGGAGCCAGGGTCTTTATAAAAAGCTACGCAGTGGATGTAACGCAGCTCTGCGCTAATTGCAGCTGCTCGGCTCAGGGCAAATGATGCATTTTTTTTGCTATTTATCAACATAATGCTACACGATTACAGACAGATAGACGGCCCCATTATAAATAATGAAATGCCCTGCAAAAGCCGGCCAATTACGGTCTTTAGCTGCCTGGAAACTGTTTGCCTGAGGCAAGTTAGAGGATCGTTTACTGTCAGTACTCAGCATCCGGCCTTGACTTCACCACTTACCATCAACTCAGTATCTTGTGTATGTAAAAGAGCTGAGTTACCTCATACAGAGCAAAAACAAGTGATAATCTCTGCTCAAACAATGCCTACTTACTATGCATATCCTTAAAAAAAAAAAGAGAGAATTGCAGGAGATTTTAAACTCAGGGCCAAAGTAACCAAGTTGGACAAATTCTCCCGTTCAGTTGTATTGGAGATTTTTTTTTCCCACTCGGCTACTTGGGTCTTAAGTGTGAAATTCTCTTCTCAATTACCTGCAGTTCTCTCTTTCATGAATGAGGACCTTGGTTTCTTCTGTAATGGATTGTTTGTTTATGTTACTTTGTATTACTCCACCTACACCTTATATAAATACATGTAGCATCATGTCAAGCAAAGAAAAAAAAACACATCTGTCAGGTCAGTTTTTTCCTTGACCCTTATCTCTTAAAAGCTATATAACGCGTAATAGTTTTACTTCTGTTGGTATAGTGCGAGCCCTGACTGTCTCTTTATTAGAGATCACTGAATCTCTCTCTGTTATTGGTGTGCGCTCGCATTGATCATGCAGCAAACAGCGAATACAAGGGAGGAGATGATATAGAGACAGACAAGCTGTGTGCGAGGGCAGCTGATATAGAGACAGACATGCAGTGTGCGAGGGCAGCTGATATAGAGACAGACAAGCTGTGTGTGAGGGCAGCTGATATAGAGACAGACAAGCTGTGTGTGAGGGCAGCTGATATAGAGACAGACAAGCAGTGTGCGAGGGCAGCTGAAATAAAGACAGACATGCTGTGTGCGAGGGCAGGTGATATAGAGGTAGACAAGCTGTGTGCGAGGGCAGCTGATATAATTACAGACAAGCTGTGTGCGAGGGCAGCTGATATAGAGATAGACATGCTGTGTGCGAGGGCAGCTGATATAGAGACAGACAAGCTGTGTGCGAGGGCAGTTGATATAGAGACAGACATGCTGTGTGCGAGGGCCGCTGATATAGAGGTAGACAAGCTGTGTGTGAGGGCAGCTGATATAGAGACAGACATGCTGTGTGCGAGGGCAGCTGATATAGAGATAGACAAGCTGGGTGCGAGGGCAGCTGATATAGAGATAGACAAGCTGTGTGCGAGGGCAGCTGATATAGAGACAGACAAGCTGTGTGCGAGGGCAGCTGATATAGAGACAGACCTAGCTGTGTGCGAGGGCAGCTGATATAGAGACAGACAAGCAGTGTGGGAGGGCAGCTGATATAAAGACAGACATGCTGTGTGCGAGGGCAGCTGATATAGAGACAGACCTAGCTGTGTGCGAGGGCAGCTGATATAGAGACAGACATGCTGTGTGAGAGGGCAGCTGATATAGAGACAGACATGCTGTGTGCGCGGGCAGCTTATATAGAGATAGACTAGTTGTGTGTGAGGGCAGCTGATAAAGAGAACCCAGAAGCAGTGTGCGAGGCCAGCTGATATAGAGATAGACAATCAGTGTGCGAGGGCAGCTGATATAGAGATAGACAAGCTGGGTGCGAGGGCAGCTGATATAGAGATAGACAAGCTGTGTGCGAGGGCAGCTGATATAGAGATAGACAAGCAGTGTGTGAGGGCAGCTGATATAGAGACAGACATGCTGTGTGTGAGGGCAGCTGATATAGAGACAGACAAGCAGTGTGCGAGGGCAGCTGATATAAAGACAGACATGCTGTGTGCGAGGGCAGCTGATATAGAGATAGACAATCTGTATGCGAGGGCCGCTGATATAGAGACAGACATGCTGTGTGCGAGGGCCGCTGATATAGAGACAGACAAGCTGTGTGCGAGGGCAGCTGATATAGAGACAGACAAGCTGTGTGCGAGGGCCGCTGATATAGAGATAGACAAGCTGTGTGCGAGGGCAGCTGATATAGAGATAGACTAGCGGTGTGTGAGGGCAGCTGATATAGAGACAGACTAGCTGTGTGCGAGGGCCGCTGATATAGAGACAGACATGCTGTGTGCGAGGGCAGCTGATATAGAGACAGACATGCTGTGTGCGAGGGCCGCTGATATAGAGACAGACATGCTGTGTGCGAGGGCAGCTGATATAGAGACAGACAAGCTGTGTGCGAGGGCAGCTGATATAGAGACAGACATGCTGTGTGCGAGGGCAGCTGATATAGAGACAGACAAGCTGTGTGCGAGGGCAGCTGATATAGAGACAGACATGCTGTGTGCGAGGGCAGCTGATATAGAGACAGACATGCTGTGTGCGAGGGCAGCTGATATAGAGACAGACATGCTGTGTGCGAGGGCAGCTGATATAGAGACAGACTAGCTGT
Source organism: Pelodytes ibericus (assembly GCA_036172795.1). Classification (NCBI taxonomy): domain Eukaryota; kingdom Metazoa; phylum Chordata; class Amphibia; order Anura; family Pelodytidae; genus Pelodytes; species Pelodytes ibericus. The sequence goes on from CM069862.1 coordinate 13,868,562, forward strand.
GTGCGAGGGCCGCTGATATAGAGACAGACAAGCTGTGTGTGAGGGCAGCTGATATAGAGACAGACATGCTGTGTGCGAGGGCAGCTGATATAGAGACAGACTAGCTGTGTGCGAGGGCAGCTGATATAGAGACAGACATGCTGTGTGCGAGGGCAGCTGATATAGAGACAGACTAGCTGTGTGCGAGGGCCGCTGATATAGAGACAGACATGCTGTGTGCGAGGGCCGCTGATATAGAGACAGACATGCTGTGTGCGAGGGCCGCTGATATAGAGACAGACATGCTGTGTGCGAGGGCCGCTGATATAGAGACAGACATGCTGTGTGCGAGGGCAGCTGATATAGAGACAGACATGCTGTGTGCGAGGGCAGCTGATATAGAGACAGACATGCTGTGTGCGAGGGCAGCTGATATAGAGATATCCTTCCTTGACGTGTAGATGGCTTATTATGTCTCTTTTCTCCCGTGTTCTCCTTGTAATCATATTCAAACACAATAAGATGATACAGCAACACATGGAGAGAAGAAGATGTAAAGTCGTTAAGAATCCCTTTCTCTATCTGCTGTGATGATGTGATTACAGCAGTGTGTTATCAGGTGAATGTATGGGACGTACTAGCTTCATTGGAAATGAATACAGACACAAGGGTCTATTCAATATGTGCTGATATTTAGCCACAGAATACTGCCTACGAATTGTGGACTGATTTGGTGACACCAAATAGATTCGCAAATAGACTGGAAATTCGGGAATCACACTGGATAATTGCTTCTTAATAAAGCTTGTCTTATTCCAAAAAAATATAATATGTGTGTGTACATTACACGAGAAAGATGAAAATTCCAGCTAAACATAAACACCACAGAAGTGTTTAAACAGACTCTGTCACCAAGTCCAGTCACCAAGGGGTTAAACATAATCACAATCCAGATATACAAATTTTAATTAATGCTTGCATTTTTATAATTTTTTAACTTTATTACGCATTCAACTGAAATACAGGTGATACTCGAAAAAGGAGAATATCGTGCAAAAGTTCATTTATTTCAGTAATGCAAAGTAAAAGGGGAAACTAATATATGAGATAGACGCATTACATGCAAAGCAAGATAGTTCAAGCCGTGATTTGTCATAAGTGCGATGATTATGGCTTACAGCTCATGAAAACCCCAAATCCACAATCTCAGTAAATTAGAATAGTACATGCAATCAATAAAACAAGGAGTGTACATAGAACAATATCGGACCTCTGAAAAGCATATGGACTCAGTACTTGGTTTGGGCCACTTTTGCAGCAATTCCCTACTCAATGCGGCGTGGTATGGAAGCTATCAGCCTGTGGCACTGCTGAGGTGTCATGGAAGACCAGGATGCTTCAATATCGGCCTTCAGCTCTTCTGCACTGTTCGGTCTCATGTCTCTCATCTTTCTCTTGGCAATGCCCCATAGCTTCTCTATGGGGTTCAGGTCAGGCGAGTTTGCTGGCCAATCAAGCACAGTAATCCCACGGTCATTGAACCAGGCTTTGGTGATTTTGGCAGTGTGGGCAGGTGCCAAGTCCTGCTGGAAAATGAAGTCAGCATTGTCTGTGGAAGGAAGCATGAAGTGCTCCAAAATCTCCTGGTAGATGGCTGCGTTGACCCTGGACTTAATGAAGCACAGTGGACCAACATCAGCAGATGACATGGCTCCCCAAATCAACACAGACTGTGGAAACTTCACTCTGGACTTCAAGCACCTTGCAGTGTGTGCCTCTCCATTCTTCCTCCAGACTCTGGGTCCTTGGTTTCCAAATGAGATGCAAAAGTTGCTCTCATCAGAAGAGGACTTTGGACCACTGAGCAACAGACCAGGTCTGTTTTTCTTTAGCCCAGGTAAGGCACTTCTGACTTTGTTTGTTGTTCAGGAGCGGCTTGACAAGATGAATACGACATCTGAAGCCCATGTCCAGGATCCGTCTGTGTGTAGTGGCTCTTGATGCACTGACTCCAGCCTCAGTCCACTCCTTGTGAAAGTCCCCAACACATTTGAATTGCTTTTTCCTGACAATCCTCTCCAGGCTGCAGTCATCCCTGCTGCTTGTGCACCTTTTCCTACCACACTTTTCCCTTCCACATAACTTTCTATTAATGTGCTTTGATCCAGCACTTTGGGAACATCCAACTTCCTTCGCGATTACCTTTTGAGGCTTTCCCTCAATATGGAGGGGTCAATGATGGTTTTATGCACAACTGTCAGGTCAGCAGTCTTCCCCATGATTGTGATTCCTACTGAACCAGACTGAGAGACCATTTAAAGGCTGAGAAACTCTTTGCAGGTGTTATGGCTTACTTAGCTGATTAGAGTGGGACACTGTGAGCCTTGACAGGTGGAGCGTCGCCATATGGGCAGGTGTAAACATAAACCCCCAAATTTCCCCAAGGATACACAGCCAACGGTTTCTTGAAATTCGGTAATTTCCACAGCTTTAATGTATATACAATGTATCATGGCTTGAACTATCCTGCTTTGCATGTAATGCGTCTATCTCATATATTAGTTCCCCCTTTTACTGAAATAAATGAACTTTTGCACGATATTCTCATTTTTCGAGTAAGAGGGAGCTTATCTACCCCCCACAAAAAAAGAGCTTAGTGGCTCTTTAACCCCTTCGCGACCTTATGACGAGTTAACTCGTCATAAGAGCCACAGTATTAACGCCCTTATGACGAGTTAACACGTCATGCAGTCTAGCCGGCGGTGCGCTCCGTGCAACGGGTCCAGGGCTAAGCCTCGCACCCGAAGGCAAAGCTCCTGGACCCGATCGGTGAATTTCCGGGCATGTGATCACGGTGATCGAGTGATCACCGCGATAACATGCAAATTAGATGCAAAGTCAGTGTGTTCACACACTGCCTCTAATTCACTCTCTGTGCTTCACGTTCTTATAGAGAAGCACAGAGAGTGACCTGTAAGTAAAAATAAATAAATAAAGAACGTTGTATGAGAAAAAAAAAATAATATATATATATTAACCCTTTCATTGCTGATCACAGTTTGTAACTGTGATCAGTTTCCTTCCACTTTATGGCCCTCATTTAGTTTTTTTTTTTACAATTTTTTTTTCATTTTCGCAATTTATCTATATTTATTTAAAAAACAACATATAACTTGTATTTGTTTTTGAGAGGAAATTTATGTTTCAAAAAACGCATATTAAAAATTGAAAAACGCTCTGGTCTTTGGCCTAGGAAAATCCCTGGCCCTTAAAGGGTTAAATCAGATTCGTTTGAGTCTGCAGTGTCCCTTTCATTTCCTTATATAACAAAATATATCACATGTGACAAATATATTTAAGTTTTAAAATGAAAACAGGCTCATAACAAATTCTTTCTTTATTTTTTTTTTGTATCACCCCTGACGCATTTCCCTTGTATTTCTACATTTTATCTTTTATTAGTTCCTTTTTTTTTTTTTTTGCACAGTACAGACAATGGCTTGTGCAGAGACAATATTGTTTTAAAGCTGCACAAATATATATATTCGCGTGTGGAGAGCTGCAACCTGGCCTGTCACGGTTTCAGAACTAAAATTGTGTCTTCGGGGTTTCTAGCTGGTGTGTCAGGTATTTTATTTTGCTAGTCTGCTTTAGAAAGAACAATAATAAAAAAAAGTATGTCCTGATGCAGATTGTTAAAAATGTTACAAAGTCAGCAACGTGTGTTATATAAACAGTGTACGAGGCTATAGCGAACAAGAATCTGTCTGTAGCATTTATTTACCTGAATATACTGAGGAACTTCATCCGAATTCGGAATCTGCAAGTTCCTCAGCTCAGGTGAAAGCCCCCAGCATTACACTATGCAGGGGAAGTCAAGTGATGCAATATGCCCATTGTGCCCAAAGAAAAAGTCCGCCCGTTTTAACTTCTGACCTTCTAAATATAATATCATGGGTGTCTATTCGCTAAGATAGAAATGACAAGTGGACTGCAAAACTAAGGCATTGATATCCGAGTTGGGAAGACAGGCAAGTGGGAGAATGTTTTCAGGTACATTTTGCAGTTCTCGTCAATTCACCACAATTCACTGTTTGATGAATTGACCTCAAGGAGACTTCACTGTTATTGGAGAGGCAGTGGGGAAGTGGCCAGGGTTGCCCAGACACCTGGGCCGACCACTAGACCATCATGATGCTCCAATGGAAGTTATGGTAAAGCTGGGGGAAGAGAGGTTTCACAAAGTGTGTCTATGTGTGGGGTGCTTTACCTGAACTATTTGTGTAATTTGATAAGTCACAGGCAGAGAAAACATATATAAAGGGGCAATAAATGGAAACCAGTCAGTCCAATATAAAGAAAGCTACAGTGACTGGGAGAGAAGCCAATGGGATGAAAGGAGGGATCTAAGGGAAACTGGCCAATAGGGTGAGAGACAGACAGTGTCAGTGGCCAATAGGGTGAAAGAGAAAAAATGGTATGGAACTTGGGTAATAACCAGAGGCGTCACTAGGGTTGGTGTCACCCGGTGCAGTAACTCATGTTGCCACCCCCCTGGATTTCCTCCAATACCACGCCAAACAGATTCCTTAGTAATGCCAGTCAGATGGCCCATTAAATATGTCACATACAGGAGCCCCACAAATTATGTCACACGCAGGAGCCCTTAAACTATGCCACACACAAGTGCCCCATAATTATGCCACACACAAGTGCCCCATAATTATGCCGCACAAGTGCCCCATAATTATGCCACACACAAGAGCCACCTTAATTATGCCACACACAAGAGCCACCTTAATTATGCCACACATGGGGCCCAATAAATATTCCACACATGTGACACACAGGAGCCCCACTAGGTGACAATTGTACAATTCTAAAACAACATCTCTCTCTATCTGTCTCTCTATAACTAGTTGCATTTATACTTGTTTGAATTTTTAAATATTATATTCAGCTATTTTCATATGTAATAAAAATGTTATTGAAAAATTGCATGTCACAGAACTAGCCATTGTCACTTTCTCCATAGTACATATTATTTTGCCTGACAGACCATGCTACAGTATCACTTTACCAATTAAAAGAAACCAGTTTTCCCAATAATATGCCAGTATTATTTTGCCATTAATATACCACAGCAAATGTTCCCAATAATATGGCAATATTATTCTGCCATTTAATATATGCCAGTATTTTGCCATTTAATATATGCCAGTATTTTGCCATTTAATATATGCCAGCATTTTGCCATTCAGTATGCCAGTATTTTGCCATTTAATATATGCCAGTATTTTGCCATTCAGTATGCCAGTGTTTTGCCATTTAATATATGCCAGTATTTAGCCATTTAATATGCCAGTAATTTGGCACTCAATATGCCGGTATTTTGCCATTCAGTATGCCAGTATTTAGCCATTCAATATGCATAGCCACAGCAATAAAAGTCACACTAGTATATGACAGTGTGTCCCAGAGCTCTGCAGCATTAACACTCACCTGTTCCTTAAACAAAACACCTATTTTTACACCTGACCAATAAAAACCTAGATGTAACCCTGCAGATACCACTGCTCCTTCCCACTAAGCCTTCCATCTAGATTCTTATGTTGCCACAATTTGCAGGATGTCTTCCAGGACAGAACCTGGCTAAGCCAATGCGGGAGTCATGTGATCTCCTATCAGGGCTCTCCTCCCACCGTGTCTCGCTAGAGCCTGTATTTGGACTGGTTAGTTAATGTATTTTAAGCTATTCATATTATATAACCCCCCCCCAAAAAAAAAACAGGCCTGTCCCAATAAATCCAGAACTGTTGGCAGGTATGCTGTAATGTTCCTTGTCTCGTACATTCTATAGGTAATAAGGGAGCAGAGTTTGGAAGCTTATATATCGTTAAAGCTCTTGCCCCTGGTTATATAGTGTAAATCTTATATTACAAACTCTTGGTCTGCATGCATTTTGATCTCACTATGTCTAATTTATATTACCTCAATAAATTCCTCTGGAGAGCAGTAACACAAAAAAACCCAAAACCATAGCTTACAATCAGTCTTTATAAGTCGAGTTAAAATAAAATGAAATGTAGAGACCCAGATCACAAGACTCGAAGATGAAACAGAATTAGCTGCGAGGAGGAATCCTGTGAGAATTGGTTTCTTTATAGGAAATGAACAGACGCTTTTAATTACACATCTTCTTTGAGATTTACACCGGGTATGTGCATCTTATATGGGGAGCAAGCGCTACACGGCCGCATGGGAAGGGGGGGGGGGGGGAATAATGATTTGTGCGGACGGAGGCTGTCCCTGGAGGCAGCATTAATAATTAAAGGGCTTTTTATGTAAAACTTTGAATATTATTTTGATAGCTTTCCATATCATGTGTGGCCTGCATTATTCATGTCTGCTGTGTGCGCGGGCCCTGCTTGCACGCTGTCTAATTGCTGCTAAACTTATCTTTGGCTTCCCAGCTATGATGTTAGTCTAGTTTGCCAACAAAGTATAGCTAGCCTTACAATCCCACTACAAATACAATTCCTTCAGTTTAGTTCCACCCTGATCAGTGCATATCTCCCGAGCATGGACACAGAGCATCTCTCCCAAGTGTCCTTATTTAGGAAAACACAGTGCCTATTTTACACCCAAATCTCCCTGTTCCTCTTTTCCTTCTCCATTGTCATATTTTCTGGGATCACAACACCCACCAAAACGTGAAAAGGTTTTGTTCTTTTTATTTTGCGTTGTTGATTTCAGATTTGTCTTTTGTATTTTGTCATGTGAGAATATTTTATGAAATATTTTTACTAAACAAGTGTGACTGGGCGCCGCCATTTTGTGAAAAATTTTGTTTTCTGGTGCCACCCCCTAGTGACTTTACAGCACTAGTATCTCACTTTGGGACTGGGGACACAGAATGCAGTCTATAATTCAGAATTCTGAAAATGGACTTGCATTGAATGGGAGGGTAATGTAACTATTACATCACAAGGGGCGGAGTTATGATCATTTTTGATCAGGTCTCCTCTCTTTTCCAGAAAGATGTACTTTTTTTGTTGGAAGGCAGGTACAAAAAAAAGGTGTACACGGCAACCTAGTTCTGACCACTGGGGAACATTCACAAAATGGACGCAGGAGATAGACATTTCATTTTATTTTTTACTTTTATATGCAATTAATTCAAACATAGAATAAAATGAAACATATACATATGTCTTATATATGTGTTTCTTTTAAATGCACAGCTAAACTAGTTACTTTGCATGTAAGTGGTAGTGTCCCCTTTAACTGCAGTAAATGTGTTTTTACATTAATTTGTGTAAATACGCTATTTAACATTTCTGTAATGACTTCTCAGGTTACAGGTACCAATTGGCCATGAAGTTGCTGAACCTGTTCTGATAAAGCCCCACCTTCAGCCACTCCCACAAAAATAAAAGTGTCTCTCTTTGGACACTTCAAATGCTAATTTATAAACTAATAGAAAAATGTATATTGAAAATGTCTGGTGTCTACTGGTTATGACATCATCTTGTGTCTTGATATGCAAATCACCATGTAAAAATGCCATTAATCTATTTATAATAAAGACACAGAGGTATGCTGGATTATAATGACCACAGTGTCTAGAAAAATCACTGCAACAATGTTATGTTATATTTATAAAAATAAATAAATATATATATATATAAAATCTTCCTCTTGTGTCCGTTATCTTGTGTACCAGTTCGAATTTTATCATGAATTCATCGCTTTTTCACTTTCACCCAATGTGTCTTCTGCACCATACCTATATCAATTATATCAATTTTATCTTTAATCAACATGTCTCATAATATTTTCCACTCATACAGTGACTTTAACCCCTGAGAGCTGACTGAACAAATCTTCATCATATTCACTTTTTTTCGAGTTTCCAAATTTTCACACTCCAAGAGTCACATACGTTCATCACTTTCATACCCCCAGTGTGAATCACCGCTGCCCCCCTTAGAAACCCACATACTATTCTTAGTATTGTATCTTCCACAAGACAAAGAAGGCACTCGCCTAGGGCGGCACTTTGCCAGAGGGCAGCACTTTGCCAAAGGGTGTTAAAGCACACGTCTGGTGCTTCAAACATTTTTTGCTGTTTAGCAAGCTTTAGCTCCTGTAATGGGGAAATGTAATGGACGTGGTGGGGGCATGTAATGGGGGTGATGGTGGCATGTAATAGGGCTGATGGTGACATTGTAATGAAGGGATGGGGGCACGCAATGGAGGTGATGGGTTCATTAATGAGGGTAATGGGGCGGCTGATAGAGGCATGTAATGGAGCATGTGATGGGGACATGTAATGGGGTGATGGGGCATGTCGTAGGTGTGGGCGTGCCCAAATTCTGTCCGCCTAGGGCAGCACAAATCCAAGATACACCACTGACTAGAGTTCCTAGTGAGCGCTCGATATATGACTAGGAGACCAAAAGCAGAAGGAGTCAGAGGAACCAAGTAATGCCTACAATAAAGAGGCACAAACAAAGGGAAAGGAAGAGACATAAAACAAATCACATTATTCAACTACTTCCCAAATCCCTCTTCCATGTTCTTTTGACGTGATGGAATATCTTGTGTCTTTATCTGTCAGGAGGATCCTGGCAGGGAAGCCCCACGCAAATCTGATATTTTCTCAGTTTAGTATATGTTTTATGTTTTTTAACTTCACTCTTTGCTGTCGGATGTAAAAGGATAAGTCTGGCACAATCCTTTTAATTTTTCAATAATGCCCTCCTGTATATTTCTGTATTATTTCGATCAAGATGTCCTCTGGTCGTCTGCTAACTCATAAAAATATGGAAGAGAGATTATCTTGCTGAATTTCTTCCGAGCCCCCCTCGTTTTTCTTCTGGATCTATCTTCTAGTTCTGCTATTTTGTTTTGAAGTTCTTAAAGAAATTTGTGTTTATCCAAAATTGTATATTCTTCTTTTTGGGGTTTTCAAGTCAAACGAAAGCGATTCAATTTTTTCTATATCCAGCTGTAATTTATTATTGATAGTCATTAACTTATAGAGATAAGTCGTTCCAAATTGTATCGCTATGGTTTTCCAAAATATTTTATAGAAATGCTTAACCACACTCTTTGAAATTAAGGATAGACTAAGATCTTGATCAGAGGCCATTCTTTCTTATTACTTTTGTCACTTTTAGTGGAGGATAAATAATATGAATTTTTGAGTCCACATCTGTAACATGTTATAAAAGATTTATTTTGTTAAACATTTTTATTTTCTTTTTTTATCTTTTATTCTTGGTTTCTTGTTGAAGTCATTGTGCTAAGGCTTTTGTTTTATCTTTGTAAATCCCATTCTTTCTCCGTTATGGAGTGATGTTTTTATTATATGTTGTGCCTTTGTTGCTTATCTTTGTCCGTCAAAAGGCTTTATAATGAATTTTACCTAACAAGAACCTCATATACGGTGAGAGGTAAGCTGTACCAGTGACAATCATTTATTGTAAATAACAAGTTATAACCAATGAAGTTTTTTTCCTTCCCATCCAATCCTGTTTCCAAAAAAATAATATTTACCTTGCAAGGGGAGTACATCTCCAGAAGCCCAAACATTTTAGTATTTATTAGACGCTTGTCAAAGAGACTGAACTTTGCTTGGCACTGGGTACCCAGAAACCCAAACCATATTATTATTTGGGTCTTTGTCATGTGGATTATCTAGATACAGTTTGATACATATCCATGTTCCCTAACCCTAAATAATATAAAATACATTTACTGAAGTATAGAACTGCATTACTGAAAGGACTCTGAGGAATTCTTAAATAAATTAGGAGTACCTAAACGGAATATGGATGGGCTAGAAAACTATAAATGCCCCTGTAACACCTGAAGAAATTGTAAATTCAATTCAAAATGTTAAATTTGGCAAATCCCAAGTCCAGATGGTTATTCGACAAAGATCTATCAAGTTGAATCTGTAATTATCCTTCTTTTGCAAAGACTGTTTAATGATTTTAGGCATAATAGTAAATCTCTGGATGAATTGGTAAAGCTACAATGACAACTATGCCAAAACCACATAAAGACCCTAACTTTTGTATCCAATTATTGTCCATTTTGCTCATTAATACTGATTTCAAAAGATTTTAAAAACGTTGCCTAATTCATCAAGACCAATCTAGCTTCATAATAAACAGATCTGGGAGTGATAACATCCACAAGCTCATGAATATGATTCTAGAAATTAAGGTTATATCAATTACCCTTAGATGCCGAAAAGGCATTTTATTTCAGAAGTCTTAAATTCCTTTGGACTAATCGGTCCATTTAAAAATTTAATTCTAAGCTTATACACTGTACCTCCAGCTAAAGTTATGGGAAATGGACTGTGTTCTGATTGGTTTAAAGTGGGGAGTGGGACAAGTCAAGGCTGACCCTTAGACCCATTATTATTTATCCTTTCTATCAAACCTTTAGTGGCTTACATTCGTCAATCATCAGGGATTTCCATAATACCTATTTCTTCATAAAATCCTAAAATAAGTATTTATGCAGATGATATCATGCTTACTCTTACCAACGCTGAAACTTCTATACTAGCAGCTTTTAATTGTATGAAATAATCCAGTTATCTTTCAAATTACAAATTAAATATAGAGAAAACTCAATTCATAACAATGAATTTGAAAGAAACTCAACTATTCCATCTTGAGACTAATTATGACTTTAATTGCACTAATCAGACTTAGGTATTTCATTTGGTTCAGATTTGAATAAGATTATAGAAAATAATTATGATCAACTTTACACAAATCTTAGACCAACTACTGAAAAACGGAAAAATATTAACAACTTGTGGCTGGGTAAAATTAATACGAAATGAAATTGAAAAAATAAAATGAACTCCAAAGGGAATGATTGAAAAATGCTGCATGGTGTGCATTAACAATGACAGACACTTGTCAGTACAAAAAAGCAGAAAAAGGTAGGAAAAAAAAGCAATCCCCAGTGTGTGCACATGAAATATAACATATGTATAGACACAGAGAACAAATAATATAAAGCTAATAAAGTCTATAAATATTAAGAATGACGAAGGCATCACTTTAGATCACGAAGATTAGTCATACATAGAAACATAGAATGTGTCGGCAGATAAGAACCATTCAGCCCATCTAGTCTGCCCAATATTTTTTGAGTACTTTTATTAGTCCCCCGTTCCTGGTCTTATAGCTAGGATAGCCTTGTGTCTATCCCACGCATGCTTAAACTCCTTGGCTGTGTTTACCTCTACCACTTCTGCTGGCTGGCTATTCCATACATCCATTACCCTCTCAGTAATGTAATACTTTCATTAGTCCCTGGCCTTATCTTATATCTAGGATAGCCTTATACCTATCCCATGCATGCTTAAACTCCTTGGCTGTGTTTACCTCTACCACTTCTGCTGGCAGGCTATTCCATACATCCACTACCCTCTCAGTAAAGTAATATTTTCATTAGTCCCTGGCCTTATCTTATATCTAGGATAGCCTTGTGTCTATCCCACGCATGCTTAAAATCCTTGACTGTGTTTACCTCTACCACTTCTGAAATACATACATACATTTGGGAAGCCACCTCTAAACTCGCCATCTGTGTCTCATACAAGGATCAGGAATACAAAACCCTCTTTTGCTGGTATCTCACACCAAATAAATTAGCCCACAAGCTTCATTCAGCATCCTTGATGTCCTGGAAGCAATGTAGCTCCACTGGAACTTTTTTCCACTCCCCCCCCCAAAGCTTATTCCTTTCTGGGAACTAATAATCGCAGAAGTATTGGGTCAACCCACTGATAATTTAACCAAAGACAAAAATAAATTGACAACCAGAATAGATCAAGCAGCATGAAGAGCTGAGGAACAACTAGAAATCCCTAGCATGCCCACCATGATACGGCTCGTAGAGGAAGTGGTGGATATGGAGAGGCTCAGGGGAGGGCTGGCAGCCTTAGGCCTGGGGGGCAAATCCAGTCAAGTGGCCCATTGCACCATCGAATCGCCTCCCCATCCACGGCCATCTTTTCCTTGTTTTATAACGAATATTGCCAGGATTTTCCCCCACAATATGCCAGGATTTGCCATTTAATATGCTAGAATTTTCCCTTACAAAATGCCAGGATTATGCCCCTCAGTATGCCAGGATTATGCCCCTCAATATGCCAGGATTTAGACACCCAATATGCCAGGATTTTCTCCTCAATATGCCAAGATGATGCCCCCTCAATATGCCAGGATTTTCCCCTAAATATGCCAGGATTATGCCCCTCAAAATGCCAGGATTATGCCCCTCAATATGCCAGGATTATGCCCCTCAATATGCCAGGATTTAGACACCCAATATGCCAGGATTTTCCCCTCAATATGCCAAGATGATGCCCCCTCAATATGCCAGGATTTTCCCCTCAATATGCCAGGATTATGCCCCTCAACATGACAGGATTTAGACACCCAATATCCCAAAATTTGGGCACCCCCCCCCCCTACCCACGTTGCACACCTCCGACATGACCCATAACCCACGTTGCACACCAGGACATGCCCCATCACCACATTTACATGCCTCCATCACCCCATTACATACACATTTCCAATATTATTTGCCATTAATATTCCCCTAGCCAATTTGTCCCATAATATGCCAGTGTTATTCTGCAATTTAATATGACTCAGTAAATTTGCCCAATAATATTCCAAGGTTATCTGCAATTTAATATGCCCCTGCTAATTTGCCCAATAATATGCCAGTGTTAATTGCCATTTAATATTCCCCAGCCATTTTGCCCAATAATATGCCAGTCTTATTCTGCCATTTAATATTCCCCAGATGATTTGTCCAATAATATGCCAGTGTTATTCTGCCATTTAATATTCCCCAGACGATTTGTCCAATAATATGCCAGTGTTATTCTGCCATTTAATATTCCCCAGCCAATTTGCCCAATAATATGCCAGTCTTATTTGCCATGTAATATTCCCCAGCCAATTTGCCCAATAATATGCCAGTCTTATTTGCCATGTAATATGCCCCAGCCAATTTGCCCAATAATATTCTAGTCTTATTTGCCATGTAATATGCCCCAGCCAATTTGCCCAATAATATGCCAGTCTTATTTGCCATGTAATATTCCCCAGCCAATTTGCCCAATAATATTCTAGTCTTATTTGCCATGTAATATGCCCCAGCCAATTTGCCTAATAATATGCCAGTCTTATTTGCCATGTAATATGCCCCAGCCAATTTGCCCAATAATATGCCAGTCTTATTTGCCATGTAATATGCCCCAGCCAATTTGCCCAATAATATGCCAGTCTTATTTGCCATGTAATATGCCCCAGCCAATTTGCCCAATAATATGCCAGTCTTATTTGCCATGTAATATGCCCCAGCCAATTTGCCCAATAATATGCCAGTCTTATTTGCCATGTAATATGCCCCAGCCAATTTGCCCAATAATATGCCAGTCTTATTTGCCATGTAATATGCCCCAGCCAATTTGCCCAATAATATGCCAGTCTTATTTGCCATGTAATATGCCCCAGCCAATTTGCCCAATAATATGCCAGTCTTATTTGCCATGTAATATTCCCCAGCCAATTTGCCCAATAATATTCTAGTCTTATTTGCCATGTAATATGCCCCAGCCAATTTGCCTAATAATATGCCAGTCTTATTTGCCATGTAATATGCCCCAGCCAATTTGCCCAATAATATGCCAGTCTTATTTGCCATGTAATATGCCCCAGCCAATTTGCCCAATAATATGCCAGTCTTATTTGCCATGTAATATGCCCCAGCCAATTTGCCCAATAATATTCTAGTCTTATTTGCCATGTAATATTCCCCTGCCAATTTGCCCAATAATATGCCAGTCTTATTTGCCATGTAATATGCCCCAGCCAATTTGCCCAATAATATGCCAGTGTTTTTTGCCCAAACCCCCCCCCCCCCCCCTTACCTTTTTCCCTGGTGGCTAGTGGCAGGACTTCCCTGGTGGCTAGTGTCAGGACTTCCCTGGTGGCTAGTGTCAGGACTTCCCTGGTGGCTAGTGGCAGGACTTCCCTGGTGGCTAGTGTCAGGACTTCCCTGGTGGCTAGTGGCAGGACTTCCCTGGTGGCTAGTGGCAGGACTTCCCTGGTGGCTAGTGTCAGGACTTCCCTGGTGGCTAGTGTCAGGACTTCCCTGGTGGCTAGTGGCAGGAGGACTTACCTGGTGGCAGGCAGCATGGTCCCTCCATGCTGCCTGTTCGGCCTCCCGGCGGTTGTACCGACAGGTCACGTGATCGGCGCGCGTCTGACGTCAGAGCGCCGATCACGTGACTGTCGGCACACTGCACGGGGAGCCGAACAGGCAGCACGGAGGTTTCTCTGTGCTGCCTGTTCGGCTCCCCGTGCAGCTTTGCAGGCAGAGCGGAGGTGAGAGGGGATCTTCCGATCCCTTCTCAGTCTCTGCCTGCAAGCGCGTTTTTTTTTTTTTTTTTTTAAAACACTGGCCCAGCGGCCGTGTTTTACATAGTTTAGGGCGGCCTGGGGGGCAATTGCCACCCTGCCCCCCGGCCCAGCCCGCCCCTGGAGAGGCTCATCAAAGAGTATCCATAAAACTTGGCAGCCCTGGTTTAATCGTTTCCCCAGATAACAGCCATTTACCCCTCCCCAATTTAGGAAATTTGAAGCCCCTCCCAATCGAGATCTGGAACCTTAGCCCAATCTTGCCCCTACTGGCACTCCGATTCTTGTCTTTTACTTGACACCCCCATTCATTTCGTCACATAACTTTCCCACTTTCCTATTTCTTTTAAGTGCGCACATAGTGTGTATTGTTAAATACCCCTTAAGGAAATGTTTAGTTACAAGATTGCCAATATATAAAGACTGATGTATCCGTTGATCTTATTGGAAATGTTTTATAAACTATTACCAGAAAGTTACTGTTGATTTTTTTACTGCATGTCACCTTGCCTTATTTTTATTGTTATATTGAAAAAAGAAAAACTCAAAAATGAAAGAAAAAAAGAATTCTAATGTTATAGGAATTTCCTATGATGTAATAGGATCTTCCCACATCAGCGCTCAATACATGTGAATAAGACAAAATGGAAAAAATAGCGTAATACTGCAAAATACCAATATTGCACTAAGTGTATACATTTTGAACTCACATGCAGATGCTCTTATTTTAACCTACTGTCTAATTTCAACTACAGCCTATATGGTCTCGGTGTATTCCTGCTCTGACACAATAAGGAGTATTCTACCAGTGGAACTAATTAGTGGGACACATTCCACTGGTTTCCATGGAGACTGCGCCATTTTGAGAACTTATCCCAGGACTACACTTTATAAGTAATGCCCACCAATGTAATGCATTAATGAATGGAAGGAGGAGTTAGGAGTAACTAATATATATATTATATTTTATATATATATAATAGCTATATAACTATATATATATATTAGAGGGGCAACAATTTAAAAGTAATATCAGTAAGCATTACTTTACTGAGAGGGTAGTGGATGTATGGAATAGCCTTCCAGTAGAAGTGGTAGAGGTTAATACAGTGAAGGAGTTTAAGCATGTGTGGGATAGGTATAAGGCTATCCTAGATATAAGATAAGGCCAGGGACTAATGAAAGTATTACTTTACTGAGAGGGTAGTGGATGTATGGAATAGTCTTCCAGTAGAAGTGGTAGAGGTTAATACAGTGAAGGAGTTTAAGCATGCGTGGGATAGGTATAAGGCTATCCTAGATATAAGATAAGGCCAGGGACTAATGAAAGTATTACATTACTGAGAGGGTAGTGGATGTATGGAATAGTCTTCCAGTAGAAGTGGTAGAGGTTAATACAGTGAAGGAGTTTAAGCATGCATGGGATAGGTATAAGGCTATCCTAGATATAAGATAAGGCCAGGTACTAATGAAAGTATTACATTACTGAGAGGGTAGTGGATGCATGGAATAGTCTTCCAGTAGAAGTGGTAGAGGTTAATACAGTGAAGGAGTTTAAGCATGCATGGGATAGGTATAAGGCTATCCTAGATATAAGATAAGACCAGGGACTAATGAAAGTATTACGTTACTGAGAGGGTAGTGGATGCATGGACTAGCCTTCCAGTAGAAGTGGTAGAGGTTAATACAATGAAGGAGTTTAAGCATGCATGGGATAGGTATAAGGCTATCCTAGATATAAGATAAGACCAGGGACTAATGAAAGTATTACTTTACAGAGACGGTAGTGGATGCATGGAATAGTCTTCCAGTAGAAGTGGTAGAGGTTAATACAGTGAAGGAGTTTAAGCATGCATTGGATAGGTATAAGGCTATCCTAGATATAAGATAAGGCCAGGGGCTAATGAAAGTATTACTTTACTGAGAGGGTAGTGGATGTATGGAATAGCCTTCCAGTAGAAGTGGTAGAGGTTAATACACTGAAGGAGTTTAAGCATGCATGGGATAGGCACAAGACTATCCTAGATATAAGATAAGGCCATGTACTAATGGAAGTATTAATTTACTGAGAGGGTAGTGGATGCATGGAATAGCCTTCCAGTAGAAGTGGTAGAGGTTAATACAGTGAAGAAGTTTAAGCATGCATGGGACAGGTATAAGGCTATCCTAGATATAAGATAGGGAACTGGGGACTAATAAAAGTATTTAGAAAATTGGGCAGACTAGATGGACCGAATGATTCTTATCTGCCGGTGACACATTCTATGTTTCTATGTTTCTATATATACTGCCTATTCTTTAGTCATTGCAAGTTCCAGTCAGTTACCAGCTCCATTCTGTATTGAGTAGCATTGTAAGCCATGTAGAGAAGGTGAAATGATGTGAACTTACCTCACAAGATGAGTTCTTGAGGGGTGAGGGAAACATGACGCTGGTCATTATCACAGCCTCGGACACCGGAGATTCACTAGTATGCAGGAGCAGGGCAGAGTCTAAGCAAACAAAGGGAAGGTGTCATAAAAATCATCTCTCGCCTCTTCACTTACCGAATCTAGCACCGATTACCCAGAACCAGACACTATCAGTAAAGGGTTCTACAACTATAACAAACAGACAGAATACAGTGAGTGGCCTGTCTGCAAGCTTGCAATCTACAGAGAGAGAGAAACACATGGAAAAGACAGGTGTAGAGGGAGCTCTCTCCATAAAGATCCTACAGGAGTGGAAGAGGGCATTGGCCTCTTGTCGCTGTGGGATATTAGGTTAGATTAGAGGCTCTCCCTATTCAGAGGGTGCCATGATGTGCAAGCTTGGCATTGGCCAAATCTTATAACCAAAACCTCTTTTATTGTGTGTTGTGCTGTTGAAATAAGATGTGCGTTGTCCTTTAACAGAAGCCCACTGGCAGAACCTATGTTTAAAGGCTGTCTTCTATAGGGGGCATTTGATGAAGGGAGGGTGAAAGAGGAAAATACAACAAGAGAGGGAAAGAAACAGAGAGATCTTCCTTCATTTGGGGGTCAGATGTCCCATCCTCCCCAAGATTCGATATGGCCGGCCCCTGATAAAGCTATATAACCAAAGAGGGCTCAATAAGGCACTTTATTACTAGTAGTCTTCCCTTAAAGCATTTCTAGCCCCTAGTTCGTATTTTCCATTCACATGAGCTTGACCAACTGGTAAGATTCAACCTTGGCTAGCTACAAATGCCACATTATCTCTCTAACATTTACAACAGTTTTGATCCCTGGGTTGACCATGAAAAAGCCCTCGGCACTGTTAATCTTCCTGTGGAGCTGGGCTCAGGGCTGATACATCACTGAATTCCTCGCGTTCTAAGCTTTCGCACAGCAGTCTATTTGTTCTCGATAGTTTAGTTTGGTGTTTACTGTATTTATTTCCCAAGAAGGCAGGAAAACCTAACTACAACAAAATACGCAGCCAATCAGGAAGAGGAAGCCAGGTGTACGCTGGGAAATAATTTGCTCTAGCATCATATAAAATGTGTTATTTACATGTTAGTAATGTAGAGCTAGGGGGTGGCCATTTGACTTTTCTTGCAGACGTCTTAAGGAGAGCGGTTTATCGATCTTCTTTTTGAGGAAATAGCTGGAGAGAATACAACCTCCTGTGATTTGGTTTGTGAACAGATTTTTTTTTTCATATCATACAGCTGAGATTTCTAGCATATTAATTTGGGACTTTGTCATGCTATACATGACAGAGTCCCTTTAAAGGGGTAAACGGGATACTACAAGTTTAAGGTCAGGGGTCTGCCTTCCCAGCAGTGAGGACTAGTCCCACTGTCTGCACATACACTTGCTCCGTCTCTCTGGGATTTTCCAGCTAGATCCCATCATTAATATGCAGTGCCATATTATGTTAATGTACGTCTTCTCTCTCACCAGTCACCTGGGCATTCCCAGAACCCAATGGCTGTATTTAAGGGGACATTCCAGACCCTGGTTTGGTTTTTGTATGGTCTGCCCATTAAAGTCCACACTGAGTAGTTTAAATTGCATTAAGTGTAGTTAGCCTCTTGTTTTTGGCCTATATTTTCCCTTTAACCTTTACCTTTACCTCCATTACTCTTTACCTTTACCTCCATTACTCTTTACCTTTACCTCCATTACCTTTTACCTTTACCTCCATTACCCTTTACCTTTACCTCCATTGGAAAGGGTAGAAAGCACACACATAAACTATGCTTTAAATTTATTTCAGATTCCCCTTTACCTTGTGATGATGAACCAAGGAGTATGATCAATAATCGCTCTCTGAATGGAGAACAGCATAGAGTACCTACCGTCATGATCTTCCAAAGGGCCGATTCGCCATTGGGAAGTAGGTGGATCCAGTGGCCATCCGCAATTACCGTCTTCGAACATACAATAGAAACCGGCTGGTAAATTCCCTACGACGGAAACACAGAAGACATCCAGATATAGATAATATAATACAGGGATGGCTGCTGTAGACATAATCAATGGGAAACTATTCAAGCAGTACTGGGTATATATATTTATGCTGCCTCAATAATCCAGTTCAAAAATCCTGATCCTTGTGTGGCTGAGCCCTTGGAAGGAGTTATTTTCTCAAAGATTTTGGATTGATGCAAAACTGTTCATATGTAACTGTGCCTTCCTGTCACTCTACTTTATTCTAAATAGTTAATGTCAGTTTAAATTCCTTCTATGCCTCCATGTGTTCATTGCTTGTATGTTTTGCAATATAGCCCACTTACGAATTCAAGCATTGATTTCACCTTACTCTGAAACAGACTATTCCATCAGCTCTGTAACATGCTTTGCCTGCCTGATCAGACCTCTCTCTGACTACTCTGGAGATGTCCTAGCTGTAACTAATGTGAGTCAGTGTTATTTGTTAAGATCGGTCTGCCAGAGATGTGGAATCATGTACCACAGAAGAGAAGTTTAAGGGCAACATTTTACAGGGGTCTGCCTTCCCAGCAGTAAGGGCTAGTCCCACTGCCAGCACATGGACTTGCTCCGTCTTCCTGGGAATTTCTCAGCTAGAGCAGCTAGGCAGTGCCATATTATGTAAATATAACCCTGAAGGTCCATAGAAAATCATTAAACTATACATCACAAGAGCCAGTAAATATCCACCATGAACAATGCTGGCCCTGAGGCCAAGAGGGAGCCAGGGTCAGTGGGACCCAACCCAGAATCCCTACATGTTAATAACCAAAGCAGTCATTCAGAATAGAAACATAGAATGTGTCACCGGCAGATAAGAACCATTCAGCCCATCTAGTCTGCTCAATTTTCCACAAACTTTCATTAGTCCCTGGCCTTATCGTATAGCTAGGATAACCTTATGCTTATCCCATACATTATTAAACTCCTTCACTGTATTGACCTCTACCACTTTTACTGGAAGACTATTCCATGCATCCACTACCCTCTCAGTAAAGTAATACTTTCATTAGTCCCTGGCCTTATCTTATATCTAGGATAGCCTTATACCTATCCCATGCATGCTTAAACTCCTTCACTGTATTAACCTCTACCACTTCTGATGGAAGGCTATTTCATACATCCACAACCCTCTCCGTTAAGTAATACTTCCTGATATTACTTTAAATCTTTGCCACTCTAATTTAAGACTAATACCTCTCCCTATGCAACCAAGCATTCTGCTAATACGTCTCCCTATGCAACCAAGCATTCTGCTATTACCTCTCCCTATGCAACCAAGCATTCTGCTAATACCTCTCCCTATGCAAGCAAGCATTCTGCTAATATCTCTCCCTTTGCAACCAAGCATTCTGCTAATACCTCTCCCTATACAACCAAGCATTCTGCTAATACCTCTTCCTATGCAACCAAGCATTCTGCTAATACCTCTCCCTATACAACCAAGCATTCTGCTATTACCTCTCCATATACAACCAAGCATTCTTCTAATACCTCTCCCTATACAACCACGCATTCTGCTAATACCTCTCCCTGTACAACCAAGCATTCTGCTAATACCTCTCCCTATACAACCAAGCATTCTGATAATACCTCTCCCTGTACAACCAAGCATGCTGCTAATACCTCTCCCTATACAACCAAGCATTCTGCTAATACCTCTCCCTATACAACCAAGCATTCTGCTAATACCTCTCCCTATACAACCAAGCATTCTGCTAATACCCCTCCCTATACAACCAAGCATACTGCTAATACCTCTCCCTATACAACCAAGCATTCTGCTAATACCCCTCCCTATACAACCAAGCATGCTGCTAATACCTCTCCCTATACAACCAAGCATTCTGCTAATACCTCTCCCTATACAACCAAGCATTCTGATAATACCTCTCCCTGTACAACCAAGCATTCTGCTAATACCTCTCCATGTACAACCAAGCATTCTGCTAATACCCCTCCCTATACAACCAAGCATGCTGCTAATACCTCTCCCTATACAACCAAGCATTCTGCTAATACCCCTCCCTATACAACCAAGAATGCTGCTAATACCTCTCCCTATACAACCAAGCATTCTGCTAATACCTCTCCCTATACAACCAAGCATTCTGATAATACCTCTCCCTGTACAACCAAGCATTCTGCTAATACCTCTCCCTATACAACCAAGCATTCTGCTAATACCTCTCCCTATACAACCAAGCATTCTGCTAATACCTCTCCCCATACAACCAAGCATCCTGCTAATACCTCTCCCTATACAACCAAACATTCTGCTAATACCTCTCCCTATACAACCAAGCATGCTGCTAATACCTCTCCCTATACAACCAAGCATTCTGCTAATACCCCTCCCTATACAACCAAGCATTCTGCTAATACCTCTCCCTATACAACCAAGCATTCTGCTAATACCTCTCCCTATACACCCAAGCATTCTGCTAATACCCCTCCCTATACAACCAAGCATGCTGCTAATACCTCTCCCTATACAACCAAGCATTCTGCTAATACCCCTCCCTATACAACCAAGCATGCTGCTAATTCCTCTCCCTAATCAACCAAGCATTCTGCTAATTCCTCTCCCTAATCAACCAAGCATTCTGCTAATACCTCTCCCTATGCAACCAAGCATTCTGCTAATACCCCTCCCTATACAACCAAGCATTCTGCTAATACCTCTCCCTATGCAACCAAGCATTCTGCTAATTCCTCTCCCTATACAACCAAGCATTCTGCTAATTCCTCTCCCTATACAACCAAGCATTCTGCTAGCATTTCCTGCTGCTCTATGGTATTGTCTACCTTTAAGTCCTATGAAATAATCATCTCTTAACGTCTTCGCTCAGCTGTTGAGGTCTTCCATGTTACTGTGGGAGCTGAAGTTAGCATGACAACATAGTTTTTCACAATACATATTCCTATTTTTTCAATGATGAGTTTTTAATAGAGCTAGAGCTATAAGGGAGAGCAGAATCAATGTGTTTATCAATAGAGGGAGGACAGATGTGATATTATCCCTGTCCGTAGAAGACCCGTCTTCATCTATCTTGTGGACTATTATCATGGGAGGAAAGTTATTAATCTCTCATCCTTCGCTCGACATCATGACGCAGATCTTTTCCAGTCATGTCCCAGCAGATCATTCACTAGCAAGCATTACGTCCAAAGCCATATTAAAACATGTTCTTATGAGTCAGAAAAGGATGCAGTGTGGATTTGCTGTGTGTTTTTTTTTCGTCATCGCTGTCTGTATCGTTGGATTCCCTGTGTAAAACTAGTACGACTGCCAGACAGGACCAACAAATGTTCTACGGGTGCTGTAAACTCAGCACATGGCCCTGAAGAATAGATCCAAAGGGATCAGTGTCTTACCTGGATTTGTGACTGATCTCTTAATATGCATCATAGTTGAAGGATCAAATAAAAGAAACTCACTTAAAGATCATGTTGCTAAAGAAATATATATATATAAACAAATGCAAACGTGATTTACTCAGCTTTATGTGTACTACAGTTTTTTTCAGATGATGAGATGGTAGTAATAGGCACGAGGGTGGGTCTTCCGGAGAGAGTCCAGGCAGAGAAGGGGGTGGCAGTATAGAGGTGACAGTGGGAGCTAGGGGAGTCTGACCAGAAGCTACTTTATTGGTTCCGAGGCACATTTTCTATATTGTGTGTGAGGTAGAGAGCGATATGTCCTGTGAACGTGGGTTGAGGAGGAAAGAGGCAGCGAACATCCAATGTAAAGCCTCAATGAGTAAAGGTAACAAGGTGGGTCGGAGACCGCTTGATTGGTACAGTGTGGAAACCTGTAAACTTTGAATTTTGGGGGTGGGAACATTTTGTAAAGACTCCTTCAGTGAATGATGAGATACAATAGAGCTTGTGGGAGTTTAAAGCAAAAAGGGGGGCCATACATGACGTCTGGAGCGCTGCATTAAGTCATTGATGGCTAGGTGAGAAAGGTTTATACAAACTATAGAGCTTTCACAGTAGCACCAGCAGAAAAGGGACCTGATCTAGCGCGGGTGTTACCGACGGGATGGCAAGTACTAAGGGCTTTATTGAAGAAAGAGACAATTGCAAGGAATTGAGAATTCAGCTAAACGGGAGAATTTTTCTAACTTGGCTATTTTAGCCTGCAGTATGAAATTCCCTTCAATTCTCTCTTTCACAAATAACGCACTAAGTGTTTCCAACAGGAGTTATTTATAAAAGTAACTGAAGTTTAATAAATAAGCTCCAACGTCAGTCACAAAGTGCGCTGGTGAGACCTCACTTGGAGTATTGTACAGAGCGCCGGTGAGACCTCACTTGGAGTATTGTACAGAGCGCTGGTGAGACCTCACTTGGAGTATTGTACAGAGCGCTGGTGAGACCTCACTTGGAGTATTGTACAGAGCACTGGTGAGACCTCACTTGGAGTATTGTACAGAGCACTGGTGAGACCTCACTTGGAGTATTGTACAGAGCACTGATGAGACATCACTTGGAGTATTGTACAGAGCACTGGTGAGACGTCACTTGGAGTATTGTACAGAGCGCCGGTGAGACCTCACTTGGAGTATTGTACAGAGCACTGGTGAGACCTCACTTGGAGTATTGTACAGAGAGCTGGTGAGACCTCACTTGGAGTATTGTACAGAGCACCGGTGAGACCTCACTTGGAGTATTGTACAGAGCACTGGTGAGACCTCACTTGGAGTATTGTACAAAGCACTGGTGAGACCTCACTTGGAGTATTGTACAGAGCGCTGGTGAGACCTCGACTTGGAGTATTGTACAGAGCGCTGGTGAGACCTCACTTGGAGTATTGAACAGAGTACTGGTGAGACCTCACTTGGAGTATTGTAGAGAGCACTGGTGAGACCTCACTTGGAGTATTGTACAGAGCGCTGGTGAGACCTCACTTGGAGTATTGTACAGAGCGCTGGTGAGACCTCACTTGGAGTATTGTACAGAGTACTGGTGAGACCTCACTTGGAGTATTGTACAGAGCACTGGTGAGACCTCACTTGGAGTATTGTACAGAGCACCGGTGAGACCTCACTTGGAGTATTGTACAGAGCACTGGTGAGACCTCACTTGGAGTATTGTACAAAGCACTGGTGAGACCTCACTTGGAGTATTGTACAGAGCGCTGGTGAGACCTCGACTTGGAGTATTGTACAGAGCGCTGGTGAGACCTCACTTGGAGTATTGAACAGAGTACTGGTGAGACCTCACTTGGAGTATTGTAGAGAGCACTGGTGAGACCTCACTTGGAGTATTGTACAGAGCGCTGGTGAGACCTCACTTGGAGTATTGTACAGAGCGCTGGTGAGACCTCACTTGGAGTATTGTACAGAGTACTGGTGAGACCTCACTTGGAGTATTGTACAGAGCGCCGGTGAGACCTCACTTGGAGTATTGTACGCAGTACTGGAGACCATTTCTCCAGAAGGATATTGATACTTTGCAGAGAGTTCAGAGAAGGGCTACTAAACTGGTTCATGGGTTGAAGGATAAAACTTACCAGGAAAGGTTAAAGCATTTTAACATGTATAGCTTGGAGGAAAGACGTAACAGGGGGGATATGATAGGAACATTTATATACATAAAGGGAATCAACACAGTAAAGGAAGAGAGTATATTTAAAAGAAGAAAAACTACCACAACTAGAGGACATAGTCTTAAATTAGAGGGGCAACGATTTAAATGTAATATCAGGAAGTATTACTTTACTGAGAGGATAGTGGATGCATGGAATAGCCTTCCAGCAGAAGTGGTAGAGGTTAATACAGTGAAGGAGTTTAAGCATGCGTGGGATAGATATAAGGCTATCCTAGATATAAGATAAGGCCAGTGACTAATGAAAGTATTACATTACTGAGAGGGTAGTTGATGTATGGAATAGTCTTCCAGTAGAAGTGGTAGAGGTTAATACAGTGAAGGAGTTTAAGCATGCATGGGATAGGCACAAGGCTATCCTAGATATAAGATAAGGTCAGGGACTAATGAAAGTATTACTTTACTAAGAGGGTAGTGAATGCATGGAATAGTCTTCCAGTAGAAGTGGTAGAGATTAATACAGTGAAGGAGTTTAAGCATGCAGGGGATAGGTATAAGGCTATCCTAGATATAAGATAAGGTCAGGGACTAATGAAAGTATTACTTTACTGAGAGGGTAGTGGATGTATGGAATAGTCTTCCAGTAGAAGTGGTAGAGGTTAATACAGTGAAGGAGTTTAAGCATGTGTGGAATAGGTAAAAGGCTATCCTAGATATAAGATAGGGAACTGGGGACTAATAAAAGTATTTAGAACATTGGGCAGACTAGATGGACTGAATGGTTCTTATCTGCCGCTGACACATTCTATCATTCTATGTTTTTATGCTTCTTCGAACCTGGTCCCAGTTTTAAAAATAAATCTCTGTGTTCTTGGATGTTTCATAGTTAAAGGGACTGTATCACCTAAATGTTGTTTTTACTGTGACCGTAGAGAAATAGAAAAATGATTGAAAATGATCTATACATTGTGTTTGCAAGCAAATATTAAAATTAGGAGACAAGTG
Organism: Pelodytes ibericus; assembly: GCA_036172795.1. NCBI lineage: Eukaryota > Metazoa > Chordata > Amphibia > Anura > Pelodytidae > Pelodytes > Pelodytes ibericus. The sequence goes on from CM069862.1 coordinate 13,894,021, forward strand.
TGTTTTAAATGTGTCCGGAGTCTCCTGCTTATGACATCACCTGGGGCTTCATATGCAAATGATACATTTGCCATTGAAAAACAGTTCATATCAAGCCACTGGTGATGTCATAAGCAGCAGACTCCACAAATATGTATAGATCATTTTGAATCATTTTTTTATTCTCTTCATTCACAGTAAAAGCAATGTTTAGGTGATACCGTCCCTTTAATGTTCAAATAATGTTTTACCGAAATTAGTCCTTTTTTTTGGTGAGGCGGGGGTGGGAATAATACAACCAGTAATTGCTTCTGAGTGTGTTTATAAAAATCCTTTTAATGTACAGGCTGAATGCATACTCTGTGCTGGATGTCATTTTACCCCAACACTCTGTGCAATAAATGCTTTTACTAGAAAAAGAACAAAAAACTAAATCAACAGGTCGGCGGGATTGAACGAAGTCCACAACAATAACACTGCTTTTGGACACAATTTATTTTGAACTTGGAGCAGCTGGAATAATTTCCTGGTTAGGATTTTTAATTGTGGCTCGGTTGTTCTATTCACTAGCTCTATTATGGGATCAGCTAAGCTCTGGGTCATAATAACAAGCTTTGTTTAAGGAATTGCGCATGTAAAAAAATATCTACACAATGGAAAATATATCAGTTTCAGTCCTGGGGGGAACACAATGAATGCCACAGTTGTTCATAGAACTTCTTCTTCTTAGGTTAGCAAAGGGGACCGGCCCACACAAATGGGTTGGATCCTTGACAAGATATGTGTTGTTAAAGGACAACTGGAAAAAAAAATACCTATGTTTAATAAAAAAAAAAAAGTATCAAGTGTAGATGATTTATAAAGAAATTATTTAATGAAAGAATACAAATAAAGTTCCTTATTAAGCCCTCTTTACTCCATATCGTTCTCTCAGGGGGCAGACATGTTGGTTAGAATCTTTACTCCATATCGTTCGCTCAGGGGGCAGACGTGTTGTTTAGACTCTTTACTCCATATAGTTCTCTCAGGGGACGGACATGTTGGTTAGAATCTTTACTCCATATAGTTCTCTCAGGGGACGGACATGTTGGTTAGAATCTTTACTCCATATAGTTCTCTCAGGGGGCAGACATGTTGGTTGGAATCTCTACTCCATATCGTTCTCTCAGGGGGCAGACATGTTGGTTATAATCTTTACTCCATTTCTTTCTCTCAGGGGGCAGACATGTTGGTTAGAATCTTTGCTCCATACAGTTCTCTCAGGGGGCGGACATGTTGATTAGAATCTTTACTCCATATCGTTCTCTCAGGGGGCAGACATGTTGGTTGGAATCTTTACTCCATATCGTTCTCTCAGGGGGCAGACATGTTGGTTGGAATCTTTACTCCATATCGTTCTCTCAGGGGGCAGACATGTTGGTTGGAATCTTTACTCCATATCGTTCTCTCATGGGGCAGACATGTTGGTTAGAATCTTTACTCCATATAGTTCTCTCAGGGGGCAGACATGTTGGTTAGAATCTTTACTCCATATCGTTCTCTCAGGGGGCAGGCATGTTGGTTAGAATCTTTACTCCATATAGTTCTCTCAGGGGGCAGGCATGTTGGTTAGAATCTTCACTCCATAAAGTTCTCTCAGGGGGCAGACATGTTGGTTAGAATCTTTACTCCATATCGTTCTCTCAGGGGGCAGACATGTTGGTTGGAATCTTTACTCCATATCGTTCTCTCAGGGGGCAGACATGTTGGTTGGAATCTTTACTCCATATCGTTCTCTCATGGGGCAGACATGTTGGTTAGAATCTTTACTCCATATAGTTCTCTCAGGGGGCAGCCATGTTGGTTAGAATCTTTACTCCATATAGTTCTCTCAGGGGGCAGACATGTTGGTTAGAATCTTTACTCCATATCGTTCTCTCAGGGGGCAGGCATGTTGGTTAGAATCTTTACTCCATATAGTTCTCTCAGGGGGCAGGCATGTTGGTTAGAATCTTTACTCCATAAAGTTCTCTCAGGGGGCAGACATGTTGGTTAGAATCTTTACTCCATATCGTTCTCTCAGGGGGCAGACATGTTGGTTAGAATCTTTACTCCATATCGTTCTCTCAGGGGGCAGACATGTTGGTTAGAATCTTTACTTCATATAGTTCTCTCAGGGGGCAGGCATGTTGGTTAGAATCTTTACTCCATATAGTTCTCTCAGGGGGCAGACATGTTGGTTAGAATCTTTACTCCATATCGTTCTCTCAGGGGGCAGACATGTTGGTTGGAATCTTTACTCCATATCGTTCTCTCATGGGGCAGACATGTTGGTTGGAATCTTTACTCCATATCGTTCTCTCATGGGGCAGACATGTTGGTTAGAATCTTTACTCCATATAGTTCTCTCAGGGGGCAGGCATGTTGGTTAGAATCTTTACTCCATATAGTTCTCTCAGGGGGCAGACATGTTGGTTAGAATCTTTACTCCATATCGTTCTCTCAGGGGGCAGGCATGCTGGTTAGAATCTTTACTCCATATAGTTCTCTCAGGGGGCAGGCATGTTGGTTAGAATCTTTACTCCATAAAGTTCTCTCAGGGGGCAGACATGTTGGTTAGAATCTTTACTCCATATCGTTCTCTCAGGGGGCAGGCATGTTGGTTAGAATCTTTACTCCATATCGTTCATTCAGGGGGCAGACATGTTGGTTAGAATCTTTACTCCTTATCGTTCTCTCAGGGGGCAGACATGTTGGTTAGAATCTTTACTCCATATCGTTCTCTCAGGGGGCGGACATGTTGGTTAGAATCTCTACTCCATATTGTTCTCTCAGGGGGCGGACATGTTGGTTAGAATCTTTACTCCATATCGTTCTCTCAGGGGGCAGACATGTTGGTTAGAATCTTTACTCCATATCGTTCTCTCAGGGGGCAGACATGTTGGTTGGAATCTTTACTCCATATCGTTCTCTCAGGGGGCGGACATGTTGGTTAGAATCTTTACTCCATATTGTTCTCTCAGGGGGCGGACATGTTGGTTGGAATCTTTACTCCATATCGTTCTCTCAGGGGGCAGACATGTTGGTTGGAATCTTTACTCCATATCGTTCTCTCATGGGGCAGACATGTTGGTTAGAATCTTTACTCCATATAGTTCTCTCAGGGGGCAGACATGTTGGTTGGAATCTTTACTCCATATCGTTCTCTCAGGGGGCAGACATCTTGGTTAGAATCTTTACTCCATATTGTTCTCTCAGGGGGCAGGCATGTTAATTAGAATCTTTACTCCATATAGTTCTCTCAGCGGGCAGACATGTTGGTTAGAATCTTTACTCCATATCGTTCTCTCAGGGGGCAGGCATGTTGGTTAGAATCTTTACTCCATATAGTTCTCTCAGGGGGCAGGCATGTTGGTTAGAATCTTTACTCCATAAAGTTCTCTCAGGGGGCAGACATGTTGGTTAGAATCTTTACTCCATATCGTTCTCTCAGGGGGCAGGCATGTTGGTTAGAATCTTTACTCCATATTGTTCTCTCAGGGGTCGGACATGTTGGTTAGAATCTTTACTCCATATCGTTCTCTCAGGGGGCAGACATGTTGTTTAGAATCTTGGGTCAGATTCTAAACAACATGTCTGCCTCCTGGTGAAGCTATATGAGGTAAAGATGGCTCAATAAGGTAGTTTATTTGTATTGTTTTATTAAAGCATTTCTATATATCATACCTACACTTGATGCAGTCTTTCAATTAAACAGAACTTCATTATTTGCTACAGTTGTCCTTTAAGCAGTAATTGGCTACAAGACTTATCTTGAGCTGCTCAACATCTATGGAGCTCAACCTCACAGAATCTCCTGCTCCCCCCCTCTCCATCTTAACAAAGTCCTTCAAATTCACCTCCGCACATTGAGATGTGAATATGTCATTTGTGTACTTTTAGAACCTGATAATCACAATGGAATTGCAGTCCAAAATCAGATTTGTAAAAGAAAATTAAATAGTTGCAAAGACGAAAGGAAATTGAAGTCTAAAGTCAATTTAAAGTCTGGAATATGGATTAGAAGAAAGCACTGGTGATTTCCTCCTCAATCCTCACTTGTCCCCTTTTAAGTGACTAAAATCCAGACTAAATGCAAATAAGCCAAGACATTTATTGAGAAAAGCAAAGACTAACTCTGTGAAGAATAATTAAAAATGTACAAATTATAAAACTCAAAACAAAGTGTGCGCACAGCTCTAGTGCAAACCAGCCACTTTGGAATATAGATTGTCACGATCTTCATTAAGCAGTGATATGATGGTATATATCAGCAGAAGGACTTCAGGGGACTGTATCACCTAAACACTGTTTTTACTGTGCAGGTAGAGCATGTAAATGAATAAAGCAGGATACAAATGTGTTTTAAATGTGTCTGTGATGTCACCTGCTTATGACATCACCTGTGGCCTGATATGCACATGAGCTGCTTTTCAATGGGAAATGTGTAATTTGCATATCATGCCACAGGTGATGTCATAAGCAGGAGACTCAGACACATTTAATAATGCACATTTCTCTCCCAGTTTAGGCATTTCCTTGCTTTTTCTAACATAGTAATTTAATTTAGGTTGAAAAAAGACACAAGTCCATCAAGTTCAACCCTTCTACCTATCATTACAGCTTTTGATCCAAAAGAAGGCAAAAAAACCCCTAAGGAAGCTATTTCGAATTTTGCCTCCTGGGGGAAAAAATTCCTTCTTGACTCCAAGAGGCAATCAGATTTCTCCTTGGATCAATAAGCTCTTTTATTAATGCTTATTCTATTATTAATAGCCCTGTATGTTCTGCTTTCCTAAAAAAACATCCAAACCATTTTTAAATGCATCTATTGTGGTTGCTAGCACTACCTCTCTTGGCAGGGAGTTCCATAACTTTATTGTCCTAACCGTAAAGAATCCCTTCCTTTGCTGTCTATGAAATCTTTGCTCTTCCAGTCTGAGGGGGTGACCTCTTGTTCTTTGTACCTTTCTGTTAATGAACAGGTCCCTGGAGAGCTCTTTATATTGGCCCTGCAAATATTTATATAATGTTATCATATCCCCTCTGAGACGCCTTTTTTCTAACGTATATAAATTCAATTTTTTAACTCTCTCTTCATAACTAAGATCCTCCAAACCCCTTATTAATTTTGTAGCTCTCCTTTGCACTTTTTCTAGTTCCTTAATATCCTTTTTAAGGACTGGTGCCCAGAATTGTACTGCATATTCAAGGTGAGGTCTTACCATTGATTTGTAAAGAGGCAAGATGATATCCTCCTCCCGTGAATCTATACCTCGTTTTATACATGCCAATATCTTATTGGCCCTTGCAGCTGCTGACTGGCATTGGGCACTGTTGCCAAGTTTGTTGTCTATAATTATTCCTAAATCCTTTTCATTAGTAGTTTTTCCCAGGGAAAAACCATTTAACGTATATGTTGCTTTGTTATTATTTTTCCCATAATGCATAACTTTACATTTGTCTATATTGAACCTCATTTGCCACTTTACTGCCCAGTCCCCCACTCTGTCCAAATCTTCCTGTAAAGAAAAAACATCAAGATTAGTCTTTATTGCCTTACCTAATTTAGTGTCGTCCGCAAACACAGTGACATGGCTCTCAGCACAATGTGGCAGATCATTAATAAACAAATTAAAAAGAAGAGGGCCCAAAACAGACCCCTGAGGTACTCCGCTTAATACCCTTGTCCAATTTGAGGATTTTCCATTTACAACAACCCTTTGTGTTCTATCTTTTAGCCAATTTTCAATCCACATACACACATTTGCCCCCAAACCTATTTCTCTCAATTTGTAGAGTAACCTTTTGTGTGGAACTGTATCAAATGCTTTCGCAAAATCCAAATAGATCACATCAACTGCCACACCTAGATCTATATTTTTACTGACTTCTTCATAGAATGTTATTAAGTTTGTTTGACAAGACCTGTCTTTCACAAAACCATGTTGACTTTTACTAATTATATTCTGGTTCAAGATGTATTCTTGAGTGTATACCTTTAGCAATCCTTCAAATAGTTTCCCCACTACAGATGTCAAGCTCACTGGCCTATAATTACCTGGCAGAGATTTTGATCCCTTTTTAAATATTGGAATGACATCCGCCTTTCGCCAGTCTGTTGGCACTGTACCTGAACTGAATGAATCCCTAAAGATCATGAATAGTGGTCTGGCCAGAATTATGCTTAACTCTCTAAGTACCCTTGGGTGTATACCATCTGGTCCTGGGGCCTTGTCTATCTTAACAGAGTTTAATTGCTTAAGCACTTTTTCCTGTGTCAGCCAATCCCATGTTTGCAGCGAATGTCCCATAACTTCCTGTAGCAGGGGCTCGTCCATCTGCTCTTCCTTAGTATAAACAGAAGAAAAAAAAGTATTTAAAATGTCTGCTTTCTCTCTGTCCTCACTTACCAAATTTCCCATTTGGGATAACAAGGGCCCAACATTTTCCCTCTTTAGCTTTTTTCCATTTATATATTTATAAAACATTTTGGGGTTAGTTTTACTCTCCTTGGCAACCCTTTTCTCATTTTCCAATTTAGCCATTTTAATTGCCTTTTTGCAGGCTTTGTTGGCCTCTTTGTACTCTATAAATGATAATGCTGATCCCGTGTTTTTATAATGTTTGAATGCCATTTTCTTGTTTTGTACTTCCTGTTTCACGTTACCTGTAAGCCACATTGGTTTCGATTTTTGTCTTTTGTATTTGTTTCCCAAAGGTATATATTGGGATGTGTACTTTTGTAATGTGTGCTTAAAGGCATTCCACTTGTCTTCTGTGTTTAGTCCAGAAAACAATCGTTCCCAGTCTAAATGTTCAGTCGATGCCCTTAGTCCATCAAAGTTAGCCCTTCTAAAATTAAGTGTTTTGGTGGCGTATTTACCAATTTGCTTTTTTGCATTAATCTCAAATGAGACCATATTATGGTCACTGTTCCCCAAGTGTTCTCTTATTTGGATGTTTGAGATAAGCTCCTCATTGTTTGTTATTATCAAATCCAGACAGGCATCCATTCTAGTTGGGGTGTCTACTAATTGTGCCATAAATTTGTTATTAAGCAGGTCCAGAAACTTGCTGCCCCTAGCTGAACTAGTTGTGCCACACTTCCAATCTATATCTGGGTAATTAAAATCTCCCATGATTAGAACTTCATTCATATTTGCAGCCTTTTCAGTTTGTAATAAAAGCTGATCTTCTCCATCAATGCTAATATTTGGTGGCTTGTAGCATACACCTACAAGTAATGTGCGATTCTTTTTAGCGTCTAAGCTAATCTCCACCCACAGTGTCTCCACATCAGTTCCAGTTACATCATGTACACCTTCTTTAATACTGGGATTTAATTTAGGATTTACATACAGACAAATCCCTCCCCCTTTTCTATTTACTCTGTCCTTTCTAAAAAGTGAGTAACCTTGTAAATTAACTGACCAGTCGTGGGTCTCATCCCACCACGTTTCTGTGATTCCGATTAAATCATACTGTTCAGCACTTACCAGTATCTCCAGCTCACCCATTTTGTTTGTCAAGCTTCTTGCATTTGCTAAAAGACATTTGAGATTACTACCCATTTTCTGTTTAGTTGACAAACACTTAATGTGTGCAGGTTTAATTATATGGACCTCCCTTTGGTCTATGTTAACCCCACCACTGCTTTCCTCCTCTCCCATAGCTAGACCCACCTTCCAATCTACCCTAGCTACCATTGCTTCTTTTTGATCTTGACCCTCCCCCCCAGAGCTTAGTTTAAAAGCTCATCTAATCCTCTAGCCATCCTCGCCCCTAATACTGCAGCCCCCTCATCATTGAGGTGCAGCCCATCCCGTCCAAAGAGTCTGTTTTTTTTCTGCTAATACAATGTATAGATCCTTTGCAATCAGTAAAAACAATGTTCAGGTGAAACATTCCCAGAAGTGGAACCTGAACCCAGTGCTGGAATCCACCAAACAATATACAAATAAAGTGCAGATAAGAGTTCCAACTGCACCCTACGCGTTTCGTCAGGACACCCTGCCTTCCTTCAGAGAGAAACGCAGAAAGACACCTATACAGATAGCCAATTATTATCTCAGAACTGTCCAGCCGGTGCAGGTGTTATTAAAATCAGTGTGATAAAGCCAGGCGTTTGTGCAATTATGGAATTTGTTAAACCTTTTTGTTGTTGTTGCAGACTACTCTCCCCCCCCCGGTGCTGGATCTCATCAGCCAACAATCTATTGGTATAAAGGCAAAGGTTGGCTCTTTGAATTGAGAGCCAATTGAGTTTGCTATTGATTTTTGCTTTGATACACCTTAGGTTTCTGCACATTGTAACAGGTGCTTTCACTTGCCAATATCTCCAGAATACAATGTAATGTTATATCTAACCATTTTATTCTTGGGCAAATTTCTAAAGTGGTCCCAATTGCTGGGGAAATCTCACTGGATCACTTTTTGAACTCTGACTCAGACTAGATGGACCGAATGTTTCTTATCGGCCGGCACATTCTATGTTTATAAGTTTACTTTCCAACATGTGCGTTCGAACGTTTGACTAGTTTACGTACAGTATTTGCCCCAGCAATAAATCCAGCACGCGTGGCAATATATGTATTAGGCATGTGTTTTAATACTAGTGCGGCCTTGAAAAAAAAGTGAAAATATAAGTGTAATAATGTTATTGCAGATGGTGAGCAGTGTCTTGGACTCCATATTGACCTGGGTGGCCCAAGTACCGCTCCTGCTTATTCACCACGCAGAGAAGGAGGGGGGCCTCCCACGTTTTGGTGCCACCAATGTTTAGTATGTAGCAGCCTTAGCAGTGCCATGCCCTGCATATCATTTGATATCAGTAATAACATTATCCAAACGAAGCCCAGGAATGTAAAACGCGTTGACAAATTGACATGAGGCGCCAGATTCTGGCATTGCAGCCTAGACAGTCGCAACTGAAAAATACTTTTCCCGAGAAATTCCACTTTGTAACCTCATCTTCTTTTCCAGCTCAACCTCCACGTCGACCAGCGAAGAACTGTCTGAATGCTATATGACCCCGAGTCACTGTATCATAATAAATCATGGATACTGTATATGTATGTGTATCTGCACGCTTACATGTATCTCTTATCTCTTATTAACACTCTGGATACCATGTCTGGAAAATACAACACATTCTCACCATGATAGATCTGAAACTTCCCTCTGGATCCCTTAATAGTGTCATAAACTTCCTGTCCAACAGATAATGGTGCCCAAGGTATAATATATATGTGTCTGCAGATTCTTTGTGCCGTACATATAACTTATATTTATTGCTTTCTTGAAGGCTAGTAGTGTTTACAAATTGTATTTGGAGCACATATAGTTTCACTAGCAAAAATGTTTTATGTTTTTTGATGTTTTAAACCTTCCAATTCTAAAAACATATATACACTGTTATATGTACACTTGTTGGTACTGGGAAATCCTGCTGTTTGTAAAGAAATTTTAAAAAAGTAGTAGTGTAGTAGTTATCTAAAAAATATATATATATTTTTAGTTTCTAATTCTGTCTAACGCCCCCATTAGCTTGTTATTTATCAGGATCATATTGGGCATAGAACCTTTACAAAATAAGTAGAACAAGAGAGAAAAAAACAATACATTTTATATAAAATATCTGGGTTCTTTGCAATATCCCAGTGTTGAAATGTTTCCAATGCATTCGGAAAACACTAGGCAGAGACACACATGTATAGACACAGATAAAAGAGCCTTTGAATGTATGTGGGAGGGAAGGACACAACTTTCCCCTCATTTTAATTTGTAACGTTTATGAATTATTATCTGGAATTTTCACCATTAAACTAATGTAACTATTTTAATATACAGAGCTTGGAGGAAAGACGTAACAGGGGGGATATGATAGAAACATTTATATACATAAAGGCAATCAACACAGTAACGGAGGAGAGTATATTTCAAAGAAGAAAAACTACCACAACTAGAGGACATAGTCTTAAATTAGAGGGGCAACGATTTAAATGTAATATCAGGAAGTATTACTTTACTGAGAGGGTAGTGGATGTATGGAATAGTCTTCCAGTAGAAGTGGTAGAGGTTAATACAGTGAAGGAGTTTAAGCATGCATGGGATAGGTATAAGGCTATCCTAGATATAGGATAAGGCCAGGGACTAATGAATGTATTACATTACTGAGAGGGTAGTGGATGTATGGAATAGTCTTCCAGTATAAGTGGTAGAGGTTAATACAGTGAAGGAGTTTAAGCATGCATGGGATAGGTATAAAGCTATCCTAGATATAAGATAAGGCCAGGGACTAATGAAAGTATTACTGTACTGAGAGGGTAGTGGGTGTATGGAATAGTCTTCCAGTAGAAGTGGTAGAGGTTAATACAGTGAAGGAGTTTAAGCATGCATGGGATAGATATAAGGCTGTCCTAGATATAAGAATAGGCCAGGAACTAATGAAAGGATTACTTTACTGAGAGGGTAGTGGATGTATGGAATAGTCTTCCAGTAGAGGTGGTAGAGGTTAATACAGTGAAGGAGTTTAAGCATGTGTGGGATAGGTATAAGGCTATCCTAGATATAAGATAAGGCCAGGGACTAATGAAAGTATTACTTTACTGAGAGGGTAGTGGATGTATGGAATAGTCTTCCAGTAGAAGTGGTAGAGGTTAATACAGTGAAGGAGTTTAAGCATGCATGGGATAGGTATAAGGCTATCCTAGATATAAGATAAGGCCAGGGACTAATGAAAGTATTACTTTACTGAGAGGGTAGTGGATGTATGGAATAGTCTTCCAGTAGAAGTGGTAGAGGTTAATACAGTGAAGGAGTTTAAGCATGCATGGGATAGGTATAAGGCTATCCTAGATATAAGATAAGGCCAGGGACTAATGAAAGTATTACGTTACTGAGAGGGTAGTGGATGTATGGAATAGCCTTCCAGTATAAGTTGTAGAGGTTAATACAGTGAAGGAGTTTAAGCATGCATGGGATAGGTATAAGGCTATCCTAGATATAAGATAAGGCCAGGGACTAATGAAAGTATTACATTACTGAGAGGGTAGTGGATGTATGGAATAATCTTCCAGTAGAAGTGGTAGAGGTTAATACATTGAAGGAGCTTAAGCATGCATGGGATAGGTATAAGGCTATCCTAGATAAGATAGGGAACTGGGGACTAAAAAATATTTAGAAAATTGGGCAGACTAGATGGACCGAATGGTTCTTATCTGCCGGTGACACATTCTATGTTTATATATTCATTCAAGAAATTAAATACTTACAACACAAATCACCTTCATCTTCCTCTTCCTCGCAATCCGGAATAAAGTTACACACTTGCCATAGTTTAATAGAAATTCCACTTCTACAGTTGAAAGAACCATCAAGGGTCATTTTAAGCCCAGAGGGGTTTCCTAAAAGAAAACAATATATATATATTTATTAATAATTTTGAAGAAAAAAACAAAACTCTGTGTGGATTCTAAGATCAGAAGAAAATGTGCTTTTTATACATAAAATCCTGATTGATGCAGAATATCACATTCTACATGGTACAAATGCTGGAGAACACTAGACAGTGTGGTTATCTATTCAACTGAAAGATTTACAGATCATACGGCAATGTTAAAGGGACTGTATCACCTATGCATTGCAGATACTGTGCATGTAGAGCATACAAATGATTGAAAATGATCTATATATTGTGTTTGCAAAACTGCAATCAAATGCTTAAATTAGGAGAACATGTTTTACATGTGTCTGTGTCTCCTTTTTATGACATCACCTGTGGCACGGAATGCAAATAAACTGCTTTTCAATGGGAAATGTGTAATTTGCATATCATGCCACAGGTGATGTCATAAGCAGGGGACACAGACACATTTAATGCACATTTCTCTCCCAGTATAGGCATTTCCTTGCTTTTTCTGCTAATACAATGTATAGATCCTTTGCAATCAGTAAAAACAATGTTCAGGTGAAACATTCCCAGAAGTGGAACCTGAACCCAGTGCTGGAATCCACCAAACAATATACAAATAAAGTGCAGATAAGAGTTCCAACTGCACCCTACGCGTTTCGTCAGGACACCCTGCCTTCCTTCAGAGAGAAACGCAGAAAGACACCTATACAGATAGCCAATTATTATCTCAGAACTGTCCAGTCGGTGCAGGTGTTATTAAAATCAGTGTGATAAAGCCAGGTGTTTGTGCAATTATGGAATTCGTTAAACCTTTTTGTTGTTGTTGCAGACTATTCTCCCCCCCGGTGCTGGATCTCATCAGCCAACAATCTATTGGTATAAAGGCAAAGGTTGGCTCTATTAATTGAGAGCCAACTGAGTTTGCTATTGATTTTTGCTCCTAATTTTTCTCCTAATTTAGGCATGTTCTTGCAGTTTTGCTCACACAATGTATAGATCATTTTCAATCATTTCTTATGCTCTACATGCACAGTAAAAACAATGTTCAGGTGATACAGTCCCTTTACATGTGTCATTGGAGTCTCTTGTGCATGACATCAGCTGTGGCTTAGTATGCAAATTACTGATTTAAAGCTAGTTCATTTGCATATCAGGGCACAGGTGATGTCAATGTCAGGATACTCCACAGACACATTTAAAACATATGTTTCTCCTAATCTAGGCATTTTCAGTTTTGCTAACACAATATATTGATACATTTTTTTTGGGAAACCTAATAGTGATACAGGCCCGTTCTTTTGGCTCCATCCCTTATCAGTGAGCAATGCCAAGTTCCTGGGTTGGTCACATCCTGTAGGCCGCTGAGTGAATCAAGGATTTCCTTTTTTCACCTCACTTGGTCCTCTCCCTGTTTCAGGACCATGGACAGCTGCTGTGATACGGCATGCAGAGCTATACGGCATGCAGAGCTATACGGCATGCAGAGCTATAGGGCATGCAGAGCTATACTGCAGAGCTATACGGCCTGAACTATAATCGCTCAGTCCTAGAAAAATACATTCACATACAACTAGTGTGTCCCAAAAAGAAGATAAAACCGCTCTATCTTATCCGTTTTCCTCTCAACCCATCCCTTCTCCTAAAAGCTGCTGATAATGTGTAATAGTTTTATTGCTGTTCCCTTAGCGACGGTCCCTGCCTACCTCTCCAAGCCCCTCCCTCTCAGATGATGTCACTGAATTCAGAGACCCCGTTCAAATTAGTTTTATCGTAAAAACTACAAGAGAATTATAACTTGTTTTTAAATAAAAAGCAAACAAACATTGCATCCAACATGTATTAGAAACACGTGCTATAGAGATACTAAGCTAGGTGGAGCTGTCCTTTTACCACCAGTTCTATTTAATTGGCCTGACACATACTTACATATTAATGCCATTTACCAAGCTTAGAAAGGAGACAAGATAAGTACCCTTAAGCCCCACTCTTCAAAACATCCGTGTAATGGATACACTTCGGAATAAATCTGAATGTGAATGGAAGGATGAACTGTATATTGCCACCCTATATTACCCTGCCTTGCGTTACAAAGCTCTTAATCAGAGATTTACTTATACAGACACTCCTTGGTTTTGAATGACTCCCAAATGAATGACACAGACATCGAAAATAAGATATTCCTATTCTCATTCATTTTTTTTTTTATTCTGCCGGTAATGAGAAAAAAAATGCAAAGGTTTTTTCGTAACATGGCCCCTTATAAAAATGAATAAACAGAAAAGCAAAGGATTTTTATCATCATTTCTATCAGTGTCTTTTTTTTTTCGGGGTGAAAACGGTCAAGAAATCCAATTTTCTATTATGAATGATTCTTTTTGCAGAGATTTGGTTACGGCCCATCTTACTTACCTCGTACATAAAGGAGTAATTATTGGAAAGGTCAGTGTTTCACTTAAACTTCCTACGAAGAATTCACGTCTTTTAAAATTCATATTCATTAGTAAATAATAAAAAAAATAATTGGTACGTTAGAAAGAAACGCGGCGGAAGGCAATGTCGCAAAAAATACATGGAATTATTTAGTTAAATAGTCACGTTAATATTCAAGGTAAGCAGGCTATTGGCTGGATTAGAATGATGGGGGTTTTGTTGTATCCCAGACACACTATTGGTTATTCTTTTAAGGACTTTGAAAGATAGTATCAAGTGCAGTCATTTTGCACCGAAATGTTTTAATAAAAGAATATATACATAAAAAAAGTACCTAATTGAGTCATCTGTGCTCTGTACAGCTATATCAGGGGGCGGACATCTTGGGTCAGATCTTTTTTCATCTGACCCAGGATTCTAAACATGTCTGCCCCCTAATAGAGCTATACAGAGTCCAATAACACACTTTATTTGTTTTTTTTTTTACTAAATAATTTAACATTCCTAACACTTAATACACTATTGCAATTAAACAGAAACTAATTTTAATCTGTCTGTTGTTTTTCAAAGTAGACCCAGTGGGGGTGCCTGGACTTCTATGCATAACTTCATTTTTTGGTGACAATTGTACTTTAAAGGGATGGTAACACCTCCCCCCCACCCCTTTTTTTTTTTAACTGTTGTAATCAGACAGATATCGGAGTGTTACAGAGATTTAGGAATCTGTGCAATATTTCACAATCACTTAAAGGGTGAGTTGTAGATGACTTGAGGTGAGCTAAATTGGTGAGATATGTTCACTTCATCTCAACTCACCTGCAAATCACCTTTTAGGTGAATAACCCCATAAGAGTTCAATGAATGAGCCCTGGAGGGTGCAGAGAGCTGTGGATAGTGCATACTTATGTCATAGACAGGCCCGGACTGGCCATCGGGCACACCGGGCAAATGCCCGGTGGGCCGCGGTGGCCATGGGCCGAGGCCGGCAGGGGAGGTCCCAGAATCTCCCCTGCCGGTCTATGCAGGGCCGGCACTCTCCGAGCGCCGGCCCCGCTGTTTGACATGAAGGGCCGGTGAGGACATCAAAGATCTCCCTCACCGGCCCACATGCCTTCAAATACGGCCGCCGGCGGGGAGAGAGGGAGGGAGGACCCGGCGGAGCTCTAACTTGCAGCTCCACCGGGTTCCTCTCGCGAGATCCGGAGCATTGCCATGGCAACGACCGGATCTCGCGAGAGTGAACCTCTCACCACGAGGGAACAGTCGCAGGTACCAGCGTGCCGGTCCCCCCCTCCCAGGCTAAAGGTAAGAAAGGAGTGATGGGTGTGAGAGTGCTGTGTGTGTGTGATGGGTGTGAGAGTGCTGTATAAATGTTAGAATGGATTGTGTGTGTGTGTGTGTGTGTGTGTAGGGGGGGGGGGGATAGGTAAATAAACAAATAAAATAACAGGCCTGTTATTTTATTTGTTTATTTACCCACCCCCCTACACACACACACACACACAATCCATTCTAACATTTATACAGCACTCTCACACCCATCACACACAGCACTCACACACCCATCACACACAGCACTCACACACCCATCACACACAGCACTCACACACCCATCACACACAGCACTCTCACACCCAGCACTCTCACACACACAGCACTCTCACCCATCACACACAGTACTCTCACACCCAGCACCCTCACACACACAGCACCCTCACACACAGCACCCTCACACCCAGCACTCTCACACACACAGCACCCTCACACACAGCACCCTCACACACATCACGCTCACACACAGCACTCTCACACCCAGCACTCTCACACCCAGCACTCTCACACACACAGCACTCTCACCCATCACACACAGCACTCTCACACCCAGCACCCTCACACACACAGCACCCTCACACACACAGCACCCTCACACACAGCACTCTCACCCCCAGCACTCTCACCCATCACACACAGCATTCTCACACAGAGCACTCTCACACACACAGCACTCTCACACCCAGCACTCACACCCATCACACACAGCATTCTCACACAGAGCACTCTCACACCCATCACACACAGCATTCTCACACACACAGCACTCTCACACACAGCACTCTCACACACAGCACTCTCACCCATCACACGCAGCATTCTCACACAGAGCACTCTCACACACACAGCACTCTCACACACACAGCACTCTCACACACACAGCACTCTCACACCCAGCACTCACACCCATCACACACAGCATTCTCACACAGAGCACTCTCACACCCATCACACACAGCATTCTCACACCCATCACACACAGCATTCTCACACACACAGCACTCTCACACACAGCACTCTCACACACAGCACTCTCACCCATCACACACAGCATTCTCACACAGAGCACTCTCACACACACAGCACTCTCACACACACAGCACTCTCACACACACAGCACTCTCACACCCAGCACTCACACCCATCACACACAGCATTCTCACACAGAGCACTCTCACACCCATCACACACAGCATTCTCACACACACAGCACTCTCACACACAGCACTCTCACACACAGCACTCTCACACACAGCACTCTCACCCATCACACACAGCATTCTCACACAGAGCACTCTCACACACACAGCACTCTCACACACACAGCACTCTCACACACACAGCACTCTCACACCCAGCACTCACACCCATCACACACAGCATTCTCACACAGAGCACTCTCACACCCATCACACACAGCATTCTCACACCCATCACACACAGCATTCTCACACACACAGCACTCTCACACACAGCACTCTCACACACAGCACTCTCACCCATCACACACAGCATTCTCACACAGAGCACTCTCACACACACAGCACTCTCACACACACAGCACTCTCACACACAGCACTCTCACACACACAGCACTCTCACACCCAGCACTCACACCCATCACACACAGCATTCTCACACAGAGCACTCTCACACCCATCACACACAGCATTCTCACACCCATCATTCTCACACCCATCACACACAGCATTCACAGCATTCTCACACCCATCACACACAGCACTCTCACACACATCATACACAGCACTCACACACATCACTCTCACACACCATCACTCTCACACACCGCCCCCCTCACACACCGCCCCCCTCATCACACCGCCCCCTCACACACACATACTGCACCCCTCACATACACACAGAACACAACACACTGCAGAACAGACATACACAATACTTACATATATATATATATACACACAGCACCCCTCACACACATACTGCACCCCTAAACACATTACATTCCAGACACACACTAGATCCCTTACCCAACTCTGGATCATCTACACACATACACACACTAGATCCCTATATACACTCTGAAACCGTTATAAACACACACTCACTAGATCTCCTATACACATTCTGGGTCCTTCAAACACACACTAGACTCATATATATATATATATATATATGTATATATACACACACTAGATTCCTTGTAAGCAAACACATACTACACCCCTAAACACACACTAAATCTATATATATATATACACACACACTATAGCCTGTATGCACACACTTGCTATATCCCCTATACACACATTCTCTACAGCCCCTAGCCACATATGCATCACATTACACCACAAACACAACACAACTAAAACCGAACCTTATTACACAATACCACACCACAATCAGCTTACTCTACACACACGCAATCCCACAAGCAGGCTCCAAACACATGCTCAATACTCTTTCCTGGCATTTTTGTCTCTTGGTATCCATTTATAGAGACACCAGAGACAAGTTGCAAGGAAACACAGTGCAAGCATGTTATTACATTTGCTTGCACTGTGCAGAACAAATACAGGGCTTTTTTCTCATGCTAGAGCTCTTCAGCAGAGCTCTGCGCATGGTCTGCCCTGGAAGAGCATTGAACCAACATGCTCACTTTGAGAGGGAGCGTGTTTGTCATTGGTGATGACAAAACACACCTCCTCTGCCCCGCCCCCTTCTTAGTGGGCCGCTGTGATCAAAAAATTCCCGGGCCAAATTTTTCTCCCAGTCCGGCCCTGGTCATAGATATAGGAGGAGCAGGGTATTATCCGGCTCCTCCCATTTGTACAAAATCTCAGCGGTGGTTCATAATTAGTGTTGAGCGAACCCGAACCGCACTTTTCGGGTTCATATCGAACTTTATGGTTTTTGGACCCCGGACCCGAACACGGACATTTCACTGTATGTCCGTGTTGGAGTTCGGCGATTACATTGTATGTAATGCTATGGGCTTTCTATAAACCGAAATAGAGTCCCCATTCAAAAGAAATTCTTATGAATGGGGACTCTAGCTCGGTTTATAGAAAGCCAATAGTATTACATGTATTCCATAAGCCGAAAGTCTATAAACCGAACAATACAATACAATATACCTTATTGAACCCAACTAGCTCTCTGGGGGCGGACATATTGTTTAGAATCCTGGGTCAGATCTTTCTTCATCTGACCCAACATTCTACACAACATGTCTGCCCCCTGGTAGCACTATACAAGACCAAAGAAAGCCCAATAAAGTACTTTATTTGTATTATTTCATTAACACATTGCTGTATAAAACATCTCGACTAGACACAACCTTTTAATTAAACAGTACATTTTTTGCAGACCGTTGCCTTTTAAAATGAAACAGACTTAATAAAGCAGAGCAAGAAACCAAATAAACAGATACATAATTTGGAGAAGGTGTATATTTGCCCCCTTTTATTAGCCCCCCCCCCAAAAAAAATTAATTAAAAATTGAGTGTTATGTTCTTTTTCCATTTATATATGTTCTGAACTAAAACCCCAGAGCAGATCTTAAATTGATTAAACAGCCTCACTCACACATCGACTGACTGAATGTTTCAATTGCAAAAAAATCTGTCTTGGCAGTTCAATTAAGTACACCGTATACATTGTCACACCGGGAAAATATTACAGCTTTTCCATCGGAATGTGAGCATCCCATCATTTCTCAGCTTAGGCTGTGAACTCAATTCTAGTTGGCGTGATAAATGAAAACCATACATCATAAAGTTGTTTTTGGGCAGTTATTCAGTGACATTACGCTCTCATTCCATGGCAGGTAGAGTATAGTTGGATACTTAAAGGGCCATACCTGCCGGAAAAATATCTATCCTCTTGTTCATGCATATTAATGGTTTAAAACTTTATGTATTTATTAAAAGTGTGTTATTTGTATTCTAAAAATGTAAACAAGGAGCTACCTTGATTGATTAACTGATTTTCACAGAGTTGCATGTAAAAGTTATTTGTTTCCCTCAAATCAATCAGGGGACGGACATGTTGTTTAGAATCATACTTCATTTGACCCAAGATGTCCACCCCCTGATAGAGCTATATGGCACAATAAGATACTGTATTTGTATACTTTCATTAAGAAGCATTTCTGTTTAAAAGCCAGGGCTCATAAGAGCAAACTGACATGAAACTTGTTTAAAAAGCAGTTTGCAGTACTTTCGGACACTGACTGTGCCACGTCCGACCACCCTGAAATCCCTCTCACTCTCTATCCCAAGCCATTTAGCATTATGTACCACAAATGCCTGAAACACCTCTGTCAGGTTATCAAAGAGTATGCTCTCCATGGTTCGTATGGTTATCAGTAGTGGGACAATGTTCTAAGTCTAAGTTCTAGGTCCAGTGACTGTGGAAACCATTGGAATGTTCCTGTTTATTAGATTTCTTTCAGAACTTTGCCCCAGGAATTTCCTTTATACTTAATGCCCAATATTCTTTCGTTGTTTTCTTTCCCAGTTTAGCTGCATTTAGTCATGTGACTAGGGTTGTCAATTCCCAGCCAAGCAATCGTCTCCAAAGACTTAACATTGGCATGGAGCCATTGAATGACGTTCTGCCTGTAAAATACTAGCTAACCCTAAATGTGAAGGCTAAGCAAATTAATTAAAAATATTTGGAAATTTGTTTTAGGGAATTTTTTCAGGAAATCCTAGAATTCAAACTGAAACAGCAACTCTCCGAAGCAAGTGCAAGACATATTCCTGCCTCTAGGGGCACTGCCAATGTCACAAGAGAAGGAAGAAGGTTCCAGCTTGTTCCTTTACTCGTTAATTTCCTCTCGTTGGTACAGTGGGTGGAAATATAACCAACATTAAACATAATATATTTTATGTTTCCAAAATAGCATTGTGGCCTTCAATGTGCAAAGCGAGGAAAGTGCATTTTTTTTTTTTACATTTACAAAAAAGTCCATATTTTTTTAATAGAAAAAATTATTTTTTTTTAGTATTTTGTCGCAGCTCCAGAACGTCTGGAAATTGTACATCTCTAGCTGCACTTTCATTTCTTTGAAATGCAAATACATAGTAATTGTGTCCACTGTGCATTTCGCTATCAGCCATAACACACAGGCTTTTTCATTTACATTGGATCAAGAACAGCTATCGACATGAGTGGTGATATCACATTGCAGTCTGCTGATGATTACTCAACGGAATCGCCAAATATATATATACATAAATAAAATTACGCTCCTATGCTGCCGTACCTCTGCTTGTTTTTATCTGTTAAAGATTGCAGGAAATAATTGGATTAATTTATGTTGTTGCAGACGCTGGGAGTATATTAATTTGGTTTCCAAACGTTGCATCTGAATAGCAAGGAAAAAAATAATGTATTATAAATGCATTGGGAAAGCCGCAGACACCAACAAAGCCATATTGTGTGCATATCCATCGGGGGGTAATGACAAGCAAAGCATTATTATATGCTTGGTAGGTTACACCTCTTCTGAAGAACCCTTTCTCTCAATAAAAGTGCGTTGGGTTCTGTGTCGGCCAGTGGGAAGTTAAATGAGAGGGTAGAATGAACAAACAGGAAGTAGACGTCTTCTGTGCGATAATAATATTGTCTGCAGGATAGACCATTACACAGTAAGTGATTACCGCGGCCTACTTTACAGTACGAGGTCATGTGCTTGATTAAGCAGGATTATTTATTCCAATAACCTTGCACAATGCACCAGTGCATCGGTTTTCACTGGTGTCGCACTTGGGGCTGCTTAGGATAAATGGGACAGACTAGTCCCCAAACTCACTTTGGTGCAAGTTAAAGACTATAACAATACTGCTTGTATAGTGCACAGGCATTCTGCATAAATCACATTTTTAATATTTTATTGAAGGCCTCCCACCAGTGATTGCTCTGCATGTATACTCCAGGTTCAGGAGCACTGACTGTTTTTGTTTCATTTAGTCATTTCCTGTGCTGGTAGAATAGAAAGCACTGTGTGGAATATAGTAACCTGTTGGATGTTCTCCGCGCTGCTTCCTGTCTGCCTGCACTTACCCGCCTCTACAACGCAGATTACCTGACTGAAATTGAATACCAGCTAAGGACAGTACTGACATATGGATTGGCAGAAAAAGGTAACCCATCCAGCCAAGACACAGATAATGTTCAGTGATCTTTAATGCCTATCATCCTCAGCCAGCTGGTATATAAATAAGAGCTAGATGAAATGCTTTGCTGACATGAGTTACATTATGGCATGACAGGGAACTAACTTACTGTTGTATATATTAGGATCTCTAATAATGCAACAAATTGTCTGATGACATCTCTAGAGAAACAGGAAATCCCATTCAAATTCTCATTCATTGCTACTGTAAAAAATAAATAAAAAACGCTAAGAAGCCTGAATCAGAGAAACTGAAAGGGCCTTCCTAAACCTCTGCAAAAGTGCAATTTCATCTAAGTGTCTTTTTTCGTCTGGTGTCGGCTAGTGCTTCTGACCTTCAATTTTCATGGGTGTCTTTGTATGAAGGATCAAACCCCAACAAATTGCAATATAAAAGGATTCCCTAATACCTTTTATCCTTGTCCAATGTGCTGGAACAAACTACTAATAGATAACTGTCAGACTAACCTGTAGGGTACGATAAATATTAATAAAGGTCAATCGATTTTCATTACTGCTCTGGATAGTAACATATTTTGGTCATTGACCAAATGTAACAGACTTGAAAACGAAAGACGATCTCAAAGTACAGTTTTAACCTGGTTTAACATATTATTATATCACAAAGACGCTAGTACCTCTAAAGGTATGGAATCCCATAGTGATAGGTAGTATTTTAATTGCTTTATGTTAAGTCTTTGGAAGCAATATGAAGGCCGTTTTTTTTTTTTTTTTTAAAGAAAAGTGGAATCCCTACATAAATAGGGGGGGCCATGAACACCATGAAAGCTGAGGACTATAAGAACATATTTCTTTGTTCATGTATCTTCTGATGCTAGGGATACAATTTACCACTTTATAGGGGAGCATGTGGTAGCATCAGAGAGGAAAGAAGGTCTCAGTTCCTATCCAGGCGTAAATCTGGATAGGCCTCTCCGACTCCGAGCCTTGAGAGAAGAGCAGGAAGGAATTGGGAGAACGTTGAGAAAAAAAGGTGACCACCTGGACCAGATGATAGATGCCTTTGAAGAAGCCAAACTTTTAAATTCTGAATAGTGCTATGCTTACTGTGTAAAGCTCATTTAATTAATGCTCCGAAAATAAGGTTGGCAAGCGGGCTACTTTTCAAGTTAATCTCTGAGACTAACGCATTGAGGATAATCACAATTCCATAGTTGACGACTTTCTTCTTTGGTGTCCTAGGATAAAAAAGGGGCAGAACCTGAAGGGGTAGAGGTACACTGAGTTGTGTGACCCCCACATTACTGGGTTCCAGGCTACGCGGTACAAATACCAGGTTTCTGGAGCTCATGTAATAAAACTTAGGCTGTGTATGTCTTCTGGACATACTGAGTTAAAACACAATGCCGCCTAGTGCTCTGTGCATGGGCAGTAGTAATGAGGGATAGGATCCAAGATAACGTGACTGTCGCCACAAATTCCAGACCCTTCACTGTTCTGACTTTACCCTTTGAAAATACATTTCCTTTCCAACATACATGAAACCCTGGCAGCGTTGCGTGTGTTGGAAATTGAATACTTGCAGAGCATTCCCGCTGGAGACGGTCGGGGGAATCAGAGTTATTCAGCAGCTCATGCTGAAGATATCATCATCCTCATTAACTGCATACGAAGCCTTGTCACTCCCGAGCTCTATAACCTCTCGTGTTATACTTGGGATAATTATAAATTAGATCTCATCGAGTGTCCATGGGCTAAAAAAAATCACTTCTTAAAAAAAACACTCTGGGCTCTAAGTAATAAAATAATAAATACAGATAAAGCGAGCCTGTCACTTTGACATTTCTTACATTGCATTGGGAGTGTTTCTGTGGGCATTGTTGCCCATTTAACCAGTAGACCATTTGTGAGGTCAGGCACTGATGTTGGATGAGAAGGCCTGGCTCCCAATCTCTGGTCCAGTTCATCCCAAAGGTGTTGGATGGGGTTGAGGTCAGGGTTCTGTGCGGCCAGTCACGTTCTTCCACACCAAACTCATCCAACCATGTCTTTATGGACCTTGCTTTGTGCACTGGGGGGACAGTCATGCTGGAATAGAAAGGGGTCTTCCCCAAACTGATCCCACAACGTTGGAAACATAGCATTGTCCAAACTGTCTTGGTATGCTGAATCATTAAGATTTATATTCACTGGAAGTAAGGAGCATATCAAAACCCCTGAAAAACCGCCTCATACCATTTTCCCTCAAACTTTACAGTTGGCACAATGCGGTCAGGCAGGAATACTACTCCTGGCAGCCACAACACTTTTGTTCATATAGTACTAAATACAGAGTCCAATACTTTTAAAGCCCCTACCCTACCCAGAATAATTCCATTTTCACTTGCCGTTTTTTATATTAATTTTTTTTACTTTATTAATTTTATATTTGTAAAAAAAAAAAAACGCTAATATTTATCTTGCTTTGGGTATCCTAAGTTAATTATTTCCTTTTGATTACATGCTTTTATTTTGCCAATTAATCTTTTTTGATCATCACAGCAGAAGTCACACATTTTTAAACAAATCTACGAAAACACTATCAATCCTCTTAACCAACCCAGCCGCCTACAAGCAAAACAATCCCCACTTCTTTTTTTCCCCTGCTATGTTTTATTCATCCATTGCTTTATTAAATTCTAGGAATGGTGCCAAATATTTCTCAAGTTAATTGGTGCAGGAATATATAAATAGAAACAATGTAGAATAGAGGTATTTAGGAAACTTCACAGAATCGCGTGGGTTGTTTTGGAACCTCTGTGGGTGGTTTGCTGGTGTGGATTGGCTGTGGGTGGTTTGTTGGTCTGGATTGTCTGTGCGTGGTTTGTTGGTTTGGATTGTCTGTCCATGGTATGTTGGTCTGGATTGGCTGTGGGTGGTTTATTGGTCTGGATTGGCTGTGTGTGGTTTGTTGGTCTGGATTGGCTGTGGGTGGTTTGTTGGTCTGGATTGGCTGTGGGTGGTTTGTTGGTCTGGATTGTTGTCTGTGAAAGGTTTGTTGGTTTGGATTGTCTGTGCGATGTTTGTTGGTTTGGATTGGCTGAGGGAGGTTTGTTGGTCTGGATTGGCTAAGGGAGGTTTGTTGGTCTGGATTGGCTGTGAATGGTTTTTTTGTCCTGATTGGCTGTGTGTGGTTTGTTGGTCTGGATTGGCTGTGGGTGGTTTGTTGGTCTGGATTGTCTGTGTGAGGTTTGTTGGTTTGGATTGGCTGAGGGAGGTTTGTTGGTCTGGATTGGCTGAGGCAGGTTTGTTGGTCTGGATTGGCTGTGGGTGGTTTGTTGGTCTTGATTGGCTGTGGGCGGTTTGTTGGTCTGAATAGGCTGTGGGAGGTTTGTTGGTCTGGATTGGCTGTGGGAGGTTTGTTGGTCTGGATTGGCTGTGGGAGGTTTGTTGGTCTGGATTGGCTGTGTGTGGTTTGTTGGTTTGTATTGGCTGTGGGTGCTTTGTTGGTTTGGATTGGCTGTGGGTGGTTTGTTGGTCTGGATTGGCTGTGGGCGCTTTCTTGATTGGCTGTGAAAAGTTTGCTGACAAGTTCTGATTGGTGGGGACAGGTGCTGAGAATGAAGAGGCGTCTATGAAAAAAAGAACTTCCGACTTCTACTGAAGAAGCAGTCGTAATTCTTCAAGCATTGTGGCGCTAGAAAGGAAATCACTCCGTAAAGGTTCCATTTCCTACATTTTTCTGTATGTTTTACAATATAACGTTGAAGTTAATCATCATGGATAGAGGACAAATACACGATATAACCACTTGGTGCTCAGAGATCTAATGGAAGCTATTTGCCCTCGTGCACTTGCTAATGGTGTAATATTTTTGTCCTTTTGATCACCATCAAATGTAAGGTCTCATTGGACGTTAGCATATTACTGTATGTCTTCTTTCATCATTAGAAGAAATGCCCAGAAGGAAAACTCGTTTCGCCTACACTGGGGGGGGAAAGAAAAAGCACAATTAATATTTAATGTTTTGACTTCCTGAAAACCCGTTTTGTTTAATTTTTCTTTATGATTATTTAGAGCCTTGGTGTCTTTGATGTACAGAGTCCTCGAGAAACTATTTCTTATAATTCGTTATGGTGCTTGACTCTCAAGAGCAGATGATAGAGGAGCGAAACACACTCCACTCCGTGATGGGAAATGCTCTTGGAGATATATTTAGATTAGGCTTGTCAAAACAAGAAATTGTACACATACGTTATGCAAATGAACAGAAACTCAAACGAAACATTTATACCAAGCAAAATAGTATGAAATGACACTACCCAGCTGAAATCTCACAATGTCGTCCCCCATGTTCTAAGGCTGTTGCATTTTATAGATTATTTAGATACAAATATTGAAATAATGGCCCTGTCTCATTTCTGGCCTGTTTCTTGAGAAAAATGACATAAGCTTGTTTAAAATAATCATTATAACTGATAAATAGTATTGTCCTCTAATCAAGAAATACAGGATGAGCATCCCTTGTCCACAATGCTTGGGCGCAGAAATATTTCTGATAATGGATCCATTTCATCAATAAGATATATTAAAGCCTCTCTGGACTCCTGAAATACAGTAATATCAATGTAAATAATGTATAGAGTAAATAAATCACTGTTACTGTGATGTAGCTGTGATGTGAGGCATCGTTGGGAACCTGCTGTTGCCGTGTCAGGTCTGCACACGTGTCATTGTATGACCCTTAGCAGGTGTGGGGAAATCCAAGCATGCATTGAAAGGCTATATCACAGGTTAAGGGGGCTGGACACCCAATACACTAGTGTGTGTAGGTGTGTGTGGGATAGTGGATAATTTTGGATAATGGATTTCTGGATAAGGGTTACTCAACTTGTAGTCAAATTGGCTGTGTTTATCATTTAAAGATGCGCAGGTCACCATCTTGGAATTACACTACAATTCTTCTATCCCCGAGTCTCCAGCTGGACATGGCCAATTAGAAAAATTAATTTTAAAAAAGTCTTAGTTTTGCAAAGAAAACATCTCCTTTGAAGGCTTTGACCTAGGGATTGAGTGTCCCATGATGAGATCTCATCTGGGGGCAAATACATTGCCTGGTGTCACCAGTGGGATTCCTTAGAGAATGACACGTGCCTCTATTGAGACGGGGGACTCGGGTCATATTAACCTCAGGCTTGAAGTTCTGAGCATACAGCTGTACACAGGAATGGGAGGGGAAATGATGCAAATTGACAAGGTAATAACCATGGCAACCTGTGATAACTGAGCAGCACCCAGTCCTCTCGGGCCTCAAACTAGAGAGATAATCATAGATACAGAGAAGATTGAACCAGGTACTCTAGAAAAAAAGAATATATGTATAAAAGATACTTATCTAGGGTATCATTCAATATGGGGCAGTAGTGTTGCTTTAAACCATTAATACAGTGTGCAGGGTGATTTTACACTCACATTTATTGGAGCAGATTACTGCTCAATGTAACAGCTCATTCAGTTGAGCTTTTTGGTGTCTGTAACCCTTCTCTCCTCCTCCCAGTTGTTCCCAAATTATAGGATGAAAGAAGAAGGTTTGCAGCTAAAAGAGTGAACAGTATTTAATGTTACAAACAGCATAAAACTCTTACATTAATCTTACAGCTGTGATCATCACTGCCAGAGTCCTCAAGTTCAAATGCCTTCTCTGCCGGGTTCAACGATCGTGTGTGGCAGAGGTAACAGGTGATGGTCCAGTTAGTCCTCATAATATCCCCCACAACGCGTTTCGCCAGGGATCTGGCTTCATCAAGGTTCAGGGATAGTGTGACGATTCAGTCTTTCATTATCCTTCAGCATCTACCAAGGGTGATCCCAAAAGGCTTCCTCCTATGTGAGTTCTACAAGTCCTATGTGTTTAGCTGTGATGACATCATCGGTACAGAGGAAGGGAGACTGTGACAGATCCATCTGTATAACCTGGGATCGCTGGTTCGTCTGTTTTACCGTTTTTCGTGGAATTACTCATTCGTATGCCTCTGTTCATATATTTTGCCGAACAAAACTACCGAACGGACGGCCACCCAGAAGGGAAGTGTGCTGCTGGTTAACCTCTTGATCCCAATTAGAACGTTGTGGTAAACCGCAGACACTTCTCAATTAAAACCGAATACAGGGTGGTCGTCGTTCGTATGTCGACCACGAGGCGGCGGCCATTTCAAACCATGCGAAAGACTGTAATGGACTTGGACTCCCTGGCGATTGAACTATGCGCTATTCGCCAATAATATGCACTCAGATCCAGGCTATCTGGGGATATGTGATACGAATGGGAAATGTTCGACAATTATAAAGTTATGTATTTTTATGTGTTTTTTGTGTTGAAATTAAAATGGCAATTCGCCTCTGTCCTGGAGATAATTGAATTACTTCCCAATTATCTCCAGGGCAGGGGGGAGGAAATCATAATGCATGCTGGGAATAATCTGTGTCTGTGGGTCCTAAATTGGCTTATGTCTGTCTATTGTTACAGTCTCCCATTGGGTCCCCTAGGGAAGTGTCCACCAAGTGGGAGACCTGAATAAATACGGGTGGGTAGCCCACAGTAAAAGCAGCTCATGTTTTACCCTCAACACAGAGCGTGGTCTCGTTATTGGGGGGGGGGGGGGGGCGAGATCTACTACACGGCGGTTTGTGCATCTGATGCTGAGGGTACCGTAACAGAGACTATATGTCTATGCAGTTTGTTATGTTGGGGTATAGTTTTCCATGGCTGCCACTGATGTTCCCTGTTCCTAAGGGACTGACTCTTTGCCGTGGGACCACCTAGTGTGGAGGGTTTGTCCATCATATTTCAAAATCAGCATTTAACCCTCTGTTTTTCATTTGAAATATCCACTGCATTTTCCAATTGGCCCAACACTCTGTATCCATCTCCCCCTCTCTCAGATTTATTAAAGGGACTGTATCACCCGAGCAGACCCTAATTTGCAAATGAACTGCTTGTCAATGGGAAATGTGTCATTTGCATACCGTGCCGCAGGTGATGTCATAAGCAGGAGACTCCGCAGACGCAATTAAAACACATTTCTCTCCTAATCTAGGCATTTGATTGCACTTTTGCTAACACAATGTATAGATCATTTTCAATCAATTTGTATGTTCTACATTCACAGTAAATACAATGTTTATCTGATCCAGTCTTTTACGGCTAGCAATTTCCATAAAGTTATTGGAATTGCTGCAGAGTTTTGGGAAGTGTTTTGTTTCCTGATTTTGTTTCCTTTATATTATTGTAGATCTCTTTTATCCGAACCTTTAATAACTTTGTGGTTCTCCCTATATACTGCAAGCCGCAAGGGCGCTGCACTGAATAGGTTACATGGCAGAAGTTACACGTTAATAAGCTCAAACAGCAGTACTGTGTCAAGAAACCCTCACTTTTTCCAATGATAGACGAGATGGGATGTGAAGTATCAAACTTATGACATCACCTGTGGCACGGTATGCAAATGACACATTTCTCACTGAGAACCAGTTCATTTGCATATCAAAACACCGGTGATGTCATAAGCAGGGGACCCCAAGTCTGTATAGAGTTGATTAAACTAGTGGGTAAGGCAGTGTGAGCGACTCTCAAAACACATTTCTAATTAGTGCAAAAAAAAAAGTGAAATGTAACGAATGTAGCCATACAATCAATTTAATTGCAATAATATATAATATTCAGGTAATAAGTATCATTTTTAGCTAAATGGATAATAGAAAAACCACAACGTGTTTGATAAGAAGGTGATTCTCACATCAAGCTTTGAAGCAAATACTTATAGTGGGCAGACTAGATGGACTGAATGGTTCTTATTCTATGTTTATATAGTATGTCTTTTAATCTACCCCATAATCCTCACTTCATCAGTTGTTTTGTGGCATGTTCTACACATTTATATCCAAACTATTAGAATAACGTCTGTACTTTTTTGCAGAAATTCTCACCGTTTTCCCTTTTTCACAATAACATTTTGATTTGATAACGTCACATCCTACCTTGTCTTACACCTGGAAATGCCAGGTATTTGTGCTAAAAAGTTTGTCTTGTTTTTGGTGTTTAACTTGGCTGCTGTTTTTGGAGATTTAGCTTGAGGTTAGGTGCTCCCCCCCAAAAATTTTTTTGCTTCTCTGTTAGGACAGGTATGAAAGACTCACCCCGCCTCTAGATGTTCCCTTGTTTATGAATAATATTTCATAATTTCCGCTTCTTGCAGTTGCAGACTAGGATAATTGACAGTGATTGATTATCTCGCTCTTTCTGTTTATATGTTAGTAACTTCGCTCTATCCGGCTTGTACACCTTTTCACTTTCTGCTTCCTTTATTTCTAGATTGTAATCTTTCTCCAATAAGTGGTCTCTGGGTGGGTTTGATTCCTCTTTACACACTTGGTTATCAGAACTGTTTTGGCGTACGGCCTGGCTCCTGGATTCCTATCTAGCCAGGGTAGTGCTCCCCATCTTTAAATATAAAACTGCTGACACCCACCTTTTTGAAATATGTTTTTATTGTAAAACCTCTGATTTTGAAATATGCCACTTTCTGTAAATAGACTTTTAGGGGATCTCTAAGGAATTCTGACAGTCATAATACTATATTTCACATTTCTGAAGAATTTTATTATGAATAATATACCATGTTTTATATGTTTTATGTATTTAACACTCCACACGGCAAAGAGTCAGTCCCTGATTAACTGGAAGCATCAGCGGCAACCACTGGAAACTAAGCCCCAACAGAACAAACTACATATACAAGAGGTAGGAGAAGTTATGTGCCCTTCCTTCCTCCTGGTGATGTCATCAGAGGTGTGACACGTGTGATGTCGAAGAAACAGGACTTGCAGAACTCTCGTAGGGGGAAGCCTCACCAGATCATGCTTGGTTAACCCAGAAGACCCAGAAATGCAAGAGATATGTAATGACTATCCCTGAACCTTGATGAAGCCAGATCCCTGGCGAAACGCGTTGTGGGGGATATTATGAGGACTAACTGGACCATCACCTGTTACCTCTGGCACACATGCTTGTTGAACCCGGCAGAGAAGGCGTTTGAACTTGAGGACTCTGGCAGTGATGATCACAGCTGGAAGATTACTGTAAGATGTTTATGCTGTTTGTAACATTAAATACTGTTCACTCTTTTTTAAATGCAAACCTTCTTCTTTCATCCTATTATTTGGTAACAACTGGGAGGGGGAGAGAATGATTACAGACACCTAAAAGGGTGAATGAGCTGTTACATTGAGCAGTAATGTGCTCTAATAAATGTGAGTGTAAAATCACCCTGCACACTGTATTAATGGTTTAAAGCAACAATACTGCCCCATATGTGTCTTCTTATGCACAAAGGGCAGACTGCTCCACACACATATTGAATTATACCCTACATTAGTGTGTTTTATCCATTGTGGTTTTCTAGTGCACCTGGTTCACTCTTCTTTGAGTCAATGATGCAAATTGCCCACTGTGTCCAAGGAGAATTGACAATCAATACAAGTTTTATTTTAAATAGAAAAATAAACAAACAAGCAAAAACACTTTCTGAACAAATCTACAAATGATTAACAAACAGAACAGTCAACTGAAGGATAACTCCCGATGACAGACCCAAACAACAATCACTAATTGGGAAGTCGATGGAATTGTCATCGTATTGTATTGTTTATACCAATTGCAATATGCACATTCATGTTTTTTTCCTCCCCATCACTTGATTCTTATTCATAGCCGTTAGCTACATTTGTGTCCTGCCATTTTATAGTAACTTTTTTTATTTATTTTTTTACAAAACAATAGATCTGTCATTGCTTGATATACTAAAGAAATAAAAATCCACGCGCCATAACAACACAGTTGTAGGGTCATAAATTGAACCATTGGTAAGTCAACTTTGGGAAGGAGCACAAACATCCATCATCGGTGTGGGGGTGGGGGGGATAAGGGGTCAGATCCATTATGTTTTACTGTATTTTATTTAGATATACTGATTGCTTAGGCATCTGATATTTTATTTGTCACATTACATTGTAGCACAATGCAATTCTTTACACGGGTGCGTGTGCATATATTAAGGGAACATTGTATGCTGGAAAGATCGGAAAGGTTGTAAAACTAACAAATTAAAATGCACTGTGCAGAAAAGGAGTTCTGGAGATCAGAGCTGTCACAGGTTGTAGAACTTCACCTTGAATATTGCAATTTTTTTTCCGGCTCCTGTCTGAAGTGTTGGAAGAGAGAAAACCAATTACTTCATTTCTATTCTTTTTTTTTTTTTTTAAGGCAAACACATAATTCGTAAACATGGTTTTGCAAATGTATAAATCTCAAATTTAATTTGCTAACTTAAAAAAAATAAATAAAAAAAAAATACGCTGGGATTTTGAAGCGATGATATAGCCACATAATGCACGGTTTCAATGCAATGGGTAAGCTCGGTGGAATTTGCGCGTACGATCTGAACAGCTGCTAAATTGAGATCTACTTCGATGCCAGAATAACTCTAAGCTGGGTGTGCTCAGGAAGAAAGACGTTAGAGATTTTTAAATCGGATTTGTGGAGTGGTTTAAGAAAGAGATGGGCAAGTGGAAATTAAATAAACAAAAATGGCATTCTCGACCGCTCTCTTTTGACAATGTTGTGCAGACATCCCCCCCGCTGCCCGATTCTCCTGGTGGCTAGCGGGGCAGGCGGAGGATGTCTGCACGATACGCGCAGACATCCCCCGCTGCTGCTCGGCACTTCCACTGGGACTTTTATGATGAAGCCGGAACATCATCGCGCAGACATCCCCTGGCCGTTAGAGAGGGGGATCCAGGTCCCCTGCAGCTCTGCGGGGGACCTGGATCCATGTCTTACAGTCTGACCTCAATTTGAGGTCAGATTATAAGACGACCTCGAATATAAGATTCGTCTTATATTCGAGCAAATACGTAATGGACCACTCTGATGTAAAATCTACATTGTTTAATGTATAGTAAACTTTGATAAATAGGTACACATATACACATTTCTATAACAAAGAGACATGTATTAAAGTTAGAATAGCTTAAATGTGTTTAAAATTGGTTTGCAGCTTCTGATGATCCTCACACAAAGCTTGAAAACAAGTTTTTCATCTCACAAGGGCCCTGTAGAGGTCAGGAACGTCACAATTCGTCAAGTAGACAGACAGCTGTATGCATGGAATGTTTCAGAGACAGGCAGTGGGTGGAGTTATGGTCTGATCTATTCAGATTAACAAGGAAGAATGACCTGATTGATGCCAAGTTAAAAAAGGTAAGAGCTTTTCAGATGAACAGCAAGAAAAATGTGATGGTTGCTAAGTTAAAGATAAGAAAATGGTGGAAAAAAATATTTGCTTTGCGAGGACCTTTATAAACCAACTGATCCCAACTAGCTGGTGACCATCTTGGTCTTGGAACCTGGTGAGACACACTGAGGATTTAGTAATATATTGATTGTTATAATTTGTAATAAATATTTTTTCATTATTACTTTATGTGCCTATGGTATGTGTTTTTTTTTTTATATATATATTTTTACATATTTGTATGTGAATAAAAGATATATCTTTATTAATACATGATTGTGTTGGTAATTCTTTCCACTGTTTACATGTTGTCTGTATTTTTGCCACGAGATCTTTAATCTTTTGAAGTGTAAAACACAAGATATAATTGTTCTAAATATGGTCTGGGGATTACCCGAAGTCGCTAGATTGATTCATTAATATACATACTCGTTAATATATGTTGGTAAGTGATGTCCTGGTTGTGCTATCTGGGTGATGGGGCATGTCTAGGTTGTGCAATGTGGGTGCTGGGCATGCCCTGGATGTGCAATGTGGGTGATGGGGCATGCCTTTGGTGTGCAATGTGAGTGCTGGGGCATGTCCTGGGTGTGCAATGTGGGTGATGGGGCATGTCCTGGATTTGCAATGTGGGTGATGGGGAGGGCTCTTGGGTGTGCAATGTAGGTGCTGGGGGGTGTTCTGGGTGTGCAATGCGGGTGCTGTGGGGTGTTCTAGGTGTGCAATGCGGGTGCTGTGGGGTGTTCTGGGTGTGCAATGCGGGTGCTGTGGGGTGTTCTGGGTGTGCAATGCGGGTGCTGTGGGTTGTTCTGGGTGTGCAATGTGGGGTGTTCTGGGTGTGCAATGTGGGTGCTGGGGGGTGTTCTGGGTGTGTAATGTGGGTGCTGGGGGGTGTTCTGGGTGTGTAATGCGGGTGCTGGGGGGTGTTCTGGGTGTACAATGTGGTTGCTGGGGGGTGTTATGGGTGTGCAATGTGGTTGCTGGGGGGTTTCCTTGGTGTGTAATGTGGCTGATGGGGGGTGTTCTGGGTTGTGTAATGTGGCTGATGGGGGGTGTTCTTGGCATGCAATGTGGCTAATGGGTGGTTTCCTGGGTGTGTAATGTGGGTGCTGGGCATGTCCGGAGCATGCAATGTGGGTTCTGGGGGTGTCCTGGGTGTGCAATGTGGGTGCTGGGGGGTGTTCTGGGAGTGCAATGTGGGTGCTGGGGGGTTTCCTGGGTGTGCAATGTGGCTGATGGGGGGTTTCCTGGGTGTGTAATGTGGCTGATGGGGGGTGTTCTGGGTGTGCAATGTGGCTGATGGGGGGTGTTCTGGGTGTGCAATGTGGCTGATGGGGGTGTCCTGGGTGTGCAATGTGACTGATGGGGGTGTCCTGGGTGTGCAATGTGGGTGCTGGGGGTGTCCTGGGTGTGCAATGTGGGTGCTGGGGGGTGTTCTGGGTGTGTAATGTGGGTGCTGGGGGGTGTTCTGGGTGTGTAATGTGGGTGCTGGGGGGTGTTCTCGGTGTTCAATGCGGGTGCTGGGGGGTGTTCTGGGTGTACAATGTGGTTGCTGGAGGGTGTTATGGGTGTGCAATGTGGTTGCTGGGGGGTTTCCTGGGTGTGCAATGTGGCTGATGGGTGGTTTCCTGGGTGTGTAATGTGGGTGCTGGGGGGTGTTCTGGGTGTGCAATGTGGTTGCTGGGGGGTGTTCTGGGAGTGCAATGTGGTTGCTGGGGGTGTCCTGGGTGTGCAATGTGGGTGCTGGGGGTGTCCTGGGTATGCAATGTGGTTGCTGGGGGGTGTTCTGGGTGTGCAATGTGGCTGATGGGGGGTTTCCTGGGTGTGTAATGTGGCTGATGGGCATGTCTGGAGCGTGCAATGTGGGTGGTGATGGGAATGCCTGAGTTTGGTTGTGCCTTATGTGTGACCTTATGTGTGATCACTGGATGAACGGCTGTTCCATACAGGGTAAAGGTTTCTCTTTTGTTTATTTTTCATTCTGAGATTTTCACGCTACACTATGAGCTACTGTGTGAATTGTTTTAATCTTTGGAGTATTGTTTAAAGTGAAGAAAGCTGCTGCCGGGAAACATCCATTTTATCCACTTTGGTTCTAGATGTCCACAACAAGTTTATCTATTTATACATTCTGCAGCCTTCTTAAGGCTTTATTTCCAAATTACAAAGAAACAAGTAAATGACAGATACTCTCTACACCCAACACCCTGTCCCAGCTAATAACACTTTGAAATATGACTTGCGTTTGATATATCAGTCAGGTTCATCTGCCACTTGATAAGGGGACCGGGAAATACACTGAGTCCATTACAGTGGAGAGAAGCTTCCAAAGAAAAGCTTGCTCTAATGACAGGAAGACTTATAATGAGGTCAGTTTATCAATACAGGCTTAAAACGCGCTGGCACACAATAATGCCAACCAATTTAGTGTTGATGAACTTTTAGTGCGCAAGATAGATTTAGCAATTGGCTAAAAACATTTCTGTGTTTCCATTTTTTTAATAGCGCGTTTTATGGGCTTTCATGATAAAACATTTAGAAGCCAAGTCATTTGGCCCGGTTTCCCCATTAATAGTTTCATTTCTCCAGAGTGGTGGAACTTGGATTTTGAGAAGGTTTCAAAATATCACGGTAATATAACTTGTGCGATTGCAATGTAATCAGTACACAAAACATTACTTATTTCCTCCCATTCCTGCAGGAGATGGGGATGATGCAATATGCCCACGGTGCTCAACTGAGAATAGCAGAGGTTTTTTTTTTTTTTTTAAGACATTTATTGATCAGTTTTAATTAAAACAAAAACAGCCAAATTTTAATCAACACAATTGTTTTTTTTAAACTTTTGCTTCAAAAACAGAAGCAAAAATGTAAAACGTTTGTGCCAGAACTCTGTAGTAAGCCCGACCTGTATCCTTTCAGATACACAGGGGGTTTACTTTGAGCTCTGCCTCTTAACTGAGGCGGCACTCGTCTGAAGCTGGGGCTGCCTCTCTCTCTATGCTGGCGCAGAAAGATTTGAATTTGTAACGTGCCACCAACAAAAGGGGATGCTATGGAATCATCATGGCTGCCAGCCAGAGAATAAAATGGAATGTACTTTAAAAAGTATATGCTCACTCGTATGTTCATGTGCGCTTCTATCTTAGAAGCAAGCA
The DNA here is from genome assembly GCA_036172795.1 of Pelodytes ibericus. Classification (NCBI taxonomy): domain Eukaryota; kingdom Metazoa; phylum Chordata; class Amphibia; order Anura; family Pelodytidae; genus Pelodytes; species Pelodytes ibericus. The sequence continues at coordinate 13,929,808 of CM069862.1, forward strand.
CAGGTTTAAAAAATAGCGTAGTGGCTCTTTAAGCCTTAAAGTGCTATGTGATGGTATAAAGGACGTCTAGGCGACACAGTGACATTAAAGGGAAACTCCAGCTACCAAATGTAGCCATTAGCATCAGGCATCAATATGTATGACGATTTCACATAGAAATCCATCCCCACTGCCTGCCACGTGGAAAGTAAGACTGGCATTGCATGGCACCAATCCAGCTTGCTCAGTCCTTACGAGAATTACACACTGCCTGTGACATTCTAGTTACAGGAGCAGGGACTCTTCTCTGGAAGTTTGTTTTTGTTTTGTCACTTAATAAGTATTATGTTTCTAGATATTTGTCCTGTTTGAGTGGGGATTCCCTAATGTTTGTGTGTGTGTGTGTGTGTTTTTAACCCTTCCTGCACTGAAGAGCGCAGGGAATTGTCGCTCACTTTCAGGCACGAGAAGTCCTAATACTTCTAATGTCCTGTATTACTGCAGTTGTGATTTCATCTTCCTTTCGCTATGATTGGCTGGGGAAAAAACAAGACCGTCTTAAAACAAAAATCTTCAGAACTTCTGGGCTGCAAAGTTTCAGTTTATGACTAGTGTATCTGCAAAAAATATATATATAATGAACTGTGCACTTTAAACCTATTATTATTAGTTTTAAAAACATTTTAAAGAAAGAGTGCAGCTCGGTAACTATAATTTTGCCTTACATTTTTGCCACAAGAATCTTGATACAAAGCCCTCCTAAATGATTTGCCTTCAGAGGGGATAATATAGGTAATATACATGCATAGTTGCCAACATCGGCCATGTTTCCAGGGACACGTATGTTCAATAAATTAATCATTGCAGGTCCTTTGACATCTCCACCCTGATTAATTAAGTGGATTGTATCTGTGCGTATATCCATCCTACATACTGCCGGGCTGCACTTTGCATGCTCTTTCTGCAGCATGTGGAACAAATAAGTGTCCCTGGAAACATGGCCGATGTTGGCAACTATGTATTTGACACTGCATCCTGTCTCCTTACTGGGAAGGGTTGTCCTATAAACACAGATCATTCGTTAGTAATCCTACCCATCGTTTGTGAACACTGCTTAGTTGACCGAGCCCCCTGTAACACTGCCAGCTGATCTGCCAGAGGCTGGTGTACCAGGCAGCGTTCAGAGATTCCCAGTAACAGCATCATTATTGAATTATCTCAGATCACTTCAGCAATTGGACATCTGTTTGCAGACAGATTTACAGCTGGGACTTTGGTGCACACCTTGGCTGGAAATATTGATTGCCGAGAACATTTTGATGAAAGTAATGGGCTTAATAGCAAGGGGCTAAGGAATGAGACGCTGAAGCTGCTTAATTACACAGCCGAGATGGAAAGAAAAAAAAAACTTAGTTAAAGGCTTGTTCTTTCAAAAGTTTGCATTAACCCTTTCCAGTGAACTATCAGGAATTGGAATGGTAAAATAGTGTATCATTCAGCCTCTGCATTAACATACAGTGGCCCCCCATATTGCATATTAGACAGGTTTGCTATATGACAGTTTAGCTACGATTATGGCCCAGTTACAGCTGTAAACCACTGTGCCCCAGTGCGTAAAGTGACATAGTTCCCCTCACTTCACCAGTCAACACGTCACCATATGAAACCAATGTGCAAAACATCACCATAGGAAAGTGCCATACGATACATCCCCCACTTTCCACAGTGCCACGTTTGCCAAGAGCTGTAAACCACTGGGCCCTAGTGCGTAAAGTGACCTTAGTCCACATTAATCTACCAGCCAACACATCACCATATGAAACCAATGTGCAAAACATCACCATAGGAAAGTGCCATACGATACATCCCCCACTTTCCACAGTGCCACGTTTGGCAAGAGCTGTAAACCACTGGGCCCCAGTGCGTAAAGTGACCTTAGTTCACATTAATCTACCAGCCAACACATCACCAAAAATCGGACCTAATTGGATCATTACAGAAAGACCAGGAGTTCTGGCATGGTGCGACTTTGTTCAGTGTAACCAGCGTCAGTTATATTTAGACTGTCAGATCCAGGACTGTCCTAGAAAACCCGTGAATGTTGTCAACTGCGCGTGTGCCGTTTGATCGCCCACTTCCTCTAACACTTACAGCTTGTTTGTACAGAAATCACACCACTGGTTCCAGTGCTATTTCTATGTTCTGATTGTGGTTTGATAATAAAACTATCTAGGATGGAGAATTTGGTCTAAAATTATTACTTTATGGGAAAATGTACGAAACAGGCGCGGATGCTCCATATGGGCTACAGTGAGGGAAAAAAGTATTTGATCCCCTGCTGATTTTTGAATGTTTGCCCACTGACAAAGAAATGATAAATCTATCATTTTAATGGTAGGTGTATTTTAACAGTGAGAGACAGAATAACAAAAAAAAAAACCCAGAAAAACGCATGTCAAAAAAGTTATACATTGATTTGCATGTCAATAAGTGAAATAAGTATTTGATCCCCTATCAGTCAGCAAGATTTCTGGCTCCCAGGTGTCTTTTATACAGGTAACAGCTGAGATAAAGGGAGTGCTGCTAATCTCAGCTTGTTATCTGTATTAAAGACACTGGTCCACAGAAGCAATCAGTCAATCAATGAGATTCCAAACTCTCCACCATGGCCAAGACCAAAGAGCTGTCTTTATGCTTTGGGGGTGTTTTTCTGCTAAGGGGGCAGGACAACATGCACCGCATAAATGGGACGATGGACGGGGCCATGTACCGCTAAATCTTGGGTGAGAACCTCCGTCTCTCAGCCTGGGCATTGAAAATGGGTCGCGGATGGGTATTACAGCATGACTGACCCAAAACAAACAGCCAAGGCAACAAAGGAGTGGCTCAAGAAGAAGCACATTGAGGTCCTGGAGTGGCCTAGCCAGTGTCCAGACCTTAATCCCATAGAAAATCTGTGGAGGGAGCTGAAGGTTCGAGATGCCAAACGATAGCCTCGAAAACCTTAATGACTCGGAGAGGATCTGCAAAGAGGAGTGGGACAAAATCCCTCTTGAGATGTCTGCAAACCTGGTGGCCAACTACAAGAAACATCTGACCTCTGTGATTGCCAACAAGGGTTATGCCACCAAGTCGAAGGGATCAAATACGTATTTCCCTCATTGACATGCAAATCAATTTATAACTTTTTGGACATTGGATATAACTTGTTTTTATGGATTTTGTTATTCTGTCTCTCACTGTTAAAATACACCTACTATTTAAATTATAGACTCATCATTTCTTTGTCAGTGGGCAAACGTTCAAAATCAGCAGGGGATCAGATACTTTTTTCCCCTCACTGTAGGTGAGCAGCCGAGCTGTGTATTTCTGGGGTCTGTGTGCTCCGAACAGAGAGCCCACAAACCTTGGAAATACATCCAGGAGACAGAGGGTAGCGAATTCGGCAGCAGCGTCACTCACTCTGTTACCAATTCAACAAGCACTAAAAGTATCCGAAAATTTGAATGACTCTGCTGCCGAATTCGTAGCTGTCATCGGCCCCTCGGACGTATCTCGTGTGTTTTCAGGGGGTTTGTGTGCTGTCTGTTCGCAGCACACAAACCTCCGGAAATACACGCGATATAAAGTGCCCCTGAGTGACAGGCGCGCTCTGGACTGGCAGCACTCCTGCCCCTCAGAGGCACGATACGCCCCTGGTATGAGCACTAATACATGTACTATAGTGGGTAGAGTCGGACACCCAGCCATCAGGCTGATTAAAAAAAAAAATGAGGCCAAAGTTAAAGAGACTGTATTACCCCAAAAATTGGCTTATACTGTGAATGTAAAGAATAAACAAGGAATGAAAATGACCAATATATTGAGTTAACAAAACTTTAATTACACAATGTTTATATAAAAAGAGAACAAATGCAATATGTACAATGATAAATGGTAATACGATCAAAGATACGGAGAAATTGGCGTGAATGCGACACACGAGCCCTGACGCGTTTAGCCGTCGGACTCCCTCAGCGGGTCTGTGGCTTTAAATTATCTGCGGTTGTAGATTGCAGGTGGTGAATAAAAGATTTTAATATTTCTTGGCGGGAAGGGAACATAGATAATACAATTCAGACTTATCTGGATAACGCCTAAAAAAGGGAAGGGGGCCAGAGATTTTTCCTTGTCTAGTCAGAAAATGTTTTCTCTTTTGAAAGTGCTCAGAGGCTTTAATATTTCTTATTGGTGAAAATTATCTGTTGTTATCTGAAATGTTCTGTTATCCTGGGCCCAGGCAGTGATACTCAGATTATATAACATGTTATATTTTGCAGAATCTCTGAGTATTTGTATTCGTGGAATTCATTATCCCATGCAGTTCATTAAATTAGGAGACTTTGTTAGTCCTGTTGTCTATTCTTCCTGCCCACAGGTCATAATGACCCCAAGTAACCAATGTCTCCCGCTAGCATGTCGGACAGATCCTGCTTTCATGTTTTACACCCTCATTTCTGCATCTAATTGCTTTGATCTCTACTTCCACTGACTGTGAACAGTCTTTTTTTTCTTTGTTTCCGTTGGTTAAACCCTGTCACCACTCTTGTATCCTCACTCATCTTCCGACTAACCTTGTTTGCTGCCTGCCCTGATCTTTGCCTAGTTTGGCTCCTCGTTTGCTGGCCTGCAGCATACAATCCCAGCTTTCTAGCCTGCTGTTGGGAAGATGTGTATCGCACACAGGGCCGGCCTTAAGTGTTCCGGCGCCCTGTGCGGGCTTCCCCTGTGGCACCCCCCCCGTCTCTTTCGCCCCCCTATGTTTGTGTCTCTCTCCCTTCCCATGTTTGTCCCTTTCCTCTTCCTTGGCATGTCTGTCTGTCTCTCTCTCTCCCTCTGTTCTGTCTCTTTCCCCCCGTTCCCTATTCTGTCTCTCTCCCCCCGTCCCCTGTTCTGTCTCTCTCCCCCCCGTCCCCTGTTCTGTCTCTCTCCCCCCGTCCCCTGTTCTGTCTCTCTCCCCGTCCCCTGTTCAGTCTCTCTCTCTCCCCCAGTTCAGTCTCTACCCCCTGCCCATTTTCTGTCTGTCTCTCTCCCACCCCTCCCCTGTTCTGTCTCTCCCCCTCCCTCCCCTGTTCTGTCTCTCCCCCCTCCCCCTGTTCTCTCTCTCCCCCCTCTCCCTGTTCTCTCTCTCTCTCCCCCTCCCCCTGTTCTGTCTCTCCCCCCTGCCCCTGTTCTGTCTCTCCCCCCTGCCCCTGTTCTGTCTCTCCCCCTCCCCCTGTTCTCTCTCTCTCCCCCCTCCCCCTGTTCTGTCTCTCCCCCCTCCCCCCTGTTCTGTCTGTCTCTCTCTCTCCCCTAACCCCTGTTCTGTCTGTCTCTCTGTCTCCCCTAACCCCTGTTCTGTCTGTCTCTCTCTCCCCTCCCCCTGTTCTGTCTCTCTCTCCCCTAACCCCTGTTCTGTCTGTCTCTCTCTCCCCTCCCCCTGTTCTGTCTCTCTCTCCCCTAACCCCTGTTCTGTCTGTCTCTCTCCCCCCTAACCCCTGTTCTGTCTCTCTCCCCCCTCCCCTACCTTTGCCTGAAAAAGTGGATCCAGGGAGGGGGCGGAGCTAACCGGCACAGCGGTGTAGCCCCGCCCCCACCCCGGGAAGCAGAGTAGAGTCTGCATTACGGGGAGCCATGGGCAGCAAGAGAAGGTGCTGCTCGGCTCCCCATGCTTAATGCAGGATCCCCATGCTTAATGCAGGCTCCATGCTTAATGCAGGCTCCCCATGCTTAATGCAGGCTCCATGCTTAATGCAGGCTCCATGCTTAATGCAGGCTCCATGCTTAATGCAGGCTCCATGCTTAATGCAGGCTCTCCATGCTTAATGCAGGCTCCATGCTTAATGCAGGCTCTCCATGCTTAATGCAGGCTCCATGCTTAATGCAGGCTCCATGCTTAATGCAGGCTCCATGCTTAATGCAGGCTCCCCATGCTTAATGCAGGCTCCCCATGCTTAATGCAGGCTCTCCATGCTTAATGCAGGCTCCATGCTTAATGCAGGCTCCCCATGCTTAATGCAGGCTCCCCATGCTTAATGCAGGCTCCCCATGCTTAATGCAGGCTCTCCATGCTTAATGCAGGCTCCCCATGCTTAATGCAGGCTCCATGCTTAATGCAGGCTCCCCATGCTTAATGCAGGCTCCATGCTTAATGCAGGCTCCCCATGCTTAATGCAGGCTCCCCATGCTTAATGCAGGCTCTCCATGCTTAATGCAGGCTCCATGCTTAATGCAGGCTCCATGCTTAATGCAGGCTCCCCATGCTTAATGCAGGCTCCCCATGCTTAATGCAGGCTCCATGCTTAATGCAGGCTCCCCATGCTTAATGCAGGCATGGGGAGCCGAGCAGCACTATCTCATGCTGCCCGGGGCTCCCTGTGAAGCAGACTCTGCTCTGCTTCCCGGGGTGGGGGCGGAGCTACACCGCTCAGCCGGTTAGCTCCACCCCCTCCCTGGACCCAGCAGAGCATGCCGAGCAGAGGGCTGGTGAGGGGGGATCTTTTGATCTCCCCCAGCCAGTGCCTCTACCGGCATTTACTTTTTTTTGTTTACTTTTTTTTTTTTTCTATCTACCGGCCGGGCGGGCGCCCCCTGGGGTGTTGCGCCCTGTGCGCTCGCACAGGTCGCACACCCCTAAGGCCGGCCCTGATCACAGTGCGTGGTTACTAGCAGTTAGATGGCAGCCAACTTCCCCAATGTGGGAGACTTGGTTTTGGAGGTGGAGTGTCAGTGCTATCACTGTCACTCAAACACGTGCAGTCTTCATTCTGAATGAAAAATGGGACCACCGGATAGAGGCCCCGGGGCATGAAGGGGGCGGAGTCATGCAGTGTCACATGACTGTCTCAGCCATTACAGTGAGGAGTTTTATTAGTCTAGGGGGCTTATCACAATCTACTGTTATCCTCCTCCAAATTTGGGGGGGAAAGGATGGGGTGAATTGATCCTGGGTTGTCTTAACAGCGAGGCAGTCCAGGATCAACCATGATTTTTTGCATTTATTGATGTGATCACCGTTAAAATCGATCACATTGTGTTTTTTTTAAGGTATTGCATGTGATCAATCAGTGTAGTGTGAACACGATTGACTGATTTTCATAATCCTCCGTCTCGCTCTCTGACCCTTTTTATACAGTGCACAAAGGGTTAAGTCTATAAGAAATGGTCTCAGAAGATTTTGTGGGACAGCATTAGTAATTTTGCCCAGAAGGTATATTGCAGCTTTTTAGCATGTGGTTTCTAATTAACTCAATTGCTGTATTATTTGAGTGGGTGGACTTTGTAGATACTTTATAAGATTTTTGCACTTACCTTTCCTGTTGTGCCTATGAGTAAATGCTAGTCTACAGTGCGAAACGCGTAAGGAGTATTCTGTCTGCACTGAGGCATGGGTGACGCCAAATGGTGAATAAATCTGAAGATTCAACCTTCAGCTGCCTGCAATATTAATTTCCCAGCGTGTGAGGAGTGCCGTATTGCTTTTTATCTTGGTATTGCCTGTCTACGTTTAACCATGGCATCAACAGTCCTCTATTCAACAGAGCAACCTCTTACCAAACGGCAACCCTCGATCCGGAGTCTAAGGTGTAATTGAAGGACCGTGTTGCAGGTGGACACTTTAGTTTTTCATGATTACAAAATAGCATAGGTTTACATCCTGTCTGTGGTTTTTTTTTTGCAAGTTATAGGGCAATAACCCAGTGTAGCATTTTTTCTAACCTTTTTCTCCTACAATGACCTTTTGGCCCAATCATCACCATAACCCTTGCATTAATCCTAACCTAACCCTTACCCTAATTGCTAAACCAAACCCTTTTTTTTTAACAGTGTAATGTTCAGTGTGATCTTTGATCACTTCCGGAGCCCTTGCCAGCTACAGGGCAGCACCATGTTGGAGGGGGCATGCTGCCATACATTCGTGAAGTGATCTCAGTGTCCTGGGGGGGGCACATTTCCGTTGACCACTGCCTATGTCGGGTTTCGCCCACTGGCTTGCTTGGTGTGTGTAGATTTGTGTATGATAATACCTGCGCTACCCACTGAATTTCAGATGGAGGGGGCTTTCCATCACTTTTACCCCCCATATGTTTAATGGTTTGTTCTTATCATTTAAAGATATAGCGAGCAGTTTGCTGGAGTCATTAAACACTGTCTCATTTCTTCACACGGTAAACCACAGAGACGGACACAAGTATTAACATCTGGACAGGGGGAACCAGTGACTTGGATCTGGATTGCACAGGCCCTGACACTCTATTAGGAGCGGTGATTTATGATATTTTCTCTCCCACTCCCCCCCTCGAGACTCTCCTTTTAAGAGACAAATCTCTCTCTGTTTCTGCCGCTCAGCATCACAGGCGTCTGCAGGGCCCCTTGCTTATTCATTCAGAGATAAATTCACCTTTCTTCCTTTCCATCCTTATTTCAGGCCATCCATATTGGGTTTTTTTCACACTGAGCTACACTTGGGAATTGATAAGCGACACCGAACTATCTGTAATTGTCACGCACTTTAAAACGCAGTCCTGCTTTTCAAGCTGTAAGACCATAACTCTCATCACGCTCAGTCACGTGCCATTTGAAAAGGGTGGAATAGCTAGCTTACTGCACATAAGGAAGGTATAAGCCGGCGCCAAAAATATACTTCAAGGTTTTATTTAATTCGTGCTTTAGTAACTACCATGTAAAAGCCCCCACCCAGGCAGACAGGAACAACTCACGCATTTCGCGCATCGCTCTGGAGCATAATTATTGGCCTAGGATTAGCTCTGGTTAACCGCCGTGTAAAATTCATCACCACCCAGGCAGACAGAAACAACTCACGCGTTTCGCGCCAAGCTCTGGAGCTTAATTACAGGCCTAAGATTAGCTTTGGCTAACCGCCCAGGCAGACAGGAATGCCTCACGTGTTCTGGGCCTTGCTCTGGAGCTTAATTATAGGTCAAAGGTACAAGAGTGAGGAGCAAACGCGTGAGGCGGTCCTGTCTGCCTGAGTGGTAGTGACTTACACAGCAGCATGGATAGAATAAACCTTGAAGATTAAATGGAAATCTTGTCCAAATTTTTCCCGCCGTCTCATTCCTTCCTATTTTCAATAAGCGGTTTATTGCGGCGGGGTATCATGCAGGCACAACACCCAACGTAAAGTTAGGTGCAAGCATACTAACAAGCGACGGAATGAGACCTTCATTCCTTGGTTTAAATCCTTGAAAGAGATTGGAGACCAATGATAGTAATAGTCTGACCACAGCTATAGAAATCCTTTTTTTTTTTAAAGGGACAGTATCACCTAAGCATTTTTTTTTTTTTTTCTGTGAATGTAGAGAATACAAAAAATGATTGAGGGCGTCCGACACTTCATGGGAACAGACAGTCCATATGTAGGGGCCCAGAAATGCTCGATCTGACGCCGATAATTGCTCCAAAACATAGAAACATAGAATGTGTCGGCAGATAAGAACCATTCGGTCCATCTAGTCTGCCCAATTTTTTGTGAGTACTTTTATTAGTCCCACGTTCCCGGTCTTATATCTAGGATAGCCTTGTGTCTATCCCACGCATGCTTAAAATCCTTCACTGTGTTTACCTCTACCACTTCTGCTGGCAGGCTATTCCATACATCCACTACCCTCTCAGTAAAGTAATACTTCCTGATATTACTTTTAAATCGTTGCCCCTCTAATTTAAGACTATGTCCTCTAGTTGTGGTAGTTTTTCTTCCTTTAAATATACTCTCTTCCTTTACTGTGTTGATTCCCTTTATGTATTTAAATGTTTCTATCATATCCCCCCTGTTACGTCTTTCCTCCAAGCTATACATGTTAAGATGCTTTAACCTTTCCTGGTAAGTTTTATCCTTCAACCCATGAACCAGTTTAGTAGCCCTTCTCTGAACTCTCTGCAAAGTATCAATATCCTTCTGGAGATACGGTCTCCAGTACTGCGTACAATACTCCAAGTGAGGTCTCACCAGTGCTCCGTACAATGGCATGAGCACTTCCCTCTTCCTACTGCTAATACCTCTCCCTATACAACCAAGCATTATGCCAATACCTCTCCCTATACAACCAAGCATTCTGCTAATACCTCTCCCTATGCAACCAGACATTCTGCTAATACCTCTCCCTATCCAACCAAGCATTCTGCTAATACCTCTCCCTATCCAACCAAGCATTCTGCTAATACCTCTCCCTATCCAACCAAGCATTCTGCTAATACCTCTCCCTATGCAACCAAGCATTCTGCTAGCATTTCCTGCTACTCTATTGCATTGCCTACCTACCAAAACATCTAACAATCTTACCACAAGCTGTTTATCCACGATGGGGCGGAAAAATCAGAAGTCCGAACCGCAGTATGTGCCTAAAAACCAGGATATTGGCACTCTTCTCCAGAGGCCTCAGAGGCCGCCAGCGGAGTTGGCGGTAAAAGGCACAGGTTCACATAACACAGGATTCGGATGACTATGCTGACTATGCATTATTCTAATGCAGCAAATGCCTAAATTAGAACAAAAAGGTGTTTTAAAGGTTTCTGTAGAGTCTCCTGCTTATGACATCACCTGAGGCACAATATGCAGATTGCACATTTTCCATTGAAAGCCAGTTCATTTGCATATTAGGCCACTGGTGATGTCATAAACAGGGGACTCCACAGACACATGTAAAACACATTTTTCTCTTAATTTAGGCAATTTGGCCAAAACAGTATTTAGATCATAATCTCTCTCTTCATACAGAAATTAAACGGACGGCCTCATCAAAAAATTGTTCTTACTGTAAGTTGTACTGTGTTTGTATGTGACTTGCATCTATTTTTTTCTTTTTTACTTTAAAGCGATTGACACACCTCCTTTAATTTTACATTGAAAATAATTTCAGCGGGGAGAGAGGGAGTACACCGAAGTTAGACGGTCTCCCACTGCGTCAGGTTTAATGCTCGCTGAGAAGGTGCTGTCATAAGTATTTACTGTGCAACACAACCGCTTTCTTTTGAAGTCGGCTGTTTCAAGTGTTTGGAATACAGGGGGCGTGGCTACAGACTCCTTTTGTGGGCTGTGAAGGAGGGGCTTGGGGAGATCGGCAGGAATGTTGCTATAGTAACAGCATTTTATTTCTTTTTCTAGGAGATAATAAGAGTTGGGGAAAAAGTACCGGTTTCTTTTTATTTTCATTACATGATGCAGTGTGTACATAAAAGAGATTTTTTTGGAACACTGTAGGTGGTATCGTCCCTTTAAGACATTCAGACGGGCCGTGCAGGTGAGCTAATATAGTTATTTCGGACCCTGGTCTTTATCAGTGTGAAGATTCGGGGGGAAATTGCTGATCTAAATCTGAGTGTGACAATCCACGGCGTGCAATCATCAATAATCTGAGAAAGGTAACCCGAGGCGGTCCGTGCGGGAAAGTGCAAACATGCGCAGAAATCCAACGTGCGGAGAAGGGATGGCACCTGGGGTGGGAAGAAGTCACATTATATTTTTAATAAAAAAAAAGTAAAAAAAAAAAAATATCAAAAAATAGCGTATGATATTTTATGTGGTGTTTCTGCCAGTGACACAGAGATTTCAGACTTCTGTTCCTAACCTTCTATCTGGGGTGTCAATTTGTAGCCTGGACGTGGGAGCAGTGCCAAAGTCTTAAAATGTCTAATAAAAGGGCCTATTCTGGAACTGAGACAGGTATTTCAATATTTAAGGCCAAAAGTAGCTAAAATGGTAAAATTATCTCATTACGCTGCATTGGAGAATTATCCCAACTCTGCTACATTGGCCTAAAGTTGGAAATTCCCTTCTCAATTCCCTACCATTCTCTCTTTATTGAGTAGACCTGTAAATGTCCCTCTTTTGTTGATTTTGCGAACCTCCCAACTTGGGACGCAGGGAGGCGGGGCTTAAGAGGTCAGGTGTCACTTATACTGAGAGCGCTACTGCGCATGTTTAGGTTCGCCGCACATGCGCAGTTTTCATTCCCAGACACTAGAGAACGAAAATCTGGAGTGCGGGGGTTGTGGTCCTGACTCAGGACTGTCCTGCGTGACGCTGCACAGTTGGCAGGTATAGGATGCAGCCACTTTTGAAATGATCTTTCTATCATGTTCCGTTCAGAAGATAATCTCTAGTTTTGCAGGGCGAAGTAGGAGGAGATTTTGCGGTTGCTTTTGCCTTTGCTTCTATTGGTCTGGCAGAGTGTCACTCTGACAGGCCACTCCCACAAACAGACCCCGGAGAGGTTGGTTTGTAGCACACTATATCATTAATATCTTCTATACTAAACATGATAGAACGCTGAAACAGTGAGAAAATCTGCAAAACAGGATGAAGGTATTTGTAGATGTAAAATGCGTTGGCAATGTTTGTCATTTCTCCTCTTCAGACACATACTTGGCTTGTATTATGACTTTTACTTTGAATGTAGTGTATTGCGTTCACTCCAGCCAGCATTATTAACATGTATGTCAAATAGTAAACATGAGTGTCAATAAAATGAACGTGCTTCTGCGGACTGAACAGGGCACCGGGGGCAGCCATTTTGAGTAATTCCCATGTCCCACCTTCTAGCACTGCTACCGCTCATTCCCACAATGCTCGCATGTGCGGTAGGCATTCTCCGGTGTACCAGATACTGATAAGTCCCGCAGTCCTGAATCCCGCTATTCCACAGAACTTAACCTCTGCCCTTAAAACTAGGACAATGATAGAGCTCAGGGGGGACACAGCCTCCAATTCGGCATGGTAATAAGCCATGGTTGAACATGCTCAATTGGCTTCAATCATGCCACAATCTGCTCATATATGTCTCCTGTAAAACTCTGGCTAGGAAGGGCTGGGGAATGAAAATAGGACCATGGCATAGTGGTCCCTTATGGGGACTAATCCATATAGAGTGGGATACTGTTAAAAAACTTTTAAGATAACAATCCTCAACATCTCCAGCCCCTATCCACCCTCCGCTGTGGGTTTGCAGGTTTCTAAAGTCCTACCCCCAAGGCAAAGTTTTGCTCATCCCTGTCAAGGTGTCTCACAGACAACCATCGGCGAAACGCATCAGTTCCCAAATGTTCTTTCCCCCTGCTAATAGAGCAATGTTTAAAATAGCCAAGAGTACATGAATACGATATTTGAAGTGATTTCAATCTCCGCAAGCAGAATATCAAGAAATAATGGGCAGTAGGCGAATGGGGTATTTGCGTTCCGCGAAAGTGACAATGGGCTGAACGGGCAAAGAGCGAGAAGATTTAGCTGGAAATAACGCCATTAAGCCAGATCCGCTCACCTCCCAGCATGCATTTCTGCAGCTTTATTACCTGTAAAGGGTAAATATGCAATGGAACTGTAATGTCAGCCCCGAACAGCACTTCAATGTCAGCAGAATATATTCAGAAAAGGCAGCTTTACGCCACTTTATATCTAAAATTCCAGGTATTTAAAGTGATAATGGCTGTTTTATTCTTGGTTCTTTTATTCTCAAATCTTTGGGTCAGTTTCTCAGTGATCTCCCCTTTACACTACTTATAAGGGCAGCAGGGGGGAGAAGGCCCATTGTCTGCTCAAAAATTGGCAAAGTCCCCAAATGGGTTGAACTCACAAAAATGAGAGCCTTTTAAAAGAATTGTACATTTTACTTAGCAGGACTATGTACTAGTTCCCCTGACCCGTGAAGACGGATTTTAGATGGATAGGAGCTCACAAGTGCCACACCACGTATGATTTAGTACAGCTGGTTGAGTGTCAGCCAAAAGTATGACAACATGGGGTGTGGCCTATTCCTGTGACGCATCTGGTAGTGTTTAACCTGGATAATATGCCGTTTTCTCGCATACAACTTCATCCAACAGACTTTAATAATCTCTTTCAAAGCTTCCTGGGCCAACGTTCATCACTGTCTCCATTCCAAGAGGACAGTTTATTTGAACAGATCCCCTTCAATGTAAACAAAAGCCAGAAGGAGTAATCTACCAGGAAACTAGCGAATACGCGCCATCACAGCTTCACGCAACATCCAGGAATGCATTCAAACTGCCTCCTTTGGTTTGTTTATTGACATAGGACAATTACATGATTGAAACCTTAAAATCCAAGATAAAAAAGTATTCCCGCTGTTGTAGACCAGTACAGCTAGAATTAAATGCATGCTTGCTTACTGCAGCTCTCCACAGTAGAATCAAGTAAAAAAAAAAAACTACCGGGGATGTACTAAAAAAAAAACAATATATTTTATGTGCAAAACTATTTTTGCTCCTTTTGCAGGGTACTAAATATTTAACACATATTTAACAAAATAGTAAATATGAGCAAACGGCGAATAAAAACAGGCAAGTTTGAGAATATTTTTTCTGCCTTTATGTATTAGCACTCACTGAAAAGCTTGTGTAACTTCCACAAGCAAAATCAGAACCTTTTTTTTTTTACAAAATATTCCCAAAAGCCTTTAGCCTGCCCCAAAATAAACCCCAATGTAACCCAGAAAAACACGCTCTAAATAAAAAGAAATGGAAGAGCTGCAAAACCAGGAATTTAAAAAAAAAGTGCAAAATATTACAAATATTTTTTTAGCCACTGTGCTTACTTAGTGCTTGACCCCCAGCCCCCCCAAAACTCAAAACATTTATATACAGATCTGTTTGGAGCTGTCTCAATAAAGCTTTATTATAAAAACTGCATATAATTGGAAGCATTACCCTTCCCCTAACTCAATAAAGGAAAATACAATCTTGGTGCGTCGAATTAGCAAACTTGGCCACACATATAAATAGAGTAAACAAATAATATCTTTACATTTTATAAAAGAAAACTGAACCAAAAAAAGGTAGATATACATATATCAATACAAAATCCTGCAAATAAGGGTAAATCCCATGGTATAAATTCAAGATATTTAACCTTTCTTTAAAAAATATCTGATAATAAAGGTTTTGTGGCTGAATCTAGTACTTTCCTTTCAAGGATCCCAATAAATAGGTTGTAAAAAGCAGACAGAGCCAAATATATACTTTGCCAAATTAGAGGAGATAAAAATACAAATAGCGTTTCCCGAATTGAAATTCCTGCTCAGTCTGACGATTCATTTGATTTGTAGCTTTCACACTTAGCTGCTCATTTTCTAAAACAGGAAAGGTGGACGTGATATATTAAACGGGGAGCAAAAACGTTCCAAGAATTCAATGAATATTCTAAAAGGGACTCGGTCACCTAAATATTGTTCATCCCGTGAAGGTGGAGAATTAAACAAACAAAAAGAAAAAATAATATTCTACACATTGTGTTAGTCAAGAACCCTGGGAAATTATGCAAATTAATTGTACAGGACATGTATGGGCGAGGGGGAGGCAAGAGATGACTGACGGGGGCTGGGGGGAGGGGCTTCAGGGGGGAGTTGATAAAAGCCCTGGAGCCTCTCTCCCCAGCAGCCATTTTAATCTGTAAACGCACCTGGTAGCAATTTTTTGCAGCTCTGGTGTTTCATTCACGGCCCAGGCATGGAGATTGAGGCAATGCTCGCTGCCCTGAGGCCTGAGGCCCTTACAGATGGTGGCAGACGGTTGAGGCAGCAGTTTGCAGCGCTGCAGGCTGCTACACCCGCGGTGGCATCGCCTCCCGCGGGTCCTCGTGGCGGGGCGCGGCGGGTGTCCCGCCCGCCCGCTCGACTGAGCCCGGATGCCGGCTCCATCCAGCCTCAACGGAGCAGGAGTGGAGCTGGGCGAAGAAGCGGCCTTCGCCCGTCGGCCGCGCGGCCCGCTGCGTCCGGCGGCGGGCCTGCTAGTGCAGCCACGCGACTGTCCCCGGTGGCTGGTGGGAGCGGGGATCGCAGGCCGCGCCCCTCCCCTCGGGGTTTGAAGCGCGACGGACGGAGGACATCCAGGGCTGTGACCAGGTCCGGTACAGCCCTGCTACCTTCCCCCCCGCGTCCGGATGCGGGGCCTAGCAGGAGGAGGAGCACGGATCGGCAGGCCAGGGTGGTGAGTAGGCCTCAGGGCCTAAAACGGGGGTCCCTTCGATTACCCTCCCGGGCGGGGGGCAGTGGGGAGGCTGTGGGCAGCTGCAGTGGGTCTTCTGGGGATGAGGATCCGGCCCTGGGTCTCTTACTGCCCCCTACCCCGTCCCCTACTCCTACCCCTGTTACTACTTACCAGGTTCCCTTGGCTGGGCTTCTCTCCCCTCCTGATCTGGCGTTGTATTCACCTGTCTCTCCTTCACAGGCTCCAGCTACTAGTGCTGTGCCACTCCACGTCGCCCATCCTGCTTCCCAGGTTGCGGGTGATTCAGCGGCCTCCCGGGCCTCCACGCCGGCTCTGGGCGCGGTACAGGGAGACACTGGTGAGTCCACAGGGCAACCTTTGGCGGGGTTTTCTGGGGTGGGTGGGGTGGGGTCTACCGTTACTCCTGCTAGTCAGCCATGGGTGGATTTGTTGCAATGCTTGCGGGGGGCGATCGAGCAAGTGAGCCGGGTGGCTGGGCCTTCTGGTAGTGCGGCCCTGCAGGGCATCGATAGTACGATGGGCGGCGTGTGGGGTTCCACGGGGGGTTCACCGGGGGTGGTTTCTGGTTTACCGGGCACGGCGGGGGTCCCACAGTCCCCCTTATTACCGCCCCCTTTGTTGCTGCCGGCGGCCACTGCTGCGGCGCTCCCTGCGGTTCCCTTGTCAATGCCTAGTACATCGGCGGCACCGAGTACGATGGTTGGGGCGGCTGATTTGACACACCCAGTTGCACCGATGGCGCATGGGGCCGCGTATTTATGTTGGTCGGGCCCCTTAGGCCTTCATCTTAAACCGGAGGTGAGGGAGCATATTTGGAAGGGCGAGTATGTGGAAATTTATTCGCTCCTTCCCATGGAGGACGTTCCTCCTCCTGAGAAGGAGTTGAAGGATGCCGAGAAAGAAAAGGAGAAGTACAGTTATCGCAAAATCCCAAAGAATTATGGGAATTGGATTTGGGCTTTCTCCATCTTGGCCAGCGTCATCGGGGAGAAATCCCCTGAAAAATGTTGCTCCTTGTTTTGTTACCAGGATCAAATCTGGAATGCGTGTAGGATTTATGGGGGTCTCAGCTGGTGGCGCTATGATGAGCAATTCCGGCAACGGATTGCTTTACGGCCTACTTTGGGTTGGGATCAAATGGACGTGGGGCTGTGGCTGGCCATTATGACCCGGCCAGCCTCGCATCAGGGGGGTTTGACGTCCTTTCTTGGGGGGGTCGGGGGACTGGGTTCGCCCTCTCCCTCGGCCACGACCCAACGACGACCGGGAGGGTGCTGGCAATTTAATGAGGGTCAGTGCAAGTTTGGCGCCGGTTGTCGCTTCAAACATGAGTGTTCCGGTTGCGGGGGTAGCCACCCCGCCACCCGGTGCTTTAAGCGTCAGAGAGGTGGGGACAAGTCTGACGTGGGCGGAAAGGGGGATGACGCCGGTGGACGTCGGGGCAATGCGCCCATGGCTAAGCCGGTATAGGAATCGTAGGGCGGCGGACATTTTGTTGCACGGGTTTGAGTTTGGTTTCAGGATCCCCTTTCAGGAGCGGGAGGTTTGTTTGCGGTTGCGTAATTTGCGTTCGGTGGCTGAGCACCCTGAGGTGGTGCGGGATAAGTTGGCTAAGGAAGTGGCTCTGGGCCGTATGGCGGGTCCTTTTGATTCGCCCCCGTTGGCCGCTTTACGGGTTTCTCCCCTGGGGGTGGTTCCCAAAAAGGAACCGGGAAAGTTCCGGCTGATCCAGCATCTGTCTTACCCCTATGGGGAGTCGGTTAACGATGACATTGATGCAGAATTGTGCCGGGTGTCTTATGCGTCCTTTGATTCGGCGGTTAGGATGGTGAGGGCGGCAGGGGCTGGTGCTTTGATGGCAAAAACCGATGTGGAGTCGGCCTTCCGGCTTCTTCCGGTTCATCCAGACTGTCATCACCTCCTCGGGTGCCATTTTGAAGGGAAGTTTTACGTTGACTTGTGCCTTCCCATGGGTTGTTCTATTTCCTGTTTTTATTTTGAGTGCTTTAGCACATTTTTGGATTGGGTAATCAGGGAGGAGTCCGGGTGCAACTCAGTGATGCATTACCTGGATGACTTCCTGCTGGTGGGTCCCTCGGGTTTGCAAATCTGTGGCCATTTGTTGAGGACGGCCCAGGTGGTTCTGGCTTCGTTTGGGGTCCCATTGGCGGCAGACAAAACGGAGGGCCCGACTACCTGTATTTCCTTCCTGGGCATCGAGATTGACTCCCTGGCCGGCGAATGCCGGCTTCCTCAGGATAAATTGTCGGGCCTTAGGGCGGACATTTCCAAGGCTTGCGGCTTGAGAAAAATTCAGCTCAGGGCGTTGCAATCTTTATTGGGGAAGCTCAACTTTGCCTGTAAAATTATGCCAATGGGCAGGGTGTTTAGCAGACGTCTGGCAGGGGCTACGGCGGGGGTGTGCCGGCCGCACCATTATGTCAGGCTCACTCGGCCCCTAAGGGATGATCTGGCGGTGTGGGATGATTTTTTGAGCAGGTACAATGGACGGTCGTTGTGGCAGGCTCCGGAGGTGTCCAACGCAGATCTCCATCTGTACACGGATGCCTCAGGATCCGTGGGCTACGAGGCGATTTTGGGGTCCCAGTGGGAAGTCCCCGGTTCTATGGTATGCCCGGTGGCTTGTTTTGACCGGTACGGTTTGGTCCGACCGGCCGGTTCCAATTCATTGCTGGTGCACGCTGATGCGACTCCTTTGTCTAGATTCCAGTTTATCAGGGTCTTCCGGATGGCAGTTGAGGCCCTGGGCCTTCCAAGCCGGGAGTTCGGGGGTCACTCGTTCAGGATTGGCGCTGCGTCTGAGGCCGCAAGGCTGGGTTATGCTGAGTGGGCTATCAGGCAGATTCTGCGGTGGGAATCCCGCAGGTTTCTATCTTATGTCCGTCCGGCTGGTCTGATCTCAGTTTCCTCTGCTTTAAATTCACAGATGTTGCGCCTAGGAGGGTGTGGCTTATAGGCCACTCGTACATATTCTGGGCACGGAGTCGGGCTGCCGTGCGACCTGGGGGAGAGTGCCTGGGCTTTCCGGGAGCCGTGGCGGACGTTCGGTGGTTCGGGTTCCGGGGTATGCGGTGGGTACGCTTGTTACCCGAGGTGGTTCAGCTGTCTCGGCTGTTGGGGCCCCCTGATATTTTACTTATTCATCTGGGGGGCAATGATCTGGGTTCGGTCCCTGTGTGGACCCTGGGGGATACCATAAAAAGGGATCTGGCGAGGCTGCTGGTGCTCTTTCCTGGTGTGTCGCTGGTGTGGTCAGAGGTGGTACCACGTAATTATTGGAGGTGTGCGCTCAATCAGAGGGCGCTGGAACGGAGCCGGGTAAAATTGAATAAACGAGTGTCTCGTTTTGTGTTGAGTGTGGGGGGCGTGACTATACGCCATAGGGTTTTTGAGTCCGATGCGGCAAGGTATTTCAGGAGTGATGGAGTTCACTTAACTGAGGTGGGCCTTGATCTGTTTAACTTGGCGTTGCAGGATGGTTTGGAACAGGCCATGGCGGTGGTGGTGGGTGGTCCCCGCTGATTTAAGGTGTTAAACGAGCGGGTCTGTGGCGGGGGTTGGCTGTCCTTGCCAGTAGGGGATATGTTTTGGAAAATGGAGTTGGAGTTATTACAAGGAGAATGGTGCTCGGGTCCTCCCCTA
This sequence comes from Pelodytes ibericus, assembly GCA_036172795.1. Lineage (NCBI taxonomy): Eukaryota > Metazoa > Chordata > Amphibia > Anura > Pelodytidae > Pelodytes > Pelodytes ibericus. The sequence goes on from CM069862.1 coordinate 13,949,449, forward strand.
ACCTTAAAAGCAACATGGAAGTTGTTTGTAGTGGACGTGCCCACTGAGCTAAGTGAGTCGGCTAGTGGTAAGCATTGTGGGAGAGATGGGCCAGGTGGAGTTATGGCATCTCAAGGGACGAGGAGGGGAGGCGAGCTTCTGGATTCTGGATTTGGTTGGAAAAAGGTGGCCATATATAAATATATGGGTGGAAGTTTAAAATGGTTTTACTGGCAAGGGCTTAGTCAATTTGTCAGGCTGTATTCTGTTTTATACATATAAGTATTAAAGGATGGTGGTGGTTTATACAGCCTGATATGTGTTTAATAAAGAAGTGCTGTGGCCTTGTTGTACCATCACAAGTCTCGTGTCCATTATTGGGGGGAACATGGGCTGGTATGGTTATGGGTGACTGTGGGGTTATGGTATGTCTCAGGAATCGGGCATCTATCCCCTCTGCATACATACATGGCAAGCACATGCTTAAATTAAAATAAGAATGTGTTTTAAATGGGTCTGGAGTCTCCTGCTTATGACATCACCTTGTGGCTTGATATGCAAATAGACTACTATTGGAGGGACACTGTTACCCAATCATGGTCTTTATGGTGAATGAAGATATTAAAAAAGTATCTGTACTTTGTGTTAGAGAAGTAAAAAAGAAAATACATGGAGAAAAGCATGTCTGTGGAGTTTAGTGTTAATTTTGTTGAGTTTTAGTTTCCAATGACGAAATCTAAACACTAACTAAATAAAGAAATAAGTTACTCAAACTAAAACTATAACTAAAATCCACTGCAATTTTCATCAACTGAGGGACGTACAATTGCATTTACCTCTTTGGACTTCTGGTTCTGGTCCCCCTGGATCTCTGCCAAACCCCAGTCCCCCTGACTCTATCTGCAGGCTCCCTGTGCCTGTCTGACCTCTGGAACAATGCAAACTGCAGAGATAGAGGATACTCCTCCATCTGATTCATCTGGTACATGAGTGATTCCCCTCCCATCTCCCTAACAAGGTAACTTAACACTATGTAACAGCCTTCTCAGACCTGTTCCCTCCCATCTCCCTAGCAAGTTAACTTAACACTATGTAACAACCTTCTCAGACCTGTTCCCTCCCATCTCCCTAGCAAGTTAACTTAACACTATGTAACAGCCTTCTCAGACCTGTTCCCTCCCATCTTCCTAGCAAGTTAACTTAACACTGTCTAACAGCTTTCTCAGACCTGTTCCCTCCCATCTCCCTAGCAAGTTAACTTAACACTGTGTAACAACCTTCTCAGACCTGTTCCCTCCCATCTCCCTAGCAAGTAAACTTAACACTATGTAACAGCCTTCTCAGACCTGTTCTCTCCCATCTCCCCAGCAAGGTAACTTAACACTATGTAACAGCCTTCTCAGACCTGTTCCCTCCCATCTCCCCAGCAAGTTAACTTAACACTATGTAACAGCCTTCTCAGACCTGTTCCCTCCCATCTCCCTAGCAAGTTAACTTAACACTTTGTAACAGCCTTCTCAGACCTGTTCCCTCCCATCTCCCTAGCAAGTCGATGGGACCTGATGGGATCCATCCAAAGTTATTAAAAGAACTTAGTGGTGTACTAGCAAAACCGTTAACAGATTTATTTAACCAATCATTGTTAACGGGAGTAGTTCCAGAAGATTGGAAATTAGCTAATGTTGTGCCCATTCACAAGAAAGGTAGTAAGGAGGAGGCGGGCAACTATAGACCAGTAAGTCTTACTTCAGTAGTGGGGAAAATAATGGAAACCTTGTTAAAGAATAGGATTGTTGAACATCTAAAGTCGCTTGGATTTCAAGATCAGAGACAGCATGGGTTTACTTCAGGGAGATCATGCCAAACTAATCTTATTGATTTTTTTGATTGGGTAACTAAAATAATAGATCAGGGTGGTGCAGTAGACATTGCTTACCTAGATTTCAGTAAGGCTTTTGACACTGTCGCGCATAGAAGGCTTATCAATAAACTGAAATCTTTGAGTTTGGATTTCAATATTGTTGAATGGATTAGACAATGGCTGAGTGACAGGCAACAGAGGGTTGTAGTCAATGGGGTATATTCGATGCAAGGTCTTGTTACTAGTGGGGTACCTCAGGGATCTGTTCTTGGACCCATTCTCTTTAATATTTTTATTAGCGATATTGCAGAAGGTCTTGTTGGTAAAGTATGTCTTTTTGCTGATGATACAAAGATTTGCAGCAGGGTTGATATTCATGGAGGGATAAGCCAAATGGCAAATGATTTAGCTAAACTAGAAAAATGGTCAGAGCAGTGGCAACTGGCATTTAATGTGGACAAGTGCAAGATTATGCACCTTGGGCGTAAAAACCCAAAAGCAGAATATAGACTATTTGGTACAGTCCTAACCTCAACATCTGAGGAAAGGGATTTAGGAGTAATAATTTCAGAGGACTTGAAGGTAGGTAGGCAATGCAATAGAGCAGCAGGAAATGCTAGCAGAATGCTTGGTTGCACAGGGAGAGGTATTAGCAGTAGGAAGAGGGAAGTGCTCATGCCATTGTACAGAGCACTGGTGAGACCTCACTTGGAGTATTGTACGCAGTACTGGAGACCTTATCTCCAGAAGGATATTGATACTTTGGAGAGAGTTCAGAGAAGGGCTACTAAACTGGTTCATGGGTTGAAGGATAAAACTTACCAGGAAAGGTTAAAGCATCTTAACATGTATAGCTTGGAGGAAAGACGTAACAGGGGGGATATGATAGAAACATTTAAATACATAAAGGGAATCAACACAGTAAAGGAAGAGAGTATATTTAAAAGAAGAAAAACTACCACAACTAGAGGACATAGTCTTAAATTAGAGGGGCAACGATTTAAAAGTAATATCAGGAAGTATTACTTTACTGAGAGGGTAGTGGATGTATGGAATAGCCTGCCAGCAGAAGTGGTAGAGGTAAACACAGTCAAGGATTTTAAGCATGCGTAGGATAGACACAAGGCTATCCTAGCTATAAGACCGGGAACGGGGGACTAATAAAAGTACTCAAAAAAAAAATAAAAAAATTGGGCAGACTAGATGGACCGAATGGTTCTTATCTGCCGACACATTCTATGTTTCTATGTTTCTATGTAAGTTAACTTAACACTATGTAACAGCCTTCTCAGACCTGTTCCCTCCCATCTCCCCAGCAAGTTAACTTAACACTATGTAACAGCCTTCTCAGACCTGTTCCCTCCCATCTCCCTAGCAAGTTAACTGAACAATATGTAACAGCCTTCTCAGACCTGTTCCCTCCCATCTCCCTAGCAAGCTAACTTAACACTATGTAACAGCCTTCTCAAACCTGTTCCCTCCGATCTCCCTAGCAATTTAACGTAACACTATGTAACAGCCTTCTCAGACCTGTTCCCTCCCATCTCCCTAGCAAGTTAACTTAACACTTTGTAACAGCCTTCTCAGACCTGTTCCCTCCCATCTCCCTAGCAAGTAAACTTAACACTATGTAACAGCCTTCTCAGACCTGTTCTCTCCCATCTCCCCAGCAAGGTAACTTAACACTATGTAACAGCCTTCTCAGACCTGTTCCCTCCCATCTCCCCAGCAAGTTAACTTAACACTATGTAACAGCCTTCTCAGACCTGCTCCCTCCCATCTCCCTAGCAAGTTAACTTAACACTTTGTAACAGCCTTCTCAGACCTGTTCCCTCCCATCTCCCTAGCAAGTTAACTTAACACTATGTAACAGCCTTCTCTGACCTGTTCCCTCCCATCTCCCCAGCAAGTTAACTTAACACTATGTAACAGCCTTCTCAGACCTGTTCCCTCCCATCTCCCTAGCAAGTTAACTGAACAATATGTAACAGCCTTCTCAGACCTGTTCCCTCCCATCTCCCTAGCAAGCTAACTTAACACTATGTAACAGCCTTCTCAAACCTGTTCCCTCCGATCTCCCTAGCAATTTAACGTAACACTATGTAACAGCCTTCTCAGACCTGTTCCCTCCCATCTCCCTAGCAAGTAAACTTAACACTATGTAACAGCCTTCTCAGACCTGTTCTCTCCCATCTCCCCAGCAAGGTAACTTAACACTATGTAACAGCCTTCTCAGACCTGTTCCCTCCCATCTCCCCAGCAAGTTAACTTAACACTATGTAACAGCCTTCTCAGACCTGTTCCCTCCCATCTCCCTAGCAAGTTAACTTAACACTTTGTAACAGCCTTCTCAGACCTGTTCCCTCCCATCTCCCTAGCAAGTTAACTTAACACTATGTAACAGCCTTCTCAGACCTGTTCCCTCCCATCTCCCCAGCAAGTTAACTTGACACTATGTAACAGCCTTCTCAGACCTGTTCCCTCCCATCTCCCTAGCAAGTTAACTGAACAATATGTAACAGCCTTCTCAGACCTGTTCCCTCCCATCTCCCTAGCAAGCTAACTTAACACTATGTAACAGCCTTCTCAAACCTGTTCCCTCCGATCTCCCTAGCAATTTAACGTAACACTATGTAACAGCCTTCTCAGACCTGTTCCCTCCCATCTCCCTAGCAAGTTAACTTAACACTTTGTAACAGCCTTCTCAGACCTGTTCCCTCCCATCTCCCTAGCAAGTAAACTTAACACTATGTAACAGCCTTCTCAGACCTGTTCTCTCCCATCTCCCCAGCAAGGTAACTTAACACTATGTAACAGCCTTCTCAGACCTGTTCCCTCCCATCTCCCCAGCAAGTTAACTTAACACTATGTAACAGCCTTCTCAGACCTGCTCCCTCCCATCTCCCTAGCAAGTTAACTTAACACTTTGTAACAGCCTTCTCAGACCTGTTCCCTCCCATCTCCCTAGCAAGTTAACTTAACACTATGTAACAGCCTTCTCTGACCTGTTCCCTCCCATCTCCCCAGCAAGTTAACTTAACACTATGTAACAGCCTTCTCAGACCTGTTCCCTCCCATCTCCCTAGCAAGTTAACTTAACACTTTGTAACAGCCTTCTCAGACCTGTTCCCTCCCATCTCCCTAGCAAGCTAACTTAACACTATGTAACAGCCTTCTCAAACCTGTTCCCTCCGATCTCCCTAGCAATTTAACGTAACACTATGTAACAGCCTTCTCAGACCTGTTCCCTCCCATCTCCCTAGCAAGTAAACTTAACACTATGTAACAGCCTTCTCAGACCTGTTCTCTCCCATCTCCCCAGCAAGGTAACTTAACACTATGTAACAGCCTTCTCAGACCTGTTCCCTCCCATCTCCCCAGCAAGTTAACTTAACACTATGTAACAGCCTTCTCAGACCTGTTCCCTCCCATCTCCCTAGCAAGTTAACTTAACACTTTGTAACAGCCTTCTCAGACCTGTTCCCTCCCATCTCCCTAGCAAGTTAACTTAACACTATGTAACAGCCTTCTCAGACCTGTTCCCTCCCATCTCCCCAGCAAGTTAACTTGACACTATGTAACAGCCTTCTCAGACCTGTTCCCTCCCATCTCCCTAGCAAGTTAACTGAACAATATGTAACAGCCTTCTCAGACCTGTTCCCTCCCATCTCCCTAGCAAGCTAACTTAACACTATGTAACAGCCTTCTCAGACCTGTTCCCTCCGATCTCCCTAGCAATTTAACGTAACACTATGTAACAGCCTTCTCAGACCTGTTCCCTCCCATCTCTCTAGCAAGATAACTTAACACTATGTAACAGCCTTCTCACACCTGTTGCCTCCCATCTCCCTAGCAAGCTAACTTAACACTATGTAACAGCCTTCTCACACCTGTTCCCTCCCTCACTGCTGGAGATTTAGTCGACTTCCGGACATCACATGTGACGTCACCGAGGCTTGTCCGAACGCGGAAGTTAGAGCACGGCGTGATTTGGAGGAATGTAGTCGGTGCTCCCTTTGAGCCCCGACTACATTTCCATCGTCAGACTGAGGCCATCGTCAGACTGAGGCCACTCAAAGTGGCCTCAGATGACAGGTGGGATCCCGCTGCAAGTGCCTGCAGCGGGATCCGAGCCGCGATGAGTTGTTTAATAGAGGACCTACTATGCCGTCCTAACGACTTTAAGGCACTTAAAGTCAGGATGGGATAGTACGTCCTAACGTCGGGAAGGGGTTAAAGGATGCTTGGGTTGGTAAGTACTGCAGGTATAGGTTGACTTTGAGATTTATTCCCCAAAGCTTTGTTGATTTGAGATGAAAAATTCATCTCACTGACTTAACTATACATTGTTCAGGGGAAAATCAAATGTTTTTTTCAGTAAACTTTTTTCTTTATTTATCAATCTATGATCATATAGAACATTAAAACATGACATCACATTGAAAAAAGACTTTGGGTGATAGAATGAAACTTGAGAAATAAATGATCCTTACAAATTATACAACCCGATCGATACATTCTCTAAACGTACAAACAACAGACAGTAAACGACATACCTAAGCGGAAAGACAAAAAAAAAAAAAAAGACGGAAAAGTAGGCGGACGGAGATGGGTGCGGAGCCAGACTCGAAGAAAGCACTTCAACCAATTTGGTTTAAAGATTCAATTGTGCATGGCCTACTGAAATCTTCGAGCAGAAAAAGCTGACCATGTCCAACCTAGGAGTTGGCTCTGCATAATGCATTGTTAATAAAGTGAGCTTTGCATTATCCACGGCAGTGAGAGGGTAGTGGATGTATGGAATAGTCTTCCAGTAGAAGTGGTAGAGGTTAATACAGTGAAGGAGTTTAAGCATGCGTGGGATAGGTATAAGGCTATCCTAGATATAAGATAAGGCCAGGGAGTAATGAAAGTATTACTTTACTGAGATGGTAGTGGATGTATGGAATAGTCTTCCAGTAGAAGTGGTAGAGGTTAATACAGTGAAGGAGTTTAAGCATGCATGGGATAGGTATAAGCCTATCCTAGATATAAGATAAGGCCAGGGACTAATGAAAGTATTACTTTACTGAGAGGGTAGTGGATGTATGGAATAGTCATCCAGTAGAAGTGGTAGAGGTTAATACAGTGAAGGAGTTTAAGCATGCGTGGGATAGGTATAAGGCTATCCTAGATATAAGATAAGGCCAGTGACTAATGAAAGTATTACTTTACTGAGAGGGTAGTGGATGTATGGAATAGTCTTCCAGTAGAAGTGGTAGAGGTTAATACAGTGAAGGAGTTTAAGCATGCATGGGATAGGTATAAGGCTATCCTAGATATAAGATAAGGCCAGGGACTAATGAAAGTATTACATTACTGAGAGAGTAGTGGATGCATGGAATAGTCTTCCAGCTGAAGGGGTAGAGGTTAATGCAGTGAAGGAGTTTAAGCATTCATGGGATAGGTATAAGGCTATCCTAGATATAAGATAAGGCCAGGGACTAATGAAAGTATTACATTACTGAGAGGGTAGTGGATGTATGGAATAGTCTTCCAGTAGAAGTGGTAGAGGTTAATACAGTGAAGGAGTTTAAGCATGCGTGGGATAGGTATAAGTCTATCCTAGATATAAGATAAGGCCAGGGAGTAATGAAAGTATTACTTTACTGAGAGGGTTGTGGATGTATGGAATAGTCTTCCAGTAGAAGTGGTAGAGGTTAATACAGTGAAGGAGTTTAAGCATGCGTGGGATAGGTATAAGGCTATCCTAGATATAAGATAAGGCCAGGGACTAATGAAAGTATTACTTTACTGAGAGGGTAGTGGATGTATGGAATAGTCGTCCAGTAGAAGTGGTAGAGGTTAATACAGTAAAGGAGTTTAAGCATGCATGGGATAGGTATAAGGCTATTCTAGATATACAATAGGGAACTGGGGCCTAATATAAGTATTTAGAACATTGGGCAGACTAGATGGACCGAATTGTTTTTATCTGCTGACACATTCTATGTTTCTATGTTAAACAGTCTCATATTGATATAGTTTAAGGAGAAAATGGATTAATAACATCATTTATTCTTTTTTGGCGTGGAGTTTTCCTTTAAATATGGAGAGGTTTCTTCCCAGAGGCAGAAATTCAGACAGAGCAGGGCAGCAAATGCAGTAACTAGGTCATGGCGTGAAAAGTAGAATTATGTAGAGACATATGGAGCAACTGATGTGCAAACTGAACAGTGAGAACAGTGCAAGGTTACAAACTTGTCCGAGAAAGATTTAGAACTAAATTCCCTGCTTAATGGATATTACTTTATTTATAGGGACAAAGTAATTTGTAGAATCAAGTTATATTCATAATAAAAACGACTGCTTTTATAAAAAACATATTATGAGTAGTGTTGAGCGAACCCGAACTGCACTGTTCGGGTACGTACCGAACATTACGGTGTCCGGACCCTGGACCCGAACCCGGACATTTCACTGTATGTTCGGGTTGGAGTTCGAGGTTCGGCTATAAACCGAAAGTCTTTAAACCGAAAGTCATTCGGTTTATAGACTTTCGGTTTATAGAATAGCCAATAGAATTACATGTATTCTATAAACTAAAAGACATTTGGTTTATAGACTTTTGGTTTATAAAATAGCAATAGCATTACATGTATTCTATAAAACGAAAGTCTATAAACCGAATGTCTTTCGGTTTATAGACTTTTGGTTTATGGAATACTTGTAATGCTATTGCTATTCTATAAACCGAAATAGAGTCCCCATTCATAAGAATAGGTCAACTGACCTATTCTTATGAATGGGGACTCTATTTCGGTTTATAGAATAGCAATAGCATTACATGTATTACATCTGAGAGTCAAACAGAACAGTCCAATACTGTGCTTACAGCGCACTTTAAAAAATTCAAATAGTTTTGGGTGCTAAATAGTACATTTGCGTCTTGCGGTGCACTTCATATCTAAGATTCAAATAGAACCGTCAAATACTGTGCTTACAGCGCACTTTGAAAATTTCTAACAGTTTTGGGTGCTAAATAGTACAATTGCATCTTGCGGTGCACTTCATATCTGAGAGTCAAATAGAACCGTCAAATACTGTGCTTACAGCGCACTTTGAGAAATCCTGGCTACCTCGTCCTCCTCCTCCTCCAGCGCCGCTTCCACCTACACCGCCACAGTCACCTATGGGTCACTTAGTATAAACTGAAAGAGAATACCCTGCAGAGGCGTCACTACGGTTGGTGTCACCCGGTGCGGTAACCTATGTTGTCACCCCCCCCCCCCTGGATTTCCTCCAAAACCACGCCAAACAGATTCCTTAGTAATGCCAGTCAGATGGCCCATTAAATATGCCACATACAGGAGCCCCACAAATTATGTCACACGCAGGAGCCCTTTAACTATGCCACATACAGGAGCCCCATAACTATGCCACACACAGGAGCCCCATAACTATGACACACACAGGAGCCCCATAACTATGACACACACAGGAGCCCCATAACTATGACACACACAGGAGCCCCATAACTATGACACACACAGGAGCCCCATAACTATGACACACAAGAGCCCAATAAATTATGCAACACCAAAGCCCCGTAAATTATTCCTCACCTTGGAGCAAAAAAATAATTATGCCACACACACAGACACCCCTTAATTATGCCACACACAAGTGCCCCATAATTATGCCACACAAAAGAGCCCCTTAATTATGCAACACATGGGGCCCAATAAATATGCCACACATGGGACAGCCATTAATTATGCGACACACAGGAGCCCCACAAATTAACAATTGTACAATTTGAAAACAATACATATCTATAAACACAGACATGTCTCTATAACTAGTTGCATTTATACTTATTTGAATTATTTAATATTCTATTTAATAAAAATGTTATTTAAAATTTGCATTCCAATTTTTAATTCCCTTCCTCTGCACCCACATTGCACGTAAAGGACTTAACACATCACCATACAGTACCCACAGAACTTGCCATGCACCTATATTGCCCCACATAACTAGCAAGTATCACTTTGCCAATTAAAATATGCCAGTATTTAACCCCTTGATATGCCAGGATTTAGCCATTCACTGTGCCAGGATTATTTTGCCACTCAATATGCCATGATTTAGCCATTCAATATGCCAGGATTTAGCCATTCAATATGCCAGGATTGTGCTCCCCAATATGGCATTTAATATGACAGGATTGTGCCCCACAATATGCCAGGATTTTGCCCCCAAAATGCCATTTAATATGCCAGGATTTTGCCCCCCCCCCCCCAATATGCCATTTAATATGCCAGGATTTTGCTCTCAATATGCCAGGATTTTGACCCCCAATATGCCAGGATTTTGCCCCTCAATATGCCAGGATTTTGCCCTCCAATATTCCATTTAATATGCCAGGATTCTGCCCCCCAATATGCCATTTAATATGCCATGATTTTGACCCCCAATATTCCATTTAATATGCCAGGATTTTGACCCCCAATATGCCATTTAATATGCCAAGATTTTGCTCTCAATATGCCATGTAATATGCTAGGATTTTGCCCCCCAATATGCCATTTAATATGCCAGGATTTTGCCCCCCAATATGCCATTTAATATGCCAAGATTTTGACCCCAAATATGCCAGGATTTTGAACCCCAATATGCCATTTAATATGCCAGGATTCTGCTCTCAATATGCCAGGATTTTGACCCCAATATGCCAGGTTTTTGTCCCCAATATGCCATTTTATATGCCAGGATTTTGCCCCCCAATATTCCATTTAATATGCCAGGATTTTGACCCCCAATATGCCATTTAATATGCCAGGATTTTGCTCTCAATATGCCAGGATTTTGACCCCCATTATGCCAGGATTTGTCCCCCAATATGCCATTTAATATGCTAGGATTTTGCCCCCCAATATGCCATTTAATATGCAAGGATTTTGCCCCCCCAATATGCCATTTAATATGCCAGGATTTTGCTCTCAATTTGCCAGAATTTTGACCCCAATATGCCAGGATTTTGTCAACAATATGCCATTTTATATGCCAGGATTTTGCCCCCCAATATGCCATTTAATATGCCAGGATTTCGACCCCCAATATGCCATTTAATATGCCAGGATTTTGACCCCCAATATGCCAATTAATATGCCAGGATTTTGCCCTCAATATGCCATTTAATATGCCAGGATTTTGACCCCCAATATGCTATTTAATATGCCAGGATTTTGCCCTCAATATGCCATTCAATATGCCAGGATTTTGACCCCCAATATGCTATTTAATATGCTAGGATTTTGCCCCCCAATATGCCATTTAATATGCCAGGATTTTGCTCTCAATTTGCCAGGATTTTGAACCCCAATATGCCATTTAATATGCCAGGATTCTGCTCTCAATATGCCAGGATTTTGACCCCAATATGCCAGGTTTTTGTCCCCAATATGCCATTTTATATGCCAGGATTTTGCCCCCCAATATTCCATTTAATATGCCAGGATTTTGACCCCCAATATGCCATTTAATATGCCAGGATTTTGCTCTCAATATGCCAGGATTTTGACCCCCATTATGCCAGGATTTGTCCCCCAATATGCCATTTAATATGCTAGGATTTTGCCCCCCAATATGCCATTTAATATGCAAGGATTTTGCCCCCCCAATATGCCATTTAATATGCCAGGATTTTGCTCTCAATTTGCCAGAATTTTGACCCCAATATGCCAGGATTTTGTCCACAATATGCCATTTTATATGCCAGGATTTTGCCCCCCAATATGCCATTTAATATGCCAGGATTTCGACCCCCAATATGCCATTTAATATGCCAGGATTTTGACCCCCAATATGCCAATTAATATGCCAGGATTTTGCCCTCAATATGCCATTTAATATGCCAGGATTTTGACCCCCAATATGCCATTTAATATGCAAGGATTTTGCCCTCAATATGCCATTCAATATGCCAGGATTTTGCCCCCCAATATGCTATTTAATATGCTAGGATTTTGCCCCCCAATATGCCATTTAATATGCCAGGATTTTGCTCTCAATTTGCCAGAATTTTGACCCCAGTATGCCAGGATTTTGTCCACAATATGCCATTTTATATGCCAGGATTTTGCCCCCCAATATGCTATTTAATATGCCAGGATTTTGCCCCCCAATATGCCATTTAATATGCCAGGATTTTGACCCCCAATATGCTATTTAATATGCCAGGATTTTGACCCCCAATATGCCATTTAATATGCAATGATATTGCCCCCAATATGCCATTTAATATGCCAGGATTTTGCCCTCAAAATGCCATTTAATATGCTAGGATTTTGACCCCCAATATGCTATTTAATATGCCAGGATTTTGCCCCCAATATGCCAGGATTTTGCCCCCCCCCAATCTGCCAGGATTTTGCCCCCCCCCCCCCCCAATCTGCCATTTAATATGCCAGGATTTTGCCCCTCAATATGCCAGGATTTTGCCCCCAATATGCCATTTAGGAGCCATTTAATATGCCAGGATATTGCACCCAAACCGAGACATTCGGTTTATAGACTTTCGTTTTATAGAATACATGTAATGCTATTGCTATTCTATAAACCGAAAGTCTATAAACCCAATATGCCATTTAATATGCCAGGATTTTGACCCCCAATATGCCATTTAATATGCCAGGATTTTGACCCCCAATATGCCATTTAATATGCCAGGATTTTGACCCCCAATATGCCATTTAATATGCCAGGATTTTGCCCCCCAATATGCCATTTAATATGCCAGGATTTTGACCCCCAATATGCTATTTAATATGCCAGGATTTTGACCCCCAATATGCCATTTAATATGCCAGGATAGAGCCAATTAATATGCCAGGATTTTGCCCTCAAAATGCCATTTACTATGCCAGGATTTTGACCCCCAATATGCTATTTAATATGCCAGGATTTTGCCCCCAATATGCCAGGATTTTGCCCCCCCCAATCTGCCAGGATTTTGCCCCCCCCCCAATCTGCCATTTAATATGTCAGGATTTTGCCCCTCAATATGCCAGGATTTTGCCCCCAATATGCCATTTAAGAGCCATTTAATATGCCAGGATATTGCACCCAAACCGAGACATTCGGTTTATAGACTTTCGTTTTATAGAATACATGTATTGCTATTGGCTATTCTATAAACCGAAAGTCTATAAACCGAATGACTTTTAGTTTAAAGACTTTCGGTTTATAGCCGAACTTCGAACTCCAACCCGAACATACAGTGAAATGTCCGGGTTGCTGCTGTCTCCTGGTGCAGGTACGTGGCTGTGAAGGAAGCGTTGTGCGCTCCCCTCCATCCGCGCGGATCAGTAAAGTTTGAACAAACTTTATTGATCCGCGCGGCTGGAGGGGAACACACAACGCTTCCTTCACAGCCACGGACCTGCACCGGGAGACGGCAGCAACGAGGTAAGTTTTTATTTTTATTTTTTTAATGCAGGGGGTGCTGGCAGCACGGGTGTCACCCCCGCTGCACATTCACCCGGTGCGGCCCCCCCCCCTTGTGACGCCACTGATACCCTGCACTCCAACCCTCTCTCAAATGGATAATTCTGTTGATCCTCCTGGCAGCCATGATTTAGATTTAGATTTATGTTCTTCCAAAGCTAAAATCAAAGATTCCATCTAGTGATATTTTATGGCTCAGCTGTATTTGTAATTTGTATGTATTTTATGTTATTTGAAGTTATTTCCCTATCCATATTTGTTTGCAGGGCACTTGTCTTACTCTTACCCACATTTTACTTCATTTTGCAGCCCTCTAGCCCTTTCCAGGACTTTTTTAGAGGCATTTAAGTGGCCAAATGTCCGTGTCCATATTGACTTCAATGGGGTTCGGGTTCGGGGTCAAGTTCGGGGTCAAGTTCGAGCACGAACCAGGACATTTTTTCGAAGTTCGGTCGAACCTGCCGAACATCCAGGTGTCCGCTCAACTCAAATTATAAGCTATTAGTTTCTCAAAATTAAATTTGATGTCAAAGTGGGCCTTAAGTTTGCAATTCCCTTCTCATTTCCCCGCAGTTGTCTCGTTCACGAGTAATGCCCTGATAGGTTTCCCGAGAAAGCTTTGGAATCATTTTCAAAATCCATCCAAACTCTCTAGTATGGAGCACTTCGCTGGGCACAGAGTGATCACTCCTGACTGATGGGAAGGATTAGTCAGCATGGTGAAAAAGGTGGAATTTGCAGATCTTGGCCATCAATAGATTTATCTTTTTTATATTTCTTGGTCCCAGTAGTACAATTCACTTTTATATTGTCAAAGCAATTAGCCAGCTCTCTCTACTATTTTTTTCTTCTTCCCCAAACAGGGGTGTAATTTAATAGCTCAAATGAACATTGTGCAGAGCTGTAATTAGTTCACATTTCTGTTTTAACTACATTAATGAAGAACATTTATTCTTGCCTATTAAAACGTGTCATCATGTGTAACGACCATCAGGGTATTTGCCATTAAGGATTAATTATAATTGGTGGCGTGCTAAATTTATTATTATTAGTCATACCGTGCATTTCTTTGTTTTATTGTAATCCTGATATTTATAGAATAAATCACACACAAAAAAAAGCTAATAAAAATATTTTTTATTATTAGTAATTATCAGGCAAGTCGTTTAGTATGTAAACACACTGCTGGGTGGATCCAAATGAAAGGAATATACTGTACCTTTATGACAATGCACATTATTTCATTTTTTTTAAAAAAAATTTAAGAGAAAGCTGTTTTCTGGCGGGTCTATGACTATTCTTTGCCTCAATCACGTGTGTGTGTGTGTGGGTGGGAGGTTTATATTCCCCAAAGTGGCAACGTTGCAACCCTACAGGGTCTCTGTCAAGCGTGTGTCTATATGAGTGACTGTGTGTTTGTATAATGGATGGTAATATAGGGTTAATGCTCTGAAGCAGCTAGGTTTGCCACCTGACCGGTATTTTACCAGCAGGCCGGTAAAAAAATAACTTTAGGTCAATGTTAAATCTATGGAGACACTAGTATGGCCGGTATTTTTTTGTAGAAAAGGTTTCAACCCTAGAAGCAGCCTCTGTCTGGTAATACAGGGTTAAATCTCTGAAATCTCCTGTCTGCTGATACAGGAATTAATTGACTCATCCTATAGGGTGCGCCTGTGATGCTGCATAGACCTACAACTTATATCCACTATAGTGCATTCCATGGGTTATACGGTCATGGCTCTATTACCCACCCCAAACCAAAACAACTGATGCTTACAGCACAGTGAGGTCTTTGCAGGGTGCACTTGAGCAAATCACTGTTTCCTCAAACTGGTAGCATTGCTTGCCAGCACAAAGGAGTGGAAAAGTACTAACTCCGCCCCGAATGTATCCTCCCAGAAATATGGCTGCTCACATGCTGATTTCTGCATACTGTATGATGGCCATACATACATACATACATATAAACACATGTGCTAAAAAAGATAAATAGTTGATCCAATGATGTCAGAGTCCCTTTAAAGAACAATATTTATACAAAATTAAAATATTGTGCTCACAGGGACTGTCTGGTGCCCACAATACATCTTCCAAACATGAATGCATATCAATGTGCTTTTAAAGTAGTTTAAAATGCATGCTTTACATGTATAAAATACTTACAGCTAGAACCTTTATATATTCAAGAGACTCAACAAAAATCTGATTACATATGTGATGTACAAGGTGCAGGTAAGCATACAAAAGTAATTCAGACATACACACCCAAATAGACTCAGCGGTCCTGCATAATATTTTATAAAGCAAATTGGAAATCTAGTTAAGAACAATATGTGACTGATAAGTAGATTGTGGTTGGGATTTCCCAGAGCTCTACTTTGCTGTGGCAAGGAGTAATGAAGTGCAATCTAGCAAGGCGTATTGATTACATCTTCAACATGCGCTGGTAGGTGAGAATATTCCGCGAAGCACTTAATACGTTATTAAAATGTCTGTGACTTTCACTTAATGAAGAATATTTTGCAGGAATGAAAGAGAGCATGGGATGGAGAGGGAACTTCATTTCTACAGAAAATCAACATAGAAAATGGAATCAGAACCTTGACGCTCTCGGACGGCCAAGACGGTGGGGTCCGATATCAAAACCGCGGGACTAAGGTCTGAATTAGAGTGTTTTAGTGCAGTAATACAAAACTATCTACTTATATTCAGATCTGAACTTCAATATCTGTTTAAAAAAAATAAAAAAAACAAATGAAACAAAAAAACAATGTTTTCTCTGAAATTGAAATATCTTTATGTGTCTAGTTCCAAAAATATGTCTTCTGATGGGGTAAATTCAGTTAGTGGGCTGAGAAAATGACGTGTGCTCAGAAGACGAACCAGTTACATTTCCAAATTTGAGAATGGACGTGAGCACATCTCGAATGTGACCACCAAATAACCAAACCATCGGGAGGGGAGCATAATTGGGACATGTCAAAATTTCAACAATAAAGATGCACACATCCCAAATGTGGCCCTTTGCACCCCAGAGAACCCAACACGCCTTAATAATAATAATACTAATAATTAATGTCCAAAGCTTGACAAAGACTGGTGCATGAAAAGTGTTAAACCACCACCATTCTTTCAAGAATAATTGGTTCGATGGGTGTAAATTACATAGACCAGTTTCATAACGTTTTTAACCCCTTAGTGACCGAGTGCTATGTTGCATTTGACGTGCCTTGAAGACCAGAATTCCATTATTTTTGTCATACGTTTACTGAACTGTGAATTTCTTTCTTTGTGTTCAGTCCACCCACACAAATTATATATCATTTTTTAAAGGACAGATAGGGCTTTCATTTGATACTATTATTTTCATCATATGATATCATTTACTATTAAAAAAATAGAAAATATGATGAAAATATGCCATAAAAAACACTTTTTCCAACTTTGACCTGATTTTTTTTTTACACAATTACAAATGGTAAAAAAGACCCCGTCTATATATTTCTACTATTTGTCTTGAGTTTAGTAATATCAATGTTTCCTTGTTTGTCTATGTTTTATTTCACGTAATAGGGCAATAAACAATATTAGTGGTTTTTTTTGTTTTCTAACCATTTTCTTCTACAGTGATTTTTTTAACCCAAACCCTAAATTTACCCCAACTCTAAATTTAATCTAACCCTAAATTGACCCCCACCCCTTAATCTAACCCTTGTAATCATCCGAACCCCCATTTAACCCTATCACCGGGTGATCGCGGTGCCCAGGAGGGCACAGATTGTGTTGCATGATGCCTCGATAGAGGCATCATGCAACACTTTAACACACATAGGCAGTGATGAGCTTTCACTGCCTATGTGTGTTTGCGCGCATACGATCACATTCGCTGTGATCGTATGCGCGCGGGGGGGTCGAGGGGGGGCTGAAAGCCCTCTCAGAGGCTGCTTCGGATCCGAAGCAGCCTCTGAGAGTAGCTGCAGGCATGTAGTGTTGCGCTAATGAGCGCAACACTACATGAAAACGGAGGACGTATTAAGGACCATGCTTTTCAGGACGTATATATACGTCCACATGCGTTAAGGGGTTAAATGGGACATGGAAGCAGGCTGACTACATGTCAAAATTCCAAGTTAGAAAACTAAAATGTGCACCTCCCAAATGTGGCCTTTTAGCCCCCAAACAACCCCACAAACCTATGCATGGCTGGTATCGCTCAACTGAGATGTTGCTGAATACATACTGGCAGTAAGCTTTTACATTCTTAGTACATTTATACCAGAATTGCAATCTGTATGAATTCGGTCCAGATAGTCTGCCCAGTTTTCTGAATACTTTACTCTAAATACTTTTATTAGTCCCAGTTCCCTATCTTATATCTAGGATAGCCTTGTGCCTATCCCACGCATGCTTAAACTCCTTCACTGTATTAACCTCTACCACTTCTACTGGAAGACTATTCCATACATCCACTACCCTCTCAGTAATGTAATACTATCATTAGTCCCTGGCCTTATCTTATATCTAGGATAGCCTTATACCTATCCCACGCATGCTTAAACTCCTTCACTGTATTAACCTCTACCACTTCTACTGGAAGACTATTCCATACATCCACTACCCTCTCAGTAATGTAATACTTTCATTAGTCCCTGACCTTATCTTATATCTAGGATAGCCTTATACCTATCCCACTGTGACTCCTTCACTGTGTTTACCTCAATTTCCTCCAATTACTTTTAAATCGTTGCCCCTCTACTTTTAGAATATGTCCTCTAGTTGTGGTAGTTTTTCTTCTTTTAAATATACTCTCTTCCTTTACTGTGTTGATTCCCTTAATGTATGTAAATGTTTCTATCATATCCCCCTGTTACGTCTTTCCTCCAAGCTATACATGTTAAGATGCTTTAACCTTTCCTGGTAAGTTTTATCCTTCAACCCATGAACCAGTTTAGTAGCCCTTCTCTGAACTCTCTCCAAAGTATCAATATTCAATATCAGTATCAATATGCATTGATTATGCAATCAAGCATTCTGCTAATGCCTCTCCCTATACAACCAAGCATTCTGCTAATACCTCTCCTTATACAACCAAGAATACTGCTAATACCTCTCCTTATACAACCAAGCAGTCTGCTAATACCTCTCCCTATACAACCAAGAATACTGCTAATACCTCTCCTTATACAACCAAGCAGTCTGCTAATACCTCTCCCTATACAACCAACCATTCTGCTAATACCTCTCCCTATACAACCAAGCATTCTGCTAATACCTCTCCCTATACAACCAAGCATTCTGCTAATACCTCTCCCTATACAACCAAGCATTCTGCTAATACCTCTCCCTATACAACCAAGCATTCTGCTAATACCTATCCCTATGCAACCAAGCATTCTGCTAATACCTCTCCCTATACAACCAAGCATTCCGCTAATACCTCTCCCTATGTACCAAATATTCTATATTCTGATTTTGGGGTTTTACGCCCAAGGTGCATAATTTTACACATTATATGTCAGTTGCCACAGCTCTGAATATTTTTCTACCTTAGCTCAATAATTTGCCATTTGTCTCCAACCCTGCTGCAAATCTTTGTATCATCAGCAAAGAGACATACCTTACCAACAAGACCTTCTGCAATATCACTATTCAAAATATTAAAGAGAACAGGTCCAAGTCAGTGCTGTATTTACCACGAGGCATCCTAGGCGGATGCCTAGGGCTGCAAATTTTGGGGGCCGCCCTCCAGCACTGAAAAAAAATAATTAAAAAAAAAAAAAAAAAAACCCGGCCTATTAAAAAAAAAAAAAAAAAAAAAAAGACCGCGCTTGCAGGCAGAGACGGAGGTGAGAGGGGATCGGAAGATCCCCCCTCACCATCGCTCTGCCTGCCAGGCTGCACAGGAAACCAAACAGGCAGCACAGAGAAACCTCCGTGCTGCCTGTTCGGCTCCCCGTGCAGTGTGACACGGAAGTGCCGACAGTCACGTGACGGGCGCGCTGACGTCATACGCGCTCCGGGTCACGTGACCTGTCGGCACAATCGCCTGGGAGCCGAACAGGCAGCATGGAGGGGACCATGCTGCCTGCCACTAGACACCAGGGAAAGGTTAGTGCTGGGGAAATGGGGGGATTTGGGCAAATTAGCTGGGGCTTAATAAATGGCAAATAACACTGGCATATAATTGGGGAAATTGGCTGGGCACATTAAATGGCAAATAACACTGGCATATAATTGGGCAAATTGGCAGGGGCACATTAAATGGCAAATAACACAGGCATATTATTGGGCAAATTGGCAGGGCATATTAAATGGCAAATAACACTGGCATATAATTGGGCACATTGGCAGGGGCATATTAAATGGCAAATAACACTGGCATATAATTGGGCACATTGGCAGGGGCACATTAAATGGCAAATAACACTGGCATATTATTGGGCAAATTGGCAGGGCATATTAAATGGCAAATAACACTGGCATATAATTGGGCACATTGGCAGGGGCATATTAAATGGCAAATAACACTGGCATATTATTGGGCAAATTGGCAGGGGCACATTAAATGGCAAATAACACTGGCATATTATTGGGCAAATTGGCAGGGGCACATTAAATGGCAAATAACACTGGCATATTATTGGGCAAATTGGCAGGGGCACATTAAATGGCAAATAACACTGGCATATTATTGGGCAAATTGGCAGGGGCACATTAAATGGCAAATAACACTGGCATATTATTGGGAAAATTGGCAGGGGCATATTAAATGGCAAATAACACTGGCATATTATTGGGCAAATTGGCAGGGGCACATTAAATGACAAATAACACTGGCATATTATTGGGCAAATTGACTGCGGGATATAACATGGCAAATAACACTGGCATATTATTGAGCAAATTAGCAGGGGCATATTAAATGGCAAATAACACTGGCATATTATTGGGCAAATTGGCAGGGGAATATTAATGGCAAATAATACTGGCTTAAAATTGGGCAAATTGGCTGTGGCATACTACCGGTAAATGGCAGAATAACACTGGCATATTATTGGACAAATTGGCTGGGAATATTAATGGCAAATTATACTGACATAATATTGGGCAAATTGGAAGGGGCTGATTAAATGGCAAATAATACTTGCATATTGTTTAGAATCTTTGCTCTGTGTAGCTCTATCAGGGGCGGACATGTTGCTTAGATTCTTTGCTCAGTATAGTTCTATCAGGAGGCAGACATGTTGTTTAGAATCTTTGCTCTGTATAGCTCTATCAGGGGACAGACATATTGCTTAGATTCTTTGCTCAGTATAGCTCTATCAGGGGGTGGACAAAGAGGACTTTAATGAGGTGCTTCATTTGTATTCTTTATAACGTCTACATTTTTATAGAAGATATTTAATGGTTTTAGCCTACAGTGTTTTTATGTCTGTTTTTTTCTGGTCTGTCTGCTCACTTTTTTTTTTTTTAGCAAATAGCTTCCAGAACACAAAATTTGTGACGTTTTTACGCACACAGTCTAGAAAACCAATATATATGTTAGCAGAGCATTTTACCAGGAGGAAAGAAGCACTACCCCTGTTCCTGAAGCTATACTGATGTGTAATCATTTGTTAGCTGACTACTCACTGGAGCCCTATGTTACTGCACATTAGTCATTTCCCCTGGTGGCAGCAGTGGGAGTGTGTTATAATTGACGGCTATATTATAATGTTTAAATGTCCCCAGCTTTCCTCCTGCAGTGTAAATTAGAGCGGTCCCTTATCTGTTTACACAGCACACAGTATCGTTGAGTATCTTTCTATCTTTTAACAAAAGAGAGTAATGAGTTTGGGGTAATGGAATATTTTGGAAAGGGCCCTGCTCTGCAGACAGGGTTATTAGAGACTCAGTAATGCTTTCATTTAAAGGATAGCTAACGGCAAAAACTTAGACTATTTTGAATTGAAATATTGCCTCAAGTGTAGAGATGTAATGCGTTCATGAAAGAATACAAGCAAAACATTGTGTGTACTGTGAATGTAGAGCAAAATGTGTACATGGTGTCTCATGTTTATGACATCACCTCTGGCTTGATATCCAAATTAAGTACTTTTCAATGGGAAATGTGTAATTTGCATATCAGGCCACAAGTGATGTCATAAGCAGGACACTCCACAGACACAGTTAAACACATTTCTCTCCTAATTTCATCATTTTCTTCCATGCTGCTAACACAATGTATAGATCATTTAAAAATAAAATGTATGCTCTGCATGCACAGTAAATAATAAACAAAGGGCAGGTTATATAGTTCCTTTAACAATAATCTATACATTGTGTTAGAGGAATTACCAGCAAATGCAGCAAATTTAAAGAGAAATGTTTGTTTTAAATATGTCTGTGGGGTCTTCCGTGTATGACATCACTTTGTAGCTTGATAATGTAAATTACACATTTTAGTCATTGAAAAGTAATTCCTTTGCATATCATATTTTTCTTTTTTTCCTTTGTGCATCTGCATGCTAATCTGCTAGCACCACGTGCAACTCTTTTCTGATAATCTGGTTTTATTTACATTCACAGCATAAATAATATTTAGGGGATGGAGTACTTTCAAAGCCATCAGCTCAGGCTGCACAGAGAATCTCTCTAATAATAGAGACAATAACCTGAGTGACTAAAGTGTAGCGTATTACTCTGGACCCCAACAGGTCTTACAAGATAACAAGTCAGCTAATAACCTATTGTACCCATAGATGGCAGATATATGATGCTGATTTTATTAGTCAAAGGACTAGCCACAAGCTTTACCTGGCTAGCCAAGTTCAACCCTGGAAGGCTACAGAGTAAATCAGGATGCCTCCCAGCTGTCTCACTTTGTGTGGTACTGCCCCGATTAGGAGGCTCTGTACCAGTGATCTCTACCTCTTACCTGATTTATGGGTCAGAGGCAGAGCTCAGTTGGATTCAGGACCAGAATCTGATGGTCCTGATCTCCTTCTCCAGGGACACCAGAGAACGCATACTGCGCATGAGCTGTAACATTGTCAGTTTCAGCAAACTCGCTTTATCTATTATCTATTAACTGACATTTCTAAAAAAAATATAATATACATTTACCCCCTATAATGACTGCAATGACAGTACAATGCAGGAATGCTCTAAACCAGCCATAAAAAAAGTAGGATAGCCATGCCATAAACTATATGACAAGGAATTACAAACTTTACATGTGCAAAAACGCACATTTGCATTGTACCATGAATTAATAATAGTTGCAAAACAGTGGGGGGTGGTTACCTTAAATAGTGCATTCTGGGGCAGAGTTCTAATAGTGATGTAACATTCATTGGTTTCCATGGTGACTGGACCTATTTTATAATTTAGCATCTGATATGACTTTTATAAATAGCCCCATGTTGTCTTAATTGCACATTAAAGGGACAGTAGTTCTACAGAGTAAACCAACAACAAAAAATGCTTTAAACTTGAAATACTGTAAATCCAATATATCACAACATCCTAAACATGACAGTGCAAGAGGGAGATAGAGAAACTGGACACACAAATAACTTTTCTTTGAAGATTTATTTTTTATTTTTGAACCCTTGTGTTTGCAAGAAGTGTTAAAGGACAACTGTAAGCAAAAAAAAAGAATAATTATATTTTCAACTGAAAGCACATCAAATGTAGACATTGTAAATAGAAACACTTTAGAATACAAATTAATTATTAAGCCCTTTTTGCTTCGTAACGCTCTATCAGGGGGCAGACATGTTGTACAGAATCTTGAGAGTCAACAAGATCTTCCTTTATCGAAGATCTGACACAAGAGATTTTTATCAACAGTTAACCACAAAACTAGTTGATATGATCACACGGAGAGCAGCAAAACTTTAAAAAGTATAGGTATAGTGTCCCCTACCTTGAGTACAGTTTTTGATCCCAAAGGAGTCCACGGCAGCTGCTGTTCCTCTCTCTTCTGCCACGTATTCCACGGATATCCTGAAGGGTTTATCCATGTGTCCAATGGCCCCGCGCAGCATTTCCCATCTATCCTCGCCATATGTCAAAAAATAAAAGCACAGAAAGAAGGTGATCAGCATCATTGCCGATTTAACGGACCACAATACCCCGAAAAGATACGAGCATGGTGGGGCGGTCATAGGGAAAATTTCGCTCAATAGAGCTCTGAGCCAGCGGTAGGAATAATATCTCCCAAAGAAATATGAGAGACGGAGAGAGAGAGAGAAGAAAAAAAATAAATAACTAGCTTTCAACTGACCAGCTTGTAAAATCTCACTTGTGATTCTCAGTCTAAATAGAGCAATTCTTCCTCCTAATTTCATCTAGCAAATTTGTGACAATCGGAATGTCATCACAACTCTTCCAATTCTGTAGACACAGTAACTATTCTTTGACGTCTATACGTCATAATTATATTAGCATTCATAAGTCCGCCCGGGGGTTGAAAGATGCTTCTCTTTTTTTTTTTTTTATGTGTTCAGTGGTTAAATCACAAGTCTGTCTGTAAGCAATTTCAACCGAATTATATTTTTGCCACAAGAAAGTAAAGATGTCTAATCGCATTTACAGGAAGAATAAATCCCCTTTAAAAAAAAAAAAAAATGGTTTATTTACAAACTAGAAATATTAAAAATAGAAAAGAAGTATCAGACGAGTTTTTATTTTGAAAGGACAATTGTATTCACGAGATTTCTAAGAATTTTTTCATGCATCGATTTTGCCTTTTTTTTTCATGATAGCAAAGTACTAATTTAGGCTGTTGATTTGAAAATAGGGCAAAAAAAGAAATAACTGAATAATTAAACCTAGCTTAAAGGGACTCTATCCCTTAAACATTGGTTTTACATGCAGAGAATAAAAACAAAGGATTGAAAATGATCTATACATTGTGTTTTCAATATTGTAACAAATGCATAAATAAGGAGAAAATAGTTTTTTATATTATGTCTGTGGAGTCTATTTATGACATCAGCTGTGGCTTGATATGCAAATGAACTGGTTTTCAATTGAAATTCAAAACTTGGAATTTTAGTGTGATTTGCATATCAAGCCACAGGTGATGTCATAAACAGGCGACTCCACAGACACATTTAAAATACATTTTTTTTCTCTTAATTTAGACATTTATTTGACATTTTTTATTTTTTTTATTTTTCACTTTAATCCAATTTACAGTTTTACACTGACAATGATTTAATCGGGACCTATAAATTCATCCATTAAGGAGGGACTTGGAAAGACACCATGTCACACTGAATTTGTAGTTTTTAGGAGATAGTCAAGAGACTTTACATGGTGCATAACGTATCGAAACTATTTTTTTTCGGACACTTTAGGACTGATCTGGTCTCTTTAAACGATTTAGAAAAAATAAATGTTCTTGACTCCAAGGGACAACTGTATTTGAGCGTGGATCAACAAGCTCTGAATATGATGAAGGTGTAGTCTATCATTTATAATCCTAAAGCCTATATGTTTTGCTAAACAAATATTTACAATTAAATACAAACATGGAGACATTGGAAATACATTTTACAGTGAATTTATAATATGTTCATAAACTGAGATCGACCAATAAAGTTGTAAGATTACTCTTTTAGGATTGCTCAGACATGGCACCTTTGACATGTTTGAATACCCCGAGGCATATGCTTGCTGTGATTGGTTAATACAGTTATCGTATCCGCCCTAGAAGAGCTCCGGGAAGACGGCCTCATTTCAGTCCTGTTCTGCTAGTCGGCAGGTGCAAGTATACTCGCTGCTTGTTTAGATTGGATATATACATTCGATCTGACCATTTGGGGGAAGGAGATAAAGATTCTGGCATGGGATGCCCTATTTTTTTTATAATCATATTTTTTTTTTTTTTTTGCGGCATTCAAGAAATTGTACAAACAAATAGAGAACAAGATAGAGAGAGAGAAATGGCACAGGTGGGAATAAAGAGAGGAATGGGTACTAGGTAAAAGGGGTAGGAGAATGATAGAATAAAGCATGAGGGTGGGGGAGGAGAAGGAAAGTAAAGGAAGTAATAAAAATCCGAGAAACATTAAGAAACTACACTCAGTGTCTTGTACCATGAAAGTATATAAACATTATACAATTATAACCTCTTCCAGGTTTGTAGGCTCTTGAGTAGTGTTGAGCGAACCCGAACCGCACTGTTCGGGGTTCATACCGAACATTACGGTTTTTGGACCCCGGACCCGAACACGGACATTCCACTGTATGTCTGTGTTGGAGTTCGGGGCTCGGCGATTACATTGTATGTAATGCTATGGGCTTTCTATAAACCGAAATAGAGTCCCCATTCATAAGAATTTCTTATGAATGGGGACTCTATTTCGGTTTATAGAAAGCCAATACAATACATGTATTCCATAAACCGAAAGACATTCGGTTTATAGACTTTAGGTTTATGGAATACATGTAATGCTATTTCTATTCTATAAACCGAAATAGAGTCCCCATCTATACGAATAGGTCAATTGACCTATTCTAATGAATGGGGAGTCTATTTCGGTTTATAGAATAGCAATAGCATTATATGTATTACATGTGAGAGTCAAATAGAACCGTCAAATACTGTGCTTACAGCGCACTTTGCGCTTCTGGCTACCTCCTCCTCCTCCTCCTCCAGCGCCGCTTCCACCTACACCGCCACGGTCACCGCCTCCTCAACCTATGCGTCACTTAGTATAAACTGAAAGAGAATACCCTGCACTCCAACCCTCTCTCAAATGTATAATTCTGTTGATCCTCCTGGCAGCCATGCTTTAGATTTAGATTTATGTTCTTCCAAAGCTAAAATCAAAGATTCCATCTAGTGCTATTTTATGGCTCAGCTGTATTTGTAATTTGTATGTATTTTATGTTATTTGAAGTTATTTCCCTATCCATATTTGCTTGCAGGGCACTTTTCCTACTCTTACCCACATTTTACTTCCCTTTGCAGCCCTCTAGCCCGTTCCAGGACTTTTTTAGAGGCATTTTAGTGGCCAAAAGTTCGGGTCCCCATTGATTTCAATGGGGTTCGGGTTCGTGGTCAAGTTCGAGCCTGAACCCGCTGAACCCGAACATCCAGCTCAACTCTACTCTTGAGGCCTGCGTATCTTTATGTGTATGAGTAGCGAGTGGACATATGGGGGGCAATACATAGGGGGCCCTATATATTGCCCGAATATATATTGAGCCTATATATTAATCATTGGCAGTATACAGCTGCTAATGGTAAACAGTCATGACATGGGGACAGGGGTCTTTAATGACCAGATTGTGATGATGCCATAGATTAGCAGTCCTCATAGAGTGGATAAAGAGGAAGATATGCTATAATTTTGAAAGCACTAATAAAGGAACCCTGGTTTATTAACTTAGTAAATTAATCTTTGTCCAGTGGGATCTGCTGAGGAGTCTCCTCTGCCTCTTCCCTGCTGACTCCAGTTAGATAATATTTGGGTCTCCTCAATCCTATAGGGTCACGATCTTGCATTGGATGCACCGCACGCTTGGTTAAAAGACTGTATGAAAAGGACTGTATGAAATGAGTTTAGACCCTTAGGGTCTTGGGAGCATTTATATCATGTTTCGTTAAAACAAAAATCACCAAATAAGTAAGAGAGAAAGCAACTGCTAGGGTCATTGCATGGACTGGTGGGCCAATAAGGGAGAATGTCAATAGGCAACAGGCCACATCCCTTTGCACAAGCTCCAGGAAGCAAATCTCTGACTTCTAAACAGTAATATCTTCTAAATGTTACATGATAGAAACCTACTTTCTGTAATGTTTGTTTCACAAACCAAGCAGAAACAGTATCACAAACCATAATGAGGACGCCTGCTACAGGAAGAAAATATACAGAACAAGGATTGTTTCCAGATTGTTTTCATAGGTTTAAAACAGAGCATTTAGAGAAAAGAAAAAAGAGAAAAGAAAAAGAAAAAAATGACAAAGCTTATTCCGCAGTCCACAGTCACCCTGCCAGACAAACCCCCTTTGAAAAAGTTTAAGGTAATAGAAGGGGAAATTAGGGAAGCCCAGAGAGGACATGTTTTTGTAATATCTATTACAAGTTGTTATCTCGAGAAAGCAAGTCAAAAGAATTTGAGAAATGCTTGTCCTCTTTGGGCTTCCGTAGGAACCAGGTTTTAGATTACCATGAAGGGGTGTGAGTACACATAATTCGTTAGTTCAATAAATGTGTCGTTTTCATTGAATATTGTTGAGTTAAACTGTTTTTACACTTTTATTTGTATTCGTTGCTGAATAAACATACTTTACTGTTGTTGTCATGTGATCCAATGCACACATTCATTACTGATCCATAGTTTCTAGCAGTCCTGGATCCGATGAGATAGTCTTGGTTGTTGGGGGAGAGCCAGTCATGTCAGACCTGCCAACATCTTTCCTGGGACATTGTAGGCGCGGAGCCTAAACTGGGTGGCGTTTTGTGATGTGAGATATAGCTCCCCCCTAAGCCACTTTCTGCAACACAAGTTAGGTTAAACAATGTATCTGTTGCAGAAAGTGTCCAACCACTAGGACACTAGGAAGGCTAGATTTGAGATATTCTGTTTTATTGTACGTCCAGAAGATGTAACTATTACAGAACTTTATGGAACTCATTTTGCTGAAAGGAATGATGACTTTGGAACAGATTCTAAAACAGGTGACTTGCATTGGGGGCTGGGTACACTGCCAGAGCAGGCGGAGAATACGTGAATTATATATTTTATTACATTATTATTTTTTTATTTTTTCTAGGAAAACTGGCAAAAGATTTAGTGAGATGGGATTATAGTAAATACCAGACACACCGTTCAGACACATTGTGTAAAATATAACATAAAGCACTGTAGGACCAGCAGAAACCATAGACATCCCTCCCTGGGAGTCTGTTCTCTGTTGGTCCTTTGTATGGGGAAGATGCTGCATTTACCCTCAAGGCTCTCTCTCTGATCTCGAAGATTGTTCATTCATACAAGGCTGTCACCCATGTCTTGATATGGCTCCCTGTCGCCTGGGCTAGTGACCTGAATGTCATTCATAATATGATTATTCTTAACAAGAGAGACTCAGTACTCCTTACAGAATGATCTGCATCACGTCTCTTAACAAAGACTCACTCCAAGCACTGTTTCTTTTACCCCATCTCAAACATATGTTCTGAATTGCTACTGTTGTATTGATATCAACCTGAATAGATCTGACATTAACTCCTCCTACTTCTCATTCCACGCGTACAGCTGTATGATCAGCTACCTGAATAGATCTGACATTAACTCCTCCTACTTCTCATTCCACGCATACAGCTGTATGATCAGCTGCCTGAATAGATCTGACATTAACTCCTCCTACTTCTCATTCCACGCATACAGCTGTATGATCGGCTACCTGAATAGATCTGACATTAACTCCTCCTACTTCTCTTTCCACACATACAGCTGTATGATCAGCTACCTGAATAGATCTGACATTAACTCCTCCTACTTCTCATTCCACGCATACAGCTGTATGATCAGCTACCTGAATAGATCTGACATTAACTCTTCCTACTTCTCATTCCACGCATACAGCTGTATGATCGGATACCTGAATAGATCTGACATTAACTCCTCCTACTTCTTATTCCACGCATACAGCTGTATGATCGGCTCCCTGAATAGATCTGACATTAACTCCTCCTACTTCTCATTCCACGCATACAGCTGTATGATCGGCTACCTGAATAGATCTGACATTAACTCCTCCTACTTCTCATTCCATGCATACAGCTGTATGATCAGCTACCTGAATAGATCTGACATTAACTCCTCCTACTTCTCATTCCACGCATACAGCTGTATGATCGGCTACCTGAATAGATCTGACATTAACTCCTCCTACTTCTCATTCCATGCATACAGCTGTATGATCGGCTACCTGAATAGATCTGACATTAACTCCTCCTACTTCTCATTCCACGCATACAGCTGTATGATCAGCTACCTGAATAGATCTGACATTAACTCCTCCTACTTCTCATTCCACTCGTACAGCTGTATGATCAGCTACCTGAATAGATCTGACATTAACTCCTCCTACTTCTCATTCCACGCATACAGCTGTATGTTCGGCCATTATACACTCTGCCCTCTCCTTGATTAATTAACTGGCACCTCCTGGACACACATGTTTTTTACATGGAAGCCGATAAAAATGATATGTGTCCAGCAAACAAATACATGGCCGTTGTGGAGAGGGTGATGACAGGAGGATGCTTCGCACTTTGAGAATGGCTGGCATTTTTTTTATTGTTAGAAGAAAAGAAGACCAGAAGCTTATCTATTCAAGAATCGCACAGAACTACGTTAATTAGTTAATTATTTCCTTCTGGTCACATATGACTCCTACGTACTGCAATATACAGCATTTCCATGGAGCAGCTTCAAAGAGGCAACATAATAAATCAATCGCGGTACTGAACAAACGGTAATCATCGGACCGCTGATCACTCGGTAGATACTTCTGAAGATACAATAAATAAACCACGTGGTTTCAATGCTGAAAAACATTTTTTGTGATGTCAAGTTTATTGCTCAAGCACGGTACTATGTTAACAAGGTATGTGGATACTTTATTATAGACACATGATGTGTCATTATTTAATTGTATTCCTCTGTATTCTGCAAGACAGCATGCAAACATTATATACAGACACTAAGTTGGCAAACCCCTCCCCCCAACTGACCCACTTTGCACAGGATTGTCCTACCAGGCTCTACCCATGTCCCACACCTCTACCCAGAGAGGTAGAACTCAGCGGGACACCAGGATTAAGGATCACAATCCCGTGGTCTGGATCACATTCTGGGACACCAGAGATTGTCTACTGCACAGTGACCGTGCTACAGCGCACGCGTGGCAGTGCTGACACTCTGACCTCCCTAGCTCAGTTTGAGCAACAGTACTACCGCGTAGAGTTATCAGTGCTGACAGTGCTGACACTCTGACCTCCCTAGCTCAGTTTGAGCAACAGTACTACTGCGCACGCATGGCAGTGCTGACACTCTGACCATCCTAGCTCAGTTTGAGCGACAGTACTACCGCGTAGGGTTATCAGTGATGACAGTGCTGACACTCTGACCTCCCTAGCTCAGTTTGAGCAACAGTACTACTGCGCACGCATGGCAGTGCTGATACTCTGACCTCCCTAGCTCAGTTTGAGCAACAGTACTACTGCGCACGCATGGCAGTGCTGACACTCTGACCTCCCTAGCTCAGTTTGAGCGACAGTACTACCGCGTAGGGTTATCAGTGATGACAGTGCTGACACTCTGACCTCCCTAGCTCAGTTTGAGCGACAGTACTACTGCGCACGCATGGCAGTGCTGACACTCTGACCTCCCTAGCTCAGTTTGAGCAACAGTACTACTGCGCACACGTAGCAGTGCTGACACTCTGACCTCTTTAGCTCAGTTTGAGTGACAGTACTATTGCGCAAGTGTGGCAATGCTGACACTCTGACCATCCTAGCTCAGTTTGAGCGACAGTACTACTGCGCAGGGTTATCAGTGCTGACAGTGCTGACACTCTGACCTCCCTAGCTCAGTTTCAGCAACAGTACTACCGCGCAGGGTTGTCAGTGCTGACAGTGCTAACACTCTGACCTCCCTTGCTCAGTTTGAAGGACAGTATTAGTGCGCAGGTGTGTCAATTCTGACACTCTGACCTCCCTAGCTCAGTTTGAGTGACAGTACTGCCGCGCATGTGTGCTTTCCTGTAAAAGTAAACCAGCTTTACAAACGACAAAAAAATACTAAAGTATGATAAATAATTACCTTACTGCAATAGAAACAAAATGACTTATATCTGCCGTCGGCAACAATTATATTGTTATATCCTCGAATTCAGTATATTATTAAAAACTCATCAAAGCCGAAGAGAAATAGAACAGATCCATTTCTATTCACTCATACGTTTTAATGACTCTTCCGACGCCTGTCCCTGGATGTTATGCACACAGCTGTTATATTGCCACCGACAGGTTTTGCATTCTACGCAGTATATTCTGTTTCATTGTGTTATTTATTTTGCATTTTATTTTGCCTTTTGCTTGTCATACAAAAAGTGATCATATATAACACATGGCAGAGCACTATATTCCGTCACAGATACTATAAGATACAGCTGGAAACAGGGTCAGACATCAAAATTGCAAGGATTCTGCTCCAAAGCTTGCAATCTAGTGGCGAGGAATGGAATCCACGCTATGGCAGGGTCTTTCAAGAACAGATTGTAAGGGGGCTATTCACTAAAAGGTGAGTTTGGGTGAGGTGAGATGAAATTTAGCCATAGTGGGGGAAACTCACCATGTTATTCCCTGCACAATGTATAGCTAAACTGGGGACATGAAATGCTAGGGATAGCTACTCTACGAATGAATTAAAGGATAAAAATATACCAGGAAAGGATCTTAACGAGACAGAGAGGATATGATAGAAATATTTAAATACATAAAAAGAGATCACCACAGTAAAGGAAGAGAATATATTTAAATGAAGAAAAACTACCACAACTAGAGGACATAGTCTTAAATTAGAGGGGCAACGATTTAAAAGTAATATCAGGAAGTATTACTTTACTGAGAGGGTAGTGGATGCATGGAATAGTCTTCCAGTAGAAGTGGTAGAGGTAATACAGTGAAGGAGTTTAAGCATGCATGGGATAGGTATAAGGCTATCATAGATATAAGATAAGGTCAGGGACTAATGAAAGTATTACTTTACTGAGAGGGTAGTGGATGTATGGAATAGTCTTCCAGTAGAAGTGGTAGAGGTTAATACAGTGATGGAGTTTAAGCATGCGTGGGATAGACACAAGGCTATCCTAGATATAAGATAAGGCCAGGGACTAATAAAAGTATTACTGTACTGAGAGGGTAGTGGATGTATGGAATAGCCTTCCAGTAGAAGTGGTAGAGGTTAATACAGTGAAGGAGTTTAAGCATGCATGGGATAGGTATAAGGCTATCCTAGATATAAGATAAGGCCATGCAATACTAATGATAGTATTTTATACTGAGAGGGTAGTGGATGTATGGAATAGTCTTCCAGTAGAAGTGGTAGAGGATAATACAGTGAAGGAGTTTAAGCATGCGTGGGATAGGTATAAGGCTATCCTAGATATAAGATAAGGCCAGGGACTAATGAAAGTATTACATTAATGAGAGGGTAGTGGATGTATGGAATAGTCTTCCAGTAGAAGTGGTAGAGGTTAATACAGTGAAGGAGTTTAAGCATGCGTGGGATAGGTATAAGGCTATCCTAGATATAAGATAAGGCCAGGGACTAATGAAAGTATTACATTACTGAGAGGGTAGTGGATGTATGGAATAGTCTTCCAGTAGAAGTGGTAGAGGTTAATACAGTGAAGGAGTTTAAGCATACATGGGATAGGTATAAGGCTATCCTAGATATAAGATAAGGCCGGGGACTAATGATAGTATTTTATACTGAGAGGGTAGTGGATGTATGGAATAGTCTTCCAGTAGAAGTGGTAGAGGATAATACAGTGAAGGAGTTTAAGCATGCGTGGGATAGGTATAAGGCTATCTTAGATATAAGATAAGGTCAGGGACTAATGAAAGTATTACTTTACTGAGAGGGTAGTGGATGCATGGAATAGTCTTCCATTAGAAGTGGTAGAGGTTAATACAGTGAAGGAGTTTAAGCATGCGTGGGATAGGTATAAGGCTATCCTAGATTAAAGATAAGTCCAGGGACTAATGAAAGTATTACTTTACTGAGAGGGTAGTGGATGTATGGAATAGTCTTCCAGTAGAAGTGGTAGAGGTTAATACAGTGAAGGAGTTTAATCATGCATGGAAGAGGCTATCCTAAATATACATTATGGGCAGCGTCTAATGAAAGAATTCAGAACATTGGGCAGACTAGATAGGCCGAATGGTTCTTATCTGCCGACACATTCTAGGTTTCTATTAAGTTATGTTTCATTTAACGCTGTCAATAAATGTTGGCATTGTCAATAGAAATGCATTAATGAAAGAATACAAATAAAGTTCCTTATCTTTGTGAACATCTCGGGTGAGATGAAGGAAAAATCTGACCCAAACTTTTTAAACATAACAGTACAAATAAAATAGAAAAAGGTGGACAATATTACAAAAACAAAGAATAGATTTTCACAGGTTAACCTATGATAATGTTATGCAGATGTTGCATTTAACCCCACATATCCTATTTAAATACACATGCTATACAGCCAGGTATAATGTTTTTTTTTTTGCATTTTCTTTAATAGTTAGCAACTAAGGCTTTTATTCATAAGAGAGGAAATTGAAGGGAATATTCAGACTTAATGCCAAAGTTCCAACTCACCTAGTCAGAGGCGGCTCTAGACTTTGTGAGGCCTTAGGCGAAAGTCGAACATGAGGCCCTCACGGACACACATTATTTAATAAAATATATGCAAGTGATAATAAAAATGATCTGTAGAAATAGCATATTTCAAGATCAGACTCAAATCCCAGCTTCTAGAAATTAACAGCTCCTAGAATTTTATTTGTCTCATAATTATTCTACAAACATCTATAAACATTTGGTATAGATAAAATTGTGTGCGGCTGACTAACTCACATTGTTATTGCTGTGTCCTAAATGTGAACACTAACACATATCACACAGTCATTCATAGACACACTCAGTGAGCACACACTGACTCACAGACACACTCAGCCAGCACACAATCACACTCAGCCAGCACACACTGACTCACAGACACACTCAGTCAGCACACAATCACACTCAGCCAGCACACACTCACAGATACACTCAGCCAGCACACACTGACTCACAGACACACTCAGAAAGCACACAATCACACACTAACAGAAACACTCAGCCAGAAGGAAAGGTGCTCAATGTTGAAAGTGGTCTCACAGACCACGTTGTGCTAGAAGATTGGCACTTTGTTCTTCCTCACAGCACCGGATGCACTGTGATTTAGCCATTCAATATGCCAGGATTTTGCCCCTCAATATGCCAGGATTTTGCCCCTTAATATGCCAGGATTTTGCCACTCTGTGACAGGATTTTGCCCCTCATTATGCCACAATTTTGCCCCTCACAAATCCTAGAATTTTGCCTCTCAATATGCCAGGATTTTGCCACTCTGTGCCAGAATTTTGCCCCTCATTATGCCAGAATTTTGCCCCTCACCATGCCAGGATTTTGCCTCTCACTATGCCAGGATTTTGCCACTGTATGCCAGGATATTGCCCCTCACAATGCCAGGATTTAGCCTCTTACTATGCCAGAATTTTGACCCTCACAATGCCAGAATTTTGCCTCTTAATATGCCAGGATATTGCCCCTCACAATGCCAGAATTTTGCCTCTCAATATGCCAGGATATTGCCCCTCACAATGCCAGAATTTTGCCTCTCAATATGCCAGGATTTTGCCACTGTATTCCAGGATATTGCCCCTCACAATGCCAGGATTTAGCCTCTCACTATGCCAGGATTTTGCCACTCTGTGCCAGGATTTTGCCCCTCATTATGCCAGAATTTTGCCCCTCACAATGCCAGAATTTTGCCTCTCAATATGCCAGGATATTGCCCCTCACAATGCCAGGATTTAGCCTCTCACTATGTCAGGATTTTGCCCCTCATTATGCCAGAATTTTGCCCCTCACAATGCCAGAATTTTGACTCTCACTATGCCAGGATTTTGCCCCTCATTATGCCAGAATTTTGCCCCTCACAATGCCAGGATTTAGCCTCTCACCATGCCAGGATTTTGCCCCTCATTATGCCAGAATTTTGCCCCTCACAATGCCAGGATTTAGCCTCTCACTATGCCAGGATTTTGCCACTGTATGCCAGGATATTGCCCCTCACAATGCCAGGATTTAGCCTCTTACTATGCCAGGATTTTGCCCCTCACCTCATTATGCCAGGATTTTGCCCCTCACAATGCCAGGATTTAGCCTCTCACTATGCCAGGATTTTGCCCCTCATTATGCCAGAATTTTGCCCCTCACAATGCCAGAATTTTGCCTCTCATTATGCCAGGATTTTGCCCCTGTATGCCAGGATATTGCCCCTCACAATGCCAGGATTTAGCCTCTCACTATGCCAGGATTTTGCCCCTCACCTCATTATGCCAGGATTTTGCCCCACACTGTGCCAATATTTAGCCCCTCATTATGCCAGTCTTGCTCGTTTGTACCACCCTCCTCCCCCCTTTCCTAGTACTTACCTCCATGCTGCTCTCCGTTGTTTCCTCCGTGCATCTTCTCTCCTGCACGGAGGAAGGAAGTTCCGGTCGCGTTTTTTTTTTTTTTTTTAAACTTTATTGCTCGGGTTCAATAAAGTTTAAAAAAAAAAAAAAAACGCGATCGGAGCTTCCTTCCTCCGTGCAGGAGAGAAGATGCACGGAGGAAACGTCCCAGGTTAGTGTAACAGGGAGCTTAACGGCAGCGTTAAGCTCCCTGATACATCAAAGGTAATAAGGTGAGTTAGGCAGCCGCGAGGCCCCCGTGAGTGCGAGGCCTTAGGCGGCTGCCTAACTCGCCTAATTAGAGAGCCGCCTCTGCACCTAGTTTTTCAGTTCCATGCAAGTCCATCTTTCATGAATAAAACACTAAACATATCCTATTCCCCTACTCACTAAATACCCACCCAAACTTCTAAACACTACAACTAAAAAAAAAATGCAACCTCTAAGGATCAGGTAGCAAAAGAAATACAGTTCAGACCACGTGTACTGCTGTACATGATCATTGCATAAAGCACTAGTCAAAAAAACAATAAAACATTTTATTTAAAAAAACATTCCTAGTTTGGACACTTGGGGGAGCCAGGGAGCACATTTGTTAGCAGACCCCAGCACAATAGGATTCTTGATTAAATCATGAGAGGATGCCTTAAAAAAAAAAATAAAAAAAAAAAAAAGATGCAGATGGCAAGTGGAGAGTGAGATAAGCCTGGAGCCAACAGTTTGACCAGATTGGGTTTAAGACAGTTGGGTGAGCTGGTGAGCTGGAGATTGACTGGAGGCGGACTGCGCTGGCCAAGATGGGACATAGTAAGCGAGCGCAACAGAAAGGTCACAGTGGAATTCAAGAGTGGCATTGTATCTCAAGACTGGGACTAACAGGGGAAGGATTATAATAACAAAATGTTTAACCAGGAAGGCTATTCTGAGATAATGGGGCCGGTGGTGTGAGAGTGCTATCTAAATGTATAAAGCAGACTGCCGACGGATATTACCATAGCTGACAACAGTTTTGACTTTTCCAGGACAGTCCTGCTTTTTTTTGGAAGGGGGGGTTACTGTCACGGCATTAATACTGTGCACAGGAAGCATTGATTTTAAACTGTGTATGTCTGACAGACAAATGCAGTGTAAAGAGTGTACATTCCCCCCAGGGCCGCGGCACACACGCCTGACAAGTGTGATCTTACTGTTTGGGGGAGAATCATCCGCACTATAAAGTGTCTGGATGAATAAACAAGGTGTATAGAGCCATTATACATAACAAACCGCACATTTTGTACATAACCCCCATTCTCTCTTCTCCAAGTATGTTCTGGGGATGTTATTTTGGCTGGCATGGAAATCAGAGCGCAAGTGCATAAGGGGAGATGAAAATAATATATAGTGCGATACAATTAAAACAGAAACTTGAGTGCGTTATGGTAGATTCGCACTCACAAAACAGTTCTTTATATATTCCCCCATCAATAAGAATCAGTGGCTGTCAGAGGAAACCTCACCATGAACGAAGTAGAGATAATTATCTTTAATTCCAGAGCTATAAAGAGAACACAGAATAAAGCACACTGGTAAATGTGGTAGTAAGATATGATGGGAACATTTGTATATTACGGACACAGTGGATCTGGACGTTCCACAGCTCTGTGAAGGAGGAATCTGTCAACGCATTTCGCTGGTGGTTTCCAGATTACTCAAGAGAGTAGAAAATATTGCATGGCATTCATAAATTAAGACCAAAAAAGCATAGGATTGCTTAAAGAAGACCTCACTTATTCAAATCTACCATAACACACTCACATTTCTGTTTTAATTGTATTACACTATATATTGTTTTTTACCTCCAGTTAAGTACCCACACTATTTTCTGGCAAGCAAGTGGGGGGAGTATTTTTTATAGTTCTTCTCTGTTAAATACGTGGAAGGTGGCACTATTGTTGTATGTCAGACAGGATGGATCAGGAATGTCCTCCGACATAATCAGTGGTGTATCTTGGTTTTGTGGTGCCCTAGACCCCCCTCCCACCCACGTTGCACACCTACAATATGCTCCATCACCCACGTTGCACACCCACGACATACACACTAAATGCCCCATCCCTCCCATTACATACACACTAAATGCCCCATCACCCCCATTATATGCCCCCATCACCCCAATTAATTGGAAGGAGATAAAGCTTGCTGAACGGTGAGGGAGGCAGCGAAAATGTTTGAAGCACCAGGAGTGTGCTTTAACACCCTCTGGCAAAGTGCCGCCCTAGGCAAGTGCCTTGTTTGCCTTGTGGAAGATACACTACTGGATGGAATACTGTTACGTTCTCGACATGTCTTCGTCCAAAGGGGGTTAATGGAACTCATTTAATCTACCTTGCAAGGATGAAACCCTGCATTAACCCTGAGAACTATCTTTAAAAGGGATGATCTTTGCAGATTTAATTAGTATACTGTTCTTGTGGACACAGTTATAGCAGTACATTTTTTTCTCGCTAACATTTTCTCTTCACACAGAAATAGTGTTAAGCCGGCGCATGTGAATGTGCTTCACGTTCGGAAAGGTCAGCAAACAATTTAAAAATCACATCAACAGAGAGCGCACGATACTGACAGCTCCGTTAATTGTGACAAAGCCAGCGTTCTGTTATTTTCTAACTCTGCAAAAACGTGCCAACTCTGAACTTCGCGGCGATATAGATCAGGTCAAAGTGCAATTATCTATTGTGTCCATTAAATGTCTGCACGTGGGAAAAAAAAGACAATTTTTGAACAATAAACAGTAAATTGCTATTAAAGGGACTGTCTGGTATCGAAAATGCATCTCCCAAGTACTAGTGCATATTAATGTGCTTTCAAAGTACTTGCTTTACATTTAGCATGGCTTAAAATATAAAATAATTACAGCTAGATGAAATTGTGAAATTATAGTAGTTTGCAAGAAACCAGGACTGCGCTATTCCTTTTTTTTTGGCTGGAGGAATTTCCTGTCTCTAGCGATGTCATCAGACAATGTGTTGCACTGTTAAGAGGTCCTACTGTGTACAAGAACAAGTCTATTACAGTCCACACAATGTATTTTATTCCAGCAGCACAGGAAGTGACTGAATGAAACAAAACTTTACTGCAGGTATGCTATATAAAGCATATAAACATGCAGCATAATCACGGGGGGGGGGGGGTGGGTTGAGTCAAATATTAAAAATGTGATTTAATTAAAATGTCTACATCAAATTACACTGGAAAAAAACCCTGTGCACTATTCAAGCAGTAATCTTCATCTTGTACCAAAGTGAGTTTGGGGACTAGACTGTCCCTTTAAATGTATGGGTCAAGAGATGTAGATATAAGTATTCCTTGTGCCTCTGCTGTTGGTATAGAAAGGCAAATTGATATATCAAGATGATTTCTGGAAATGTCAGTCTAATCTCATAGTATCCAGCCAACATAACCCATATGTATTACACATTCTGCAGAAGGAGCATGCAAAGTGCAGCATGCAGGATGTATATACAAACCAATTACTTAGTCAGGGTGGCTGCTTGCAGCACACAGACCCCAAGAAATACACAAGATACATTGTGCCCCTGAGTGACAGGTGTCCATACCTGCACCCAGAGTATCAGTGATACATTTGCCCACAACCGGCATCTTTGTGCCCAAACAGCTGGCCCCTGTCATGTTTGTGCCCAAACAGCTGGTCCCTGGCATGTTTGTGCCCAAACAGCTGGCCCCTGTCATGTTTGTGCCCAAACAGCTGGCCCGTCATATTTGTGCCAAACAGCTGGCCCGTGCCATCCTTCCCTCCCCAGCCCCAGGATTTGAGCACTGGATGTCTCATATCATGAGACCTCCAATAAGGAGGAGCTTGGGAGAGGTAGGCAGGATTGCTTCTATAGCTATAATAGTAACTTAATTGTACTTTTATTTATAAAATAGAAAC
This sequence comes from Pelodytes ibericus, assembly GCA_036172795.1. Lineage (NCBI taxonomy): Eukaryota > Metazoa > Chordata > Amphibia > Anura > Pelodytidae > Pelodytes > Pelodytes ibericus. The sequence continues at coordinate 13,989,011 of CM069862.1, forward strand.
ATAGACTGTGTCACCGGCAGATAAGAACCATTTGGCGCATCTAAACTGCCTAATAATCTATATAGAGACATAGAATGTGTCACTGGCAGATAAGAACTGTTCAGCCCATCTAGTCTGCCTAATAATCTATATAGAGACATAGAATGTGTCACTGGCAAATAAGAACCATTCGGCCCATCTAGTCTGCCTAATAATCTATATAGAACCATAGAATGTGTCACCGGCAGATAAGAACCATTCAGCCCATCCAGTTTGCCTAATAATCTATACAGAAACATAGACTATGTCAGTGGCAGATAAGAACCATTCAGCCCATCTAGACTGCCTAATAATCTATATAGATACATAGAATGTGTCACCGGCAGATAAGAACCATTCAGCCCATCTAGTCTGCCTAATAATCTATATAGAAACATAGAATGTGTCACCGGCAGATAAGAACCATTCGCCCCATCTAGTCTGCCTAATAATCTATATAGAAACATAGAATGTGTCACCGGCAGATAAGAACCATTCAGCCCATCTAGTCTGCCTAATAATCTATTTAGAAACATAGAATGTGTCACCGGCAAATAAGAACCATTTAGCCCATCTAGTCTGCCTAATAATCTATATAGCGACATAGAATGTGTCACCGGCAGATAAGAACAATTCAGCCCATCTAATCTGCCTAATAATCTATATAGAGACATAGAAACATAGAATGTGTCACTGGCAGATAAGAACCATTCAGCCCATCTAGTCTGCCTAATAATCTATATAGAGACATAGAAACATAGAATGTGTCACCGGCAGATAAGAACCATTCAGCCCATCTAGTCTGTCTTATAATATCTATAGAAACATAGAATATGTCACCGGCAGATAAGAACCATTCAGCCCATCTAATCTGCCTATTGATCTATATAGAAACATAGAATGTGTCACCGGCAGATAAGAACCATTGGGCCCATATAGTCTGCCTAATAATCTATATAGAGACATAGAAACATAGCATATGTCAGTGGCAGATAAGAACCATTCAGCCCATCTAGTCTGCCTAATAATCTATATAGAGACATAGAATGTGTCAGTGGCAGATAAGAACTGTTCAGCCCATCTAGTCTGCCTAATAATCTATATAGAGACATAGAATGTGTCACCGGCAGATAAGAACCATTCAGCCCATCTAGTCTGCCTAATAATCTATATAGAGACATAGAATGTGTCAGTGGCAGATAAGAACTGTTCAGCCCATCTAGTCTGCCTAATAATCTATATAGAGACATAGAATGTGTCACCGGCAGATAAGAACCATTCAGCCCATCTAGTCTGCCTAATAATCTATATAGAGACATAGAATGTGTCACCGGCAGATAAGAACCATTCGGCCCATCTAGTCTGCCTAATAATCTGTATAGAGACGTAGAATGTGTCAGTGGCAGATAAGAACTGTTCAGCCCATCTAGTCTGCCTAATAATCTATATAGAGACATAGAAACATAGAATGTGTCACCGGCAGATAAGAACCATTCAGCCCATCTAGTCTGCCTATTAATCTATATAGAGACATAGAATGTGTCACCGGCAGATAAGAACCATTCAGCCCATCTAGTCTGCCTAATAATCTATATAGAGACATAGAAACATAGAATGTGTCACCGGCAGATAAGAACCATTCAGCCCATCTAGTCTGCCTATTAATCTATATAGAGTCATAGAATGTGCCACCCTCAGATAAGAACAATTCATCCCATCTAATCTGCCTAATAATCTATATAGAACCATAGAATGTGTCACCGGCAGATAAGAACCATTCAGCCCATCTAATCTGCCTAATAATCTATATAGAGACATAGAAACATAGAATGTGTCACCGGCAGATAAGAACCATTCAGCCCATCTAGTCTGCCTATTAATCTATATAGAGACATAGAATGTGTCACCGGCAGATAAGAACCATTCAGCCCATCTAGTCTGCCTAATAATCTATATAGAGACATAGAAACATAGAATGTGTCACCGGCAGATAAGAACCATTCAGCCCATCTAGTCTGCCTATTAATCTATATAGAGTCATAGAATGTGCCACCCTCAGATAAGAACAATTCATCCCATCTAATCTGCCTAATAATCTATATAGAACCATAGAATGTGTCACCGGCAGATAAGAACCATTCAGCCCATCTAATCTGCCTAATAATCTATATAGAGACATAGAAACATAGAATGTGTCACCGGCAGATAAGAACCATTCAGCCCATCTGGTCTGCCCAATTATCTGAATACTTTTATTAGTCTCTGGCCTTATCTTATGAGTTTAATAAAAACCTGATGAGACAGATCTGTTTCCTTCTCTATATTTCCCATGATGCAGTGCTAATCTAAAAATATTTGTTCGGACCCTGTAGGTGGAACTTCACCTTAAAGTTTGGACCTTAATGTACCACATTTACATGTTTAGAAAAATAAACCCCCATCTCTTTTATGGCTAACATTGTACATTTTTTTTTCTCTTAGACTCTCGATTGACTCTAATTTGTTTCAAACAATTTGATTGCTTCTGCGAGATGTTGCAAAACATACAGAAGTAGATTGTCAATTTAAAAAATATGCATTAAAAACATTAATAAAACTAAAATAAAAAATAAACAAAAAAAGTTTGCTAAAAAACAAGTTGGAATATTATATATCTGAGATTCAGAAGGTTGCTCGTGATAGGGGGGTTGTTAGTGCGAAATGCGTCAGGCTGTACACTTGGACTCTCCTCTGTGGATTTTATGTTGCCATAAAGCGAATTGAATGGGTCCTGAGCGCTTTCCTTTCTCTGTCTCGTGGGAGGATTGTCACAGTGAGCTGGCACTTTGAATATACAAAGGTAGAATTAAAGTGTTATTTTAAAATGATGTCATTTAAAAGGAATACTTTGTCTTCTGCGTGTAACATGCTGTCATGCAAAGCAGCTAGTTATTGTGGCACATTGATATGGTTTTCTGCTCCCCAGAATAGAATTTCCTCTGGTGAGAACCGGACTGATTTGGGGATAAAGCAAGTCTCATTTGCATAAAGTTTTATTTGCCATAACGAGCTGATGATTTGTTGCAGCATTATCTCAAGGATATGTGCTAGGTAGTGACAGCACCGGGAGAATACAGTGACTTGCATTAAAACACACAATAAAGCAGATGTTAAAAGAGATAAAATTACCCTTAAGCACAAAAAAAAAGAGAAACAAAATAGGATTTTAAATAACAAAGTGTATACCGAGAGAGGCTGCTTCATTTCTCTAATTCTACCCGTATATGGAAAACTATAAAAACTGTAGTTATTGGGAAAGCTAGAAGCAATAATTCCCCACGCATTTCGCTTTCAGCATGCGGATTGCATTGTAGTGGAGCTTCAGCAGCTGAGCGGAGCCACATGTCTGCACTGACTGGCACCATATAGGTTATGATAGGGGTGAGGAATCCCTCCACCATATAGTCAGTAAAAGTCTGTAGATAATCGTAGAACATAGCTACACAAGAATTTGCTCCAGCATCCAGATTAAACTCACAGGACTTTTCCCAGCACCCATTGAGTTACCCCAGCACCAAAGATTTGCCCTAGCACCTAGACATCGAGGCATCATTCAACACCAAAATTTGGGGTGGGGTAGGGCCCAAATTCAAAGGGCGGCATGCTCCTCCAAAATGGTGCTGCCCTCCTGTTGGCAAAAGCTTAAAAAATGATGAAATATAATTTCTGTCACTCTGTTGCTGATGCTTGACTGTCCCTAGAGGCAGTCAGCTACATTGCTTTGAAGAAAAAAGACAAACCTAACCCTAGGTCTATTAATCCTAGATCTAGAGTTATCAGGTTAATTAGTAGGGTAATGTTTATGGTTCCAGTCAAAAAGGTCACTGTAGGAGAAAATGGTAAGAATACAAAACAAATCAAAAAAACACCACCTTTTGCCCTAAAATGAAAAACATGTACACAAACTATTTAGATGAGATCTTTCTGACAGTCTTGATTAGCTGTAATTGTGTAAAAGACTTTTTCAGGTCAACGTTAGAAAAGGTGTGTGGGGGGGATTCAATTTTTAAATCGTATTTTATGATTTTCTTATAGTGAATTATAAATGAGGAAAACAATGGTATCTTAAGAAATACTTTTTTTGTGACAGTAAAAACAATATCCAATATGTGAGAAATGAGAAAATTACAGCTAAACACAAACACTGCAGAGAAGGTTCAAACACTCATTGTCCCAAATGACCAAAAATTTCCCAAATGGCCAGCACTTACGGGGTTAAACAAATATTATTATTATTTTTTTTAATTCCTGACCTCCTCAAGTCGTTCCTTTTGGATGTGTTAAACAAATCAGGGTTAAGCGTGTAAAACGTTTAATGAGAAACATGCAGCATTTGTTTTTTGGAGCGTCTCAGCAGTTTCTCCCAATTCATCTTTCTACAGCCGATCAGAAGGCATCGGCGTGGCATTACAATAGCACTTTAAAAGTACCCAAGCAAAAGTTCCATTTGCAATTTAGGGATTCCTGCTGTGCCCTATGCATTATTTGGTCGGTGTGCATCACAGAGCAAAGTCTCCTGCAGAGCTGACAAAGTTTGATCCTACAGTAAAATGTTATTTGTTAAACTGGAATCTAAACGGGGGGATTATTACTCAAGCAATTGCTGTAAAAACAAGGGGGGCTATTTGTGAAACTCACTTCTGGGGCAAAGTTCTAAAAGTGATGTAAATGGCAGGAACATTCCATTAGTTTCCTTGGTGAAAGGACTTTTTAGAACCATGAATAGACTTTTTGCAAATAACCTTCTGTGTCCTTAGATAGAAGTTTTTTTTTTATTTGCTAAGTAAAACATTTTTTTTTAATAAAACCTATTAAAATGTCTTGGAGTCAGTCACCTATTTCACACTGTCTTTGAAAAATGGGACCAGAGCACTGTGCAGCTTTAGTCTACCTCAATATAAACACAGTCCCGATGTGGGAGGTTTGTTCCGCCACACTCTACCTCTGTCCCGCTTTCCGGGACAAAGGTAGAGCTGACAGGGACAGCAAACCTGCGGTCCTGATCGTATTCTCCAGTGTCCCAGACACCGGACAAGGCTTACTGAGCATGCGCCGTAGTGATCCTGTCAAAATGGGTGGCAGTGTTACCGCACATGAGCGGTATCACTGATACCCCCAACACCAGACTTCACCCCCTATGTCCCACCAGCTCCCCAGACTCTGCCCCCAAGTGTCCCGGGGGCAAAGTTGGAGGTATGTAAATATATATATATTTATTTTATTTTTTGTGTGTGTGTAATTTACTGTCATGGGAAAAGGAAAGTACACCCTTTGAGTTCAATGGTTCATATAGGCTTCCTTCATGAATGAGGGAATTGAGAGGGAATTTGCAAAAACTAAAGCAAACATCACAAAGTTTGAAGTATACCTGCATGGGAGATATATGTTTGAAGTATTTCAATACATCCTTATAGAAAGAGGGAAGCGCTCATGTCACTGTACAGAGCGCTGGTGAGACCTCACTTGGAGTATTGTACAGAGTGCTGGTGAGACCTCACTTGGAGTATTGTACAGAGAGCTGGTGAGACCTCACTTGGAGTATTGTACAGAGCGCTGGTGAGACCTCCCTTGGAGTATTGTACAGAGTGCTGGTGAGACCTCACTTGGAGTATTGTACAGAGTGCTGGTGAGACCTCACTTGGAGTATTGTACAGAGAGCTGGTGAGACCTCACTTGGAGTATTGTACAGAGCGCTGGTGAGACCTCCCTTGGAGTATTGTACAGAGCGCTGGTGAGACCTCACTTGGAGTATTGTACAGAGCACTGGTGAGACCTCACTTGGAGTATTGTACAGAGCGCTGGTGAGACCTCCCTTGGAGTATTGTACAGAGCGCTGGTGAGACCTCACTTGGAGTATTGTACAGAGCACTGGTGAGACCTCACTTGGAGTATTGTACAGAGCGCTGGTGAGACCTCACTTGGAGTATTGTACAGAGCACTGGTGAGACCTCACTTGGAGTAGTGTACAGAGCACTGGTGAGACCTCACTTGGAGTATTGTACAGAGCGCTGGTGAGACCTCACTTGGAGTATTGTACAGAGCACTGGTGAGACCTCACTTGGAGTAGTGTACAGAGCACTGGTGAGACCTCACTTGGAGTATTGTATGCAGTACTGGAGACCGTATCTCCAGAAGGATATTGATACTTTGGAGAGAGTTCAGAGAAGGGCTACTAAACTGGTTCATGGGTTGAAGGATAAAACTTACCAGGAAAGGTTAAAGCATCTTAACATGTATAGCTTGGAGGAAAGAAGTAACAGGGGGGATATGATAGAAACATTTATATACATAAAGGGAATCAACACAGTAAAGGAGGAGAGTATATTTAAAAGAAGAAAAACTACCACAACTAGAGGACATAGTCTTAAATTAGAGAGGCAACGATTTAATGTAATATCAGGAGGTATTACATTACTGAGAGGGTAGTGGATGGATGGAATAGTCTTCCAGTAGAAGTGGTAGAGGTTAATACAGTGAAGGAGTTTAAGCATGCGTGTTTCACAACCTGGGATAACAGGCCAGGGAGGAGTCTCGTTGCAGGGCAGGGTGTGGGGTCTGTCTGCACCCCACGATGCATAACTGGGAAGGACTGGTAGCTGTGACCGGGACTGAGACAGGACAGGTAACAGACTGGAACTAAGGCAGGACTGGTAGCAGAGACTGGGACTGAGACAAGACTGGTAGCAGAGACTGGAACCGAGACAAGACTGGTAGCAGAGACTGGAACCGAGACAAGACTGGTAGCAGAGACTGGAACCGAGACAAGACTGGTAGCAGAGACTCGAACCGAGACAAGACTGGTAGCAGAGACTCGAACCGAGACAAGACTGGTAGCAGAGACTGGGACTGAGACAAGACTGGTAGCAGAGACTGGAACCGAGACAAGACTGGTAGCAGAGACTCGAACCGAGACAAGACTGGTAGCAGAGACTCGAACCGAGACAAGACTGGTAGCAGAGACTCGAACCGAGACAAGACTGGTAGCAGAGACTCGAACCGAGACAAGACTGGTAGCAGAGACTCGAACCGAGACAAGACTGGTAGCAAAGACTGGAACCGAGACAAGACTGGTAGAAGAGACTGGGACTGAGACAAGACTGGTAGCTGAGACTGGGACTGAGGCAGGACAAGTAACAGAGACTGGAACAAAGACAGGACAGGTAGCTACTGCAACAGGTTTGGAAACAGAACAGTGTTATTCACCTGAATGGTATTATACCCTATGTTTGAGCCTCAGGTAAATGACCACCCAGGACTTGTACACTGACTGCAACCGCACACTGAAGCAGAGATACACAGGGAGTATTGGACGAGAAGGATAGTCAGCAGGCCGGGTCATACACAAAACAGGAACAAGGTACAACGTAGGAATTAGGAAGGCAAGGTCACTAGACAGGCAAAATCGTCGAGGCAGGCAGAAATCAGCGGAGTCAAAATCAAGCAGGAGTCAGAACCGGGAAATCAATAATCAATATATAAATGCTACAACAAGAAACATGGCACTATCACAGGCTGCAACCAAAGCAATGCAAAGGCACTGATTGCCATAAGCTGCAGGTTTAAATAGGGAAGGGCTGAGGATAACGAGGCAGCTGACCACAGGAGTAGAATGGGAATACCACAATAGCGGCCACTAGAGGCTGAAGACAAAAACAGCCACAAACCCAGAATAACCGTGACAGCGTGGGATGGATATACGGCAATCCTAGATATAAGATAAGGCCAGGGACTAATGAAAGTATTACTTTACTGAGAGGGTAGTGGATGCATGGAATAGTCTTCCAGTAGAAGTGGTAGAGGTTAATACAGTGAAGGAGTTTAAGCATGCATGGGATAGGTATAAGGCTATACTAGATATAAGATAAGGCCAGGGACTAATGAAAGTATTACTTTACTGAGAGGGTAGTGGATGCATGGAATAGTCTTCCAGTAGAAGTGGTAGAGGTTAATACAGTGAGGGAGTTTAAGCATACATGGGATAGGTATAAGGCTATCCTAGATATAAGATAAGGCCAGGGACTAATGAAAGTATTACTGTACTGAGAGGGTAGTGGATGTATGGAATAGTCTTCCAGTAGAAGTGGTAGAGGTTAATACAGTGAAGGAGTTTAAGCATGCATGGGATAGGTATAAGGCTATCCTAGATATAAGATAAGGCCAGGGACTAATAAAAGTATTACCTTACTGAGAGGGTAGTGGATGTATGGAATAGTCTTCCAGTAGAAGTGGTAGAGGTTAATAAAGTGAAGGAGTTTAAGCATGCATGGGATAGGTATAAGGCTATCCTAGATATAAGATAAGGCCAGGGACTATTGAAAGTATTATATTACTGAGAGGGTAGTGGATGCATGGAATAGTCTTCCAGTAGAAGTGGTAGAGGTTAATACAGTGAAGGAGTTTAAGCATGCGTGGGATAGGTATAAGGCTATCCTAGATATAAGATAAGGCCAGGGACTAATGAAAGTATTACTTTACTGAGAGGGTAGTGGATGTATGGAATAGTCTTCCAGCAGAAGTGGTAGAGGTTAATACATTGAAGGAGTTTAAGCATGCATGGGATAGGTATAAGGCTATCCTAGATATAAGATAAGGTCAGGGACTAATGAAAGTATTACGTTACTGAGAGGGTAGTGGATGTATGGAATAGTCTTCCAGTAGAAGTGGTAGAGGTAAATACAGTGAAAGAGTTTAAGCATGCGTGGGATAGGTATAAGGCTATCCTAGATATAAGATAAGGCCAGGGACTAATGAAAGTATTACATTACTGAGAGGGTAGTGGATGTATGGAATAGTCTTCCAGTAGAAGTGGTAGAGGTTAATACAGTGAAGGAGTTTAAGCATGCATGGGATAGGTATAAGGCTATCCTAGATATAAGATAGGGAACTGGGGACTAATAAAGTATTTAGAACATTGGACTAGATGGCTGAATGGTTCTTATCTGCCACTGACACATCTTGTGTTTTTATGATTCTTAGTAACTCATCTGATTGCACAGCTGATAATGTGGTATTTAAGCAGCCCTCCATCTTGGATTCGCCAGCCATTTGAGTTTCGGACACAGCAGGGAATTTCCAGCCCACCCTCCCTTTTGGTGTACCCTCCCTATTAGTGTACCCTCCCTATTGGTGTATCGTATTTGTTTATGTTGTACTAACATTCTTTTCTGTCGCAGCAGGCGGGGTGGTCCTTGCCAATCCAGTGGTTAAGAACGGAGGTGATTGAGTCAGAAGGATGGACAGGGTGGCCCCTCCCCTAACCTCTGATCAGTAGAAGGATACCGTAATGGTCCTGGGAGCATAGATGGCAGCAAATTGTCTGCCGAGTTGGACACATCCTCCCATTCAGCTGCATTGGAGAATTTTACAAACTTGGCTACATTTGCTTAACGTTTGAAATTCCCGTCTCAGCTCTCGCTCTTTCATGCACCTGGTGAATTTTTTTTTGTTCTGTTTATAATTCTCCTAAAGGGATGACAGCGCCTGAATATCATTAAAACTGTGCATGTAAAGAATATAAAATGATCCATACATTGCTCATACATGTATATATTAACAAATACATAATTAATTGATAAACTATCAAGCGGGGGGGGGGGGGGGCAGATTTTTTTTTGCCATGGGAAGTACCCACTTCCCAGGGCCGTACCTACACACATACACAGCCACACTTACACACGCACGCAAACATACACACAGTCACATTTACACACAGACACTTACACACACAGTCTTCATTACACACTTACAGACACCCTTACAAACTTAGACACACAGTCACACTTCCAGACAGTAACACACAGACAGAGACACACACGCACTTACACAGACACACAGTAATCATTACACACACACACTTACAGAGACAGCCTTATACACACTGTCAAACACACAATTACGCAGACAGATAATTACACACACATTGACACACACACACACACACACTTTAATAAAAAATAAAGTTTTACTATTGGTCCTCCTCCCTGCTTAGTTAATTTAATTTGCCGGGAGGAGGACGTTTCTGGCGGTGTCTGCATAGGCTGAACACCGCTGGACCGTTGCTGCCTGTGTGACTGTCTCACATGGTGACAGTCACTATCGGGTAGCTCGCCGCACCTCTAGGAGGAGGGATCAGGGAGAGAAATGCCTGTCCCTGGCCAGCTTCTACCCTATCGTGAATGTCTCCATGTTAGACAGTCAAACGGGTAGCGGGGGCCCACGGGGCAGCTGCCTTGGGACTCCAGGAATGTGTGGGCCCTGGGCAGATGCCCCGTTTGCCTGCATTTTTTTTTTTTTTTTTATTATTATTATTTTTTTTTTTAAAGGGCTGGGCCTTTGACGGATGTGTCGCCCGTCACCCCCTGATGGTGGCCCTGAGTGGAACTACCAACATGTCACATGACATGAACGCTTTTCGAAATGTAGTTCTTTCTGGTGTTGTGACATTGTGACTATATACTGATGGGGCTTGCCACTTTTTCTTCAATAAAATATATGACAAATCATCGCCTCCAGAGACTTAACATATAAAGCCAATGTTATACCAACTGGGTGGAAAGCCTGGTGACTGGTTAGTCTGTCTGGTATTGTCACCCCGCTGGAGAGGGCTCAACAAGCATACCTCTCAACTTCTTCCCCCGGCAAACTGGGACACCGGAGGTGAAACTTAGCAGGTTGAGTCTGGGGTTTATTTTTTACCGGCCACGTATACATTTTGCAGGCTATCTTTCAGTATGTAGAAGTTATACGTGACAATATGGATATCAATTAACTAATTAACGGGGTTCTTTGGGATCCACTACTTGATTAGGTAATTAATTCCCTTCTGGTCACATATGACATCTACGTACTGCAAATGTTGTATGTGGCCTATAACCCTACCTGGGTAACGAGTGACTACCTCTGGCAGAAGACCTAACTGACCCGCCTGACCATGCAAACCAAGACGGTGTATCTATTGATTGGACCCTGAAATTCCTCTATACTCCCACTATTCCACTGGTCTGGATTCCTCACGCCGTGTGAAAGAATGGTACTTTGGCTAATACACGGGTATAAATTATTCCGATCTATACAGCGTGCGTCTAATGCTCAGTCTGCATCGTGTGCCTTTGGACAAGATTCATTTACAATTTGCAGTTAGCATGTGCATTAAAAATATATAATACGGCATTCCCTCATCTCGACAATGAACCTGCCATGCATTTTCCCGCAGCCAGGCCGGTGAGTACGACGCCCGCAGAGAAAGATGGGCCTTTCTCGTTTTCAATTACAATGTGACATAAGTCTGTAATGTTTGGAGTCATGGTAATTGAGAGCCACCTCTGGACTTCCCCTCTGTCTGCCACAAATAAGAGCTCGTATTGTACCATTACCATAATAACGGCACCTGCAGCATGGAAGATCATATGTTAAATGGTTCCATTAGCCATTTTTAGATGACTGGTAATATAACCTTTTGCGATATGAGATTTTCTAACTCTTCGCAAAGGTCAAACACTGACTTTTTTTTTTTTTTTTTTTTAGGCGGTTATGAGTCCACAGCAAACTGGGAAAGGGTTGATATACAGAGAAGAAACTGGAGGGCTGCAAATATATATCTGCAGGAAGTCAGGTGAGAACAGAGGACAGCAGTAAAGCCTGTGTAAAATCACTTCTCTAATTCATCCAGCCACCATAGAAACAAGGAATGTGTAGGCCAATAAAAACCATTCGCTCCATCTAATCTGCAAGTTTTCTAAATACTTTCTTTCGCCCCTGACCTTATCTTATATCTAGGATAGCCTTATGCCTGGTCCCGGCATGCTTAAACTCCTCCACTGTATTAACCTTTACCACTTCTACTGGAAGACTATTCCATACATCCACTACCCTCTCAGTAAAGTAATACTTTCATTAGTCCCTGGCCTTATCTTATATCTAGGATAGCCTTATACCTACCCCATGCATGCTTAAAATCCTTCATTGTATTAACCTCTACCACTTCTACTAGAAGACTATTCCATGCATCCACTACCCTCTCAGTAAAGTAATACTTTCATTAGTCCCTGGCCTTATCTTATACCTAGGATAGCCTTATACCTATCCCATGCATGCTTAAACTCCTTCACTGTATTAACCTCTACCACTTCTACTGGAAGACTATTCCATACATCCACTACCCTCTCAGTAATGTAATACTTTCATTAGTCTCTGACCTTATCTTATATCTAGGATAGCCTTATACCTATCCCATGCATGCTTAAACTCCTTCACTGTATTAACCTCTACCACTTCTACTGGAAGACTATTCCATGCACCCACTACCTTCTCAGTAATGTAATACTTTCATTAGTCCCTGACCTTATCTTATATCTAGGATAGCCTTATGCCTGGTCCCGGCATGCTTAATCTCCTCCACTGTATTAACCTTTACCACTTCTACTGGAAGACTATTCCATACATCCACTACCCTCTCAGTAATGTAATACTTTCATTAGTCTCTGACCTTATCTTATATCTAGGATAGCCTTATACCTATCCCATGCATGCTTAATCTCCTCCACTGTATTAACCCTTACCACTTCTACTGGAAGACTATTCCATATATCCACTACCCTCTCAGTAATGTAATACTTTCATTACTCCCTGGCCTTATCTTATATCTAGGATAGTCTTATACCTACCCCATGCATGCTTAAACTCCTTCACTGTATTAACCTCTACCACTTCTACTGGAAGACTATTCCATACATCCACTACCCTCTCAGTAAAGTAATACTTTCATTAGTCCCTGGCCTTATCTTATATCTAGGATAGCCTTATACCTATCCCACGCATGCTTAATCTCCTTCACTGTATTAACCTCTACCACTTCTACTGGAAGACTATTCCATGCATCCACTACCCTCTCAGTAAAGTAATATTTTCATTAGTCCCAGACCTTATCTTATATCTAGGATAGCCTTATACCTATCCCACGCATGCTTAAACTCCTTCACTGTATTATCCTCTACCAGTTCTACTGGAAGACTATTCCATACATCCACTACCCTCTCAGTAAAGTAATACTTTCTTTAGCCCCTGATCTTATCTTATATCTAGGATAGCCTTATACCTATCACACGCATGCTTAAACTCCTTCACTGTATTAACCTCTACCACTTCTACTGGAAGACTATTCCATGCATCCACTACCCTCTCTGTAAAGTAATACTTTCATTAGTCCCTGGCCTTATCTTATATCTAGGATAGCCTTATACCTATCCCACGCATGCTTAAACTCCTTCACTGTATTAACCTCTACCACTTCTACTGGAAGACTATTCCATGCATCCACTACCCTCTCAGTAAAGTAATACTTTCATTAGTCCCTGGCCTTACCTTATATCTAGGATAACCTTATACCTATCCCATGCATGCTTAATCTCCTTCACTGTATTAACCTCTACCACTTCTACTGGAAGACTATTCCATGCATCCACTACCCTCTCAGTAAAGTAATATTTTCATTAGTCCCAGACCTTATCTTATATCTAGGATAGCCTTATACCTATCCCACGCATGCTTAAACTCCTTCACTGTATTATCCTCTACCAGTTCTACTGGAAGACTATTCCATACATCCACTACCCTCTCAGTAAAGTAATACTTTCTTTAGCCCCTGATCTTATCTTATATCTAGGATAGCCTTATACCTATCACACGCATGCTTAAACTCCTTCACTGTATTAACCTCTACCACTTCTACTGGAAGACTATTCCATGCATCCACTACCCTCTCTGTAAAGTAATACTTTCATTAGTCCCTGGCCTTATCTTATATCTAGGATAGCCTTATACCTATCCCACGCATGCTTAAACTCCTTCACTGTATTAACCTCTACCACTTCTACTGGAAGACTATTCCATGCATCCACTACCCTCTCAGTAAAGTAATACTTTCATTAGTCCCTGGCCTTACCTTATATCTAGGATAACCTTATACCTATCCCATGCATGCTTAATCTCCTTCACTGTATTAACCTCTATCACTTCTACTGGAAGACTATTTCATACATCCACTACCCTCTCAGTAATGTAATACTTTCATTAGTCCCTGGCCTTACCTTATATCTAGTATAGCCTTATACCTATCCCATGCATGCTTAAACTCCTTCACTGTATTAACCTCTAACACTTCTACTGGAAGACTATTTCATACATCCACTACCCTCTCAGTAAAGTAATACTTTCATTAGTCCCTGACCTTATCTTGTATCTAGGATAGCCTTATACCTATCCCACGCATGCTTAAACTCCCTCACTGTATTAACCCCTACCACTTCTATTGGAAGACTATTCCATCCATCCACTACCCTTTTAGTAAAGTAATACTTTCATTAGTCCCTGGCCTTACCTTATATCTAGGATAGCCTTATACCTATCCCATGCATGCTTAAACTCCTTCACTGTATTAACCTCTAACACTTCTACTGGAAGACTATTCCATACATCCACTACCCTCTCAGTAAAGTAATACTTTCATTAGTCCCTGGCCTTATCTTATATCTAGGATAGCCTTATACCTATCCCATGCATGCTTAAACTCCTTCACTGTATTAACCTCTACCACTTCTACTGGAAGACTATTCCATGCATCCACTACCCTCTCAGTAAAGTAATACTTTTATTAGTCCCTGGCCTTATCTTGTATCTAGGATAGCCTTATACCTATCCCACACATGCTTAAACTCCTTCACTGTATTAACCTCTACCACTTCCACTGGAAGACTATTTCATACATCCACTACCCTCAGTAAAGTAATACTTTCATTAGCCACTGGTCTTATCTGAAATCTAGGATAGCCTTATGCCTGGTCCTGGCATGCTTAACTACTACCACTTCAGCTGGAACACTATTCCATGCATCCACTACTATTTCCTGATATTACTTGTACACTTTTGCCTCTCCAATTTAAGCCCATTTAGACCAATACACACCCATCTGTCCCCGAAAAATGGGGTCTTGGATCAGGCAAGTTGAATTTCAGAAATCTCCGAAATCCGCAATCCGGATCAGGGACAATTTCGCCATAAAAGCCATTGGTTGACATATCAATTCTCCAGATTTTATTGACCGAAATGAATAGAAAAGTGTCAAAGAATTACAGTAAACTTATTTTAAACACTATATATTTATATATATATATATATATATATATATATATATATATATATATATATATATATATATATATATATATATACAATTATAACAAATTAATGGTATATATTATAATAGTATATTTACATTAATATAAACATGTTTAAGTTTTAATAAACACATATTTTCTATATTTGTATGTCCATTTACTTTCTTTTTATGTATTTAATTATCTTAATATTCTTTACTTTTAATGCTTTTAATTTTATTACATTCTGGGAGGACTTTGGCTATAGTCAAACGCCTCCCCTTCTATGGGAGGAATTCAGCTGTATTTTTTTATTCCCTGTGGTCCTCCCTAAAAGGCCCCAAAATAACTCCTCCCCATCGAAGTCTAAAATAGACAGCACAGGCCCATTTAAAACCCCTTTCTCTATTAATGTCAGCACTTTTGTGCAAGTCTGCTGACATCCTGAATAGTATAAAAAAAAAGTTTGTATAATATATAGGAACTGAGAAAATATCAATATAATACTTTAATAAAACAAACTATTTACTATCACACAAACAATAATAGAAATACATTTCACAATCACTGCACACAATATAAAAACATAACACATCATGTTTTTTGTACTCTGGAGTCTGTAATGTGCACACCAAATAAACAGCAAACTGAAACCAACGCGTTTCACCATGAATATATATCCTTTTTTTTATATTCTCTACACAAATAGTGTTTTGAGAAATGGTAAGCTAAGAGACTTTTAAGTCTCTCAGAATTTGTGTCTTCTGCCAATACATGCCCGGGGGACTTTCATGGCCTTACTAGATATTTGCTGTTTTTTTAGGCTCTGCGTTGTCACTGTGTCTGCAAACTCACATTCTCCTAATTAATTTAGCATAATCAAATACATTTGCAGTGAGGCAGCTGATGGATTTCAGAACATTTGATCATCAGACAAAATGTGATAGCTAGAAATACAGCAACTCATTTCAACTGCAATGAATATATAGACTTTTTTTTTAATTTGCATGAGTAAATATGATGGAATTTTTCTCCATCGAACAAATGTAGGTAGATTATTTGCTACTCAGCCACAGATTCTCCTCTTTTTGAAGTTGCTTTGCAAGCTCTCATCAGTGTCCACAGTAAGGGGCAAGATAGGGTACTCTGCCCCCAGGATTCACATGGCACCAGGCAGAATGCATAGATGCCTGCCACCCACCAGAACACCAGGGAATAGACCTGCTCTCCAATGTCAGAGAACAGGGATCGGTGGTGCTCGGGAGCCAAACATTTTTTTCACACTCCCAACCAAACTCCTGATCTGACTGGGAACAAGACACAAATGTGTGTGTCATATCGACCACCAATCCCAGTCTAGAGGCAGGTGAGCACCCAAATATTGTGTGGACATCAATTCACACAGGTGCCAAGTCCCATGTATGGAACCAGAAGAGAACATAACCACAAGAGTTGTTGTAAAACTATTCGATCTTGATACAAAGCATCTCCAACAGAGGTAGAAGTATCAAATTATTAATACATTCTCCACTTTCTAAAACAGACACATACTTTGGACAAGGAGATCTCCGCTCCCTGCTGTGAGAGGTAAAACAGCACTGAGGGAAGACAAACTGAAATTCAAAAAAAAAATGTTTTTTTTTTTTTAAACTGTTGGCTTGTGTGTATGTGTGTGTGTGTGTGTGTGTTTGTGTGCAGGACTGTGTGTCACGGAATGTCGCGTGATGTCACATGGCGTCACATGCCTATTCCGCTTTTAGCCCCACCCCCTTTTCATCCCAGGAGTCGTATAAGAGAAGTTGGCAAGTATGACTTGGCCATGTTATAGAAACCTGTGCTGGAATAGAGCATCTCACCAGAGGTTACAATGTCAAAGTAAACGCTTCAGTTAAAGCCGCAGTACTGTAAGGTAGTAGCTATCAATAGTATAAAGCTGTAAGACAGACACTGGACATTAATCCCAGGAGAAATAAGACAGGCAGAGGGTCATATATGGAGTTTCCTGTAGACAGCGGACAGTAAAGCGTTAAATAGGAAGCAGAGGTCACATAATATAGATAAGCATAAACCAGAGGGATAACCAAGGTCAGGTATCATAAAACACAATCCTTAAATAACACAGATAATAAAGTATCAGAGAACTAGAATAAAAAATAATCGAGACAGGCCAGTCGGAGAGAGTCGGTAACAGAATGCAAATGAGTACAGGGTTTGGAAAGTGTCACGATAGCTCCAAAATGATTGAGCAGTGGTGACGGGGGGGGGGGGGGTGACTTTTAAGGAATTCAATCAGTAATGGGCGTTGGTGTTTAGCATGCAATTAGCAAACGGAAACTATTTAGGCTGGTACTTCAGAGGTGGCTGTGCATATAGAGCGAAAGAGGAATCCAAGAGTGACATCCATAGCCAAGGGTAGACTATATGTTTAACATGCTACCCAGCAGTCTGAGGAATCCATCCTGAAAAAAAAACGATTAATTAATCAAAGAGAAGACTTGAGCCCCGCCCCCTTTTTTTTGGTCCTTTTAAAAGAATATAAAAAAAAATTGTCCGAAATCAATTTCACCCGTTGACGCCGGGTCTAGGACACTTGTTCGCTGCTGCTTCACCGCTGACAGTTCAGCGCATCAGTTGATACTAAAATTATGCCCCCCCCCGCTCGAACCCTAATACTAAAATTATCCCCTCCCCAACCCTAATATTAAAATTGACCCCCTGAACCCTAATACTAAAATTAACCCCCCCCCAACCCTGATATTAAAATTGACCCCCTGAAACCTAATACTAAAATCAACTCTAATATCTAACCCCCCGAACCCTAATACTAAAATTAACCTCTATTAAACATTAATAATACTCGCCTTCAGCGATCCCCCAATGAAATGTCCCGCGATGAACTGTCCCGCGGTGACCTCTAGCGCAATGAGCTGCCCATCACGGAAGAGGGGGCAGTGAAGTTTTTTTTTAAAAAATGTGTCTATTATTTTCCTTTTTGGGAATTTCATTTGCATGTCTTGGTCACTGAGGTGATCTGACTGGTCCCGAAACTTGGCGATCTTAGTGAACCAACGAATGAAACGAATAAACGAATGTTTTTATCTCAATCTGCATTCGTCCATTCACTTTTTCCGTCCAGCTGTGCATTCATTTTCGGACAGATATCGGTCCACTGTGCACAAATAGCTCTATGAAAAATAAAGATGTGTATGTACTAAAAAATGCGAATATATTCCATGTGGAAAACTAATTTTGCTCTTTGCTCCTTTTGCAATGTACTAAACATCTAACACTCAAATGGTAAATATGAGTAAATTGTGAATAAAAACGGACAAGTTTGGGAATATTTTGTCTGCCTTAATTAGCACTTGTTAAAAGCTGGCGTAATCTTCACACGCAGAATAAGAATTATTTTTCACAAAATATTCACAAAAGTCTTTAGCGTGCGCAAATATATTAGCGCAACCAGAATAAAGCACGCTAAATAAAAATAAAAATAAAAAGAGGCGCAAGACAAACAAAAAATGTGCAAAACGCAACAAATATTCGCAAATTGCTCCTTACTCATGTTATACCTACCCCCCCCCCCCACTGCACTTGTTTCGTACTTGACCCCGTAAATCTTGTAGTCCAGAATGGATTACACAATAAAGGGTCACACAGCAGGGTGACATCACTTGACCCCATAACAAGTGCAAGCGACATTGGCAGCTTAACAGCTTAACATGACGATTTTGCATCAAACACTCTCAATGTACGATCTAGCCAGGCTGAATGTTAAAAAGGTTATTACACTTCATTTTATTTACCATAAGGGCTGCTATGTCAATCTGAAAATCTATAGCAGTTCTAATAAAAAGAAAATCTAAATTCCTGCATGTACCAGCTTTCAACTTGGAAAATACTGAACCGCAGGAAACCGTTTCTTTTGCGTTAACCAGCTTGGCGCTAGACTATAAATGTTATGTGTGCAAACACTCGTATAACAAATTGATCCTCTCATTATTTAATGAACTCTCTTGAGAATTTGACTGTGTAGTAAAGCTGCAATAAACATCATTTTAAAGGACCAGTCCTGTCCAGGAGAGGGCTGGCAAGGGTTGCTCTCAATTCTCACTCCGTTGGACAGCACCACTTTTAAAGGGACACTCCCACCAAATAATGAAAAGGTTTGATATTTTTTATTTTGCATTGTTGATTTCAGATATGTCTTTTGTTTTTGTTATGTGACTGTATTAAATAAAATATGTAACCAAACAAGTTTGACTCGGCGCCGCCATTTTGTGAAATATAATGTTTTTGGTGCCTTCCCCTAGTGACTTTACAGCACTAGTATCTCACTTTGGGGCTGGGGACACAGAATGCAGTCTATAAGTCAGAATTCTGATCATAGACTTGCATTGAATGGGAGGGTAATGTAACTATTACATCCTGCCCACTATGATACACAGGAGCCAGTAAGAGAGCAGGGGAGTATTTTATGACCTCATCATGCAGGTTTTGGCCACAGTTGTTAAGTGAGTCTGACTAGAAGATTTTGGATGACGTTGCATCATGGGGAATATTCACAAAATGGAGCCAGGAGATAAAGACCTCATTTTATTTTTCCTTGGCAGTGGGCTGATGAAGGGGCACTAAGGCCAGCTAAATTGTTTTGCCTCTTGGGTCGACAGTTTCCAGCCCTGTCCTGATTATTCCTGAATGGAAAAAAATATAAAAATAAAATGCATTTTAAAGCTGACACTTTAAAACAGAAACATGTCCATACCGCTGCCAAACCCTACATATTACACTGCTACAGTCATTTGCTTGTAGTTTTGCCAACACGATGTATAGATCATTATTCTTTACATGCACATTTGTCATGACTCCCCACGGGACTGTTCTGGTTTTGGGAGGCAATCCCGCTGTTCCCTTGAGCTTTTTGTCTCACTTTTCAGGAGGTAGAGCTCCATGGACTTCAGACCCCAATCGCACCATAAAAATGGAAGTCTCAGGTGTCTACGACTGGTGACTTTGAATGAGCAAATTCCACCCTGGCTGCATGGTTTGCCAAGGGCAAGAGTTAGGAGCAATGTGCAGAGTGGTTAGGTGATAGTCTTATTAAACCTATCCCCAAGCTGTTACCAAACGAGGAGGTGCCAACACCATTAAAGGGACTGTATCACAAGAACATTGTATTTACTGTGCATGTAGAGCTTATGAAATGATTGAACATGATCTATACATTGTATGAGCAAAACTGCCAGCAAATGTCTAAATTAGGAGAAACATTTGTTTAAAATGTGTCTGTGTCTTCTACTTATGACATCACCTGTGGCTTGATATGCAAATTACACATTTCCTATTGGAAAGCAAATAATTTGCATACCCTGACACAGGTGATGTCATAAGCATGAGACTGCACAGACCATTTGCTTGCAGTTCTAATAACACAATGTATATATAATTTTCATTCAATTGTTATGCTCTACATTCACAGTAAAACGTTCAGGTGATACGGCCCCTTTAAAACTGTACTGCAAATCTTTACCACAAAACACAAACGAAAACAGTGGATTTTTTTTTACAAAACATTTAAATATTCAGCTTTATTTGTGTCCAGCAACACAATACAATTTGCAAAACACAGGGAAAAAAATATCTTGGGAAAGATGATGCCGAGTTGTTACAAAATGTGTGTTTTTTTATTTAAATGTTTCCTTTTAACTTCTTCGTATCATTTATTTTACTTCTAAAATTGCAAACTCCCTCCAAATCCATTACCAAGAATGACTCTACACCTTCAAACAATAACTGTAATTGTGTAGTGCTATTGAACAAAAAGGTTAAGATCTTTAAAGATCAGTACGGTGGGAGTCAGACTAAACCCTAACTCCTAATAATCTAATATCCTATAGAGTGCGGCGCTGTCAGATACCCACTTTGTAAAAAGGTTAAGTCTCTCCGCAGTGAATTAATAGCTGCTTCGGAGTTTGATGCTAATCACAGAAGACAAAAGCCCCCTAAAGCCAAAACAGGAAAAGGAATATTCTTCATTTTAGGTCACAAGTCAAAATCACAACATAATACTGCATGTTTAATAAAAGTCTGCTTCCTGCTCGCCACAATCAGATCAGTCTCCGAAAAATCATTTTTATTGATAAAAAGGGGAATTTTGTCTTCTGTGATGAAAACAAATTACTTTTTAATGGGAATCATGTAATTTGCATCTCAAGCCACAGGTTAGGTAGTTCTGGCGACCGGCGTATTTTTTTTATATATATATAAACGACTGGTGGCCTTGACCCCCCCCCCCCTATAAGAGTTTGGCAATTGCTCACAGACCACTATAAAATACACCATGGCCCCCTAACATGACCAGGGCTGAGAGATGACCAAATAGATCCAAGCCTCTAAAATAGACTTGGGACCAGGGCTACTTTCCCTGGACCCCCCATATAATAACATAGAATGTGTCGGCAGATAAGTACCATTCGGTCCATCTAGTCTGCCAAATTTGTAATATAATAACATATACCCCACCGAGGGTATTAGGTATAAAAATAGCCCTCACAATAAAAAAAAATGAACATCCTATAGTTTGATTAACCTTTTATTTTTTTCCTTCAGTGCATTGATATTAATCTCAGTTTATGCAGAGAATCAGAGTTATCCCAAAGCTGCCCTGATCATAACAAAAATGAACAGGCACAAGGGCATTAAACTGTCTTTGAACTGTAGAGGTTACATCTCTTTTCTATAAGGTATTAAATATAAAAGGTTCATTAGTACAAGAGGCAGGAGAGTTCCTATCGGAATGTGAAGTAATAGGACCCAGGAGTTAAATTCTCTAATGTTGAACCGCTATATAACTGATCATCAAAAGAAATGCATTGGAATTCAGCGACTTCTGTGATTCGGCATTTATCTGTTCTTTGGAATATTGGCTCCTATGAATTGTTATTTTATGGAGCAGCTGAGCTTAGAACGATTCATTTCTCCTGTGAGAACCATGATCCCTCTGTGTGTACACAACCGTATCCATCTATGCCGCAGGAGAGACGAGGAAAGGAAGCATGGGGGGGGGGGGGGGGGGATCTAGTATTTGGCTGTAGAACATTAGAACATTAGACACTTTGAGGAGTAAACATTTAATAAAGGACTTATGAATATGTAGCAATCTGGATTGCGGAATGTGTAGATTGTAGCAACTCTGATGGAGTTTTATAAAATAACGATGGAACTTTATTTAAAATGACAAAAGTACAAAGGCTGAGCAGTGCTAGGCACATGATGAGTTAAAAGTCTTTTGTTTTGTTTGGTTTTGGTAAGGGGACCTTCATCTCTACCTGGTAACCACTGTCTGTTATTTAAGGTATTTCAATGATTTGATAACTGCCCTTCTCCTGCCACCCATCAGCAAGGTGCAGCCCCACCAAATTACACGAATTCTCATTATCCCTGAAAACGGGTAGTTTTTGTTTGAATAAGATGTTTTCAACAGTTTATTGGCTGCTTTGATATTATGTATTATTTATTATATATAAATAAGCGAAACAAAATATATCTCATGCATTAGAGCAAGGATGGCTAACCTTGGCACTGCAAATGCTGGGAACTATGTATCCTATGATGCTCAGTGAGCTTTTCCCAGCCGGAGAGCCAAGCATGTACCTCTGCTCCTGTCCTAAGGAGCCCTGTTATGAAATGTTTGTTATATATAGCACTTTCAATGTGGCAAGGAAGCCAAGCGCTAATTTGCATTTACAAACACTTTGTCTGATCGTCTGATCTTATACCAGATGCTGAAGTCACTGGAATTCAATTCACTAATACATAATTTAAATGGCTACATGTTAGTGGTATGGTGAGCACTGTGTCTTGTCCAAGTCACATCATTAAGCACTTTTATATTCACAGCAATATTTCTGGAGTTCTCAATAGACAACCTGTTGATTAAAATGTTTTTCTATATTAATAGGCATACTTTCCCAATATGGGAGGGTTTAATCTTAGCTGCGGGATATTGTACAACGGTAGGTTTATTTATTTATATAGTGCCAACAATTTTGGTACACAGCCTAAAAGGGCGTTACAAACAAAATTAGACAACCATTTTCAGGCTAAAACAAGAGGTGGAGGGCTCTCCTTGCAAGCTTACAGACTAGAGGGAATGGGGGACATGAGAAACATAAGGTGAGTGAAGAGGCAGAATTAGAGGTGAGGGAGGAAAACAAAGAAGCAAATTGTGATAATAGGGGGTATTGAGGAACTATGACACCTATGAGTGAGTCACACCCGAGGTTACTAAATGTGATCTAGGTGGTGCATGGTAAGCTTTCAGACTCCAGCCACATACACATAACAATCTTTGGAGACTGCAAGTGAGTAAAGTGAGTGAGGTGGATAACATATTGCACATTATAGAAGGATGAGGTTGCCAGGTGGTTGATTGAGAGGCCGTCGCATCATCTGGAGAACCAAACTTATATTGGAAACTAACCTGGGTAGGATGGAGGGCATGGAGGGCATTAAACAGGCTGAGTTCTGTTACTGAAGCATGGTGGTACTGTAGTGGCTTTTCTTGTGGGTCTTAGAGAGACTGTGAGCCAAAAAATTAGAAATTAAGCTCATGCAAGAATGTGGGCAGAGATTGGAAGCAACTGGAGGTTGACAAAGATAGTTGAGGAACTGGTTAATAGAGAAAAACAGATTATTTAACAACTATGTAAAGTTCAGGTTCCATGGACCTCCACAGACCATGCCAAGGACACTGGTATCTGTGTATGCATCTGAATGCAGTCACAGTGCTGAGGTGGGTGCTGGAGGAAAAAAATCTTTTGAGTGAAATCTCTGTGCTGGGGTAAGCCCTGGGTGCTGGGGCTATTCAATTGAGCAATACAGCTTGTTTATAGTTTATTATAGTGCTATATTATGAAAAGACAAATTATCTAAATGCCTAGGACTTATGGCCTGTTTCCCATGGCAAATTGGGATGCTGTGGGGTAAAGCTTTGGTGGTCAAGTGCCAGTCCTTCTGCACATTGGCATAGAGCTGCACTTGTCTCATTGTCTTATGTCTCCCAGACACCAGAGACCTCTGTCTTCACAGTGGGAGTCCTGTCTGAACTCCTCATGTCCCACTACATCTATCCTGAAAAGGGACAGAGCTAGAGCTCAGCGGGACCATGGGATTGCCTCCCAAAATCAGGGACAGTTTGGCGGTATGCCAATGTTTAGATTATGGGACAGACCCTCAAGTCTGGGAATGTCCGGCATACACCTGGCAAGTTGGAAGGCACGGATAAGCCTACTGCTGTCCTGAACATAAGAAGGAAAGGTTTGAAAGCAGGATCTGAACAGTTGCATCCAAAAATGCTTGCCCTTAGTAAGAGTTCTACGTAATTGCAATATCTCACGTAAATAAGTATGTGTAACACTATGCAGTCTGAGAGCACGAAAAGCTATCCAGATCTGCTGACCGCCACAAGCCAGTTGGGAATGATTAATAATTACAGTCACTGGTGTCTTCATTATTTTACTCAAACCAAATAGGCCCCAGAGACAGAGACGCTGCACGCCCCATCAATGATATGATTAAGCTCTCTCCCTCTAATCTGCCATATCTCAGGGAGATATGATTCCCAAAGTAAGGAAGGGAAGGAAACAGACATTATTATCCCATGCTCATTCAGCAGGACTATTATACATAGCATGCTACATTACATTTAGAGAGGGAGTGGTCGCTCCAGCCATCCCCTCTTTTAAAGGAGTAGTTCCACCCAGCAGTTTTTTTTGGGATGCTGTATGTGTAAATATAAAATACACTTATTTTTTCTTTTTTTTTTTTTAAAACGTACAGTTCTTTTGTAGTTTTACACTGAAAATAATTTCAGTGGGGCTTCCAAATTCCCCTGCAGTAGTTTTCATGCTCTTCTGTTATTACGGTGGAATCAGCCTCTCTTGCTGAGTTCAGCTGTTTCAAGTGCTAGGAATGCAGAGGGGGCATCATGCAACACCAAAATGTGCTCCCCCGCAATGCACTTCGATCACCCCATCCCATGGAGTGATCACAGGCGGCATATTGGATGGCAGCGTGGTCGTCCAAAATGGCGCTGCCATGTATTCGGGAAGGGCAACAGAAGTGATCAGAAATCACTTCCATCGCTCAGTGGCTTGACAGTCCCTAAAGACAGTCCGCAACATTGCATTGAAAAAAAAAGACACAACAAACCCTAGATCTAAAGTAAACCTAGATCTAGGGTTAAGGTTCTGGTTAGGGTTAGTGTTGCAATGAGGGTTACAGATGAATTAGGGTTAGAATTAGGATTATTGCTAAGATTAGGGTAAAATGTAGGGTTAGGGATAGATTTAGGGTGATGATTAGGGTTGGGATCAAAAGGTCACTGTGGGGAAAATTGTTAGGAAACAAAAGAAAACTTGCTACTGTTGGTTATTGCCCCATAACTTGCAAAAAAAAAACAACAGAAAAACACATGCATATTGGTACTTCCAAACTCAGAATGACATTTTTAAACAGTTTTTCAAAACTGTTTTTTTTTACTATTTGTAATTTTGTAAAAGATATTGCAAAAATTAAAAATTTTCATCATATTTTATTATTTTTTTATTGTAAATATATGATATGATGGAAATGTTTTTTATGGTGATAAAACAATATCTAATATTTGTGGGTACATTAAATGAGAAAGAGGAAAATTGCAGTTAAACACAAACACCACAGAAATGTCATTGTCATAAAGGGTACCAAAATGTCATCAGTCCTGTCACTAAGGGGTTGAAAACATGTAAACACATGCAACACACAGTAAAAAGGCTGGTTGGAACTGAAAATACTCAAAACCAGAAAATACTGGGCAGAAGATGTAACACAAGGAAACTACCCAGTTAATGAGATACTTATTTTCTAGACATTGCTACAGTTTAATCTTCTCTTTGTAAAAGGCTTTAGAGGATTAATTTGTGAAAAGTACGGTCATAATTGATTAATGGGCTGGACTCTCAGCAGACAATGCTTTTGATTACTGATGTGTTCTCCCTTCAGACACTTTTTCTTACGGTATGTCGGATGGATACCGTTTAGAGATTATTATCCTGAAGTGGGAGAATGTCGGTTATATTTCACCATTAACCTCTCCGCTGTCAAAGTTCTAAAACTGGAAAAATCCAAGGAGAAATCGGATTGCCCTTCCATCAAGAAGGAAATCCCCCCCTATGCGGTAAAATTCTACATTGCTTAATTGGGGGGGGGGTCAAAATCAGGAAGAACGATAGGTATGTGGGCTGAACGAAATGGACTTTTTTCAACCTAAATTAAATGTTACTCTTCTTCACTATATAAACGCGGTATCCATTCCTCAGTTAGCAAAGCCTCAGCGCTCAGCGGAACTTTCCAAAAGAGGCTACATTTTCAGTTTCTTTTCTCCCGTTTTAGGTAATAAATCACAGTATTCTCTACCAGTTGAATTCCACCGCCGAATCTTCACCTAATATTGTTCAGAAAGACATTACCTTAAAGTTCAACCACCCTTTTAATGTCACAGTAAAATTTCCCTATGTGTGAACATATAAAAAAAGATTAAGTAAAGATTCAGAGGCACTGGATGGCATGACGTTTTCTTTATTTCTTGCAGACATCTTTCGTTTAATTCTTTCCTTGGTATAACATTTCTGAGCTTCGTTCCATCTTTACATTGGACGAGGAAGAACTAGCAGTTACTATTAACCCCTTAGCGACATGCATTTTTGACCTTGTCTTACCCTTGTGACACAAAGAAAGGCTTTTTTTTTATATCTACCATTGTTTTCATCATATCATTTAATTTACTATAAAAAAATAAAATCAAAAATTATGAAAAATTGAAAAAACCCTTTTTTTTTTACTTTGACCTGAAAAGGTTTTTACACAAATACAATTGATAAAAAAAGATCCCATATAAATAGTTTCAAAATTTTGTCCTGAAATTAAAAATATGCCATGTTATAGGGCAATAGCCGAAAGTAGCGCTTTTAAAAAAATGTCCTCCCAATTTGTTCCTCAAGTGACTGTTTGACCCCAACCCTAACCCTATATCTAAATCTAACCCTAGCTCTAATCCTTATGCTAGCCCTAACTCTACATCTAAGGCTAATTTAGCCTTCCTTATTGCAAAGTTACTGACAGCCTCAATGGGCAGTCTAGGAACAAGAACAGAGCAACTGATATGATAATGCATCAATTCCAAAGTTCTTACCTAACCCTAACTGTAACTCTAACGCTAGCCCTAATCTTAGTTGTAACCCTCACCCTAGATCTACAGCTAACTAACACTTATTTTTTTAAGTGTAATATTGCTGACTGTCCTTAGAGGCAGTCTAGATACAGCTCCAATGTGACGGAAGTTCACATTGTTCACTTCCGAAGCTCTTGCCCAAAACAGGGGACCACCATAAAGGAATGGCATGCTGCCATTCCAATATGGCACCCGATTTTGCTCTGTGGACAGATCGCAAGTCATTTTAACACCAGATTTCAGTTTTGCTTAATGCCTCAACATCGAGGCATTACAGCAACACCGCCTGAGGGGTGGATGAGATCACTGATCGCACAAAATGTCTTGATGGCATGGAACATCCATTTGGCGTTAAGAAGGTTGAATAGTCCAGAGTGGAACTCTCTTGGATGTGACTCTGGCCAAGCGTGTCCCAGATGTTGTCTAAGGTCACAGTGTGTAGATGGTGTTAAAAACAAGCAGGAGAATTTCATTTTCAAACAGTTCAGTTTCATTGATTAACCAACAGCTACGGAGTAAAGAATTTTCTAACTCTCTGTTGTTGCATTTACCACCATACAATGTTCGATTCTTGTGAGGTCAACTCAGCCTTTCATCCGTCTAAGGTGGACACAATGTAACTGTAACTTCACTCATGCTTCAGCCAAATACAACAAATGTTATCAGTAAAAAATAAATGAGTCCCCTCCATCATGTCAAGAAATCCGCGTCTCAACCCAATGACACATACAAAATCCTGTTGGATGTAGAAGCCCAAGTGCTTGATCATTAATCCATGTAACAAAAATTACACAACTGCTACAAGTGCTGACGTTCATTTATTTATCCTTCACAAACACCAGAAATCATAAGGGGGGAAGGAGAGGCAGGCAACCACAGGTCCAAATGCCTTACGCCTTTCGAGCAGCTCACAGCTCTTCACCACACTAGCGTGTCTACAGCTAGCACAGTACGATCATCTCCCCTCCATCAAAAGTGGAGAGTTCGATGTCAAACAAGGTCCAATTCTCACCTCACCTTCCCTGACCATTCCCTACCTAAAATCTGTTACCCTGGATAATAAAGTGTTTAACCAGGAAGGGTAGAAGGAAATGTTCTCTCATTTTAACCTACATCGTGGGGATAGGGTAGGTAAGTGTCCATACAAGGTCCACCAGTGTCCGGGACAATGTCAGTGAAGGTTGATCGAGCATCATTAAATTTCCCATCACAAAGTCCAGGAAATGTTCCTTATTGACAATGTTAGTGTCTACTGCTGACGAATGACAAAGCTCATGTTGACCTTCACTGACCTTTCCACCGGCACCGCTATTAACATCCCTTAGGGATTCCTTAAGTCTTTTGGAGAAAAGTTCAGAGAAGGGCTACTAGACTGCTGCATGGGATGAAGGATAAAACTTACCAGGAAAGGTTAAAGTATCTTAACATGTATAACTTGGAGGAAAGACGTAACAGGGGGGATATGATAGAAATATTTATATACATAAAGGGAATCAACACAGTAAAGGAGGAGAGTATATTTAAAAGAAGAAAAACTACCACAACTAGAGGACATAGTCTTAAATTAGAGGGGCAATGATTTAAAGTAATATTAGGAAATATTACTTAACTGAGAGGGTAGTGGATGTATGGAATAGCCTTCCAGCAGAAGTGGTAGAGGTTAATACAGTGAAGGAGTTTAAGCATGCGTGGGATAGGTATAAGGCTATCCTAGATATAAGATAAGGCCAGGGACTAATAAAAGTATTACATTACTGAGAGGGTAGTGGATGTATGGAATAGTCTTCCAGTAGAAGTGGTAGAGGTTAATACAGTGAAGGAGTTTTAGCATGCCGGGACCAGGCAATAGGCATAAGGCTATCCTAGATATAAGATAGGGAGCCAGGGACTAATGAAAGTATTACTTTACTGAGAGTGTAGTGGATGTATGGAATAGCCTTCCAGTAGAAGTGGTAGAGGTTAATACAGTGAAGGAGTTTAAGCATGCATGGGATAGGTATAAGGCTATCCTAGATATAAGATAAGGCCAGGGACTAATGGAAGTATTACTTTACTGAGAGGGTAGTGGATACATGGAATAGCCTTCCAGTAGAAGTGGTAGAGGTTAATACAGTGAAGGAGTTTAAGCATGCATGGGATAGGTATAAGGCTATCCTAGATATAAGATAAGGCCAGGGACTAATGAAAGTATTACTTTACTGAGAGGGTAGTGGATACATGGAATAGTCTTCCAGTAGAAGTGGTAGAGGTTAATACAGTGAAGGAGTTTAAGCATGCGTGGGATAGGTATAAGGCTATCCTAGATATAAGATAGGGAACTGGGGACTAATACAGGTATTTAGAACAATGGGCAGACTAGATGGACCGAATGGTTCTTATCTGCCGACACATTCTATGTTTCTATGTTTTATAACTAGAGCCACAAGTACAAAGCAAACAAACAAAAAAAGACTCCACTATCCTGGATATACTCTAGTACACATACACTTATCCTGAACCTGGCATTAAGCTGTACAAATGACATATTCCCATCATATGCACTGTCTCTGACTTTCATCTTTCCACCTCTATTGCTGTGTATAGCCCCATTTATTCACTGAATGCTGTCAGCTATTACAGATGTGCTGATTACCACCCGTGGAAAAAAAACACATGTTGTGCTTTATTGCTCCAGTACATGGCCTGAACCGGACGGCAAAAGAAAAAAACCCCTACAATTCTGCCACATAAACCGCAAAAAAAGGGGAAATAATACAGAGAATTCAATCACTGCTGGGCCCAGATCATACCGACGTTAACTGCATATTTATGAAAAATAAAAAATGATACGGTCTAGAAATATATAAAAAAGTAATTTATTGTTGAATCCCAGCCACAGCAGAGGATGCAAAAGGAGGTTGTTTTTTTTTAAATTATAATTTACGGCAGATTTGTTTTTTTTTTCCATTTTAATCTAGCAAAAAATAGGTGATATAAACACAGTCCACTCATATTGCGAAGGTGTTTAAAGCTCGGCAATTTAACCGATTCGATTTAAAGTGCATCGCCTGCCTCACCACTTAATGCTAATACCCCGTGGAGCATGGTTGGGCTTAGTTAATTGAATGTGGTTATTATGCTTTTAAAAGCTTTTGGGCTGTCCAGAAGAAATGCTCAGAAGGTAAGGATTGCTTTGTCCAGCTATTAACGTAATGGCAACCCATAGCACTGCAGATGTTTAGGAAGTACATGGATTGCCCCCCACCTGTCCCGCTTTGGGAGTGCAAAACCACAGTGCCGATTTTTATCAGAGAATGTACACTGTTCTTACCTCTTAGAAAATTAGTTAATTGATGCCATTTTTCCCAGGATACCCATTATATCTAGATAAAAAAAAAAAATAGACATTTACAAAAATCCTTGTCCAAGTGCACACAAACAAACACACAAACATACACAAACACACACATTCATAGAGTTTGCTTGACTATGATGTGCACAGTAGTGACGTCAGTCTGAGTTGACATTTGGACACTTGTCCTTACAAAAACACAGAAACATAGAATTGGAATATAAATAAATAAATTAATATATATATATATATATAAATCTACAAAATTTCATGAAGGCACAATAAAGGGGAAGGGAAGTACACACAGCACACACAGTGCAAACATTAAGCTAATGTCGCTATCCCATAAGACCAGTGATTCCCCTATAGTTTTCAGTGGAGGAATTACCAGGGATGTACAGTTTTGGACATACAGCTGTACGCTCAGATTCCGCATAAAAAAAAGTCTGTGGGTGGAGCATTCTATTTCAGTGGCAAATTATGCAGATTTGAGTGCTAGGCGTGAAACGCGTCAAGATGGGTTTGTCTGCCATGTAACAATTTTTCATTAAGCTAGAATGAAACCACACTGGAATTGGAACGGTCGAGCTGAGGTTCTCAGAGCCTGTGTTAATGTTTTAGTTTTGGGGCACAAATAATCTGCTTTTCCAGTAAATGTGTTTTGAATTATCTAGTTTTATCTTCCGTTATATTTGGAGCTATCGATTTACTATTGAGTGAAATTATAAATCACCCAAGTATCTTTAGTGCTAGTGGCAGTGTTTAAATGCTCCTTGGTCTGGGTGTCTGCACACAGTGGGGCTTTCTGTTACCCAAACCTGTCTACTTACGTTGAAACCATGAAGCCATTACTGACCCAATTTAACCTTCCAATTACATCAGATCAAATACAGATGTTTAGTTTATTAATGAGTCTGATTCTGGATGAGGCTGGGAGCAGAACTCATCAGCACTCCCCTACCTGGTACGTACAGTATAACCCGTGTGAGCAATTATACGAAGATTGCATTATTAAGCCACCCTGAGAATCGGAAAGGCCAAGTACCCATAGAAGAACAGCGGTGACTGTGGCAAGGTCAGTGAAGCTCTATCGTTTTTTGAGTTGCATGTAACTAATTTATAGGAAATGGAAAATTAAACCACACTACAGGTACCAGAGTAAGCAGAAATATTATTTTTACCCTACGCGGTGGTACCTGTATATCCTGCACCTTTCTATCTCAAATGCAGGAGCTTTGAATAAGCAAGTTTCGTCTGGCACGCGGAGTGCGGTCTCATTTTCCACCCCCTGTGATCTAGATTTACGCCTCTGGAGAAGCTATTAAAGTAGCGAAATGCGTCAGGCATTTCCTTCTGGACTAAATGCTGTCTGACGCAGAGCAGACATAATTTAGCTATAAAGACGTTGTACATATACATGGTTACGTAAAGCATTACGATGGTCCTCTTATACTTTTTTGTGTAAGTCGCCCAGGGAATCTTGCCTTGCATTTCAGACAGTGGTGGTGCTACCATGTCCATGTATTTAGCAAATTCTCAAGGATCCCATTGCTTGAGGGGTTTGCCACCATGCTTACATGGAAGCAGACCCCATCTAAGAAGCAAAACACTGGTGCACCAGCTGTGGTGAGTATCTCAGCATTGTCCATGGACTTTGTGATATACAAATTTAATAATTTCCTTTGGAACCTTTTCGTCCTGGACACTGGTTTCCTTGTACGGACTCTTACTTTGCCTAACCCCGTCTTTCTGAAAGCGTGGCTCTATCCTATGTGGTTTCCATGTCTCGACTGATTGAACTCCTGCTTCGCTGATCTCCTTTGCACGTCTACTGTCCTTCACTGAACCGCTATTTGCTTCTGTGAGAAGTATAAAGGTGGAGGAAACCAGGTCACATGTAATAGCCGTAAGTACTTCTAGGAATCCCATCATTCTTCCCAGTAAATGGCAGGTCTTTACGTTTCGAGGAATTAGAGTCACATTAAAGGAAAAACTCTCAAATGAAGAGATAACCACCGGGCACATTAGACAAACTCGCTGAATAAGATGCGATGAGTAAATATAGTAATGCGCAGTTAGTACCAAGCTTCCTTTCAGCGGGTGGATGTTGTACAGATCAGATGCTGTGGACTAGATGTACTATGCTTTGCTTTTTACCTTCATTAAACAGAGTAGCTCTTCCCTTGAAGAAACAGTCTGGTTCCCAAACTCACTTTGGTGCAAGATAAAGATTTCTGCTTGTATAATGCACCGTCTTTTATCCCTGTGTGATTTGATGCAGACATTCTGCATAAATCACATTCTTAATATTTGACTCAAGCCCTCCCCCAGTGATTACTCAGCATGTTTACTGCAGGTGCGGCAGCACTGATTTTTCATTCAGTCACCTGCACTCTTCCAATTGAATACATTGGACTCTGAGTGACCCTGTTCCTGTTCACAGTAGGATCTCTTAACAGTGCAACACATTGTCTGAGGACATCACTAGAAAGACAGGATATTCCATTCATTTGAATGGCATTATTCTCATTGGTTCCTGCAGCAAAAAAAAAAAATGAAATTATCTTTACTCAGCTAGTGTGGGCAGTCCTGGTTTATTTCAAACTGCTGTAATTTCACAATTTAATCTAGCTGTAAGTATTTTATATTTTAAGCAATGAAACATTTAAAACATGCATTTTAAAGTGCTTTGTAATCACATTAATATTTGGAATATGCATTTTGGGTATTGGACAGTCCCTTTAACTTCCCCTACCTCTGATTCCATGTGTTTGTATCTTTTGAGGGACAGATATAACATTTTAGATGTTGCCCTCCAGGGTGTATAATTCCTATGTGTTCGGTGTAAAATCAATCAATTAAGGTAGTTCCTATATATAAGTCTTTTTGGAAGGTAATTTTTTTTTCTCACCCTTTTATAGATTTTGTATATTTATTAGCATTTGTATATATTTTCTTCCTTTTTGATTCCAGTTTTTGAATATTTATTTATTAGCATGTATATTTTGTCTTCCTTCCTTTCTGTTGTTTTGATTGTCTTAATATTATATTTAGTATATTTGATCATTTTCCTTCATTTTTTTATGCTCTGCATTCACAGTAAAAAATAAAAATGTTTAGGTGATCCAGTCCCTTTAAGAAACTCAAGGATATTATTTAAATGAGCTGCCTTTGAAGATCATCAGCAGTAAGGTAAGAGAATGCCGGCAAGATCAAATCAATTCTCCATAGCTCTTCAAACTTATACAGAAACCTGTCTCGGAAGCCGACCATCCTCGCTATCTGGCGCGTTGTTTTGTTACATTATACTCTACGCCTCGAGTTACTGGGCCAGGCAGGAATCTGATAAAGTAGTAGACACCCTCACTCCGATTTATAAATAGACCTCTTGAGTAATTAATTCCCATTGCTTCCAATACTGGAGCAGTAAAATGGTCCCATCCGATTGATGGCTTCATTCAGATGGGATGAAATGGATAGACAGGGGCAATGTTAGGTAAATTGAGGACTGATCAAATAACTGATCTGCACACATTATTACTAGACACTTTAGAACTCTCGAGCACATTAAGAGAGACATTTCTCAGCGGCATATTCAATGTCTTCTTCAATGTGTACGTCTCCCAACAAAGTCTCATTAAAGAGGATCTCAAACCTCCTCCACAGATATTTTTGTCAGGCAGAAGGCCATCGCCTTTGAGACTGAGGAGTTTTGGTCAGCCAAAATTTCAGCTATGTTTAATTGAAAGACCGCATCAACTGTAGACATTAAAAATAGAGATGCTTTAATGAAAGAATTGCAGAAAGTACCCTGTCTATTTTTATAGCTCAATCAGGGGGTGGACATCTTGGGTCAGATCTGCTTTTACTGGACCCAAGATTAAATAAATTGAAGATAAAAATACACTGATGGTCACTAAAGCTCCTGGACCAGATGGGATTCACTCACTTAGTCCAATACTCGACATGTCTTTATATTTAAAGAGACGGTATCACCTGGACATTGTTTTATATTGTTCGTGTAGAGCTTAAAGATGTATTGAAAATGATCTACACATTGTATTAGCAAAATGGCAAGCAAATGCCTTTTAGGAGAATAACGTGTCTTAAATGTGTCTGTGGAGTCTACTGCTTATGACATCACCTGTGGCACGGTATGCAAATGTACGGCTTTTTAATGGGAAATGTGTAATTGGCATGCCGTGCCACAGGTGATGTCATAAGCAGGAGACTCCGCAGACACATTTTTCTCCTAATTTAGGTATTTGCTAGCAGTTTTGTTAATACAATGTATAGATCATTTTTAATCATATGTTATGCTATAGACAGTGGCGGAACTATCATTATCGTGGGGGTCGCAGCTGCGACCGGGCCCGTCACACCAGGGATCCGGCTGCCCTGTCGACCCCTGCGATAATGATATATTAAAACCTGTACTATGTGATCTGAACTGATCGCATAGTACAGGCCCTCTGGACAGAGAGATGTGGCCCGTGTGACATTGTCACCGGTAGCCGCACCTCTGCTGGTCTCGCGCGACAGGGTGAAAGCTCCGCCCCTCACGCTCTGAGCCTCCTAGAGCGCCAGATGTCCATTTCATCCTGGCGCTCAGAAGATAACGGCGGCTGCATCGACCCCCCCCTCCCTGCAATGAAAGGAGACCGTGCAGGGAGGGGGGGGGGGGGACGACAAAAATCTGTGGGTATGTATGTAGTGTAAGTTTGACTGTGTATTAAAGTGTAAGTTTCACTGTATGTAAGTCTGACTGTGTGTATGTATGTAAGTGTAAGTGTAAGTCTGACTGTATGTATGTAAGTGTAAGTCTGACTGTATGTACTTCTGACTGTGTGTATGTATGTAAGTGTAAGTCTGACTGTATGTATGTAAGTGTAAGTCTCACTGTATGTAAGTCTGACTGTGTGTATGTATGTATGTAAGTATAAGTCTGACTGTATGTATGTAAGTGTAAGTCTCACTGTATGTATGTAAGTGTAAGTCTGACTGTATGTAAGTCTGACTGTGTGTATGTATGGAAGTGTAAGTCTGACTGTATGTAAGTCTGACTGTGTGTATGTAAGTGTAAGTCTGACTGTATGTATGTAAGTGTAAGTCTGACTGTATGTATGTCTGACTGTGTGTATGTATGTAAGTGTAAGTCTGACTGTATGTATGTAAGTGTAAGTCTGACTGTATGTAAGTCTGACTGTGTGTATGTATGTAAGTATAAGTCTGACTGTATGTATGTAAGTGTAAGTCTCACTGTATGTATGTAAGTGTAAGTCTGACTGTATGTAAGTCTGACTGTGTGTATGTATGTAAGTCTGACTGTATGTAAGTCTGACTGTGTGTATGTATGTAAGTGTAAGTCTGACTGTATGTATGTAAGTGTAAGTCTGACTGTATGTAGGTCTGACTGTGTGTATGTATGTAAGTGTAAGTCTGACTGTATGAATGTAAGTGTAAGTCTGACTGTATGTAAGTCTGACTGTGTGTATGTATGTAAGTCTGACTGTATGTATGTAAGTGTAAGTCTGACTGTGTGTATGTATGTAAGTATAAGTCTGACTGTATGTATGTAAGTGTAAGTCTGACTGTGTGTATGTATGTAAGTCTGACTGTATGTAAGTCTGACTGTGTGTATGTATGTAAGTCTGACTGTATGTAAGTCTGACTGTGTGTATGTATGTAAGTGTAAGTCTGACTGTATGTATGTAAGTGTAAGTCTGACTGTATGTAAGTCTGACTGTATGTAGGTCTGACTGTGTGTATGTATGTAAGTGTAAGTCTGACTGTATGTATGTAAGTGTAAGTCTGACTGTATGTAAGTATGACTGTGTGTATGTATGTAACTAAGTGTGACTGACTGTGTGTATGTCTGACTGTGTGAATGTATGTATGTATGTAACTTTAATATTATAACAAATATGATATAAAACTAGCTATATATATATAGCTGGTTTTATAGAATATTTGTTATATAAATATTATAAATATTATAAAACCAGCCATATATGGTATACACATATTAAATAAACCTGAGCTATAAATATATAACCAACTATATAGGAGTTGCATGGTGGCTCCGGGGGGGCCCAGGGCAATTTTTGCACCGGGGCCCGGTGGTTTCTAGTTACGCCTCTGGCTATAGATTCACAGCAAAAACATTTTTTGGGTGATAATGTCCCTTTAATTAGCAAGCAATAATAAGCGCAGGGGCTGCATGACAAGAGTCTGGAAGGAGAGAGAGGTCAGTGTAAGGTGGATTAATGAGTAACATGTCCCAAGGATATTGGAGGTATTTAGACAGTATCATAGGTTGTTAGGAAGGGTGGGGGGAGTAGCTTAATCATTCGGTAAATTTTGTCAAAGAAGGAACTTTCAGGAGCTTTTGCTGCTGGCTGTTTGTTCGAAATGTCTGCCATAGATTCTTTATTCTCACAGCTTAGGGAGGCTGCTTTGGATAAGGGTGAGGACTGGCTTCAAGAAAACATTTCTAGATTTTTGGCGGGTCCCGTTTAGTCTTCAGCTGCCCCCTCTGTCCAGGGACAGATCCAGAGTCTGATCTTGGGAGGGGCACATGTCCATCTGTCTTTTCCTCTCTCCCATGTCCGTCTGTCTCTCCTGCCATCTCATGTCTGTCTGTCTCTCCTCTGCCATCTCATGTCTGTCTGTCTCTCCTCTGCCATCTCATGTCTGTCTGTCTCTCCTCTGCCATCCCATGTCTGTCTGTCTCTCCTCTGCCATCCCATGTCTGTCTGTCTCTCCTCTACCATCCCATTTATCTCTGTCTCTTCTCCATTCCCATTTATGTCTCTCTCCTCTCCCTTCCCATGTCTGTTTGTCTCCTCTCCCTTCCCATGTCTCTCTCTATTCTCTACCTCCTATGACTGTCTCTTTGTTCCTCTAAACATGTATCTGTCTCTCCTCTTCCCAATAGCTGTCTCTTTTCCTTCTCCCCTGTCTGTGTTCTCTCCTCTCTCCCCCACCAATCAGTGTTCTCTCTTCTCCTCCCTTCAGTGTTCTCTATTCTCCCCCATCAGTGTCCTCTCCTCTCTCCCCTCCCATCAGTGTTCTTTCCTCTCTCTTCCCCACATCAGTGTTCTCCCCCCCCCCCCATCAGTGTTCTCTCTTCTCTCCCCCATGTTCTCTCCTCTCTCTCCCCCAGTGGTGTATCTTGGTTTTGTGCTACCCAAGGCAGAAAAAATTTGGGGGCCCCCCTTACCCACGATGCACACCCACGACATGACCCATAACCCACGTTGCACACCATGGACATGCCCCATCACCCCATTTACATGCCTCCATCACCCCATTATATACACATTGCCAGTATTATTTGCCATTAATATGCCCCTGCCAATTTGCTCAATAATATGCCAGTATTATTTGCCACTAATATGCCCCTGACAATTTGCCCAATAACATGTTAGTATTATTTGCCATTAATATGCCACTGCCAATTTGCCCAATAATATGCCAGTATTATTTTCCATTAGTATGCCCCTGACAATTTGCCCAATAATATGCCAGTATTTGCCATTTAATATGCCACTGCCAATTTGCCCAATAATATGCCAGTATTATTTTCCATATGTATGCCCCTGCCAATTTGCCCAATAATATGCCACTATTAATTGACATTAATAAGCTGCAGCCAATTTGCCCAATAATATGCCAGTATTATTTGCCATTTAATATGCCCCTGCTAATTTGCCCAGTAATATGCCAGTGTTATTTGCCATTTAATATGCCCCTGCTAATTTTCCCAACACTAAGCCAGTGTTATTTGCCATTAATAAACCCCTGCCAATTTCCCCAGTACATCTCCCCACTCCCCAGCACTTACCTTTCCCTGGTGGCTAGTGGCAGGCAGCATGCTGCCTGTTCGGCTCCCAGGCGGTTATGCCAACAGGTCACGTGACCCGGCGTGCCTATGAAGTCACCCGTGTCACACTGCATGGTGAAGCCGAACAGGCAGCACAAAGGTTTCTCTGTGCTGCCTGTTCGGCTCCGCGTGCAGCCTGGCAGGCAGAGCGATGGTGAGGGGGGATCTACCGATCCCCTCTCACCTCCTTCTCTGCCTACAAGTGCATTTTGTTTTTAAAGCAGCGGTTTTTTTTTTTTTTCCTCTTCTCGGGGGGGGGGGGGGAGGGGGGGAGGTCGGGTGGATGGGTGTCCTTTTATTCCATGTCCCTTATGACAATTTGAGGATTTCTCCGCTGGGGTTTGTGCCTAAGAAGGAGGCTGGTAAGTTTTGCCTTATACACAAGGTTGGTATAAGTACCAAATAAGTATGGGAAAAATGGTGGTCTTAACGTGAATCAATGTTATTTAGTTCCTGGTTGGTTAAGCCCACCGTGCTGGTGAACTAATGGTCTTGTGTTTACAGATCCACAGTTTGATGGGTATTGAATAATTGTTTACAGTTGCTAAGTTATTTTATGTGGTATTGATACAGCTTGCTAATATGGTGTTATGTAATAAACTATTTCTATTGTATTCATTTATTTTTAAACAAACGCTGTGGCCATGTTTATTTCAAATATGTCATGCGTTGTGTGTTTATTTCTGAGATTTGTGAAGAACGTATAATTAAAGGGGTGTCTTAGTGGGTTTAAACATTTAACAGGGAGGAACTTTACAGTACACTAGTCATGTGTCATTGGATTGGTATAAAGTAAATGTGATGCTTTGGTCAGTAGTGTATCTTACACAAGGCAAACAAGGCACTCGCCTAGGGCGGCAATTTGCCAGAGGGCGCACTTTGCCAGAGGGTGTTAAAGCACCCACCGTTCAGCAAGCTTTAACTCATTGCAATTAATCTGGGTGATGGGGGCATGTAATGGACGTGGTGGGGGTATGTAATGAGGGTGATGGTGGCATGTAATGGGGCATTTAGTGTATGTGCAATGTGGGTTATGGGGCATGTAATGGGGTAATGGGGCATGCCGTGGGTGTGCAACGTGGGTGATGGGGTATGTCGTAGGCATGCAACGTAAGTGGGGGGTGCCCGAATTTTGCCTGCCTAGGGCAGCACAAAATCAGGATACACCACTGGACTTGGTTAAAGAAGGGGTCCCATTTAGGGTCTGGCATCTATTGCCCCGTAAGTCTGAAATTCATATTGGATATATGTTTTTTTCTAGCCTCTGATGATACACTGTGGAGTTCACTGTATTAGCAGCAGACCAATAGATTCTAATAAAGCAGTCAGAACAGCCTGTGTAATTGAAACTGATGGACCATTCTATATTAATAGGATCATATTGACCAATATACAACAAGCTGACATCTGCATTGCAAACTGTGCTCTGTCATCATTATGTGGAACACAAGATGGTGAATTCACCTAGGTGTCCAACTGCAGCCCTCCAGCTGCTGATGAACTACAAATCCCAGAATCCCAACAGTAGCAAAAAATTAAGTTTTGTTTAATTGAAAGACTGCATCAAATGTAGACATGTTATATAGAAATGCTTTAATGAAAGAATACAAATAAAGTACCTTATTGAGCCGTCTTTACTCCATATAGCTCCACCAGGAGGCAGACATTTTGTTTAGAAACTTGGGTCAGATCTTTGTTCATCTGAACCAAGGTGAGTGACAATCTGACCCAAGATTCTAAACAACATGCCTGCCCCCTGAGAGAACGATATGGAGTAAACACACAGCACACACAGAAGAGACTATAGCCCAGTCAGTGAAAAAGGGGGATAAAACATTTTTTAGATACATACATGAGAAAAGTAAAGTAAAACAAGGATTAGTTAGATTAAAAACAAAAGAAGGATGCTACGTAGAAGAGGATAAAGGCTTAGCAGACTGCTTTAATGAATATTTTTGTTCAGTTTTTACAAATGAAAATGAGGGTAAGGGACCTCATTTAGGGAAAAAGACTAATGAGTCTTTTGATGCATGTAAGTTTACAGAGGAAGAGGTTTTACTTCAGCTGTCTAAAGTAAAGACAAATAAGTCGATGGGACCTGATGGGATACATCCAAAGTTATTAAAAGAACTTAGTGGTGTACTAGCAAAACCGTTAACAGATTTATTTAACCAATCATTGTTAACGGGAGTAGTTCCAGAAGATTGGAAATTAGCTAATGTTGTGCCCATTCACAAGAAAGGTAGTAAGGAGGAGGCGGGCAACTATAGACCAGTAAGTCTTACTTCAGTAGTGGGGAAAATAATGGAAACCTTGTTAAAGAATAGGATTGTTGAACATCTAAAGTCGCTTGGATTTCAAGATCAGAGACAGCATGGGTTTACTTCAGGGAGATCATGCCAAACTAATCTTATTGATTTTTTTGATTGGGTAACTAAAATAATAGATCAGGGTGGTGCAGTAGACATTGCTTACCTAGATTTCAGTAAGGCTTTTGACACTGTCGCACATAGAAGGCTTATCAATAAACTGAAATCTTTGAGTTTGGATTTCAATATTGTTGAATGGATTAGACAATGGCTGAGTGACAGGCAACAGAGGGTTGTAGTCAATGGGGTATATTCGATGCAAGGTCTTGTTACTAGTGGGGTACCTCAGGGATCTGTTCTTGGACCCATTCTCTTTAATATTTTTATTAGCGATATTGCAGAAGGTCTTGTTGGTAAAGTATGTCTTTTTGCTGATGATACAAAGATTTGCAGCAGGGTTGATATTCATGGAGGGATAAGCCAAATGGCAAATGATTTAGCTAAACTAGAAAAATGGTCAGAGCAGTGGCAACTGGCATTTAATGTGGACAAGTGCAAGATTATGCACCTTGGGCGTAAAAACCCAAAAGCAGAATATAGACTATTTGGTACAGTCCTAACCTCAACATCTGAGGAAAGGGATTTAGGAGTAATAATTTCAGAGGACTTGAAGGTAGGTAGGCAATGCAATAGAGCAGCAGGAAATGCTAGCAGCATGCTTGGTTGCATAGGGAGAGGTATTAGCAGTAGGAAGAGGGAAGTGCTCATGCCATTGTACAGAGCACTGGTGAGACCTCACTTGGAGTATTGTACGCAGTACTGGAGACCTTATCTCCAGAAGGATATTGATACTTTGGAGAGAGTTCAGAGAAGGGCTACTAAACTGGTTCATGGGTTGAAGGATAAAACTTACCAGGAAAGGTTAAAGCATCTTAACATGTATAGCTTGGAGGAAAGACGTAACAGGGGGGATATGATAGAAACATTTAAATACATAAAGGGAATCAACACAGTAAAGGAAGAGAGTATATTTAAAAGAAGAAAAACTACCACAACTAGAGGACATAGTCTTAAATTAGAGGGGCAACGATTTAAAAGTAATATCAGGAAGTATTACTTTACTGAGAGGGTAGTGGATGTATGGAATAGCCTGCCAGCAGAAGTGGTAGAGGTAAACACAGTCAAGGATTTTAAGCATGCGTGGGATAGACACAAGGCTATCCTAGCTATAAGACCGGGAACGGGGGACTAATAAAAGTACTCAAAAAAAAATAAAAAAATTGGGCAGACTAGATGGACCGAATGGTTCTTATCTGCCGACACATTCTATGTTTCTATGTTTCTATGTAAAGATTCTAACCAACATGTCTGCCCCCTGAGAGAACAATATGGAGTAAAGATTCTAACCAACATGTCTGCCCCCTGAGAGAGCTATATGGAGTAAAGATTCTAACCAACATGTCTGCCACCTGAGAGAGCTATATGGAGTAAAGATTCTAACCAACATGTCCGCCCCCTGAGAGAGCTATATGGAGTAAAGATTCTAACCAACATGTCTGCCTCCTGAGAGAACTATATGGAGTAAAGATTCTAACCAACATGTCTGCCCCCTGAGAGAGCTATATGGAGCAAATATTCTAACCAACATGTCTGCCCCCTGAGAGAACTATATGGAGTAAATATTCTAAACAACATGTCTGCCTCCTGAGAGAACTATATGGAGTAAAGATTCTAACCAACATGTCTGCCCCCTGAGAGAACTATATGGAGTAAAGATACTAACCAACATGTCTGCCCCCTGAGACAACTATATGGAGTAAAGATTCTAACCAACATGTCTGCCCCCTGAGAGAACGATATGGAGTAAAGATTCTAACCAACATGTCTGCCCCCTGAGAGAAAGAAATGGAGTAAAGATTCTAACCAACATGTCCACCTCCTGAGAGAGCTATATGGAGTAAAGATTCTAACCAACATGTCTGCCCCCTGAGAGAACTTTATGGAGTAAAGATTCTAACCAACATGTCCGCCCCTTGAGAGAGCTATATGGAGTAAAGATTCTAACCAACATGTCTGCCCCCTGAGAGAACGATATGGAGTAAAGATTCTAACCAACATGTCTGCCCCCTGAGAGAGCTATATGGAGTAAAAATTCTAACCAACATGTCAGCCTCCTGAGAGAACAATATGGAGTAAAGATTCTAACCAACATGCCTGCCCCCTGAGAGAACGATATGGAGTAAAGATTCTAACCAACATGTCTGCCCCCTGAGAGAACAATATGGAGTAAAGATTCTAACCAACATGTCTGCCCCCTGAGAGAGCTATATGGAGCAAATATTCTAACCAACATGTCTGCCCCCTGAGAGAACTAAATGGACTAAAGATTCTAACCAACATGTCCGCCCCCTGAGAGAGCTATATGGAGTAAAGATTCTAACCAACATGTCTGCCCCCTGAGAGAACGATATGGAGTAAAGATTTTAACCAACGTGTCTGCCCCCTGAGAGAACTATATGGAGTAAAGATTCTAACCAACATGTCAGCCTCCTGAGAGAACAATATGGAGTAAAGATTCTAACCAACATGCCTGCCCCCTGAGAGAACGATATGGAGTAAAGATTCTAACCAACATGTCTGCCCCCTGAGAGAACAATATGGAGTAAAGATTCTAACCAACATGTCTGCCCCCTGAGAGAGCTATATGGAGCAAATATTCTAACCAACATGTCTGCCCCCTGAGAGAACTAAATGGACTAAAGATTCTAACCAACATGTCCGCCCCCTGAGAGAGCTATATGGAGTAAAGATTCTAACCAACATGTCTGCCCCCTGAGAGAACGATATGGAGTAAAGATTTTAACCAACGTGTCTGCCCCCTGAGAGAACTATATGGAGTAAATATTCTAAACAACATGTCTGCCTCCTGAGAGAACTATATGGAGTAAAGATTCTAACCAACATGTCTGCCCCCTGAGAGAACTATATGGAGTAAAGATACTAACCAACATGTCTGCCCCCTGAGACAACTATATGGAGTAAAGATTCTAACCAACATGTCTGCTCCCTGAGAGAACGATATGGAGTAAAGATTCTAACCAACATGTCTGCTCCCTGAGAGAAAGAATTGGAGTAAAGATTCTAACCAACATTGCAGTTTGTACTGATAGTCTCTTTCTGCATGGTCAACACACTGCCATATAAGAGGAGTTTTATTGCTCTAGAGCTCTGTGATAAACTCATACATAGCTAAAATTCTGAGACTCCTAGAAAATAGGCACACCAGATGAGGAAAGAGGGACAGTGGGATTTGGGGAATTAAATATTTATGTTTATCACGTACTTTCTGATATTATAATATACATAAAGACATTACTATTAGCAGAAATTAGCAATTTCAGGTAAGTAATCGCTCTATTACTAGACATGAGAAGTTTAAGAATTATAGCTCCTGTATTCCCAAACATGAGAAGTTTCAGAGAAGTCATTCCTCTATTAACTGATGGGAGCAGTTTCAGAGAATTAGCCCCTCTATTACC
This sequence comes from Pelodytes ibericus, assembly GCA_036172795.1. Taxonomy (NCBI): domain Eukaryota; kingdom Metazoa; phylum Chordata; class Amphibia; order Anura; family Pelodytidae; genus Pelodytes; species Pelodytes ibericus. The sequence continues at coordinate 14,033,552 of CM069862.1, forward strand.
AGACATGATCAGTTTCAGATAATTAACCCCTCTATTACCAGACGTGATCCGTTTCAGAGAATTTATTCCATCCATTACGCACACAGTCATGCAAACAGTCATACACTTCACTTCACTTGGAGCTCTCATTCCAGAAAATAGCAATATCCCCAATTGAGGATATTCAGAGCAGTCACAGGCAATCTAACTGGATACTGCCGTCAGGGCCGCCATCAGAGGGTGACGGGCGATTCACCCATCACGGGTGCCCGGTGGGCCCGGCCCTTTAAAAAAATAAAAATAGTGAGGGCAAACGGGGCATCTTCCCAGGGCCCACTCATTCCTGAGGGGACATGGTAGCTGCCCCGTGGCCCCAGGCAGCACCCTGGCAGAAGCGGCACTTTGCTGCTCAGTGCAGCGGCCTTTTACTTTTCTTTTTTTTCCCCTGTGTCTGAGCTTGATAGAAAGAGGCCTTCTGATTGGCTGAGAGTTCAGAAGCCTCATGTGATTGGCTCAGCCCCTCCTTCACAAAAGGAGCTCAAAGCACAGAGATGCATGCAGCAGGTAAGTTAAACAGTTAGACAGTGTGTGTGTATGTCAGTGTGAGTGAGAGTGTGTGTGTGTATGTCAGTGTAAGTGAGATTGTGTGTATGTCAGTGTGAGTGAGATTGTGTGTATGTCAGTGTGAGTGAGAGTGTGTGTGTGTATGTCAGTGTAAGTGAGATTGTGTGTATGTCAGTGTGAGTGAGTGTGTGTATGTCAGTGTGAGTGAGATTGTGTGTATGTCAGTGTGAGTGAGTGTGTGTATGTCAGTGTGAGTGAGATTGTGTGTATGTCAGTGTGAGTGAGTGTGTGTATGTCAGTGTGAGTGAGATTGTGTGTATGTCAGTGTGAGTGTGTGTGTATGTCAGTGTGAGTGAGAGTGTGTGTGTGTATGTCAGCGTGAGTGAGATTGTGTGTATGTCAGTGTGAGTGAGTGTGTGTATGTCAGTGTTAGTATGTGTGCATGTTAGTGTAAGTGAGTGTGTGTGTATGTCAGTGTGAGTGAGAGTGTGTGTATGTTAGTGTAAGTGAGTGTGTGTGTGTATGTCAGTGTGAGTGTGTGTGTGTATGTCAGTGTGAGTGAGTGTTTGTATGAGTGAGTGTGAGTGACAGATTGTCTGTATATGTGTGTGAGGGAGTGTGTGGATAAAGGGGTTAACTTCTGTTCCTAGATCTGTCTAGCCACCCAATGGATGAACTCCTCTGATACTGCCTAGATCTGTCTAGCCACCCAATGGGTTAACTCCTCTGACACTGCCTATATCTGTCTAGCCATCCAGGGGTTAACTCATCTGACACTGCCTATATATGTCAAGCCATCCAGCGGTTAACTCATCTGACACTGCCTATATTTGTCAAGCAATCCTGCGGTAACTCCTCTGACACTGCCTATATCTGTTTAGCCATCCAGGGGTTACTCCTCTGACACTGCCTATATCTGTTTAGCCATCCAGGGGTTACTCCTCTGACACTGCCTATATCTGTCTAGCAATCCAGCGGTAACTCCTCTGACACTGCCTATATCTGTTTAGCCATCCAGGGGTTAACTCATCTGACACTGCCTATATATGTCAAGCAATCCAGCGGTAACTCCTCTGACACTGACTAAATCTTTTTGGATTTTGTTACAGGTCACAGGTCACATTAGGTGCCCCCCCCCCATTTATAGTTTATCAATTAATATGTGACGGACCCTGGCTTTTAGTCACATATTAATTGATTAACTCTCGGGGTGGGGGGGCAGAAAAGGGGCCCTGACAGTAAGGGGCCCTGACATTTCTGATGGCAGCCCTGCCTGCCGCCCTACAGTCTGCAGAATGTGAGTCAAGGGGGACAAAATTAAGGGAGTGGATCACATTTATTAAGTAATTGATTCTCCTCTGTACATATATAAATAATTCATGTAAGTAATACCTGCCTCTCAAAAAATGGCCGAGCATACAGCTGTATGCATGGAATCAGAAGTAGGAGGAGTTAAGGTTAGATCTGATCAGGTTAATAGCAAGAATACGAGATTACGTTGGCAATTCAGAAGGAATGATTGAGAGATATGGCTACTTAAGGTACAAGGAATAAAGCAGCGGACATTTTGCTTTCAGTGAATCTTTAATACTAAGGTCGCATTTCATGGTTAATATTTTTTTTTTTTAAATGTCCAATGATTCGAGTATAAGGCACTGCCAGAGCAGGGTAAGAGATTGATATGCTGTAGACATCCTCACAGAGCCGTCATTACAACCTCAGTGGCTTGGACTGGATGCCTTTTGGAGTTGGAGGTCTGACAGATCCTTGTTCTTGATGAGAGCAGAATATGCTGACGTCCCAGTATGGACATTAGATTTAGGAAGGGGGGGGAAATGTAGTTTTCTGAGGACCTGACAATAATATCAGTGCGGGAAATCATACAACAAAAGGGAGGTCACCATGGTCACTGACCTACACAACCTTATAGTGACCAACATCTGCCATAACAATAAAATAAAGGGAATTAGTATGCAGACCAATTGATTAAGGATGACTTATCTGCAGGGCAGTAACCCTCCTCGTGCCCTCGGGCCGATGTCACCACTAATAAATGACATATAGACAAAAAAGCTTTAATCTTTTTTATATTTTTTATAAATCTATTTCTGTAACTGACTTTTTCTCCCAACTGCAGAAAAAGGTTTGTGAGGCAATTTTATGTACTGACAAGATGTGCAAGTAGGGCCGCCATTAGAAATTTCAGGACTTTTTACAGAAACAAAACTCTTCCCCTCCTCATCTTTATATGTCCCCCCCCCCCCCCCCCCCCCCGTACCCTCCCAAAGTCATTTTTATCCAGGTCTTTGTATATTTAAAATCCCCCCCAGAACATGCCCCATCACCAGCATTGCACATTCAAGACTTACCCCATCAATATGCTACAGACAGTTTTCCCATTGGTATGCCACAGCATGTCCATGAATATACCACTGTTAGTTTGCCCATTAATGTGCCACAGTCAGTTTACCAGTTAATATGCCACGGCCAGTGTGTCCATTAATATGACACAGTTTTCCCATTTATATGCCACAGTCAATTTGTAAGTTCAAATGCCACTCTTTGCCCATTAATTTGCCCCAGCCAGTTTTCTCATTAATAATTTTATTAAATTAGAGGGGCAATGATTTAAAAGTAATATAAGGAAGTATTACTTTACGGAGAGGGTAGTCAAGGATTTTAAGCATGCGTGGAATAGGCACAAGGCTATCCTAGATATAAGAGAGGGGACTGGGGACTAATAAAAGTATTTCAAATGGCACAATATTACTGGGCTTTGAATGGCACAATATTACTAGGCTCTGAATGGCACAATATTACTGGACTCTGAATAGCATAATATTACTGGGCTCTGAATGGCACAATATTACTAGGCTCTGAATGGCACAATATTACTAGGCTCTGAATGGCACACTATTACTAGTATCTTAATGGCACAATATTACTGGTATGGCACTATATTACTGGTATCTGAATCGCACAATATTATTGCCATATGAATCGCACAATAATACTGGCATCTTAATGGCACAATGGTATTGGCATCTGGCACAATAATACTGGTATATTAATGGGCAAATTGGCTGTGGCTTATTAATGACAAAATGATACTGGCATATAATTGGGCAAATTGGCTGTTATAGAGAGAGAGAGAGAGAGAGAGATGTCTGTATGTATAGATATTTATTGTTTTCGAATTGTACAATTGTCACCTCGTGGGGCTCCTGTGTGTTGCATAATTATGGCGGTTCCATGTGTGCATAATTATGGGGCATATTTATTTGGCCCCATGTGTGGCGTAATTAAGGGACTCTTTTGTGTGGCATAATTATGGGGCACCTGTGTGTGTGTGTGGCATAATTATGGAGCACCTGTGTGTGTGTGGCATAATTATGGGGCACCTGTGTTTGTGTGGCATAATTATGGAGCACCTGTGTGTGTGTGGCATAATTATGGAGCACCTTTGTGTGTGGCATAATTATGGGGCACCTGTGTGTGTGTGGCATAATTATGGGGCACCTGTGTGTGTGTGGCATAATTATGGGGCACCTGTGTGTGTGGCATAATTATGGGGCACCTGTGTGTGGCATAATTAATTGGGCAGAGGTGAGGCATAAATAGTGGGGCTCTCGTGCTGCATAATTTATGGGGCTCTGGTGTGCCATAATTTATGGGGCTCCTGTGTGTGGCATAGTTATGGGGCTTCTGTGTGTGGCATAGCTATGGGGCTCCTGTGTGTGGCATCATTTATGGGGCTCCTGTGTGTGGCATAGTTATGGGGCTTCTGTGTGTGGCATAGTTATGGGGCTCCTGTGTGTGGCATAGTTAATGGGCTCTGGTGTGTGGCATAGTTATGGGGCTCCTGTGTGTGGCATAGTTATGGGGCTCCTGTGTGTGGCATACTTATGGGGCTCCTGTGTGTGGCATAGTTATGGGGCTCCTGTGTGTGGCATAACTATGGGGCTCCTGTGTGTGGCATAATTTATGGGGCTCCTGTGTGTGGCATAGTTATGGGGCTTCTGTGTGTGGCATAGTTATGGGGCTCCTGTGTGTGGCATAGTTAATGGGCTCTGGTGTGTGGCATAGTTATGGGGCTCCTGTGTGTGGCATAGTTATGGGGCTCCTGTGTGTGGCATACTTATGGGGCTCCTGTGTGTGGCATACTTATGGGGCTCCTGTGTGTGGCATAGTTATGGGGCTCCTGTGTGTGGCATAGTTATGGGGCTCCTGTGTGTGGCATAGTTATGGGGCTCCTGTATGTGGCATATTTAATGGGCCATCGAACTGGCATTACTAAGGAATCTGTTTGGCATTGTATCGGAGGAAATCCAGGGGGGGGGGGGACACCATGAGTTTCCGCACCGGGTTACACCAACCCTAGTGACGCCCCTGCTTCCAACTCTGCATCTGACCTTAATGTTGCAATTATAATCATAATAAGAGCTATTAACCCCTTTCCGTGAGCTACAGGTCAAAATTCTGAGTTGGAAAAACAAGAAAATGTGGCCTTTTAACCCCCAAACAAGCTGACAAGCCTGTGCATGGGTGGTGTCTTTGTACTCAGAAGATGTTGCTGAACACATGACAGTGGTAGGACAAACCTTTTTCCCCCCATCCCAATAAATACACAGACAACTTTCTGGCTAAAAAGGTCGCTGTTTTTATGAAAATCATCTGCAACAAAATTATTAAATTGCTAATAATATATAGCTGTATTTCTCCTAAAATGAATGTTATAAAAAAATCAGTACTATAATGAGTACAAAATAAATAAACAACCGGGTGTCACTGAATGAATACATGTAACAAAAAGCGTTAGCGTGCCGTATAACTCCTAGGTCACTAGGATGGGGCCCCCGAGGATCTGACATAGGCGTAATCTGGCTACTTGGGCTACTGGCGTCCCACTATGCACAATAGCCCCCCAATTTGCTCACCATGGACCAGCCCGTGGTGAGCCCGCGCAGCTAGCCACCTAGCTACTGCTACCCGGGTTGGTCATACCCCAGACGACCAACCCCCAGCAACGACATCAGACCTCAGGAAGACCCCCCCCGCCAGTCACACATAAAATTATTAAATTGTTAATAATTTTCTTTAAAAGGGTAAGTGGGAATGAGTGCACACTGATTATATAACCTTGCCCAGTCCCCAGGTTCATCATGCCCAACCCCTGCCTTGCATTGATTGGGCTTGATGACCTGATTGACATAAGGCCAACTGATTAGGGAATGGGGATGTATTTTCCACCCCTGTCATGCTGACCTTACACTTATTTTATAGTTACAGGTCTTTCCTTATTGGGTTGTTGCTTGGCAGTGACACATATCGAAATCTGTGAATTCATGTCTGAAGTACCATGTATGTGAAAAGAAAAAAACACAAGGAAATTACTACCACAAACTTCGACAAAGGCTGGTGGTAAAATTAGTGCATGGAAAGTGCAAATACACTGGCCGGATTAAAAAATGTCCCAAATAGGACATGGGCCCAATAAAAACAATATATAATGTGTGTGGGTACAGCAAATGACATAGAAGAAAAATACAGCTAAACACAAACAACGCAGAAATGCTAAAATAGCTATACTCCAGAATGACCAAAAATGTTTGGTACTTAAGGGGTTAAAAACACATTTTTATCCTAATCTATGTATTCCCATGGACACGCATAGATGTGTAGATCATTTTTGGTATTTTTTTGTATTCTCTACATTCACAGTATAAACAATGTTTAATAGATATAGTCTCTTTAGGTTTTAGTGGTAAATACTGGAAAAACAATATATATACTTTTTACATTTTACTTATAGTGCATTATTCTTAAACTGCCCCTTTTAATATATATTTATAAATACAAAAATATTTTTTCTTTCTTCATTCTGGAGTTGTCCAGTAACATTGTAGTTTCTATAATGCTCAGTCTTCAACTTTTTACATTGTTTTTTTTTCTATGTGATGGAACAAAAAAAATAAAAAAAATAAAAAAATATATATATATATATATATTCCCACATCTGAAACATCCATCACTCAGGAGTCACAGGAATATTTCCATTTAGATCTAAAAATATATTACCAGGAGAGCCCACTTGATGGGGTATACATGGGGAGTATATATTTTAGCATCATGTGCAATTCATCATTGGTTTCAGAATTACTTCTGCGAGGTTCTAAGCATAAGTCAAATGGAATGTTAGCTCTTGGTAGCGATCAGACGAACTGCTGCAGATTCATGTTGGTTTCGACAGCCTTTATAGGCTCCTTCACATAACTCATCCTACAGAATCTATTATTTTCTCTAGAAAAAGGAGTAAAAAAAAAAAAATATATAAGAATGCAATTTCTTGTGGGTGGAATGACTTGTTTTGTAGCTTATTTGGTCGGTGGGCATAAAACTTGGATACTATTATTTTTCCTGATTCAATTCTTTTAACGTGACAAGGGGCGGTGATGGATACTTGACACCTTGGTCATAATTTAATATCCATAGATGAATTATTTCATCTTGCAGTGAGCTTTAGGTTTAGCCATACTAAAAGATCTAACTTTTCTTCCTCCTTGACGGATAACTTACATTTAAGTGTATTTATTGCTGGGCTGCAACATTGTATGGATGAATATATTGGAGAAACCTTTTTCATATTCGTGCGGGTTATTCTTCACTGCTGGACTAAAACAAATGTGATATTTAGAAAGACCTCTAAGGACCGGCCAGTTTCAATTTTTATTTTGTGCATTCTGGACAATATTTTGTGTGATTTTACGCTTTCTCGTTTAACCCTCTAAGGATGAGACTGTTTATGGAATGTTGTGCCAGTAGGACAGAGGCTGTTTTTAGAGTGTGCGATGTTTGTGTTTAACCCCTTAGTGACAAGACATTTTCACCTTGACTTTCCCTTGGTGACAATGGCTGTTTTGACATTTCTAGGGTGTTTGCGTTTTAGCTGTAATTTTCTTCTTTCTCACATACTGTACCCACACAAATTATATGTTGTTTTTATCGTCATAAGAAGGGCTTTCATTGGATACCATTTTGTTCATCATATCTTATAATTTACTACAAAAAAAATTAAAAATTAAAAAAAAAAACACTTTTTCTATCTTTGACCTAAAATATAATTTATACAAAAAAAATAAAGCAGGAACACCCTAGAGAGGATGACTAAAGCAGGAACACCCTAGAGAGGGTGACTAAAGCAGGAAGAACATAGAGAGGGCGACTAAAGCAGTAACACCCTAGAGAGGATGACTAAAGCAGGAACACCCTAGAGAGGGCGACTAAAGCGGGAACACCATAGAGAGGGATGAGTAAGGCAGGAACACCCAAGAGAGGGTGACAAAAGCAGGAACACCCTAGAGAGGGTGACTAAAGCAGGAACACCCTAGAGAGGGTGACTAAAGCAGGAAGAACATAGAGAGGGCGACTAAAGCAGTAACACCCTAGAGAGGATGACTAAAGCAGGAACACCCTAGAGAGGGCGACTAAAGCGGGAACACCATAGAGAGGGATGAGTAAGGCAGGAACACCCAAGAGAGGGTGACAAAAGCAGGAACACCCTAGAGAGGGTGACTAAAGCAGGAACACCCTAGAGAGGGTGACTAAAGCAGGAACACCCAAGAGAGGGGGACAAAAGCAGGAACCCCCTAGAGAGGGTGACTAAAGCAGGAACACCCTAGAGAGGGTGACTAAAGCAGGAACACCCTAGAGAGGGTGACTAAAGAGGAAAGGCCCTTATAAGGGAGCAACATAGCTTAAGTAATATTGCTGCAGCCAAATGGTCTCAGGAGATGCTGAAAAACATCCCCCAGCTGCTTGAGCCACCCAGGTTCAGTTTCCCAGTTCCTGGACAGGGAAGAAATTCAAATAAGCTTTAAAAAAGGATCAGGAACAGAAGAAGCAGCTCTCAGAAGTCAGGCATCCAACTGCAATAAACTGCAGGTATTTAACAGAGGTGTGTTGCAAAAGTTAAGAAGCCCACCTGACACCAACAGAGGGGAAGAAAAACAAGCAAACAAAGCTAGGGCGGCCTCTAGAAGAGGAAGGAGGTATATAAGCATAACAATTAGGACTTTTAAATGCATGAATAAGGAGGTCAGGGTAGAACCCTGACACTGGCTGTCATTAAGGGGTTAATAAACCAACACATATTAGATGTATTATAACCATTATTCTCATCATATAATTTGCTATAAAAAAAATCATAAAATATGATATAAAAAAGCCAACACTTTTTCTAACTGTAGCCTAAAACATATTTTACACAGTTACAAATGGTATTCTAAATAGTTTCAAAATGTTGTCCTGAGTTTAGAAATATGCCATGTTTAAGTATTTTTCTATTGTTTTTTGCAAGTTATAGGGTAATGACAGAAAGTAGCTTTTTTTTTTACCCCAACCCTAATCATCACCCTAACCTAAAATCTAACCCTAACCCTAATTCTAAATCAAACCCATCTGTAAACCTAAGTGAAACTCTAACCCTAACCCTAGATCTAGGATTAATAGATCTAAAGCTAGTTGTATCCTTTTTTTTCTCAATACAATGTTCCTGACTGCCTCTAGGGACAGTCAAGCAACATCAACAGAACAACGGAAGTGATTTATGACCTGGGTGCCAAATTTTGGTGGTGCAGGATGCGTCAATGACAAGGCATCATAGCAACACCTTCAAAGTATAGGCAGTTATCATAGATCGCTGCCTATGCAGGCTATAACACACGATGTACCAGGCACATCAGTTGTCACGTAGGGGTTAAAAGACAAGCATCAGCAACAATTTAAGTTATGTTTAATATACAGTTGCATTAAAGTGTATTGCTTTAATGAAACAATACAAGTAAAGTATATAAACAAACTAAATAAGTCATGTTTGCTTGCATAGCACCAGAAGGTGGCCATGTAAAGGTTAACCCTTTAAGGACCAGGGATTTTCCTGGACCAAGGACCAGAGCGTTTTTCAATTTTTAATACGCGGTTTTTGAAACATAATTTTCCTCTCTCTCATTTAACGCACCCATACAAGTTATATGTGGTTTTTTAAAGGACAGTTAGAGCTTTCTTTTGATACCCTGTACATAAAAATTATTTAAATTTTAGTATTAAAAAATACACATAAAAGAGGAAATTTTTGAGGAAAAAAAAGTTTTTCCCCATTATTTTCCCAATAATAAGCTACATAACTAGTTCAACACTAACCCACTTATCCCCCCTAATTAACTAACTAATAAAAAAGAAAAATATTGGTTCCCAAACCCCCCATAACAAAAAAGACAGAAAAAAACTCTGAAGAGTACGATGTCAGATCAGTAAAAATCATGCAACAGGCATGCAGGGGTTAAATTTTATTAAATAAATATATTAAAATTACCTTTATTCATTAAAAAAACTTTATAAATTGTAAAAATAAAAAAATCTGTTAAAAAAAAATAAACGAGCGCCATAAAGTGGAAGGAAACTGATCACAGTTAAAAACTGTGATCAGCAATGAAAGGGTTTTTTTTTTTTTTTTTTTTAACCTCTGTTTGTTATTTATTTATTTTTACTTACAGGTCACTCTCTGTCACTATAAGAATGTGAAGCACAGAGAGTGAATTAGAGGCAGTGTGTGAACACACTGACTTTGCATCTAATTTGCATGTTATCGCGGTGATCACTCAATCACCGCGATCACATGCGCGGAAATCCACCGATCGGGTCCAGGAGCTTTGCCTCGGGTGCGAGGCTTAGTCCTGGACCCGTTGCAGACTGGCTGGCGGTGCCCACGGAGCGCACCGCCGGCTAGACTGCATGACGAGTTAACTCGTCATAAGGTCGGGAAGGGGTTAAAGCATCTTAACATGTATAGCTTGGAGGAAAGACGTAACAGGGGGGATATGATAGAAACATTTATATAAATAATCAACATAGTAACGGAAGAGAGTATATTTAAAAGAAGAAAAACTACCACAACTAGAGGACATAGTCTTAAATTAGAGGGGCAACGATTTAAAAGTAATATCAGGAAGTATTACTTTACTGAGAGGGTAGTGGATGTATGGAATAGCCTTTCAGTAGAAGTGGTAGAGGTTAATACAGTGAAGGAGTTTAAGCATGCATGGGATAGGTATAAGGCTATCCTAGATATAAGATAAGGCCAGGGACTAATGAAAGTATTACTTTACTGACAGGGTAGTGGATGTATGGAATAGTCATCCAGTAGAAGTGGTAGAGGTTAATACAGTGAAAGAGTTTAAGCATGCATGGGATAGGTATAAGGCTATCCTAGATATAAGATAAGGCCAGGGACTAATGAAAGTATTACATTACTGAGAGGGTAGTGGTTGCATGGAATAGTCTTCCAGTAGAAGTGGTAGAGGTTAATACAGTGAAGGAGTTTAAGCATGCATGGGATAGGTATAAGGCTATCCTAGATATAAGATAAGGCCAGGGACTAATGAAAGTATTACTTTACTGAGGGGGTAGTGGATATATGGAATAGTCTTCCAGTAGAAGTGGTAGAGGTTAATACAGTGAAGGAGTTTAAGCATGCGTGGGATAGGTATAAGGCTATCCTAGATATAAGATAAGGCCAGGGACTAATGAAAGTATTACTTTACTGAGAGGGTAGTGGATGCATGGAATAGGCTTCCATTAGAAGTGGTAGAGGTTAATACAGTGAAGGAGTTTAAGCATGCGTGGGATAGGTATAAGGCTATCCTAGATATAAGATAAGGTCAGGGACTAAAGAAAGTATTACTTTACTGAGAGGGTAGTGGATGCATGGAATAGTCTTCCATTAGAAGTGGTAGAGGTTAATACAGTGAAGGAGTTTAAGCATGCGTGGGATAGGTATAAGGCTATCCTAGATATAAGATAAGGCCAGGGACTAATGATAGTATTACATTACTGAGAGGATAGTGGATGTATGGAATAGTCTTCCAGTAGAAGTGGTAGAGGTTAATACAGTGAAGGAGTTTAAGCATGCATGGGATAGGAATAAGGCTATCCTAGATATAAGATAAAACCAGGGACTAATGATAGTATTACTTTACTGAGAGGGTAGTGGATGTATGGAATAGTCTTCCAGTAGAAGTGGTAGAGGTTAATACAGTGAAGGAGTTTAAGCATGCATGGGATAGGTATAAGGCTATCCTAGATATAAGATAAGGCCAGGGATTAATGATAGTATTACATTACTGAGAGGGTAGTGGATGTATGGAATAGTCTTCCAGTAGAAGTGGTAGAGGTTAATACAGTGAAGGAGTTTAAGCATGTGTGGGATAGGTATAAGGCTATCCTAGATATAAGATAAGGCCAGGGACTAATGAAAGTATTGCATTACTGAGAGGGTAGTGGATGAATGGAATAGTCTTCCAGTAGAAGTGTTAGAGGTTAATACAGTGAAGGAGTTTAAGCATGCATGGGATAGGTATAAGGCTATCCTAGATATAAGATAAGACCAGGGACTAATGAAAGTATTACTTTACTGAGAGGGTAGTGGATGTATGGAATAGTCTTCCAGTAGAAGTGGTAGAGGTTAATACAGTGAAGGAGTTTAAGCATGCATGGGATAGGTATAAGGCTATCCTAGATATAAGATAAGGCCAGGGACTAATGAAAGTATTGCTTTACTGAGAGGATAGTGGATGTATGGAATAGTCTTCCAGTAGAAGTGGTAGAGGTTAATACAGTGAAGGAGTTTAAGCATGTGTGGGATAGGTATAAGGCTATCCTAGATATAAGATAAGGCCAGGGACTAATGAAAGTATTACTTTACTGAGAGGGTAGTGGATGCATGGAATAGTCTTCCAGTAGAAGTGGTAGAGGTTAATACAGTGAAGGAGTTTAAGCATGCATGGGATAGGTATAAGGCTATCCTAGATATAAGATAAGGTCAGGGACTAATGAAAGTATTACTTTACTGAGAGGGTAGTGGATGCATGGAATAGTCTTCCAGTAGAAGTGGTAGAGGTTAATACAGTGAAGGAGTTTAAGCATGCATGGGATAGGTATAAGGCTATCCTAGATATAAGGTAAGGCAAGGGACTAATGATAGTATTACATTACTGAGAGGGTAGTGGATGTAACTTTGGGGAGTCCGTGGGTTACATTCTCACATGCCGGTAACCATAGCAATATGTTTAAACTTTGAGAAACCCATTCAAACCTGGTCACCTTAACCTAAGTTGCATTTCTCAGTGCCACACCACCAAAACATTTATTTAGAGATCCTGATGTGCTCCAATGTAGAATCTCGAAAATTTGGTATAAACATTATTTTTTTATAATGCAACCAGGCGGAGGGATAATAAACATTTGCTTTAGAAGTTCTTGTGTTTCTCTCATGGGATCCCTTCGAGGGAATTTCTGCTCCTGCTGGAGGAAAACGCTTTTTATCCTATGTCATTTTCCCCTCAGTTTGGGAAAAAGTAAATGAATGTCTAATTTACTGTGCTTCAAACATACTGAAGACCACATTAATACAAACCTTTTGTAGGCAAAGGGGAAACAGTAGCACAGGTTTTCTAAATATATATTTAAGAAGGAATCACAGGTTATTTAGTAAAAGAAATTATCCTGTAAAATGTGACTTGGGGACAATAATTACAGAGCTGTTTTCTATTATTCAATTACTGCACTGAATCCATTTTGCAAACATTAGTCTAACATACGTTTGGACAGTAATGAGAAAATTGGCAAGCTAACTGGCCTTTAAACAGGCAATCACATACATGAGTAGCGTACTGTATGGGGCGAGCAGCAAAGGATTCTGGGTAACGACATGGAAAATAAGACACTTAGGCAGTATTACTGGTGGCGTTTGTCCACTTTAGCTCTAATCCATTTAAAAGTGGACCAGCGATTTGCTTTTAAAGCAAAGCATGGGTCATTATTCATTCAGTAAAATGTAGGCAAAAAAGGTTGTAAAAATGTATTTGCTCTGTGGACCGGGCGGACATGTTGTTTAGAATCTTTAGACATGTTACTTCTTTTGATCAAAGATGTCCGCCCCCTGATAGCGCTATGCAGACCAAAAGAGGTCTCAGTAAGGGACTTTGATACTCTTATTTCATTAAATCATTTCTAAGTAAAATGTTGAAAACTTGTAACAGTATTTCATATAAATATTACTCACTGGTTGACAGTTTTTCGATTTATACATAATGTTGGTAGGTATTGGGTTTTTTGGGTTAGCAGCAGTAAATTTCCCATTCATATCTACTGTGCAAAAAAAAACAACAAATAATAAAATGAATACAAATACAAGAAATATGTAAAAGAAAAAGGTAATTATAAAGTATTAAATGATAACACTGTGGAGGGTGTATTCTTTCAAATATTACAAGCCATAACGAATTACAGCACTGAATAAATAATAATCAGATCAGGGGCATTTTAACATTCACACCATGGGGTATATATATATGTGTGCACATTCATTTTATTGTTTACAAAATAAAAAATACAACAATCACCATACATTTATAAATAATAGTTGGAAATTCATAGTGATAAAAAAAAATCAAAAAAAAAATCATACAATTATATGTTACATCAAATCTAAACTCAAACACCATACTCGGGCATACACCATAAGATTGGTTTAATGAATGTATAGTACACAGGCTTTATTCCAGTGCGATTTGATGCAGGCATTCCCCAATGATTACTCTGCATGTTTACTGCAGGTGCAGCAGCACCGATTATATAGACACTGCTGATATAAACTTTTGTTTCATTTAGTCACCTCCTGTGCTCCTGAAATTGAATAAATTGTGTGGACTTTAAGTGACCTTGCTCTTGTACACAGTAGGATCACTTAACAGTGCTACACATTGTCTGATGACATCACTAGAGGGACAGGAAATTCGATTAATTTGAATGGCATTATTCTCACTGGCTCCTGCAGCAAAAACCACACTGTTGGGGGGAAAAGGAAGTAAACAAATGTTAACCTATAGCCAGAATAAGATAATGGAAGGGAGCACGCAAAAATAATCCAAATTTATTGTGCCCACGCAGTGAGAAGGATGCAGGGTATACACACAGCAAGCTTGCCGCATTTCGCACACTAAGTGACTAGTCATAACCTCTTTGGTGCTAGTCGAGCGAGTCAGCAACAGTCTTGTATGGGAACAGGCGCTATACAAATCTGCCCAGCCACACTGTAGCCCAGAAACCCGTTTTCTATTAAAACCAAGCTTTAGGCTTCTGGATACGGATTACCTATAAAGTAGCGGATTCAGTCATTGTGAATAACAGTGGCACTATTGCTGTGTGATCCTATGTATAACGCAATGAGCTATCAAATTCTGACCGGGGGGGGGGGGGGGTCAACACTAATTTAGTGACCCATGGTGAAGCTTTATCTGCCCACTCGTTACCATTAGTGATAGACATAGATAGTCATGCAAGACAGATGTGTCTATAGAAAATGTACAAAGGGTGATAGGCAGATGGACAACTGAATCCAAAACATAGAAAGTCCTACGCACTGTGGTATGAGAAGTGAAAAGTGGTACATTCCAAGCCCGTTGAGTGGGGTTAGAGAGCAGACTGGGAATGGGGGTGGGGGGGGGGGGGTTATAGTAAAGCAGTAGTCGGAGATGAAGGTGCTCTAGGCATAAGAGTTACCAGCAGAGTTTGTTTGCATAGGAGAACATGGCAATGGTACACAAGCTGTGCCGTAATCCTGCATGGTCAGATTGCTGGTATGATGTGGCACACATGAACCAGCAACTGACCATGATGGTGGGAAATTCTATCCTTAATCTGATTGATAGTCACTTAGCTGCGGGGGTTGCTGATAGGGTTGCCACCTGGCCGGTATTTTACCGGCAGGCCTGTAAAAAATAGGCATCAGGCCAATGATAAAAAATAGGCATCAGGCCAATGTTAAGTCTATGGAGACAGTACCAAGGCAGGTATTTTTTGGAAGAAAAGGTGGCAACCCTAGTTGCTGAGCAGGGGCAGAGCATAATGGTGTACAACTAGGAGTGTGAGGCTAGAGCTGAAAACCGCAGCAGACTGTTTTTTTTAGATACATGCACGCTGCCTTTAAAATGGGTGGCAGTGAAAAGAGCTCAGAAAGTTATTTTTTTTACCACTTTCAGTGCTCTGGTGTATTGCTGCCATGCCTCCGGTAGAGAGGCATTGTACAATACTGCATATATCGCCTTATCGCTCCGGAGAGCAATTTAAAATGTCGGTTTTAAAGGCGCAGTGCCATTAAAACTACCGGAGGGGTAAAAGAATAGGAAGCATATTTAATAGCTTCCTATTGCTGTGTGTGTATTGCTGGCATGCCTCGCAAGTTGAGGCAGTCAGCATCACTAAAAAAAATGAAAATCTAGCCCCAGATCTTCGGCCTCAGGAAGCATGGGCAAAATGGCTTTGAAATAGCATTGCACTGCTTATACGTATTGTCCTGTAACCTGAAAAAAAAAGCATAACGACATAAAAACATTGGTTATTTCTAAACTCAGGACAATTGTTAGAATCTATTTAGCAGGGGTTTTTTGTTCGCTTTTTTAGATAAGTATATGATTTTTCATCACCATATATATATATATATATATATATATTTTTTTTTTTTACATAAAATGATGTAATATGACCAAAATAATGGCATCAAATGAAAGCCCTACTTATGCCGGAAATAAACAATACACCATTTGTTTGGGTATGCTAAATGAGATGGAAAATAATTACAGTTAAACACAAACACCTCAGAAATGTTAAAAAACACTGTCACCAAGGGAAAAGCAAAGTTAAAAAGTCTTGTCACTAAGGGGTTAACACATTTTTGACAAGGCCACAAGGCCATAGTGCCAGATATATCCAAAATATTATGATGGATGTTTGTGTCAGAAATTATTTTAGGGCATGTATGTAGATACAGCCCTGTGAAAAAGCACTATATATCTTGTATTGTACGTTAGAAGCCTTTAAAGTTAAATTCTGCAGCTAAAATCTTGAGAATTGTTATAGACAAATTCCATATATGTTCCCCACATTCGATGCGTGTTCGGGGTGCGATCGGCACATTTTGGCTGACCAAAAATCAGTGGTTTGTATAGCAAAATTGGCTCGATCCGAATGTTTCCGATATTTTTCTGTTTCCCAGCCCGTTTGTTTCTGAAATAGCATAGTGAGCACAGCCGGTAATTTCCAAACTTAGTCTACGTTGTCCGTTAAGGCTTTGTACGAGCTTTGTACGAGCCACTCTGTCATATTTGTGTGTACACACTGAAAGTATAGTGATCACTGGGATGATTTGATTGTCGCATGAAAGGAAAATTAAAAATTACATAATATAACTATTCTTGTATTTAGATTTTAGCCAATTAGTAAACTCGCTAGTAAATCAGTTTCATAAATACAGATATCTGCTTAATTTTCTGCTGTTAAAGTATTTGAGCTTTTTTTTTTTACTCATTGTGATTTGAGCTGGAGGAAGGGCCTTTTATATATAAAAAACAAACAATTATATATTACAATTTATTGATATAATTCTTTATTTATATGGACATTCTTCTTCATTACGTAACTGGATCTATATATCAGTGTCACATTACCAAAGCAAAGTCATTTTCTCCTTTCGTGAGTATATACAACATGCAATATATAACTCAGTGCGTCAAAAAAATAAAAACACACTTTTTTTTGCTTGCAACTGGTTGTTTGGGAATGCACTGGATTAATCAGAATAATATTGTTTGCTGAAATGGTTTTAATTAGCAGAACAAGAAAATCTCTTCAAACATACATATATACAGTAGTGTATCATCCACAAGGCAAACAAGGCACTCATCTAGGGTGGCACTTTGCCAGAGGGTGGCACTTTGCCAGAGGGTGGTAAAGCACACTTCTGGTGCTTCAAACATTTTCACTCCCTCCCCCACCGTTCATCAAGCTTTAGCCCCTTCCAGTTAATCAGGGTGATGGGGGCATGTAATAGACGTGGTGGGGGTATGTAATGAGAATGATGGTGGCATGTAATGGGGTGATTGTGGCATGTAATAGGGGTGATGGGTATTTAGTTTGTATGCAATGGGGGTGATGGGGGCATGTTATGGGGTGATTGGGCATTTAGTGTGTATGCAATGGGAGTGATGGGGGCATGTGATGGGGGCATGTAATGTGTGTGATGGGTATTTAGTTTGTATGCAATGGGGGTGATGGGGGCATGTAATGGGGGTGATGGGGGCATGTAATGGGGGTGATGGGTATTTAGTGTGTATGCAATGGGGGTGATGGGGGCATGTGATGGGGTGATTGGGCATATAGTGTGTATGCAATGGGGGTGATGGGGGCATGTCGTGGGTGTGCAACGTTGGTGATGAATCCCCCGCGGATAAGAAATGAATGAGGACATTTGCAGGGAAATTAAAAGGTAATCGCAAACTTAAAGGAAAAGTAGCAGAGCTGAAAATAATTCTCACAGTCAGCTATACTTCAAACTCTGCTTTATGCATGAAAGAGAGAATTGGAGGCTATTGGTAAGGGAATTTCAAAATGATGGCCGAAGAACTTTTTTCACAAGGCAATTTGTATGTTTTATATTTTCAATAGTAAACTGTTTCGTGGCTCCAGGGGTGGACTACAGGTCACCTAGAAATAAAAACTGGCCTGTAATAAAGAATGTGTTAAAGGCCAGGGTGACAGGGTTTGCAATGCCCCCCTCTCAGGCTATCAAACTGTGGCCTGTGTCACTAAGACATAGTCGCCAACTGTCCTTTTTTTCCTGGGAGGGACAGTCCTGGAATATGATAACTTGTTCTTGTACTTACGGTGTCCTGGGAAATTGTCAGTTGTGGATTCACAGTACCTTCAGCTGTAGGCCAGCTCACGATCTCACCACTTCAGAGTCTCCAGAGTGCGGGTGGTGGCACCCATACCATAGATTCACCATCACCGTTCTATGGTGTCTACGTAGTAGGCCATGATGCTGAGCCTACCTGACTTTGAGGGTTTTGTATCCTAACCTACTGATGCCAGAGCAACACCTGAGGTTGATGACTGCCCGGCCTACACACTACGAAAGTTGCAGTTGTAGGGTTACCCTCCAGCCAGTGAAAAAAAAAAAAATTTTGAAGACAATGTTAAGTCTATAGAAGCAGTAGAATGGTATTATTATTATTATTTTTTTTTTTTTTTTATAAAAGGTGACAGAGCAGCCTGGAGGAAAGGAAGGGAAGTCTACCCCTCTGTCATACTTACCAGTCCTCCTTTGCCCCTTTCAATGATTATAAAGTCATCCTGCTATGGTGATACTTTCTGCTAATACAATTAAGAAATAAATACATATAGAAACACATGTCATCTTAGCGATGGAAATGAACAGATACATCAGTAGGATCAATACATTTCTCTTGCCTCGTGTTCAGTTAGAAAGTAAATCAAGTGTATACGGCTTTATCTCCATTGATTTGTTGCTACAGTAATATTTAGTCGGCATGCTAACACATGAATTAAATCAATGCATCCAGGTCTCTAGCTGTTTCCCATAACAAGTATTATGATACTATCAAACAGATTCAAGCAAGGGACATAAAAATTGGGGATTCAGATTCCTGAAATGCAGAGCCAGGCTGCAAACATGTAAATGGGGTTGGAAGCAAAACTTCACAAACGTGCAAGGACTGTGAATATGTGCAACGCTGTATAGCTTTAAGCCAGTTCTATCAAAATGATGCAACATACAGCTTAAAGGACAGTCATAGGCTGAAGATGAATTTATATTTAACTGAACGATTGCATCAAGCATAGACATTCTAAATAGCAATGCTTTTATGAAATAATAAGAAAAAAGTGCCTAACTGAGTCCCCTTTACTCTGTATAGCTCTATCAAGTGCCGGACAGGTTGTTTAGAATCTTTGCTTTGTATAGTTCTATCAGGGGTCGAACATGTTACTTAGAATCTTCACTCTGTATAGCTCTATCAGGGGGTGGACTCAATTAATCTTGGGTAAGATTTTGCTGCATCTAAACTAAGATTCTAAACATGTCCGCCCCCTGATAGAACTATACAGAGCAAAGATTCTAAACAACATGTCCGCCCCCTGATAGAACTACACAGAGCAAAGATTCTAAACAACATGTCCGCCCCCTGATAGAACTATACAGAGCAAAGATTCTAAACAACATGTCCGCCCCCTGATAGACCTATACAGAGCAAAGATTCTAAACAACATGTCCGCCCCCTGATAGAACTATACAGAGCAAAGATTCTAAACAACATGTCCGTCCGCTCATTGAGCTAAAAGAGTAAAGATTCTTAACAACATGTCCGCCCCCTGATAGAACTATACAGAGCAAAGATTCTATACAACATGTCCGCCCCCTGATAGAACTATACAGAGCAAAGATTCTAAACAACATGTCCGCCCCCTGATAGAACTATACAGAGCAAAGATTCTAAACAACATGTCCGCCCCCTGATAGAACTATACAGAGCAAAGATTCTAAACAACATGTCCGTCCGCTCATTGAGCTAAAAGAGTAAAGATTCTTAACAACATGTCCACCCCTGATAGAGCTATACAGAGTAAAGATTCTAAACAACATGGCCTCCCCCTGATAGAGCTATATAGAGCAAACATTCTAAACAACATGTCCGTCCCCTGATAAAGCTATACAGAGCAAAGATTCTGCCCCTGATAGACCTATATATAGATACGTTTCTAAACAACAATTCCATCCCCTCATTAAGCTAAAAGAGTAAAGATTCTTAACAACATGTCCCCCCCTGATAGACCTTTTTGCACCCTCTTTGCTCTATCAGGGGGATGGACATCTTTTTTACAATGGGGGGGAGATCTTTCTTAAACTTAATTTTTTTATTGCTGACAATTGTCCTTTTCTTTCATTCTTGTATTTTATATAATGGATTCCATTTATCCCGTAACTCACAGGTACATTATAAATGATAAACATTGAACAGTAAAAAATAAATTAAAATAAAAAGAAATAGGAGTTTCCTCTTTCTTAAAAACACATCCAACTCAATCACCCGCTAACATTATGTCATTACAGTGGTAAAAGCTGGCAGGCAATGCTGCTCCTCATTCCCTAACTATAGAGCCGATACACAAGGCTACA
This sequence comes from Pelodytes ibericus, assembly GCA_036172795.1. Lineage (NCBI taxonomy): Eukaryota > Metazoa > Chordata > Amphibia > Anura > Pelodytidae > Pelodytes > Pelodytes ibericus. The sequence goes on from CM069862.1 coordinate 14,054,181, forward strand.
ATATATCAGTGAGATGATGGCCTTGGCTCTGACCTCAGCATATAATCCTTTTTAGGCTTCATTTATTAGGCATCGTAACATGAGATGTCAACGCACAATATTCCGAGACATTTATTTGAGTGATAAATATTATCTATGGGGCAATTAACATTTCAGGTGGTAGGAGGAGAAGGGACGCGATCTACAAATAACCAAGAAGCCAGGGTTGTGGTTTAGATTTTAATACAGAGATTGTTTATAACGTAGCGAGATAAATGGTGGTGATAAAGAATGTGGAATTAAATCAGATTGTGAGTCATGTCTATTGTGACCTACAACCAGGGGGCAAATTCCCCTCTGTTTACAGAAATGTTTATATTTTTCCCGACTGTCTTTTCCGTAGTCATATTTGCACAGTGATAATAATACTGGAGAAACAACCATACAAGTCCTTGAAGACGGATAATTTTGTAAAGGACGCCTCTCGTGAGTTCTTTAGTGTATGATCTCCCCATTCACATATGAATCTGATACAGGACCACCAATGCCCAGATGCCCCCTCCCACACATTTGCACCCTGTCCAGCTTGACTTAACCAATGCATCCCCCCACATACTGCCATCTACCCCCCAGACTTAGCAAAATCATCCCCTGCCAAGCTTAGCCATTGCATCCCCCCACACACTGAGCCAATGAATTCCTGCCTGTGAGGAGGATCCAGGTCCCCAACAGATTTGTGGGGACCTGGATCATAGTCTTTACATGAGGTCTGATTATAAGACGACCTTGAATATAAGACCTTGAACATGCAAGCAAATGGTAATAAGGATGCTAGAAGGGCTCTCCCTTAGTTAATAAGGATGGTAAAAGAGCCCTCCCTTGGTTAATAAGGATGGTAGAAGAGATCTCCTTTGGTTAATAAGGCCATTAGAAGGGCTCACACTTGTTTAACAATGATAGTAGAAGGACTTTCCCTTGGTTAATAATGACAGTAAAAATACCCTCCGTTGGTTAATAATCACAGTAGAAGTTCTCTCCCTTAGTTAATAAGGACAGTAGGAAGTCTCTCCCTGAGTTAATAAGGCCATTAGAAGGGTTCTCCCTTGGTTAATAAGCACAGTAGAAGGGCTCTCCCTTGGTAAATAAGCACAGTAGAAGGACTCTCCCTTGGTTAATAAGGACATTAGAAGGGCTCTCCCTTGGTTAATAAGCACAGTAGAAGGGCTCTCCCTTGGTTAATATGGACAGTAGAAGGGCTCTCCCTTGGTAAATAAGCACAGGAGAAGAGACCTCCTTTGTTTAACAAGGCCATTAGAAGGGCTCTCTCTTGGTTAATAATGACAGTAGAAGGGCTCTCTGTTGGTTAATAAGCACAGTAGAAGGGCTCTCCCTTGGTTAATAATGACAGTAGAAGGGCTCTCCCTTGGTTAATAATGACAGTAGAAGGGCTCTCCCTTGGTTAATAAGGATGGTAGAAGGGCTCCTCCTTGGTAAATAAGCACAGTGGAAGAGATCTCCTTTGTTTAATAAGGCCATTAGAAGGGCTCTCTGTTGGTTAATAATGACAGTAGAAGAGCTCTCCCTTGGTTAATAAGGCCATTAGAAGGGCTCTCTCTTGGTTAATAATGACAGTAGAAGGGCTCCTCCTTGGTAAATAAGCACAGTAGAAGGGCTCTCCCTTGGTTAATAAGGATGGTAGAAGGGCTCCTCCTTGGTAAATAAGCACAGTAGAAGAGGTCTCCTTTGTTTAATAAGGCCATTAGAAGGGCTCTCTCTTGGTTAATAATGACAGTAGAAGGGCTCTCCCTTGGTTAATAAGGCCATTAGAAGGGCTCTCTCTTGGTTAATAATGACAGTAGAAGGGCTCTCCCTTGGTTAATAAGGCCATTAGAAGTGTTCTCCCTTGGTTAATAATGACAGTAGAAGACTCTCCCTTGGTTAATAATGACAGTAGAAGACTCTCCCTTGGTTAATAAGGACAGTAGAAAAGTGATCCAAGCGACCTCAGTAAGCTTAGTCAGACCAAACAATCATGAAATTTGCCGAATGATGGGAAATGACGAGCCCTTTATATGATTAGGTGGGTTATTTTGCTAGAGGTTAATCTCCATCTATTTCCTTGACAACTTTTCACTGCACGAATTTCAATTCACAAAGAATCATTTTAACAAATCACTAGTCATTGTTAATCCCTAGAACTCTTTTCCGCATTCCTGCTGTTATTTAATTTTCCCTTGAAGCCTGTGTTGTGGTCTAACAGCTAATTATTAAACCTTACGGTGTGCCCAGCAGTTCATTCAGGTTTCTAACCTTTCCTGCATGCGATGTAACATTAATTCTTCCACAAAGGAACCTTACAGCTACACTGTTATTAAACATGTCTTATAAGACCTTTACTAAAAGCACATATCAGAAGTGCCCTGTTTTTTTTTTTAACTTTGTCCAAATCCTGTTTTTATAACATAGTTTAAGTTCCATCATAAGAAAAAAAAAGCCGCATTACAGAGAAAAACTCCTGCTCCTGCGCGTACAATGCAAGAAGATCTAATAGTGACTTCCTCAATCCCCGTCGCACTTTCAAATATCACAGCTGGTACTTACACTACTGCATTGGATTTAGCTGAGTACAGCTATAGGATGGGCTTACCACTGCACACAATTAATAGAATTTTAAGGTGAAATCTTCATGATTTTTGGAAAAGAACAAGCAGCCCATGTGCAATGCTTTTGGATGCATTAAAGTGCATTCGGGTGGTAGAGTGTCGCTTTAATGGCAATTCAGGAAAATGCGTTGTATAAAACATGAACTTTTAGCACATAATTTGTTTATTTCTACTTGTAATTATTTCACAGTGAATCACAGGGAAAATGTGAAGTCGGCAGTAGAGTAATGTGTGCTGAAATCAAAAACATTATGTCAAAAACAGCAGCAGAGCAAAGGAACCGTTTATAGCACAGATCCACGAGACAGGAAGCCACGGAGCAAGACAATTGGACATAACCTGAACAGATGAGAGAGCGCGACAAACACTATAAACAAAATGTCATTTCTTTCCGAATAAATGGAGTTAATTTCCCATGACGGGTGCCATTAAACTCAAATCGACACTTTAGAGAAGGAATTTCAAAATTATTAATAACAGCAAAATGACTTTTCAGGCGAGTATTCTCTTTTTTTAGTTGATGTTTATTTTGATTTCTTTTGGAAATTCAGCTTACCACCATGTCCCACAACTGTCCTGCTCTACCCATTAAGGACTGCTAAACTATGACCCCAAACCAATCCAATTCTCCAGGAAACCACATAGTTGGCGACAGTTTCAAATTTGGCAGGACAGTCCCATTTTTTTTTTTTTGGGGGGGGGGGGGGGGGGGCTGCTGTCCCATCAAATTCCTGTCTGTCCTGACTTTACTGGTTTAGACAGGCCCAGTCTAAATGCTAATGAACTGAGCTCCCCACACCCGTTACTGAACCGTGAAAGTTGGAGTTCAATCTCTTCTTGTAGGTTGTCTTCTAGCATCACGTAACCGCATCTACTTGAGTCGCGGGAGGGTTTTTTTTCCACCAAAAAATTGGCAGTACGGACAGAGGACAAGAAATCTGCTCATGCTCAGAATTATGCACATGCGTAGTAGCCAAGGATAGGAAAACTGTCTGTACGAGGTAATCTGTGTCTGTGGTATAGTTAGTTCAGGTTCCTATAGAACATCATTTTCAAGCTTGAAAATGTCTAGTAAATGTCCACTAGAAGCAATGTTGTTGTCTAACCCTGGTAGCAGCATGGATACTCCTCGTGCTAAACCATGCCCCCAGCATCCACCATCACTGATGGGGCCTTCTGGGAGGTACGTTATCCTAACCAGATTCGACATGTCATAAAATAAGCTCTCCTAGTGCTAAATCTCAGGCCAAACGGTGAAGGCGATGAAGAGAAAGAACAATACTTTGGGTTTTTTTTCATAGTGCTTTTCTCTTTGCATGTGCTTCGGCACACACTCTCCGGATTAACTGGATTAGAATCTGATAGTAGCTATTATTCCACAACTTAATGGAACTCATTTTTATAACCCAAAAAAGGAAATTAAACTTGTGACTCGCGGTCGACATTAACTGTTGTCTGGAACTTCACAAACCTTGCCTATCCCTGGTTGGAGCAGTCATACTAATTGTTGACTTACATTCTAGTCTTATCATAATTCATCTTTAATCTGCAAGGGACACGGCTGATGGATAATTAATCTTACAGCCAATCTTGCTTTTTGAGTTGATACTCCCCTTTCCATCTGCAGAAAGACACAGTAATCAGTCTCTGAAGCATCCTTGGAAATTCCAGGTCCCCTCTAAAGGTGAATGATGGGACCCGGCCTGCCGTCTACAGAGGATAGCCAATAAATACAGGTGAACAAAGTATCAACAGATAATAATAATTATAATATTTTTCTCCCCTTTAAAGGGACACAACCACTTACATAAGATGTAACTAGATAACCTGGTCAATTAAAACAAACATATATAAAAATCATATGCCACAGTTTTTTCATATGATTGAATGAATTGCATATAAAAGGACAAATAAAAATTAGGTGTTTATCTCCTGGCTCCATTTTTTGAATATTTCCCATTATGCAACATCGTCCAAAACCTTACAGCCCGTCTCACTTTACGACTGTGGCCAACGCCTGAATGATGATGTCATAAGATACACCCCTGCTCTCTTACTGGCTTCTGTGTATCATAGTAGGCCGGACTAGGTGGCTGTGTACAATATTTTATTTTTTTTACCTGCCTTCCAACACAAAGAGAGGAGGTTAACCTGATCAAACAGGATCATAACTCTGCCCCCTTGTGATATAATAGTTACATTACCCTCCCATTCAATGCAAGCCTATGATCAGAATTCTGACTTATAGACTTCATTCTGTGTCCCCAGCCCAAAGTGACATACTAGTGCTATAAAGCCTCTTGGGGGGGGGGGGGGGCTAGGGGGTGCACCCAAAAACACTAGAAATAAAACCATTTGATTTTTTGGGTGTGTGTCCCTTTAAACTTGTGTCATTTCTAGCTGCCATCCTTGCCCGGATTTTGAGGATTTTTGAGGTCTTACCAGGTAAGTCCTGTGTTTCAAGAGCTTCAAAAGTGATCTATTACGCCGATATGGAGCTGGTTGACGTAAAAAAAAAAATCCTGCCTTAGCTAGCCTTCAGGATACAATGAGGGTTAGCTATGTGCCGCTACTTCCAGTTATTGCCCTATAAGTTGTCATAAACAACAGAGATACATACACAATGGGTATTTCTAAACTCAGGACACATTTTAGAATCAATTTAGCAGGTTTTTTTTTATTAGTGTTTATAGATGTATAAAAGCTTTTTCATGTAGAAGTTAAAAAAAGTGGTTTTTTTAAACATTTTCCGTCATATTTTATGATATATATTTAATGTAATAGGTACATTAAAGGAGAAAGCGTAAAGTTACAGCTAAACACAAACACCGCAGAAGTTGTGCAAATAGTTGCGTCACCAAGGAGTTAATAGTCAGAATGACTTAACCAAATCAGAAAATGATAATCAATTTTGTCATTACCAAACCAAATGGTAAGATCAAAAGGATGAAAGCCTTAGGTGACCCTGCAGGGAATTGAAAATGAAGTCTGGATGACTAATTTGGATGGAGAATGCTGTAGCTAAACTGTTTAGTGAATCTTAGAGCTTTAGTCATGAAAGAGTGAATGGCAGGGAATTGTGAAGCCGCGATGAGCTGTTCTCGGATCCCGCTGCAGGCACTTACAGCGGGATCCCACCTGTCAGATGAAGCCACTTTGAGTGGCCTCAGTCTGACAGGGGAAATGTAGCCGGTGCTCAAAGCGAGCACTGGCTACATTTCTCTAAATCGCGGAAGTTCGGGCACGCCTCCGTGACGTCACACATGACATCCGGAGGTCTCGCGATATTTTGGCCGGGACCCCCAGGGTCTATTAAGACCCTGATCGGGTCTCTGCCATAGTGTTGTGATCGGTGGCCAGGAACAATTGTGACGTTTTGGTGCTTGCGTCGTTTGGGACGCAAGCACCTAGCGTCATGAAGGGGTTAAACCTATTTATAATACAAACATTCACATTTTAATGAATATAGACATTTGTGTAATTATTAACTTAAAAGGAAAACAAAACATTTATTTAACCCTTGATTAGAGGAGACAAGGCTTAAACTGACAGTTTTCCTGAGCCTGAGTAAACCCAATGTGAATCTTTACAGATACACACGGATTTACTTTCAACTCTGCCTCAAAGCTGCCCCAGTTCTGAGGCAGAGCCAGTTTATAGTCATACTAGGCCCATTCATTTATTTTCACTTGTGCCCTAGTCACAGTAAACATATTTCACACTGAGCAAAGTAAACATACAGGTTGTATTTGTTGAAAACCATTTGGGCAGAGAGAAGTAATACTCTATAGTAATTACTGGGAAGGAGAAACCTTATGAAAATACAAACATTACGCATGTTGCTCTGGCAATGTGACTTCATAAAAATATGCTTGTTGCCAGGAAATATTACTTTTCCATTTCAGATCGTGGTTCTTGCAAGCGTTCAATTATTACCAGTAAATGACGAAGCTCTAGATCCCAGTGACGGTGAGGCTGCACACGTGGACAACCAATAATATTACAATTAATGTCTTCATCAGTAGCAGACAGTGCTGCAAATGTCAACAGCCGTCAAATCAATGATATCATTGGAATCCACAGAAGAACGGAGGGATGAAGAGAACATGGGAACGAAGGCAACGGGGGACTAATAAAAGTATTTAGAACATTGGACAGACTCGATGGACCGAATGGTTCTTATCCGCCGACACATTCTATGTTTCTGTGTAAGATTTGCTTTCTAGTATCACTGTCGTGGTATGCGATGGGGCGCGGTCACCTCTCCATTATGTATTAAGATTTTATTATTAAAGTTCGTCTCTTATTGGAAGAGGGAGAGCATTTCATACATGTTCTCAGTAAGTCAGTGGAGCATAGCTAAATATACCTGCAAATCCCAGATATGGCCGCGGTCCCATGAATTCTAAGGAAACCTCTTATTCACGGAGCTATGACTAGAGGAAGGGATTCTGGGTAGGGATATGCAAATAAGGTCAACAATGATGGACATTTTGCCTCAGCATCCATTTTATACATGGACGCTTGGAGTATCTGCTCTACAGGGATAATATGGACCAAAGCACTAAAGTCATTATAACCCTTGCTTCCGTTTAAGAGAGAATTGCAGGGAATTAAAGGAGGAGTATATTTAAAAGAAGAAAAACTTCCACAACTAGAGGACATAGTCTGAAATTAGAGGGGCAACGATTTAACAGTAATATCAGGAAGTATTACTTTACTGAGAGGGTAGTGGATGTATGGAATAGCCTGCCAGCAGAAGTGGTAGAGGTTAATACAGTGAAGGATTTTTAGCATGCATGGGATAGGTATAAGACTATCCTAGATATAAGATAAGGCCAGGGACTAATGAAAGTATTACTTTACTGAGAGGGTAGTGGATGCATGGAATAGCCTTCCAGTGGAAGTGGTAGAGGTTAATACAGTGAAGTTTAAGCATGCGTGGGATAGGTATAAGGCTATCCTAGATATAAGATAAGGCCAGGGACTAATGAAAGTATTACTTTACTGAGAGGGTAGTGGATGTATGGAATAGTCTTCCAGTAGGAGTGATAGAGGTTAATACAGTAAAGGAGTTTAAGCATGCATGGGATAGGTATAAGGCTATCCTAGATATAAGATAAGGCCAGGGACTAATGGAAGTATTACTTTACTGAGAGGTTAGTGGATGCATGGAATAGCCTACCAGTAGAAGTGGTATAGGTTAATACAGTGAAGGAGTTTAAGCATGCATGGGATGGTTATAAGGCTATCCTAGATATAAGATAAGGCCAGGGACTAATGAAAGTATTACTTTACTGTGAGGGTAGTGGATGTATGGAATAGTCTTCCAGTAGACGTGGTAGAGGTTAATACAGTGAAGGAGTTTAAGCATGCGTGGGATAGGTATAAGGCTATCCTAGATATAAGATAAGGCCAGGGACTAATGAAAGTATTACTTTACTGAGAGGGTAGTGGATGGATGGAATAGTCTTCCAGTGGAAGTGGTAGAGGTTAATACAGTGAAGGAGTTTAAGCATGCATTGGATAGGTATAAGGCTATCCTAGCTTGAAGATAAGGCCAGGGACTAATGAAATTATTACTTTACTGAGAGGGTAGTGGATGTATGGAATAGCCTTCCAGTCGAAGTGGTAGAGGTTAATACAGTGAAGGAGTTTAGGCATATGTGGGATAGGTATAAGGCTATCCTAGATATAAGATAAGGACAGGGACTAATGAAAGTATTACTTTACTGAGAGCGTAGTGGATGCATGGAATAGCCTTCCAGTAGTAGTGGTGTAGGTTAATACAGTGAAGGAGTTTAAGCATGCGTGGGATAGGTATAAGGCTATCCTAGATATAAGAATAGGCCAGGGACTAATGAAAGTATTACTGTACTGAGAGGGTAGTGGATGTATGGAATAGTCTTCCAGTAGAAGTGGTAGAGGTTAATACAGTGAAGGAGTTTAAGCATGCATGGGATAGGTATAAGGCTATCCTAGATATAAGATTAGGCCAGGGACAGATGAAAGTATTACTGTACTGAGAGGGTAGTGGATGTATGGAATAGTCTTCCAGTAGAAGTGGTAGAGGTTAATACAGTGAAGGAGTTAAAGCATGCATGGGATAGGTCTAAGGCTATCCTAGATATAAGAAAAGGCCAGGGACTAATGAAAGTATTACTTTACTGTGAGGGTAGTGGATGTATGGGATAGTCTTCCAGTAGACGTTGTAGAGGTTAATACAGTGAAGGAGTTTAAGCATGCGTGGGATAGGTATAAGGCTATCCTAGATATAAGATAAGGCCAGGGACTAATGAAAGTATTACATTACTGAGAGGGTAGTGGATGAATGGAATAGTCTTCCAGTAGAAGTGGTAGAGGTTAATACAGTGAAGGAGTTTAAGCATGCATGGGATAGGTCTAAGGCTATCCTAGATATAAGAAAAGGCCAGGGACTAATGCAAGTATTACTTTACTGAGAGGGTAGTGGATGCATGGAATAGTCTTCCAGTAGAAGTGGTAGACTAGTTGGACCGTATGGTTCCTATCTGCCGACACGTTCTATGTTTCTATGAATTAAGATAGGAATTCTAAACTTTAGGTCAATGCAGCTAAGTTGGAAACATTCTCCAATGCAGTTGAATAGGGGATTGTTTTTCCAACTCAGCTACTTTGGCCTTAGGTTGGAAATTCCCATCTCAATTGCCTGTAATTCCATCCTTTTTTCCCAGTAGACCCTATAAGTTGTCCATTAAGCAATCTCAACATAAGTACATTGACTGTGCATTATCTGCTTTGTACCCCAAAACTCCAAAACTCCTATGGAACTGTTCTCTGAAATCCTGGTCATGTCGGGCTAAATTCTACACATGGCTCCCTTCTTTCCACCCATCACTGGCGTTGCCGTCCAAGCCATGATATTGCCATCATTTTCCTCAAGCCAATTTTCTTCTGGCCAGCTGGTTAAAAACTTTCAGTTTCACCAAAGTTAATCCACACTGGGAGTGATGTATAAACCTGGCGCACATGCCAGTAATAGCCGCTATCTCTCTACGTGCGCACCTATCTAAAAAAAGCAGACTCCCGTCAAAGCCAGGAACCTGCGCAGTCCATGCGCTTTCTAGCACCTGATTAGTGTCTGAGATCCTTCACTCTTGTTTCTTCTCCGACACTGGGTCTTATTTTTCATTACTCAACAGTTACCAATGTGGGAAGCCTTATACATAACCCCATTGTATCTAGAATGACATTTTCCTTTATTATTTATTTTTTCACACCCCCCTCTCAATGCTACAATTTAGAACTTGCTTCTTCCCCAGATGCAGTACCATGCAGACATTTTGTGTCCCATCCTAACATCCACCGCTAACTCAAACCTTCTTGTCTCTCTGGCCTATCGATTGCCAAGTCTTCCATACAATGCTGTAATTGATATAGTAAATTCAAACCTTTCTCCTTCCCATGAGCAGATGGTAGTTTTCGGTTCTATAATATCTTCAGACACAATACATGCCATTTATTAATTAGTGTATCTTCTTAAAGGACAACTTAGTAAAAAAAAAATTAACTTATGTTTGATTGAACGATTGTATCAAGTGTAGATGGTTTATGTAGAAATTGTTTATGGAAAAAAATACAAATAATGTACGCAATTGAGGACTTCTTGTTCCAAGCAGCTCTAACAGGGGTGGACATGTTGTTTAGAATCTTGGGTCAGAATGGTCAGATCTTACTTCATCTGACCCAAGGTGAATGAAGATCTAACCCAACATTCCAAACAACATGTCTGCCCCCTGATAGAGAAGTGTGGAGAAAAGAGGACTGAATAAGGTGATTTATTTGTATTCTTTCATTAACACATTTCTATTTAAAACACCTGTACTTGCTCGATGCCATCTTTCAATTAAACAGAACTTCATTTGTTTCATACAGTTGTCCTATAATAATTTAAAGCCTAGACAAGGCCTAATACAATTTCTTATAAGACAACTCACCCACTCTGCTTCTGCCTTGAAACCGTCAGGACTTCGTAACTCGTCTTGTTGGCTGGCAGCAGTCGAGCAATGTACTTTCCATTTCTTTGCTTGTAGACCCCGATCTCCACCACGCAGTGTCTACTGTTACTTCTCAACCATGGACTTATAAATATTGGGCTGTAGGTTCCCGAACCATTGAGGAATAAAAAATGACCTGAAATATAAAACACAGAAAACCACACCAATTAAATTATTAAATTATTAAATGTTCTGCTCCAAATCCGTACAGATGACTTTCCGGGTTTGGGTCAACTTGGAGGAAAGTCATAAACCATTTCCAAACAATTGCTATCATTGTATAGGAAGCACAAACAAATATAGCACAACATGTACCTCATGCCAAAATGTTAATATTTGAATAAATGTGCCCTATTTTGCATCCAGTGTTTGTGAATCCACTTTTTTTTTAGTTATTTTTCTATCATGTTTGGTTTAAAAGATATCACTAGTTTGCAGCTTGATGAAATCACTGCCACTAGGCCTCAGGATAGTCTATTTCAAGACACTCCCTATGTAAGGGAAACTAAGTCTGCTTGTATTTATTCTGCAGAAGAAGAAGGGCTTCCTGTAGATACCATTATTTTTATCATATCATATACATTTTTATAAAACAATTATAAAATATGATCAAAATATGAAGAAAAAAAAAAACAATTTTTCTAACTTTTACATGAAAAATCTTTTACACATCTATCTACAAATAAAAAAAAAAGTTTCTAAATTGTTTCTTATATTTAGAAATAGCCCTAGTTCACCTTTTGCTGTTGATTCCTAGTTTACCTTTTGCTGTTGATTTCTTGCAAGTCATAGGGTAATAACTAAAAGTAGTACATTGTTTTTTTCTAATCCCAACCATAACCCTAAAAATAACCCTAAGCCTAGCAATGACCCTAACCCTCAATCTTAGGCTTTCAACTATAATGTTGCTGACCGCCAGTAGAGTTTTCTATTATGTATCATATAATAACATTTTGGGAATGCATCATGTCTATTCTAATTTCTTGAATGTGTATAGTAACTGACCCAGCACCCTTGGTTAAAAACATTTTCGTAATGCATTCCTTTACACAACGTATACGATAGGAAATTCCCTACAGATCTGTTATTCTTTGCATTTTGTGATGTACCTACTTTGAATGCTAGACAAAATCACTTGGTGTAAAAGTAAAATGCCAACCAAGTCTACACTGTCCGAGAGCTTCACTCTACGTTACTTCAAAAACCCCAAAGTATGCAGAAAGGGTCCGAATAAATTACAGATGTAGACTCCCTTTATCAACACCTTGGCTCAAGGTCCTATTTGGATTTCTATTGTGTCTCCGACATATAATCTATTGTTCTCTCCAAACGCCAGAAACACTTGGCTCGGAGGACATATTTTGCCTGTAATTAACGGTTTCTTGCAGACTTAATCAATCTCTGCAGCAAATGAAAATGACCCCTCTCAGGGTAGATCTACAGCCTACAGAAACTTACAAGTAAGCAGTATATTTTTCAGTTTCTTTGTGACAGTATTGGACGCAGTAGACAAATGCTCTATAATTGTCACTTGTACATAATCTACATAGTTTTTTTTTTACCCTGACAATTGTAGAGACGTTTCTTTTTTCCCCCCTTAAACGTGCCAAATTTAGATTATACCCTTGCATGCAGACGCAGGGTTTTGGCAGGCTACCATTTTTTGGGTGGTAGCCCCACCTATTTTTATTAGGGTCCTCCTGTTGTGACCTTTTTTCAAAAAACTTCAGCCATTTTTTTTATTGAGATCATGCTTTGTTTGTTAATACTTTTTGCACTTTATAAGCCCTGCCTACATTTTACTTAACTCCTGCGCACACAGTCTTTCGTTTTTTTTTCTCGAGTGCCAGAAATTCAAATGCAAGTCTGTTTGACGAGCTTGTCGGCATATGCAGCAGGCACATAAAATGAAGCAGATAATGTTTTTGCAAAATCGTATACTACTATATTTTTTGTTTACTTATTATTTTCTACCTGTGCTACACTGATTGATATTTCTAAAGGATCCGCGTTATTTGCCATCTCTGTATAGAGCAAACCAAAAAAATTATTGTGCCAAACCAGAGGAAGCCTGTAGAAAGGTGAAACGCGTTGTACTAGAGCTGCAAGAACGTGTTGTTTGACCTAATCGTTTGTCCCTTTGCTCTGCACAGAGATGGCTGTCAATGAAGGACTTGGGAAAGGGGATCTGGGATGTTATTTTTAACTGCAGAGAAGATCTGGAGTGGATTGTAAAGGCCTTAGAGGTATTTCTAAGAAGGCTGTGTTTAAAGAGCAATATATTGTTCTAATTAACGTGAGTGTGATACATCTCTATGCAATGTATGGCTAGAGTAGAGAAAGAAATGAAATATATGGGTCACACCATGCAGCTTTTTTGAAGATAAGAAGTCTCCCACTCCTCCGTGGTCTCACCAACCAGCGCGTCTGTCGGGTTAGAAAAATAAAAAGGCTTCAAGAGAGTAAATGGTGATAATCCGGATGGAAAAAATAATAAAGATGTCAAACGGGTTGAAAAGAAGATTTATTCCTGGATGGAAAAACAGCCACACTGCCACTCAGTATCCTCCTACCCAGTGCGTCTTAACGCCTACGCGTTTCGCGCCAAAAGTGGTGCTTTGTCAAAGCATGTTTTCCATCCGGATTATCACCATTTACTCTCTTCAAGCTTTTTTAGAGTAGAGAAAGAGACTTGTTTTTGAAAAATTATCTGTAGAGCTGACCTAGTTGTGGTCAGTGGGAGAGCTCGGTGGCACAGCAGGATTTAAGATTAATTCTCTGGCGTCTAGGACACTGGGGACTGGCTGCAAATAGACAGTAGTCATGCTAAACAGCGCCCACTGCCCATGCGTTCTAGCACTGACTCCGCCCCCCAGCATTCAGAATGATTAATTAATGCGCCAGAGGTGAGAGTATGTAGCAGAGATATGTCACCTGACTTAACAGAGATCCAGTACAGCTTGCACAGAGTATTGTTTCCCAATCTTAATGAGATTTGATAAAGCAGAGTTTAGGACTCAATGCAGTTTACATCATATGCATTAATAACATAACGAATCGTTCTGTTCTCTGCTGGATTCATTACTTCTTCTGAAGAATCTCGCACTACAGTATTTAATTAACATAATCCACAGGTTATTCCAAGTCATTTGTTTTGCTGTTTAATACAACATTCCATTCGTTTCCTCAAGGTTCTCATCATTCTCTCTTTGCCAAGTCATGTGGGACAAAACTGCCATCCTAAAGGGACATTCCAACATGTTTAACCCTTGCTTCCTTTAGGGAATCAAGGGTTAAACAAAAATATGTCCTGGTCTTTGAAAGTAAACCCGTGTAACTTAATAGACACAGCAGTTACCGGCTTGCCCTGCTCTGACAGCCGAATGCGAGGGTCTCATGGGATCAGCAGGGGGGGGACCTAGATAAAACGAGGGTCTCTCTCTGCGCTAATAGAGAAAGCCGGTCACCGACCAGACTGCTACCTGCTTCCTATAGAAACATGGCAGCTGTCGTTCAGAGGATAATCTGGCGTGTACTATCAAAGGACCTGTTGAGGACTGAGAGTGAGGGAGTCTGTATGTGCTGCAGAAGTGGGTTCCAGATGTATATATTTATTTCTAATACAGAAGCACAAGTTAAAAGTTAGTTGTTCCTAGTGTGAGGATAAACTGGTCGGTATTTTTGATAGTACATGTCAGAATAGAGCTGGGACATGCAAAGTGTCCAAACAAAAGAACACCAGTGTCCGGGTCAAGGTCATCGAATGTCCATATAGAACATCATTAAATTGTCTGTAACCAAGGCTAGACAATGTCCACCATATATAATCTTGGTACCTAGCCCTGCCAAGGAGTGGAAAGATGGTAATGATAAACCATACTTAAACATAACACACAGAAAGAAGTGTTCTCCAGACAACAAAACTAGGGAATCCAATCAAATTAAGCTGGCTTCCTCTGCAGTTCACAAACAGATTGAAACATCCTTGCTAGTTTATTGTTTGCTTCTGTTTCTTAATATGTAAATATAATTATCATAACAACATATCTCGATTTCTGCCACAGTGCTAATGAGTTTGTGGTCACGTACGGGGACCCATCAATACTGTTTACAATTAAATTAAATTAATTTAATTAGTTTCAGGTGCATAGCCTTTTACCTTTTTCTCGGGCTCTTTCGCCCTATTTGAGGGGCTCTTTTACACATATCCCATATACAGACTTTTGGAGGAGACGCCTGTTCCTGTTTGAGAAAGGACCTCTCCGAAATGCCTTGCACTTTACCGTTTCTCCATATTTTCCCGGCCGGGGTTTATTACCTATGCCTGTTATAAGGTATATATATATGTACCATTTTACTTTATCCGCCAGTGTTGTTAAATACTCATTGGTATTGTATTTTATGCTATCATTTATATGCATGTTTTTGGGTACTAAGACTTTAGTCTAGCCCCTAATGAATACTATATTCTGTGCTTTTCATTTAATTAAGATTTTATTTTAGTCGATAATGCTTTCTTCAGATATATGTGTATGTATTCATTTTTGCTTTTTTGCATATTACATTTATTTGTATTTTTTGACACCACTTGTGTTAAGTTTATTATTTATATATTTATTTTGAGCGCTGTCCATTTCCCTACTTTACTTCATAGTGCTAATTAGCTCGTCTAAAACTGTAACCAAGCAGGGCTGCACACTGCTTAAATCAGTAACATTAAAAAGGGTTGAAGAGAGAAAGTCACAGCTCCCTCCCTGTGGAGTTTTCTTTTTCTGTATTTTCTTTAATGTATACTTGCATGTTTAAATCCAATCCGATACAGAGAAAAAGAGAGATGGAGCGAAAGATAGATAGACCCCAAGAGGGACAGCAATAGAGAGAAAGGGAGGTACCATAACTGCTCTATTCTAAGACGCCATCTATTCTAAGACCCACCCCTTAATCCAGGGTGTTAAAATGTAAAAGTCTTAGAATCAAGGAAATACCTAAAACAGTTATACTAACCATGCTGTACAACAGCGGAAAGGGCGTGGCACGTCGTCATCCAGCACCGAAACTCCTCCCTCCCTACATCTGCCGAAACACCAAAATCTCGCCTGCCTAGATGAAAATAGCGTCTTATATTTGGAGATCGAATTTAGCCATTGAATATAAGTCACACCCCTTTCCAGAGCTCTTAAAATCATGAAAAAATGCATCTGAGAACCGAGGAAATACGGTAGTTATTCAGGCTATGGCCAGAGTTAGGCACCAGGATCATACAAGATGGATATATCTGTTGTGACGGACAATGTAATGATTTTCTATAGACCTTCGCAGATAAAGTTTTCTAAACGAAAATACCGGCCATGCTAGTGCCTCCACCAAATTAACATTGACCTCAAGCCAATTCGGACCCGCCTGGTTGGGTAGCACCTCTATTCACCTACCTTGCTAAAGACCATGATTCCCTTGTAGAGACACTTCTGTCTATCTCTGGCTATAGCATTACATTCCTCCGTACTTCATATCAGAAAGATGATCTGAAGCAATAAAGTTTTTATTCTCAAGTAATAAAATCCGACATAAAAATAACATTAAAAAAAAAAAAAAAAACCATCTGGAAACACCTTCCCTTTTCTCCTTTTCTGTTAAAACACCAGCACTAGTTATAAAAATAAGTTTCAAAAACAAACAAACAACTATTTAGGGAGAGTTGGTGCTGAGCATGCACTCATCATGGGTGGAGAAGCTATGGGTCTACTAATAAATTGTATATTGTAAAAATACTCCATCTTGTAGCAATGTACGGATTACCAGAGCATTCCAGTGAACCCGTCACATAACATCCAAACCCCAAAAAAAAAAGATTTGGTGAGCATTGGATGAGTGAGCTACTTATTTCAAGACAATGGAAAGGAGTCTGGACAGACAGAATTAACAGGTCCCTTTAGAACTCATAGCCTAGTATAAATCCAGAGCTTGCAACTTTCCTGATTTTTGACTGTAAAGTTAGAAGAAAAATGAGTTTATCTGTCGGCAATTCTAGTTCAGTTTAAAGTGTGTTTTTATTCAGTGACCAGATGGAGCATTAATTGAACATGCTATATTATATGATCCTTGTCAGTGCTGCCCAGCAATTTACTGGGCTGGGTATAATATTTATTTGTACAAGTCTTACATGCGGGTGGGCTGGCCAGAGGTAATGTGATACAGTAGAGAACATAAAAATTTCGAGCAGTCGGGGTATATTTGAAAGTGCTTAAAATGTCTTATTCTAGCCCTACAGCCTATAATTGCACAACCAAAATCTACATTAAACTTTGTAGATTTCAAGCCAAATCCTGAAAATTATAACAAACGGCTGCTTTAGAGATTTAACATCCTGTCCAAATGCCTAGTAGATTTTGCCGATGAATTATCCTGTTATATGTTCCTTTCGAATACAAATGACCTTGTTCCAGTCGTATATCTCTACTGCACACTTAACTCATCCGGCTATTAATCTCGTTTGTAATGTTTGTATCTTTTTCTTACATTATATACTACGCAAAGCTAGCTAGGAGGTTGCGTACGAAGAGCCATTCTGGAACCAAGGAGATAACGGCAGGAAAATGCTACTGGTGACTACTGAGTTTTTAGAACATTGATACATAAGGGGTTAGGTATCAATGAGGACATTTTTTCTATGTGTGCAAATGTGCAACACGGGATTTAGTGCCATGTGCGCACGGTTCTGCAATTCCACGGTTGCACATTTGTGCTTAAAGGGACTGTCGGATGCCCAACATGCATCTTCCAAATGTTAATGCATATAAATGAGCTTTCAGAGTATTTTGTTTTTTGAAGAGATGTAACTCCTCCTTTCATTTTTTTTTCATATCGAACGTATTTCAAACATGTAAAATGTATCAAGTATACAGCGCATAGAAAACATATCTGGGTATAAAAATAGGGAGTCAAATAGACAGAATAGTGCCCTTTAATTATAAGACCTTATTACTAAATCTCCAGAAATTAACCTCACAATGGATAAAACTAGAAACATCTTGGATGGGACGCATTAATATACTCAAATCATATATACTTCCCAAATTAGTTTATCTATTCAGGACCATACCATATACTGTCCCAAGTAGTGTCCTGAAGGGGTTTGACCTCCTTTTTGCCATATTTGCTTGGTCAGCAAAAAAAACTCGTATTCCAAGCCACATCCTCAAACATAAGCTAAGCAACGATGGAGTGGGATATTCCAACCTCCATAGAATCTACGAAGCTGTACAATTGACGCATGCAATGGCATGGAACAATCAAAATATTAATAATAAAAAAGGCTGGTTCAGTCTGGAGACCTCAATTTGTAATAATAGTGATCCATCCCTACTACTCTGGTTGCCTTCAAGATTCTACAAAAACATGGGGATAAATTGTAAATTACTGCACGATGTCTATACCTCACTACATAAAATTAAGAAAGCCCGAGGTACGAGAGAATCCTTATTAAAGGCAGCACCGCTTTAGATACTTACCTTGTGTATACCTAACACGTCTCTATCGAACTGGTTGTCGGTAGATATTAAAACGATCGGAGATCTATTTAGGAACGACACAATGCTCTCCTTCGATTCCCTGACAGGAAGCTAGAACCTCCCAAGATCGGAACTCTTTAACTTTATTAGAATTAGATCCTTCTTTAAGGCAAATCCTCCCACAGAGGGCACTGAACTGGAAGCTTTTCTGATCTCTGTTAGTAATAAAAATCTAATAGCGAAGGCTCAAAGTTTTTTTGCCGGGGGGGAGATGGTTGGAAAATCTTTGGCATTTTCTCAATGGGAATTAGAAATGGGGAAATCATTTTCCTCTAAGATTGGTTTAAAGCTTGGTGTGAGATTAGAAAGGCGATACATTGTATCAGCATACAAGAACAATACTACAAACTTACGCACAGGTGGTGTTTAGTCCCGGCTCGTATGGCAAAATTTGACCCAAGTGTCAACAACCTTTGCTGGCAATGCCAAAAATCATTAGGATCCCAATTTTACATATGGTGGGAGTGTGACCTTTTACAGCCGATAAGACAAAAGGTGTCTGAGTTAGTGGACTGGGTCACCGGGGGAAAAAATTAACTTACCCCACAACATTTTCTGTTCCACCTGGAATTGCCTGACCAAGATCCATATAGAAGAGCGTTAATCATAAATATCTTGGCGGCCTTTAAAATCTGCCTCGCTCGGTACTGGAGGAAAGTGGAGATCCCCCAATGGTCAGAGATTAAGGGACAGATAAAATTCCAGGCGGAATCTGAAAAATATTTCTACCTTAACCCTAATCATGAGCCCAATAGATGGTTTAATGCAATCCTTGTGATTTCAAGATGGATTCCGACAAGATATAGGAAAACGGTGTGAGGTCAGTAAGTTATGTAGCTCCTAAACCCCCCCCCTCCCGCCCCTTGAGAACTGTCGCAGTATGATGGGTATGAATGCTTGTTGGGTGATGATGTGTTCTGTTTGGCTGAATGATAGGAGTGATGTTCCCTACAAGGGGTATGCAGAGCCCGAATCTGGTAATTCAAACTATACGGATCCCCCGCCCCATTGCGGGGACACTACCCCTGTGGGGTTAATGTGGAGTGGTGGACAGGGAGGTTGGATGACCAACTATGATATGTGGCATCCTATGTTATTTGGATATAATCTATTAAGGGCTAATTATAATACGAGTTCTACTGAGAATGTAATGTATGTGATTTGATTGTTTGTCTTTTTTATATTATATTTGAGAAAATAATAAAGATTATATGAAGAAAACATATTGCTTTGTGGAAATCTGTAGACTGTTGGCTGAATAAAATTCACAAGGTATGAGAGAAACATAGACAGTGCCGCATCGTAAGATTACAAATTGAAAACATTATAGAACACTGGATCTGGGTGAAGGGGGAAAAGGCAAAGGATACCTCCGTAAATCGGTTGTCAGGTATGCGGTTGAGGTGATCCTAGGAACTGTAGCGGATGGTGACCTTGGGTCGGGGTGTCTCAGTCCCCTCGGGGCTTCCCCCATTATCTAGGGAAATGTGCCAGCCAGGGTTCCCAGGTGTTTTTCGAATGGTACAGGTGACACATGGACCAAGGCCGTAAGGTGATCCATGTCTACAACTTCCTCTATCAATGCAATGACTGTGGAAAGTGGAGGGATTGAAGGTGTATTCCATACTTTGGCTTGGTGTCGCCTGGAAATCCTAGCTATGAGTCGGTTTTCATGTCTCGTCAGGGAGTGGAGTGGTTTCGAGAGGAGGAAGAAGCATGGGTCCAGCTGCACTGTTTTTTTGGAGGATTTGTATGGTGAGCTGTGCCCAGAATCTCTGAAGAAGCAGGCAGGACCACCAGGAATGAAAGTAGGTGCCCACCGCTACACAGCTCTTCCAATAGGATTGGGTTTAGATGCTATGCATGTGAGCTACTTTGAATGGAGTGATTCCAGAGTACTTTTAAATGCCTGTTTTACATTTTGCATTGCTAAAAATATAAAATACCTACAGCTAGATGAAATTATGAAATGACAGCACATTGCAACATACCAGGACTGCCCACACTATCTGAATAAAGTCAATTTACTTTACTTTACTTTTTTGCTGCAGGAACCAATGAGAATAATTTCATTCAAATGAATGGAATTTCCTCTCTCTCTAGTGATGTCATCAGACAGTGTGTGACACTGTTAAGAGATCCTACTGGGTACAAAAGCAAGTCTATTACAGTCCACACAATGTATTATATTCCAGCAGTACAGGAACTGACTAAATGAAACCCTATATGCTTAGTGTCTATATAATCAGTGCTGCCGTACCTGCAGTAAACATGCAGCGTAATCACTGGAGAGGGCTTGAGTCAAATATTAAGAATGTGATTTATACTGAATGCCTGCATCAAATCACACTGGGAAAAATAAAGAGTTTGGGGACAAGACTGTACCTTTAAGGTTTGGACATGTTTGGCGGAAGCCCAGTTCCTCAGTATATAAGTGTCAGGATTTATATTTAAAAAAAGTGGAACATAGGGATTTAGTACAAACATAAGGCTCTCTCTCAAAATAGGGGCACTTGGGAGGCATGGATCTTTATACATATTCCAACGCCACTGTTTCTTTACACATAACCCACAAATCATTTCTATTCACTAAAGGTCGAGTTACCTAAGAGCATCCAGAACTGCTGAGCTTGTGATCAACTCATTTCTAATGAACATCCAGTGGGGGAAACAAAGTGCCGTATTTGCTCGAATATAAGACGACCCTGATTATAAGACGACCCCCCCAAACTTTTGATAGGAAAAAAACTAAAAGCCTGAATATAAGACTACCCTATAGGAAAATGTTTTAACTTGTATATATTCACATGTAATTTGCTTTTTGATATTTACTAAAAATTGTGATATAAAAAAATGCATTTCTTGTTTTTATTTCCCTTTATGTGCCAATGCTCCCTCTCCCACTCCCCCAGACTTTCCCAACGCTGCCTCTCTCCCCCCAACGCTGCCTCTCTCCCGCCTACATTGCCTCGCCCCCCCAAACTTGTCTCTCTCTGGTGATGATCATCAGGGCCGAATTGGGAGAAAAATTCGGCCCGGGCATTTTTTTTATCACAGCGGCCCACTAAGAAGGGGGCGGGGCAGAGGAGGTGTGTTTTGTCATCACCAATGACAAACACGCTCCCTCTCATAATGAGCATGTTGGTTCAATGCTCTTCCAGGGCAGACCATGCGCAGAGCTCTGCTGAAGAGCTCTAGCATGAGAAAAAAGCCCTGTATTTGTTCTGCACAGTGCAAGCAAATTTTATAACATGCTTGCACTGTGTTTCCTTGCAACTTGTCTCTTGTGTCTCTATAAATGGATACCAGGAGACAAAAATGCCAGGAAAGAGTATTGAGCATGTGTTTGGAGCCTGCTTGTGGGATTGCGTGTGTGTAGAGTAAGCTGATTGTGGTGTGGTATTGTGTAATAAGGTCGGTTTTAGTTGTGTTGTGTTTGTGGTGTAATGTGATGTATATGTGGCTAGGGGCTGTAGAGAATGTGTGTATAGGGGATATAGCAAGTGTGTGCATACAGGCTATAGTGTGTGTGTGTAGCCCCATAACTATGCCACATACAGGAGCCCCAAAAATTATGCCACATCCGAGCCCCATTATTTATGCCTCAACTTGGAGCCCAATTAATTATGCCACACACACAGGCGCCCCTTAATTATGCCACACACACAAGCGCTCCTTAATTATGCCACACACACAAGCGCCCCATAATTATGCCACACAAAAGAGCCCCTTAATTATGCCACACATGGGGCCCAATAAATATGCCACACATGGGACAGCCATTAATTATGCAACACACAGGAGCCCCACAAGATGACAATTGTGCAATTCGAAAACAATACATATCGATAAACACAGACATCTCTCTATAACTTGTTGCATTTATACTTATTTGAATTATTTAATATTGTATTTAATAAAAATGTTATTGAAAAATTGCATTAGTATATTTTTTTCCCTTCCTCTGCACCCACATTGCACCTACAGGACTTAACACAGCACCATACAGTACCCACAGAACTTGCCATCCACCTATATTGCACCCACAGCACTTGGCTTGCACTCATATTGCACCTACACGATTTGGCATGCCACAGTGTCACTTTGCCCCTCAGAACTAGCCAGTGTCACTTTCCACATGTTATTTTGCCCCACAGACCATGCCACAGCATCACTTTGCCAATTATAATATGCCAGTATTCAAACCCTCGATATGCCATGATTTAGCCCCTCAATATGCCAGGAGTTTGCCCCCCAATATGCCATTTAATATGCAAGTATTTTGCTCTCAATATGCCAGGAATTTGCCCCCCAATATGCCATTTAATATGCCAGGATATTGCCCCTCAATAAGCCATTTAATATGCCAGGATATTGCCCCTCAATATGCCAGGATTTTGCCCCCTAATATGCCATTAATATGCCAGGATTTTGCTCTCAATATGCTAGGATTTTGCCCACAATATGCTAGGATTTTGCCCACAATATGCCATTTAATATTCCAGGATTTTGCTCTCAATATGCCAGGATTTTGCCCCCAATATGCCATTTAATATTCCAGGATATTGCCCCAATATGTCATTTAATATTCCAGGATTTTGCTCTCAATATGCCATGATTTTGCCCCCAATATTCCATTTAATATTCCAGGATATTGCCCCCAATATTCCATTTAATATTCCAGGATATTGCCCCCAATATTCCATTTAATATTCCAGGATATTGCCCCCAATATGCCATTTAATATTCCAGGATATTGCCCCCATTATGTCATTTAATATTCCAGGATATTGCCCCCATTATGTCATTTAATATTTCAGGATTTTGCCCCCAATATGCCATGTAATATGCCAGGATATTGCCCCCAATATGCCATGTAATATGCCAGGATATTGCCCCCAATATGCCATGTAATATTCCAGGATATTGCCCCCAATATGCCATGTAATATTCCAGGATATTGCCCCCAATATGCCAGGATATTGCCCCCAATGTGCCATGTAATATGCCAGGATATTGCCCCTTAGTATGCTCGTTATGCCACCCTCCTCCCCCCTTCCCCAGACCCCAGTACTTACCTCGTTCCTGCTCTGTCCCTCGGTGCACGTCCGTGGCTGTGAGGGAAGCGTTGTGAGCTCCCCTCCAGCCGCGCGGTCAATACAGTTTGTTGGAACTTTCTTTTCAGGGGACAGAGCAGGAACGAGGTAAGTTTTTTTTTTTTTTTAATGCAGCCACTGCTGGGACCTCCCCTGCCGGCCTCGGCCCATGGCCACCGCGGCCCACCGGGCATTTGCCCGGTGTGCCCGATGGCCAGTCCGGGCCTGATGATCATTAATACTGAGTTAATATTTTCTAACAAACATGCCCCTCTTGTCCTTTTATTCTGGGCAGAGGGGCATATTGCATTGTTTCTCACTTTTGGACAAATTGGAAATCTGAAAGCCTTCAGCTCACACAAAGGAAGAATAGGTTCTGATTGGCTGATGTGATCCGAATCCAAGATACCCACTTCCATGGTAAAATCAGTCTGCACATGGTCACTATAGCTGATTCACTATGGCTTGACAAAAATAAATATATTTAGTCAAATAATTTCAACCCTTATTTATGTCAAAAAAAATTTATGACTTAGGAACCATCTACTTAGAGAACCCCACTGGAAACCTTTATCCCCCCATTAAAGGACACAACACCAGATTGGAGTTTGAAGGCCACAGCGTTTGTTTTAACCACACTGTAACAATTTTAAACTTTAATAAACATATAAACATACAATTACATATATGATAACCAATGATGTAACATAAGTCTTATATTAGCCTATCCCTTGGCGAGATCCCATGATAATTTGCCCCCAAGCACAATAGTACCAGCATATTCCGATGATAGGAAAACCACCAGCCGCCTCCTCCTAGCTGGTGGTACCATTGCCCAAATAACTCCTCAGGGACCTGCCCTTGTGGAGATTGTGTACTGCCGCCCATTGGACAGTGCACCCAGCATAGCCCTCCCTGTGAGGGCCACCTCCCTCTCAGGAGCCAATTCTCTTAGGACCCGCTGCCACGACACGGGAATCGAAAGCCAAAAATGGGAAGGGAGGGAAAACTATTTGGGTAAAATTGTTGTAATGAGAAATCTAAAAAAAAAAACAGCTTATTATCCCACTTTTTGGCCCACCCCTATGGGGGATACTTAATGGATCCTGTCACTCAAAGGAGGACCCATGATCTGGGTAATGATCAACCAACTATACATTGTAACTCTTAGGGGAAATCCCCTGATCTGGTCACAAGTCATGTAGCCCTTCCTGTTAATGCTTAAATCCAGGGCTTTCTGGCAACAAATCAACTTTAAGATAATTTAAGGTGGATGTCTACTAGACATGTGCATTCGTTTTCGTCCATTCGTGCTATTGGCATTCTATAAACCGAAATAGAGTTGGTTTATAGAATACCAATAGCATTACATACGTTCCATAAACCGACATAATGAACGACTTTCGGTTTATGGAATGCATGTAATACTATTGCTATTCTATAAAACGAAATAGAGTCCCCATTCATACGAATAGGTCAAGACATTCGGTTTATAGACTTTCGGTTTATAGAATACATGTAATGCTATTGCTATTCTATAAACCGAAAGTCTATAAACCGAATGTTGTTCGGTTTATAGAATTTCAGCTTATTGAATACATGTAATGCTATTGGCTTTCTATAAACCGAACTAGAGTCCCCATTCATAAGAAATTCTTATGAATGGGGACTCTATTTCGGTTTATAGAATAGCAATAGCATTAAATGTATTCCATAAACCGAAAGACATTCGGCTTATAGACTTTCGGTTTATGGAATGCATGTAATCCTACTGGCTTTCTATAAACCGATATAGAGTCGGTTTATAGAAAGCCAATTGCATTACATACATTCCATAAACCGAAAGACTATAAACCGATAGGTCTTTCGGTTTATAGACTTTCGGTTTATGGAATGTGTAGGAACGAATAAAACGAAACGAAAATAATGAACAAATTTCGTCTGAAACGAATGCAGTAATGTTTTAGACGAAATTAATAAAATTTTCATCCAAACGAAGTTTTGCACATGTCTAATGTCTACATAGCCACTCCCCCTCCATTACCAGGTGCGGAGTTGGACAGTATTGGCTTAGTGAGATGTCTTCCTGGAGCTACTGCTCGCAGAGACAGGAGGCGTATTTCTAATATTGTTAAGCAAGCAAATCAGGAAGGAGAATTGGATGTACTGGTTCATCTAGGGACAAATGATTTGGCTTGCAATGAGGTTTCAGAGGTGAAGGAAGCTTTTCGTGTTCTTGACAATGATATACGGCAGGTTGTGGCCACACTGTCCTTTTCTGAAGTTATGCCTGTGCATAACATTCAGAATGATAGACGGATGCGTATTAGGGACTTCAACTTGTGGCTTGGAGAATGGTGTCGGGAGCAAGGATTTGGCTTTGTTTCTCATGGAAGTTCACTATGGGATAGAAAGGAACTGTACACAAAAGATGGTTTGCATCTTTCTCAAAAGGGAACGAATGTTCTCAGTGAGCAGTTCAGAGGTTTTGCTAGGAGGTTTTTAAACTAAAAGAGGGGGGCAAAATGGCGATAAAACATCAATCCAATTGCCCCCCAAAAAAGGTACAGAAGTTACCTGTAGTCAGTGTGCTTAAAAATGATAAGCTTAGGGTCATGTCTACAAATGCTCGCAGTTTAGGGAATAAGATCCATGAACTTGTGGCAATATTGGCAACTGAGAATGTAGATTTAGTGGCTGTTACTGAGACATGGTATAATGAAGAACATGACTGGGACATTTCAATACCAGGGTACTCTTTACATAGAAAAGACAGAGAAGGTAAAAAAGGGGGAGGGGTGGCCCTGTATGTGAGGGATAGCTTAAAATGTAACGTAATACAAGTTAGTGAGGCGAACATAGAGTCAGTTTGGGTTACATTAGAATTTGGTAATCATATGGTAACTCGGGTAAGTGTGATTTATAGGCCCCCTGGACAAATAGAGGAGTTAGATAATCTACTAGTTGAGGAAATAGCTAAAATGACAATGAAGGGAGAAGTGATCATCATGGGTGACTTTAATCTTCCTGATGTGAACTGGAAATACAAAACAGCTACTTGCGCCAGGAGTACGCATATCCTAAACTCCCTACTGGGATTATCTCTAAAACAAGTAGTGGAGGAGCCAACTCGAAAGCAGGCCATACTAGACTTAGTGTTCACAAATGGAGATTTGTTTTCAGATATTACTGTAGGTGAAAGTTTAGGATCTAGTGATCACCAGACAGTGTGGTTTAATATAAGAACAGTGACGCAGTCACACCACACAAAAACAAAAGTTTTAGATTTTAGAAAAACAGTCTTTTCTAAAATTAGATTAGGTGTGAAGGAGTCATTATCAGACTGGAGCAATTTAAATGGAGTCCAGGAGAAATGGGATTATCTAAAAGTTGCACTACTGAAGGCAACAGAAAATTGCATAAGGCTTGTCAGTAAGAGCAAAAAATTGAAGAAACCACTGTGGTACTCTGCAGAGGTGGCTAAAATAGTAAAAAATAAAAAGCTAGCATTTAGTAATTATAAAAATACTCAGAGTGAGGAAGATAGAAAGATCTATAAGAGTAGGCAGAAAGAGGCAAAGCAAGCTATAAGAGCTTCCAAAGCACACACAGAAGAGACTATAGCCCAGTCAGTGAAAAAGGGGGATAAAACATTTTTTAGATACATAAATGAGAAAAGGAAAGTAAAACAAGGATTAGATTAAAAACAAAAGAAGGATGCTATGTAGAAGAGGATAAAGGCTTAGCAGACTGCCTTAATGAATATTTTTGTTCAGTTTTTGCAAATGAAAATAAGGGTAAGGGACCTCATTTAGGGAAAAAGACTAATGAGTCTTTTGATGCATGTAAGTTTACAGAGGAAGAGGTTTTACTTCAGCTGTCTAAAGTAAAGACAAATAAGTCGATGGGACCTGATGGGATACATCCAAAGTTATTAAAAGAACTTAGTGGTGTACTAGCAAAACCGTTAACAGATTTATTTAACCAATCATTGTTAACGGGAGTAGTTCCAGAAGATTGGAAATTAGCTAATGTTGTGCCCATTCACAAGAAAGGTAGTAAGGAGGAGGCGGGCAACTATAGACCAGTAAGTCTTACTTCAGTAGTGGGGAAAATAATGGAAACCTTGTTAAAGAATAGGATTGTTGAACATCTAAAGTCGCTTGGATTTCAAGATCAGAGACAGCATGGGTTTACTTCAGGGAGATCATGCCAAACTAATCTTATTGATTTTTTTGATTGGGTGACTAAAGTAATAGATCAGGGTGGTGCAGTAGACATTGCTTACCTAGATTTCAGTAAGGCTTTTGACACTGTCGCACATAGAAGGCTTATCAATAAACTGAAATCTTTGAGTTTGGATTGCAATATTGTTGAATGGATTAGACAATGGCTGAGTGACAGGCAACAGAGGGTTGTTGTCAATGGGGTATATTCGATGCAAGGTCGTGTAACTAGTGGGGTACCTCAGGGATCTGTTCTTGGACCCATTCTCGTTAATATTTTTATTAGCGATATTGCAGAAGGTCTTGTTGGCAAAGTATGTCTTTTTGCTGATGATACAAAGATTTGCAGCAGGGTTGATATTCATGGAGGGATAAGCCAAATGGCAAATGATTTAGATAAACTAGAAAAATGGTCAGAGCAGTGGCAACTGGCATTTAATGTGGACAAGTGCAAGATTATGCACCTTGGGCGTAAAAACCCAAAAGCAGAATATAGACTATTTGGTACAGTCTTAACCTCAACATCTGAGGAAAGGGATTTAGGAGTAATAATTTCAGAGGACTTGAAGGTAGGTAGGCAATGCAATAGAGCAGCAGGAAATGCTAGCAGCATGCTTGGTTGCATAGGGAGAGGTATTAGCAGTAGGAAGAGGGAAGTGCTCATGCCATTGTACAGAGCACTGGTGAGACCTCACTTGGAGTATTGTACGCAGTACTGGAGACCGTATCTCCAGAAGGATATTGATACTTTGGAGAGAGTTCAGAGAAGGGCTACTAAACTGGTTCATGGGTTGAAGGATAAAACTTACCAGGAAAGGTTAAAGCATCTTAACATGTATAGCTTGGAAGAAAGACGTAACAGGGGGGATATGATAGAAACATTTAAATACATAAAGGGAATCAACACAGTAAAGGAAGAGAGTATATTTAAAAGAAGAAAAACTACCACAACTAGAGGACATAGTCTTAAATTAGAGGGGCAACGATTTAAAAGTAATATCTGGAAGTATTACATTACTGAGAGGGTAGTGGATGTATGGAATAGCCTGCCAGCAGAAGTGGTAGAGGTAAACACAGTCAAGGATTTTAAGCATGCGTGGGATAGACACAAGGCTATCCTAGCTATAAGACCGGGAACGGGGGACTAATAAAAGTACTCAAAAAATTGGGCAGACTAGGTGGACCGAATGGTTCTTATCTGCCGACACATTCTATGTTTCTATGTTACCAACAGTCCTAATTTTTATTTGGCGATAGCAGATAATTGACTTTTATATGGGATAGCAGATAATGAATACTGTCATGCCCTATCAGTAGGGCATATTAAGAAGTTATGCAGTACTATAAGAAAAAAAAAAATGTGATTTACAAAAACTCCCTTTCACGCACAGCCGAAACCTTGATTAATCTAAATAAACTATAAAATGTAATCGGTTTTCATTATGGAGAAATAATCTGCCTCAGAGTTTTTTTTATTTTATTATATATCGAAATTAGTTTTTTTCTTTTTTTCCAGTTGCATTGTGCAAAGTATTTAGTGAAAATGTGTCGTTTTCTCAGAAACGTAAATATGTTTCTTTACATAATCATAATGTTTTACTGAGATTATCTGGAGAGAGCGTAAGAAACAAATATGAGAACAGAAACATAATGGCAACAGATCATAAACCGCATGCAAAGCAATTTCAAGTGATAAGGACATGTTTCCATTCAGTAGGGTATCATTAAAGGTAATAGATGGGGGCAGGGGCGTAGGCATCTTATACAAAAAAATATCACTTATCTGGAGACAATGAACACAGACACCGCTGGATACCGGAGTATTATAGAAAATGGTCTATAGGGATTCAGTGCTCAATAATTTCTCATTTGGGAAGAAATATTTTTTTTCTAAGAAAAACTATAAACTGCGAGGTAATTGGTTTTTTTTTTTTACGCACATCCGGCTATTTTCTGTAATTCTTGATTTCCTCTAATCCTTTTGAACAGTCCCTCGTAGCTTGGTGAAAAAACAATTTGTTTTAAAATTGTATGTAGCATACATGAGCTTTCCCCTTCCATTCTCTCAATCCTCTGTGCGTCTAATACAGAGTTGTGGGCAGTAAATGCAGAGATATAATGAAGAGTCGACGTTAGAGAAAAGCATAGGTGGCAACAGGCCCAGATTTCCTGGGACGGTCCTGTTTTGGGGTCCTGTTCGGATAAACTCGGGTTGACTGCCACCTATGCATAGCTCTGTGGACAAGTGGCATCATGTTGGTTTATATCTATTAAGTGCAGAAGAAATTAGCTCCAGACACCTGGTACCTATACAACAGAGGCTGGAAGTCAGTCTCGCAGGGTCACATGACTCATACCTCCCGAGTGGCCCTATTCAGGAGGGACAGTCCTGATTTTGTTCCCAAGTCCCCCTGTCCCTCTTTCCCTCTTTCCTCCTCCATTGCGCCTCTTTTCTGGGATTTTTTTGGGTTTGTGTCACAGATTCCACAGCAAATAATACAAACAATAATGTGTGTTACAACTGCAGTAATTGTGATTTTATATTAATTTGAGTAAATAAAGTAATGTGTTCTTATTCTAAATCAAATGACATAAATACATACCAGCTGGCCATAAAGTCATGGAAAAAAAAAAAAAATTGTCCTTATTTGACCATTTGTAATGTTAGTAGGCGTGCAAGTTCCCGGGCCACAGGAACAGCCTAGCTGGGAGGGGGCCATGTATGTGTGAGGGGGTGTGAATGGCTTTCAGTGATGTGTATGGGTATGAGTGGCCGTAAGGTAGGGGAGTATATAGGCTACTCTCTCCGTCTATCTGGCAGCCATCTTAGGTACGGACACAGCAGATAATTATTCCCGCCCGCCCTCCCCATTGGTTGTTTTTTATGTTTGCGTTGCATTGTATTCATCTTTTTCTCTTTGTCGCAGCAGGCGGGGATGTCCTTGCCAATCCGGTATTAAAGTGGAGGGATTTGAGTCATGTGGATGGATTGGGGGGCCCTTCCCCTAACCTCCAGCGTTAGGAAGGATCTGAACGGTCATGCCCACCGAGCTAACAGCCGGCTGGGGGTTAGCATCAGGTTTGAATACAAGTGGCAAGAAAGTTATGGACGGGGGGGGGGGGGGTTAACCCTAGGGGGGCCTTAGTTTTCAAAAATTTATGGATTTGTTGATGTTTGTGGGATAGATTGGCAAGGACTAGTTGTAACTGTATTTGCACTCAATGTTTTTTCAAGTTATAAATTTACATATATTTTATATATATTAAGTTATAAAAAAAAGTTATGATAAGAAACGGAGACAGTTTTGGTCATCCAGTGACTTGGTTATTGTCAATAAAAGCTGTGGCCTATTTAACTCCATACAGGTCTGGTGTCTTTTATTGGGGGGGTATGGGGTTATTAGCATAATATGAGAAGGAGCATTCCCCTTTACTACATACATGACTTCTTGTCCCAGGGTCTGATTAGGCGATGCTGCTGCTAAATTATTAATAGGTATGTGCATATATAGGCATGTGCCTATAGCTGGGATAAGAAGGCTTCTGATTGGCTAACGGGGTGTATTTGTTTATTTGTTTGGGGGCCACGAGCACTGGATGGTGGTCTCATGAAGCATTCCACCAATCATATTATATATATATATATTGCACCGGCAATAGGGGCTACAGTTTTTGTCATGGGGCCACCAGGAGCTGCGGGTCGGCGGCAATTATTTTTACAAGTTAACCCTTCCAGTGCTGTAGGGAGCACTGTTTGAGTTTTATACCTCACTGAAAGGATTGAAATGTGCATAACATATCAGCTGTGCAACCTCTCTGCATACAAAAGGGGTATTTTTTATTTTATTTTTATTTACAAGGTTCATTTTAAAGAATTTCTCCTCCCCCCAACTGGAAAAGGTAGAGGGGGGACGAAGAGTATTTAATATGTTTTATTTCACTTATTAACCGGGCCCCACAGGGACCTCTGAGGTCATCTATATTATATGTGGGGCAAATGGGGGACCTGCTGGCCTCTGGGGCTATCTATGTTATATGTGGGGCAAATGGGGGAGCCTGCTGGCCTCTGGGGCCATTTATATTATATGTGGGGCAAATGGGGGAGCCTGTCGGCCTCTGGGGCCATTTATCTGATATGTGGGGCAAATGGGGGAGCCTGCTGACCTCTGGGGCTATCTATATTATATGTGGGGCAAATGGGGGAGCCTGCTAACCTCTGGGGCTATCTATATTATATGTGGGGCAAATGGGGGAGCCTGCTGGCCTCAGGGGTCATCTATATTATATGTGGGGCAAATGGGGGAGCCTGCTGACCTCTGGGGCTATCTATATTATATGTGGGGCAAATGGGGGAGCCTGCTGACCTCTGGGGTCATCTATATTATATGTGGGGTAAATGGAGGAGCCTGGGTAATCGTGGCTGTCGCTGTGAACTGCTTCGTCTGTACTGTTCCATTTACTCATCAATTGGCTTGATACTTTTTCACCTGTTACATCGCCTCAAGGATTTACTTTATTGGATGGTCACAGGCCCACTGCTTGTCTGTGGAGGATGTGCGTGTTTACGTGTGCACAGAGCACAGAAAGGTGCAAGCAGCTCAGCTTGAGAAACCCCAGGTACTGGCGCAGTAACTGCCTTCCAAGGAGGGTTTTAAAAAGTGTGGTACAAGCTCAGGTTAGTCTTCCAGGTCCAATGCTGGGGGGTTTATACCAGGTTACTCTGTGTTGGCCTGCATATTGTGAGCGAAATCGAGTCAGACTTGAGTGAAATGCACTGGGGAATGGAGTATCCAGCTTACACCTTAGAAGAATATAAGTATATTTTTATTTTATTTTATCACAATCTGGTGTCTTGTACATTACATTATTTTATTATTCTATTTATACCATAAAGAATGTATAGTATTTAGCTGGCAGAGTCTCCTTCAAGTAAAATGTGGAGTGGATTTTCCAAGGAATTGGATTTTCAGATTTCCCCTCTCGTTTGAGATTAGGGGTCCAAGCCAATGTCTCTGTCTCTTGGCTTCCTATTAACCATCCATCTTAAAAATAAGAACCGCACATTTTCCTGCCCTTGTTTTACAGCCAGTTAGTAACTTCGTTGCCGTGTCGAAGCTGGAGTTTTACTAGTTATTTCCTGAGAGACTCCCAGGGAATGGGGAACGAGGCAATATATTATATAAACCACTGTAAACGAGGAGAGTAAATGCTCGTAAAACGGAATGGGGGGGGGGGGGGGAGGCGTACAGAGCCAGCCACATTCTAACTGGTATAATGAGAAGGAGAGGTGAGCAGTAAATCCAGATTATATAACTTCACGCTGGACATTTCTGGGGCAATGAAAAAAATAGGTCATTAAATATTTACCAACACATAGCCCCCTAATGGTTTCGACGGATCTTTATTCTGTAATGAGTATTCATATTAATGACTCCTGTTTTTACCTTAATAAAAAATGTGTTTGGCTGGGGCAAGATTCCGAAAGCAGGGAGATTAGGGAGTTAACGAGTTAGTGACTCGGCCCTGCATGTATCATGCATGAACCATAATCATGGGACCTATTTACTAAAAAGTGACTTACAAGAGACTTAAAGGAACTTAATAAAATATGGTTAAAAAAAAACATCTATACATTGCGTTGGAACTGTCTCCTGTTTATGACATCACCACGTGGCTTGATGTGCAAATTACACATTTCTCATTGAAAATAAGTTAATATGAGTCAAGCCGCAGGTGAGGTCATAAACAGGAGACTCCACAGACACATTGTATGGGACATTTTCCCATCATAGTAACATAGTAATTTATAGACATGTGCAAAACTAAAATTTTCGTTTAGTTTTCGTCCATTCGGACGAAAATGTTATTTATTTAGTCTAAAACGAATTTCGTTCATTACTGCATTCGTTTCAGACGAAATTCGTTCATTACTTTCGTTTCGTTTTGTTTTATTCGTTCGTTTTATAGAATACGTGTAATACTATTGGCTTTCTATAAACCGAACGAGAGCCCCATTCATAAGAAATTCTTATGAATGGGGCTCTCGTTCGGTTCATAGAAAGGCAAAAGTACTACATGTTTTCTATAAGCCGAAAGTCTATAAACAGAACGTTCGGTTTATAGAATAGCAATAAAAATACATGTATTCCATAAGCCGACAACCTATAAACCGAACGTTCGGTTTATAGGCTGTCAGCTTTTTACTATACGGAGACAAAGTCTCCATTCATAATTTTATGAATGGAGACTCTGTCTCCGTATAGTTAAATGCTATTGTATTCTATAAACCTACTCTATTTCGGCTTATAGAATGCATTAGTACTACGAATGGACGAATGAACGAATGATTTTCGTTTATTAACCATTCATTCATTCGGCTTTCGTTAGCTTAGCATTTTCGTTCTTCGTTTTTCGGACAAATAGACGAAAATGCTATTTTCGGACGAAAATGCATTCGTCCGAAAACGAATGCACATGTCTAGTAATTTAGGTTGAAAAAATACACAAGTCCATCAAGTTCAACCCTTCTACCTATCATTCCAGCGTTTTGATCCAAAAGAAGCAAAAACCCCTAAGGAAGCTATTTCGAATTTTGCCTCCTGGGGGAAAAATTCCTTCTTGACTCCAAAAGGGCAATCAGATTTCTCTATTATTAATAGCCCTGTATGTTCTGCTTTCCTAAAAAAACATCCAGACCATGTTTAAATGCATCTATTGTGGTTGATAGCACCACCTCTCTTGGCAGTGAGTTCCATAATTTTATTGTCCTAACCGTAAAGAATCCCTTCCTTTGCTGTCTATTAAATCTTTGCTCTTCCAGTCTCAGGGGGTGACCTCTTGTTCTTTGTACCTTTCTGTTAATGAACAGGTCACTGGAGAGCTCTTTATATTGGCCCTGCACATATTTATATAATGTTATCATATCCCCTCTGAGACGCCTTTTTTCTAACGTATATAAATGCAATTGTTTAAGTCTCTCTTCATAACTAAGATCCACCAATCCCCTTATTAATTTTGTAGCTCTCCTTTGCACTTTTTCTAGTTCCTTAATATCCTTTTTAAGGACTGGTGCCCCGAATTGTACTGCATATTCAAGGTGAGGTCTTACCATTGATTTGTAAAGAGGCAAGATGATGTCCTCCTCCCGTGAATCCATCATATTTTTATTCTCTGAATTCATGGTATAAGCCATGATTAGGTTGACAGACTCCCTTTGAGGTTTCATGTCACTGACATCTATACATTATGAAGAGACAACCCCAGTGAGTCCTAATGTAACAATTATCCATGGCGGCTGAGATCTTGTCGCAGGACGAACTCCCCAGGTCTGTCTCTTCATTAAACTCATGTAAACACAGAATACGTGGAAATGTCTCATTAGCCAAGAAAGGATGGAGTGGAGCGGAAAGTCAGATCTGTTTAATAGAAAGATTGCATCACATTTAGGCATTTTAAATAGAAATACTATAATGGAAGGATACACATAAATGATCTTATTGAGCCGTCTTACCTTGTATAATCCTATCAGGGGGCGGACATCTTGGGTCGGATCTTCCTTCTTCTCACCCAAGATTCTAAACAGCATGTCCGCCCCCTGATAGAGCTATAAAGAGCAAAGAAACTACTTAAAATGTTCGCCCCTGATAGAGCTATAATCAGCAACGATTCTAAACACGTCTGCCCCGATAGAGCTATACAGAGCAAAGATTATAAATAACATGTCCACCCCTGATAGAACTATACAGAGCAAAGATTCTAAACAACATGTCCACCGCCAGATACAGCTAGGGTTGCCACCTGGCCGGTAAAAAATTGGCATCAGGCCAATGTTAAGTCTATGGAGACAGTACCAAGGCCGGTATATTTCTGAAGAATAGGTGGCAACCCTAGATACAGATATACAGAGCAAAGATTCTAAACAACATGTCCACCCCCTGATAGAGCTATACAGAGCAAAGATTCTAAACAACATGTCCGCCCCCTGATAGAGCTATACAGAGCAAAGATTCTAAACAACATGTCCTCCCACTGATAGAGCTATACAGAGCAAATATTCTAAACAACATGTCCTCCCCCTGATAGAGCTATACAGAGCAAAGATGGCTCAATAAGGTATTTTATTTGTATTTTTTTCATGAAAGATTTTCTATTTAAAATGCCAACACTTGATGCAACTATTCAATTACACAGAAGTTTACTTTGTGTTAACAGTTGTCCTTTAAATCCAAAATAAAATGGAGAACCACAGGGGATAAAGAATGCCTGTGGTTACGTAGGTCTGGGTTTAGAAATGTATAAATTTTGTCATTACGATTTACTCACAGATCTCGAGCAGTTTGACACTGGCTCCCGTGTTTCATGTCTTTATGAGAAGACTTTTTCAGCCCCTTGGTTCACAAAACTGAATGAATTATTTGTTTTCTCTGCCTGACACTGATTTTAGGATTTATCCCAATACCCCGTCTCTACATCCAACATGAAGACAGAGGATGGATGGAGAGAGATGACTGACTGTCACAGAAACAGGGGAGAGACGAAGCAGAGAGAGAATGTCTGTTTTTTTTTCCATTTTATGTTCAGATTTAGACTCTTCACACTGCACAATTCAACCTTTATTTTCTGGCCCATTCCATCAGATCATATGATGAGGTATGCACACAGGCCCAACTCAAAGCCCAGGGGCTTTTAAAGACGCACACACTGGCTTCGGCAGAACATCTGTGATGAAGTCTCTCGGAGCTGGCTGAAACCACACTCTCTGCCGTGCATCCCAGTCACTTGAAACAGTTCATAGAGAGGCTGATTCCACAGTAATAACTAATGATAGCACTTTCTCAGGCGGGAGCATGAATACCGCTGTAGAGGAAACTAGCTTGTCTCCTATGTATTCCCTGTCACTGATGTCACTGAATTTAGAGGCCCAAAGGGGAAGCATTTCTAACTGTCTACACTTGACACACTTTTTCATTTAAATGTATTTTTTGTGACAGTTGACATTTAAGGTAAGCATCGCAAAAAACAAAATAATGATAATAATAATAATCCAACTAATACATATTTATGGTTAAAGTGGGAGTATTAATATGAATGATATGTTTCTAGGTACTCAGGATGGCCTTTTTAAGGAATGTCTTGAAAGGGTGGCTGTAAAAAGTTATATAGAATACAACTGACCAATTCTTTGTTCTGCATGCAATTCCCATCATCCTTGCTGGCCTCACAGGAGGGTAATGTATAGACATGTGCAAAACTAAAATTTTCGTTTCGTTTTCGTCCATTCGGACGAAAATGTTATTTATTTCGTCCAAAACGAATTTCGTTCATTACTGCATTCGTTTCAGACGAAATTCGTTCATTATTTTCGTTTTGTTTTCTTCATTCGTACGAATTGACCTATTTTAACCTCTCTTTCGGTTTATAGACTTTCGGTTTATGGAATGCATATAATGCTATTGGTATTCTATAAACCAACTCTATTTCGGTTTATAGAATGCCAATAGCACGAATGGACGAATGGACGAATGGACGAATGATTTTCGTTTATTAACCATTCGTTCATAGCATTACATACATTCCATAAACCGAAAGTAGTTTATTATGTCCGTTTATGGAATGTATGTAATGCTATTGGTATTCTATAAACCGAACTAGAGTCCCCATTCATACGAATTGACCTATTTCAACTCTATTTCGGTTTATAGAATGCCAATAGCACGAATGGACGAATGGCTGAATGGTTTTCATTTATTATCCATTCGTTCATTCGGCTTTCGTTAGTTTAGCATTTTCGTTATTCGTTTTTCGGACGAATGGACGAAAATGCTATTTTCGGACGAAAATGAATTAGTCCGAAAACTAATGCACATGTCTAATAATGGATATAGAAAGCCATGAAAAGCTTTACAGGCCTGCGATGTTACAGTTTTAGAAAGGAAGTTTGTTTTTTGTGTTTGGTCAGCAAGAACTATAATTGAATTGTTCTTTTTAAAATTGCTAATTAAGACTAATTTTCTTTTTAAAGTAATATTCCTAGTAATCACTTGTAAGGCATTGTAATTGTGCAGACCTTTCCCATTCTAATTAACCGCTAATGATCCATGAATGATTTCAAGTTTGATTAAAAGAAATATTAAAAGACACCTAACTAATACACAGAAGCAGTGATTTAATTGGTGGATTCCAAAAATGATACCCCTATTCTGAAAAATCAGGAGCCCAGAGGGAATCTATTCACTAAACAGTGAATTGTGGCAAAATATAAACAGAGTAGTAACAATTGGATAATTGGATAATGAATACTTTGTCCCACTTGGTTACTTCAGTGGAATTTCTGCAAATCTGTTCCATTATCGGTTATCAACCATTGGACAATTAACCATTAAACCTAGCTGTAATGAGTTTACTTGTATTATCTCTAATTAAAAGAAAAGATTTTATAGATTTAAACGTATTTAAACTTAAAGGGACCCTGACACCTAAACATTCTGTGAATGCCGAGAAAAAAAACAAAATCTATATATTATGTTAACAGAATTGCATGCAAATGCATCAATTAAGAGAAAAATATCTTTGGGGTATCGCATGTTTATGACATCAGCTGTGATGTAATATGTAAATGAATTAATAATGTGATGTCATAAACAGGAGACAGGATGTGTGAGCTATAACTGAAACTAGAGAGCAGGCCAGAAGGGGCCTTCAGAGGCCATCAATCCAGGTACATAGCAACCGTGAAGGGGAAAAAGCTATACAATACGTAGTCCCAGGCTCAAATAATATACATGTGTAATATGAAGCCTACCAAAGAGGTGTGAGCGTGCTGCAAATACAGTGTAATTGGCTGGACGATGTATACAAAAAAAAACAACAAAAACCTCTGCACATCATTTTACACGTGTATATTATTTGAACATTAGCGCACTGACATTTTTCTGCTCCCTGCTTTCACACAGGTGAGGTTGTTGGTTCCAAAGTCTGGTTGCAGCTTGCTTTCCAGGGGTTACTTTGGAGGAGGTTTAATTGCACCTCCACCAACACATTCCAATGTTTTTGTTAGAAGTATAGACTGCTTTGTCTGCCCCTGTATAGAGTGTGCCTTGACGTGGTGGGTGAACTTTATTATGGTTGGTGTGTGTGCATGAGGCTCTTGCCTCACTAGAATCCGGCCCTTGCCACTAAGTATTTCCCTCATCTTTAATATAATTTTAAATATTTAATATAATCAAAACCCCAAAACTGCAGCCAGTGTCTCTGTGAACATCTCCAGATCCCAATCTGCAAGCTCAGAATGACTGCACCTCCAAGTTCCAGTCATGTAAATCGTTTCGGGGCCATTTGATCCCGCCAGAACTATTTCCCAGCATTATGCAAATGTTATGTTAATACAGCTCACTCGCAAAGCCGCGCAGATTTGGAATTTCTTCATCAGACGTTTTAGCGTATGAAAACACAAGTAAATAACAGCTTTCAGCTTGACTCTCGTTAGACGATAACTACATTTTACATGCAAATGAGAGGAATTTGCAAAATATTTTTTTTGTCTGCAGATTGGCCATTAAAAAAGGGAGTTTATAAAGATCTGCGTACTTAACCCTTGGTCAGCCAAGGAAATGAGAGATGCGTTGGGAACAGTCAGTTTTAGCTCTCACTTCCTAGGGGTTAGCAGAGGGGAAAAACAGTCGCTTTAGTTACTTTAAAATCTTTTCCCCTCTAATTTTAGACTTTGTCCTCTAGTTGTTGTAGATTTTCTTCCTATTGTATAGGGCTCTGCTTCCAAGTTGCGTCACAAGGGGGGTGCGGACTGACTTGGTGACACCCCCAGCAGGTGTGTGTGGCATAGTTATGGGGCTCCTGTGTGTGGCATAGTTATGGGGCTCCTGTATGTGGCATAGTAATGGGCTCCTGTGTGTGGCATAGTTATGGGGCTCCTCTGTTTGGTATAGTTAATGGGCTCCTGTGTGTGGCATAGTTATGGGGCTCCTGTGTGTGGCATAGTTATGGGGCTCCTGTGTGTGGCATAGGTAATGGGCTCCTGCGTGTGACATAATTTGTGGGGCTCCTGTGTGTGGCATAGTTAAGGGGCTCCTGCGTGTGACATAATTTGTGGGGCTCCTGTGTGTGGCATAGTTATGGGTCTCCTGTGTGTGACATAATTTGTGGGGATCCTGTAAGTGGCATATTTAATGGGCAATCTGACTGGCATTACTAAGGAATCTGTTTGGCATGGTATTGGAGGAAATCCAGGGGGGGTTGACACCATGAGTTACCGCACCGGGTGACACCAACCCTAGTGATGCCTCTGTTGGGGCGTATGCTAAAAATAGCATTTTCTGCAGCGCTAGGTCAGTTCTATAGAGAGAGGCTGATACCACGGTTATAACAAATGATAGTTTTCTCTCCCCACTTTCTCAGAGGGGAGCAACAAAATTGCCATACAGGAAGCCAGCCTGCCTCGTGTGTATGGCCTATTCCAGAGGTCAATGGGGGCATACATGAGCGGAGTGACTGAATTGAGAGGCCCTGGCGAAATAAATTTCAATAAAAATTTTCGGAAGAACTATAATTAGTTTTAAAGTAAAAAAAAAAAAAAAAAAAAGAAGTTTATTTATGACACCATGAGTTACAGCACTGGGTGACACCAACACTAGTGAAGGATCTGACGCCTCCTATGGTGGTTGAGTGACAGTAGCGAGATAGAGTTTAGCGTAGTCCCCAAGTACTGTTTGCATCAGCTCATGCACTTGACTTACCACTGCATCCCCAAAACTTGCCATTGCACCAAGGAACTTTCCATTGCACCCAGAGAGACTTGACACTGCAACCCATATACTTGCCATTGCACCCACAGAGACTTGCCATTGCACCCACAGAGACTTGACACTGCAACCCATATACTTGCCATTGCACCCAGAGACTTGCCATTGCACCCACAGAGACTTGACACTGCAACCCCAGAGACTTGACACTGAATTCCCTATATTTGCCTTTGCATCCACAGAGACTTGCACTGCACCTCCCGGTTTTGTTCCCTGATGTCTACTGATATAGCCAGAAGATATCTGTGTTCTGCTCAGTGTGAACAGACATCCTCTGGCTGCGGGCTCCTCAGGATGGCTGGGCTTTTTACTATGGTACCGGCTGTACCCCTCTGATAACGCTCTTTCCACAATAGGCAAGATAGAGTGAACCCAGCACTCATGCCTCTTGGAGTGACACCAGAGAAGATGTGGGGTACAGTCTGGAATACCTGGCTTCAAGCTATTTTTTTTTTACTGGCCTGACAGCGTGGCAGACCTAGCCATGAAATTGTGTGAACCCAGTTACAGATATTAAAATGTATCACTTTCAGTGTGTCTGGGCAGCAGATGTCAAGGGACCGCAATGCAGAGAGTAGCATCCAAGTTTAAGGGTTAGGGATAGAGTTAGGGATTGGGTTTAGGAGTAGGTGATTAGAGATAGGGTTACTAAACTGGTTCATGGGTTGAAGGATAAAACTTACCAGGAAAGGTTAAAGCATCTTAACATGTATAGCTTGGAGGAAAGACGTAACAGGGGGGATATGATAGAAACATTTAAATACATAAAGGGAATCAACACAGTAAAGGAAGAGAGTATATTTAAAAGAAGAAAAACTACCACAACTAGAGGACATAGTCTTAAATTAGAGGGGCAACGATTTAAATGTAATATCAGGAAGTATTACTTTACTGAGAGGGTAGTGGATGTATGGAATAGCCTTCCAGCAGAAGTGGTAGAGGCAAACACAGTCAAGGATTTTAAGCATTCGTGGGATAGGCACAAGGCTATCCTAGCTATAAGACCGGGAACGGGGGACTAATAAAAGTATCCAGAAAAAAATTGGGCAGACTAGATGGACCGAATGGTTCTTATCTGCCGACACATTCTATGTTTCTATTTTTCTAGGGTTGGAATTTAGAGATTAGTGATACAATTAAGGTTAGATTTAGGGATTTTGGTTATAGAATAGGAGGGGGTGTTAGTGGCCCCCAATCTGCTCACCTTCTGCCATGTAGGGGTGAGCAGATTGGGGGCTGTTCATCTGAATGTGGACATACTGACATGCAACTTTAGGGGGCACTTTGCTGACTTAACATAATACCTGTCTAACAAAGATGATCAAAAATCCCATGTCCTATAGACGCGTGACATCTCACACAAGACTCATCCACAAAAAATTGCAAAAAATAAAATAAAACACATCATTTTGTCAAGTAACCTTGGCTCGAATCCAGGTTATGTAATCACCTAAAAACTAGCAAATTGGTTGTCCACTCTTATGGAGACCACTATTCAGTGGAATACCCTAGGGGAGAATAAAGCAAATGATACTGCAATCAGGCAGGCACAGTAATAAGTTAGACGTTTAAAGCTTATTTACCATTATCACCCAGGTCTGATGAAGACAAATCTGGCACTTTACTTTTTGTAAATCTAGATATTCTTAAGTGTGATAATATTAATTAGTTTGTGTGGGTGCTTCTATCACTTGCAAAAAGGCATACATGATAAAATAAATACATTAAAGAGAGGAGGGAAGAGGGGGCAAGGTGAGAGGGAGTAAAAAAAGAGAAACGGGTGCCTTTGTAGAGCAATTTATGGTCAAGTCGGAGACAGCTCTTACTGTAATGATGTGCCCTGTAGCTTGTTCCTGCCTCTCATCCCTTTGTATTTCATGAAGAGCATCCTCTGACTATATACAGAATACTAAACACTGTTGTGTTGGAGATCAGTGCCGGAGGAAGACCATGTTATGACATATAGCTACTATCTTCATTTTTGTTTAATTTTGTGGCTGTTTCAAATGTTGAGATGCTGAAATATGATTGTATAAAGGACTTGCCATTGCACCGAAGACTTGCCACTGCACCCCCAGGACTTGCCACTGCACCCTAAAACTTCCTAATGCCCCCCGAGACTTACCACTGAACCCAGAAATTTGCCACTGCACACCGAAGACTTTTCCACTGCACCCAGAAACTTGTCACTGCACCACCAGAAGCTAGACACTGCAACCCGAGAGCCTTGACACTGAATCCCTAGAGAACTGAGACTGCATTGCCAAGACTTGCCATTGCACCAGTATACTTGACATTCTGAGACTTGCACTTGCATCCCCCATGACTTGTCATTGCACCCCCAGAGACATGCACTGAATCTTCAGGCTTTGTTTACTTGTGTCTACTGGGGACATATGATTGTATATAGTTTATACAACGATTTAAAAGTAATATCAGGAAGTATTACTTTACTGAGAGGGTAGTGGATGTATGGAATAGCCTGCCAGCAGAAGTGGTAGAGGTAAACACAGTCAAGGATTTTAAGCATGCGTGGGATAGACACAAGGCTATCCTAGCTATAAGACCGGGAACGGGGGACTAATAAAAGTAAAAAAAATTGGGCAGACTGGATGGACCGAATGGTTCTTATCTGCCGACACATTCTATGTTTCTATGTTTCTATGTTTATTATCGATGAAGGCAGATTGTGAACAGTTATCTGCTTGTTGAATGTAGCCACATTTTAGTAAATGGGCATTATTGTGAGAAGCATGCAGGCCTTGACTTAATGAGGGAATGCCAAAATGTTAAACAGAGGTAAGAACCAACACTGGTCATGGTAAACATCTACAGGAGCATACGATAGACAATGTTCTAAAGATCTTCAGAGACCTTGCCATGGACACTGTGGTGCTTGTACGGACACAATATTGGATCTAATCCATTCTATGATAATACCTGAGGCTCTCTATGTTTCACACTTAGGGTCCAGTTTTAGAGGTACTTGCAAGATCTTCTAAAGAAACATTTTTTTTCCACACATAGGAAAAGCATAAATTCCTCTCACCAACCCCCACACACTCCACCGCGACTCTTTTTCAAGGCTCTTTAGATTTTTAGGGCTGCCTCTGTCCATTCTTTGGAGACCTCTGGGTTACTGATCATTGATCAAAACTAAATATATTAGAAAATAGACAGCAGCGCTATAATAACATTCTGCTATAATTAACTGAAATAACATCTCAAGGCTTTAATGTCCATCCCAAATAGCTATGCCTGGTAATCATTATGGAGAGATGAGGGAAGATACATCAGCAGCCTGCTTTATATGAATTATATATTAATATTCATGGGCGTTCGCAGGATTTTTAATGGAGGGGGCAAAATATCACAGATTTCCTATGTGGTCGGAGGTGGTGCCACGCAACTATTAGAGGGGCGCGCACAATCAGAGGGCGATTGAGCGGAGCCGGGTAAAACTCAATAAGCGTGTGTCTCGTTTTGTGTTAAGTGTGGGGGGTGTTACTATACGCCATAGGGTTTTTGAGTTCGACGCGGCCAGGTACTTCAGGAGTGATGGAGTTCACTTGACTGAGGTGGGCCTCGACTTGTTTAACTTGGCGTTACAAGAAGGTTTGGAACAGGCCATGGCGGTGGAGGTGGGTAGTCCCCGCTGATTTAGAGTGTTAAACGAGCGGGTCTGTGGCGGGGGTTGGCAGTCCTTGCCAGTAGGGGATATGTTTTGGAAAATGAAGTTGGGGGTATAACAAGGAGAATGGTGCTCGGTCCTCCCCTAACCTTAAAAGCAACATGGAAGTTGTTTGTATTGGACGTGCCCACTGAGCTAAGTGAGTCGGCTAGTGGTAAGCATTGTGGGGGAGATGGACCAGGTGGAGGTATGGCATCTCAAGGGACGAGGAGGGGAGGCGAGCTTCTGGATTCTGGATTTTGGTTGGTTAAAGTTTGCACTATGTAAATATATGGGTTTAAGTTTAAATGGTTATACAGGCAAGGGCT
This sequence comes from Pelodytes ibericus, assembly GCA_036172795.1. Lineage (NCBI taxonomy): Eukaryota > Metazoa > Chordata > Amphibia > Anura > Pelodytidae > Pelodytes > Pelodytes ibericus. The sequence continues at coordinate 14,098,563 of CM069862.1, forward strand.
TAGTGATTTTGTCAGGCTGTATTCCGTTTTATACATACAAGTATTAAAGGATGGTGGTGGTTTATACAGCCTGATACATGTTAATAAAGAAGTGCTGTGGCCTTGTTATACCATCACAAGTCTCGTGTCTATTTATTTCGGGGACATGGGCTGTTATGGTTATGGGGGTTTGTGGGTATTGTAGTATGTCTCAGGAATCGGGCATCTATCCCCTCTGCATACATTCAAGCAATACGGATGGGTGAATAGCATGTCTGTTGTCTCTGATGAACAGAGCTGTGAAGGATGATGTCATCCCCCAGATCTCTAAGTCCTCGGTCCTAGGTAAGTGAAGATGTAGCTGAGTGTGATCAGCTCCTTGTTGTGCTGGGTTGGTTAAGGGAGCTCAACCTACCAAGCCTACGTCTTATCTTTACACGGCTGCTGCTTCAGGAGTCTGATGGGATTTCCAGGGGAAATGGAAGGGGTAATATACAGTGCTTTGTAATTTGGGGATTCCTGCCGGGAATGTGCTGCAGTCATCATTTGGTCACAATGGAAATACAAACTAAGAACATCTCTCTAGCAGAACAAACAACATAGAAACATAGAATGTGTCGGCAGATAAGAACCATTTGGTCCAGTTAGTCTGTCAAATTTTCTAAGTACTTTTATTAGTCCCCAGTTCCCTATCTTATATCTAGGGTAGCCTTGTGCCTATCCAACGCATGCTTAAACTCCTTCACTGTATTAACCCCTACCACTTCTACTGGAAGACTATTCCATGCATCCACTACCCTCTCAGTAAAGTAATACTTTCATTAGTCCCTGGCCTTATCTGATATCTAGGATAGCCTTATACCTATCCCATGCATGCTTAAACTCCTTCACTGTATTAACCTCTACCACTTCTACTGGAAGACTATTCCATACATCCACCACCCTCTCAGTAAAGTAATACTTTCATTAGTCCCTGGCCTTATCTTATATCTAGGATAGCCTTATACCTATCCCATGCATGCTTACACTCCTTCACTGTATTAACCTCTACCACTGCTACTCGAAGGCTATTCCATGCATCCACTACCCTCTCAGTAAAGTAATACTTTCATTAGTCCCTGACCTTATCTTATATCTAGGATAACCTTATACCTATACCACGCATGCTTAAACTCCTTCACTGTATTAACCTCTACCACTTCTACTGGATGACTATTCCATACATCCACTACCCTCTCAGTAACGTAATACTTTCATTAGTTCCTGACCCTATCTTATATCTAGGATAGCCTTATACCTATCCCATGCATGCTTAAACTCCTTCACTGTATTAACCTCTACCACTTCTACTGGAAGACTATTCCATACATCCACTACCCTCTCAGTAAAGTAATACTTCCATTAGTCCCTGGCCTTATCTTATATCTAGGATAGCCTTATACCTATCCCATGCATGCTTAAACTCCTTCACTGTATTAACCTCTACCACGTCTGCTGGAAGACTATTCCATGCATCCACTACTCTCTCAGTAAAGTAATACTTTGGATATTACCTACCTACTTATTACTCCTAAATCCCTTTCCTCAGATGTTGAGGTTAGGACTGTACCAAGTGGTGGTAGGTCTTGCAGCCAAAGGAGGAACCAAGAGGGCATCCCACCCAATCAGAAATGTCAGTAACCAGAATTATGCTGTGCACTGTCCCTGTGACTTCAAATCAGTAGGGCTTATATATATATATATATATATATATATATATATATATATATATATATATATACATACATACAGCGGAGAAGGAAGCCCAACGCATTTCACCCATTTGTTCTTAATCATAAGCTAATATAAGATTAGTGGAGGACGAGGGGGTGTCAAGTTCATGACCCCCCCCCCCTGCCTTTTATACTGAATGAGATATATGAACCTTTTGAAACAAAACCCACTGGATTATGGAAGTTTTATTTGTTTCAATGGATACATTAAGCTGTTGGAATATATATATACACCTACGGCAAGCCATAAACTCCCGTAGACAGCTCCAAGTCTACCATACTTGCTATAAATCCAATGCCAAGCTGACCTGGTATTAAGAAAGTCCTACTGACGGCATATTTGAGCAGCGGATCCCTACTCCCCCTCCCTTCCCCTCGTCCGCTATGAATTTATTTTTGTTTGGGCCACAACAACGGAAGAAAAAAAAGCGGTTTATACTTGCAGAGTTTTGACAAATGTTTTAATTACCTGTCAAGGGGAGAAAAGAAACCGGAGCTGTGACTGGACGTATATCCTGCCTAACCTTCATCAGACATACGGCTCTTATAACTTGTGGCTTTATTTGTACATCTTGGTATTCTTGGCTTTCCCGTCTGATAGAACAAATCAAGCAACACGGCAATAAATTTACCCACAAGGCTTTCGGACTGAGAGTTGTAAAAGATTTGGCGAGAAGAAAAAAAAAAATGAGGGCAACATCTGTTTATAGCTACTCCAATGTAGGCCTCTTTTATAGATTTGGACATTAGGGGGCGATGTACAGGAAGTGCGATTACCACCTTTTTTACCCCCTTTTCAGGAGCAATCTTACTCCACTTTCAGATTATTTTTGTAAAAGCCCCAGAGCACCCCAGAACAGTGGGACCGAGGTATGTAGGGCAAATTTCTGAATTCTGCGAAAATGCGCTGGCATTCTACATCAACCCCAAGGTTATTGAATAAAACTGCAGATGGTAATTATGGTAAATATCCTGTGATAGGGAGGTATGAAGACCTCTTTCTGGATCGTCAGGCGACCAATGGACTGCTTCCTTTACCGCAATGTCAGGTTTTGACTGCCGACTCAGGGTGACAAGTCATGGAGTCACAGAGTGTGAACCTACTATGGGAATTGAATAGGAAAAAGGGTGATTGTTGGTCGGATTAAGGAGTGAAGGAAGTGAGGACTCAGGGAATAAAAGGGGGACTGGGAATATGCAGATAATGGGTATATTGGGGCTACGGACAACTGGCTAATCAGTGTAAGGGGGGGGGCCTGCAGGTGTAATAAGGGAGCTACAAATGGATATGGGGGTAAGCAGTGTGGGCTAAACCTCTCCCCTGTGAGGAATACGGTGGGTAGACCCTCTAGTGCAGCCTATCACACTCAGAAACCATGGGAGATACTCTCACACCCGAGAGCCACTCACGTCTGAAACACCCGGAAACACCAGGGATCCTATCACACTCAGAAACCATGGGAGATACTCTCACACCCGAGAGCCATCCACACATGAGACACCCGGAAACACCAGGGACCCTATCACACTCAGAAACCATGGGAGATACTCTCACACCCGAGAGCCACTCACGTCTGAAACACCCGGAAACACCAGGGATCCTATCACACCCAGAAACCATGGGAGATACTCTCACACCCGAGAGCCACTCACGTCTGAAACACCCGGAAACACCAGGGATCCTATCACACCCAGAAACCATGGGAGATACTCTCACACCCGAGAGCCACTCACGTCTGAAACACCCGGAAACACCAGGGATCCTATCACACCCAGAAACCATGGGAGATACTCTCACACCCGAGAGCCACTCACGTCTGAAACACCCGGAAACACCAGGGACCCTATCACACCCAGAAACCATGGGAGATACTCTCACACCCGAGAGCCACTCACGTCTGAAACACCCGGAAACACCAGGGACCCTATCACACCCAGAAACAATGGGAGATACTCTCACACCCGAGAGCCACTCACGTCTGAAACACCCGGAAACACCAGGGATCCTATCACACCTAGAAACCATGGGAGATACTCTCACACCCGAGAGCCATCCACACATGAGACACCCGGAAACACCAGGGATCCTATCACACCCAGAAACCATGGGAGATACTCTCACACCCGAGAGCCACTCACGTCTGAAACACCCGGAAACACCAGGGATCCTATCACACCCAGAAACCATGGGAGATACTCTCACACCCGAGAGCCACTCACGTCTGAAACACCCGGAAACACCAGGGATCCTATCACACCCAGAAACCATGGGAGATACTCTCACACCCGAGAGCCACTCACGTCTGAAACACCCGGAAACACCAGGGATCCTATCACACCAGGGATCCTATCACACCTAGAAACCATGGGAGATACTCTCACATCCAAGATTCATCCACACATGAGACACCCGGAAACATCACGGATCCTATCACACCCAGAAACAATGGGAGATACTCTCACACCCGAGAGCCAATCACACCTAGACACCCGGAAACAATGGGGATCTTCTCACATCCTAGAGCCAATCACACCTAGCCACCCGGAAACAATGGGAATCCTCTCACATCCTCGAGCCACTCACATCTGAGACACCCAGAAATAATTGGGATCCTCTCACACCTGAGACACCCAGAAACAATAGGAATCCTCTCACATCCGAGAGCCACTCACACCTGAGACACCCAGAAATAATGGGGATCCTCTCACATCCGAGAGCCACTCACATTTGGAGACACCCAGAAATAATGGGGATCCTCTCACATCCGAGAGCCACTCACATTTGGAGACACCCAGAAATAATGGGGATCCTCTCACATCCGAGAGCCACTCACATTTGGAGACACCCAGAAATAATGGGGATCCTCTCACATCCGAGAGCCACTCACATTTGGAGACACCCAGAAATAATGGGGATCCTCTCACATCCGAGAGCCACTCACATTTGGAGACACCCAGAAATAATGGGGATCCTCTCACATCCGAGATCCACTCACATTTGGAGACACCCAGAAATAATGGGGATCCTCTCACATCCGAGATCCACTCACATTTGGAGACACCCAGAAATAATGGGGATCCTCTCACATCCGAGAGCCACTCACATTTGGAGACACCCAGAAATAATGGGGATCCTCTCACATCCGAGAGCCACTCACATTTGGAGACACCCAGAAATAATGGGGATCCTCTCACATCCGAGAGCCACTCACATTTGGAGACACCCAGAAATAATGGGGATCCTCTCACATCCGAGAGCCACTCACATTTGGAGACACCCCGAAATAATGGGGATCCTCTCACATCCGAGAGCCACTCACATTTGGAGACACCCAGAAATAATGGGGATCCTCTCACATCCGAGAGCCACTCACATTTGGAGACACCCAGAAATAATGGGGATCCTCTCACATCCGAGAGCCACTCACATTTGGAGACACCCCGAAATAATGGGGATCCTCTCACATCCGAGAGCCACTCACATTTGGAGAAACCCATGCATCAATAATAACTCAGATATCAGAGGCACCTGGGAGCCACTCACACCTGACATCCTCAGATAGTGCCTGATTTCTCTCGGACACCCCTGACTGGTCTGTGAGTTTGGACTTCCAGGCTACTACTTTAGCACGCTTCAGGTAGACTGCACTCTAAAGTATCCCCTCTAATGCATACAGTTTGGTTAAACAACACCATCTAATCTAGAGCATACATGATACTATTAAAGCTTTTTTTTATTGAATATGACAACACTTCATCAATCTTTCAATTACATAGAACTTTTTTGTTACTGTAACTTTAAAGGGACATTTTTGGGGATAGAAAACAAAAATGTGGTCATGCTTAACCTTGATTCTTCACTGCCACTCTTCATCTTAACCTCATCTTGTCAAGAGAGTTCCAATTCTCCAAGTGGTGATGCTCAGACTCTGTGTTACATCCAGGGTTAATGTGATGACGGTGTGTTTGGTAAGCCCTTGTTCCATACTTACAGCATGCACTGTAATCTATCTGTCTCTACACATTGCTTGAGGGCTGGCTGGTTTGTAGTCAGTATGGATAGCAATGCCCATTTCTATGTATATTTCCTCTACCCCTTGGCTTGTTATGTTCTGAAATTCGTATTGTACAGGGTTGTGAAAATCCCTCCTGAGATTACATACGGGGGGATTAGGCAGAGAGGAGCAATGTGAGTAAATGGAAAGGTCATCCCAAGTAGCTATGCCTGGTAATAGGATTGGATAGAGATGAGGGAAACAAATCAGACTCCTGCTCTGTATTAACATTATACACATCGTATACAAAGTCATTTTTTTTTTAACATTATTATGCAGCCAGACTTAATACAAATAATCAGTAAAAAAAAAAAAAAACAGACACCCATCCTTATTACTTGTAAACTCAATTTCTTGTATGCAGCATTTAGATATTCCATTTGGGACTAGGTACCATACTTTCTTTTGCATTCAATGTGTGTGATTTCATAGATCCTTGCAGTGTCGAGGAGGGTCAGACATGCAGTCAGGGCAGTCGCTGTCTCTTTTCAAGTGATGAGGTTTTCTTTTGCCCCCTCCAACTCCCTTAAAGAGCCAGTTCCACCCTCAGTGACCCAAAAATTGAAAAAAAAAAAAAAAGGCAAATATAGTATAATAGAGCAGCTGCTGCAATCGCAGCCATTTCTTCATGCACTTCTTATTGGACAATATAGCACTGGATGTTGAAGCCCAAGTAAAATAGTTTTCAATGTAAAACTACAGCACAACTGTAAATTGTTATAAAGTAAATAAAATAAGTGTTTTTCACCTATAGCATGTGCAACATACAGAAAATTAGCTAGGTGGAATTGTACTTTTAAGAGTTTTGATTCTGCCAGCAGAAGAGCCAACTGTCACTGTCCAGACTGTTTCACTCCAGCCAGTCCCAGGCTTACAGTTCACACTATAACTAATTAACAGGATCTTAAGGTGAAATCATAATGCATTTTCGTAGAAAAAGAAATAGCAAACAGCACAATAATAATACTACTGGAAGTGTAAAAGTAGATTTGGTGACTGGAGTTGACCTTTTATAGAATGGCATTACCTTATTCCTTATTCTTCCCAGCCTCTCTCTCTCCCCAAATACATTTTAGCAAATTCCCTCTGTTTTCTAGCAGAACTGTTCTTTGGCAAGTTACTACCCATCTCACTAAATCAGACGGGAACAAATGTATGGGTTTCTTTATAATTGGTAGAGTGTCATAAAATCCTGCTTTTGGAGAAACATTTCATACACCTCCGTTAAAGAGAATTGATTTTTAGTGATTGATAAAAGTAACAGTCCTGCAAGGAGACAAAATGGCCAGGGAATCCATCCAATGCATTTCAACAAAGCCATTCTCCTTACCTAGTGAGTTTTATATGGAATGTGTTCTTCCATCAAATCTAACCTGTGTCTTTACTCTTATCCACATCCCGAGCGAGGGTCAACACAATTATCTATACACTATATTGTATGTTCTATCATGGCTATGCAGAGTTGGAGGGCATTCGATAGATGACATTTATTCTTCAAGACTAGTAGAAAGTCTAAAGCACTGAAACAGATTAAAAGTCTGGGTTTTCGGATAAACCTGTTGCTGCTGAGACTGGAACATGGGGCAATGAAAATCAATTGCGATTCCGATGGGACAGTCCCAACTTGGGAACCGAGCACCACTACTCATCATTGCCCCTCTCCACAGTCCCACTGTTTTGCACTTTTATTAAAAGGTCACAAATAAAAGAGCTTGACTTATCTTTTTTTATGTAGTGAAGTTATTTCAATTGTAGACTTTCATTTGCCCACCCCATGAGTCGTAGACAATGCCAAAGAGGGGAATCGCCAATTGCCTATGTTCTAATCTCCAAAATGACTTCTCTTTTGTAAATGTCCCCCAGCCAAAGGTTCGATTTAACATCCTCTTCAGGTTTCAGTGCGCCTCTCTTTCCCCACTTTTTGCTGTGATTTATTTACACCCCCATTAAACTGGTTTATGATTTTGCATTTGCCTGCCCTTTTTGTACATGTTGCTGATTTCAACATATGGCCAGTGATCAGCTATGGAATTTAATATACTTACGGTGGTGGAGTCAGAAAATCCCCTTTTTAGAGAAAAAATTATTTTTTGCTCATTAGCTTAACAACCAAATTAGCACCAATATTTCCATCCCTGACTTGAAAAAGGACTACTGGAAATAATCTAATTATAGTCTCCGTCTCCTAGCACATGCAGACTTCCTGTATTCTCTTTATGTGCTGTTTTTTTTTTTTTTTTTGTCTTTATCCTTTTAGAATAAATCACGGAAATGTTTTATTTAGCAGAATAGACACAAGTGGGCAGACTCCGTCTACCATTTTCCATGCTGGCCCTCTGCCAGTTCACCCCTCATCTTCCCAAACGCATTACTATATTTCAAAAGACCGTCAAATTTAAACACAATTAGAAGATTGCTTGTCAATAAAACTTGGGCAAATTACGGTAGGATGGTTGGAAATTAAAAACCAAAAAAAAAATAAAAAATAACCAATTTCACTCTTTTGCTATAAACAAGCAAAAAAAAAGTTAATCTGTCTAATGTCTACATTTCCCCATTGATCTTACTATTGTTGCCAGTAAACAAGACTCTCTTACAGTTTTTTGTTTCAAAGGTCACTCAAAGTTTTTTGGAACCCCCGACTAAAATACTGTGATGAGTAAGAGGAAATGGAATCCAGGTGAAGGCCATTTTTATGCGAGAAATTGCCAAGAAACTGAAGATCTCGTACAACGCTGTGTACTATTCCCTTCACAGAACAGCACAAACTGGCTCTAACCGGAACAGAAAGAGCAGTGGGAGGCCCCTGTACAAAACTGAGCAAGAGGTCAAGTATATTAAAGTGTCTAGTGAGAAACAGACACCAAACAGGTCCTCAGCTGGCAGCTTCATTAACTAAATTTGAGGAATTCGTCCTGCATTACAGCGTGTCGGGAGTTATAAAAAAAGACGCAGTCATTGTAATATATAACAGGCAATTGTGTCTTTATACAGAACTCACGACACTTTGCAGGAGTTTTCATACACAATCCCCAATGTGATGGTCTGGGGGGCGCTTCGGTGATGCTTAGGTGGGAGATTTGTAGAGGGTAAAAAGGGATCTGGAAGAAGGAAAGCCTCCAATTTGCAATGCGATGCCATAACCAATGGATGGCTCTTCACTGGAGCCAATTTCCTCCTACAACAGGACAGTAACCCCAAAGCACAAAACTACGCAAGATCCATTTAGAGAAGATTCAGTCTATAACGGAGCGGCCAGCGCACTAACCGGTTCTGAACTCTATCAAGCAGGTGGCTGTCTCTGGAGCCCCCACACCTACTGGACCAGTATGATGGGTGGGTGACAGGGTCATTTAAGACTATTAAAAAAAAATAAAGTCACAAATCTAATTTATTATTTTACTAGACCACATGGTTTGTTTAAGTTTCTTTGGTTGGAACAAAATGGCACATATCATTCAAGCACCTAACCAAAATGAACCACAGCTCTGCTGCATGATAATCCTGATATATTATTTGTTACCTTCAAGCCACTGATTCAAATAAGTTTGACTGCATTAGATACACACACAAAAGAACATCTTCATGTCTTAATAAGAAATGCATCCGTTACACAAGCTTGCTGGGGTTATTTTTAATTTACATTTTATAAATTCCTGTAATCAATACATCATAACAGAAGTCTAATAGGGTGACACATGAAATCTGAAAGAAAAATCAGATTATGCCATTTGCGCTGAACTTGGTAGCAGAGACTGTTCATTAACGAGCGTTAATGACATAGTTTGAATTAATGTATTTATTCATCATTTGTGACCCCATGGTACACGACTCCTGTATCTACACTTGGGTGCCAGATCATCCATAATTTATTGGACCACTCAATTTCTATTCTGTTTTAACTTGTTTGACTTTCTTACCATAATTAAGCTATTACAGATTGGATAACATGCTCCACAAAATAAATTAAAGATGAAGTTATATCACTGAAAATAAATGATGTACATTTTTTTTTTTTACATTTTTATTCATAGATAAATGTAGATACTGTTGTTGTATGCCCTATAATTAATTCGTGGTGTTGGATTCTGAAAATTAAACCCAATCCTAAGAAATGATGCCACCACAATTAGCTGTTGTGGGGATGAATTCTGAAAGGGCTGTGTTAGGTCAGGATAGACAGCGATATTTGCAAGAACTTTTGCAAGTTTCATCTTCCTAAATTCTGCAGAGGGAAAGCGTTGTCCATCCTGAGGACCTAATTGGACCCCCAGCCCCCCATTTGTTTGAATGATACATTCATGAATAGCTTCCATGATTTGTTTTTTTTACGCCACAGGACTTTGTGGCCATCGAGATTTCACAGAGTTTAGAGACCTACAAAGAAAAACTATTTCGTGAGGGCAAGCTCCCTTCCCGTCGCAGACATCTTTACACACTGTTACTTTATAACAATGCATTATACAGGGCCAACTCTGTTCTTCTAGCAGGAGAAACTCACCAGACCCTGCACAATGTATAGAAGAATATACAGAAGAGTTCAGCTGGCCATGGATAATGCAGAGTTACATCTTTACACACTGTCACTTTATAACAATGCATTATACAGGGCCAACTCTGTTCTTCTAGCAGGAGAAACTCACCAGGCCCTGCACAATGTATAGAAGAATATATAGAAGATCTCAGCTGGCCATGGATAATGCAGAGTTACATCTTTACACACTGTCACTTTATAACAATGCATGATACAGGGCCAACTCACCAGACCCTGCACAATGTATAGAAGAGCTCAGCTGGCCATGGATAATACAGAGTTACATCTTTACACACTGTCACTTTATAACAATGCATTATACAGGACCAACTCTGTTCTTCTAGCAGGAGAAACTCACGAGACCCTGCACAATGTATAGAAGAATATATAGAAGAGCTCAGCTGGCCATGGATAATGCAGAGTTACATCTTTACACACTGTCACTTTATAACAATGCATGATACAGGGCCAACTCACCAGACCCTGCACAATGTATAGAAGAATATATAGAAGAGCTCAGCTGGCCATGGATAATGCAGAGTTACATCTTTACACACTGTCACTTTATAACAATGCATTATACAGGGCCAACTCTGTTCTTCTAGCAGGAGAAACTCACCAGACCCTGCACAATGTATAGAATATATAGAAGAGCTGAGCTGGCTATGGATAATACAGAGTTACATCTTTACACACTGTCACTTTATAACAATGCATTATACAGGACCAACTCTGTTCTTCTAGCAGGAGAAACTCACCAGACCCTCCACAATGTATAGAAGAATATATAGAAGAGCTCAGCTGGCCATGGATAATGCAGAGTTACATCTTTACACACTGTCACTTTATAACAATGCATTATACAGGGCCAACTCTGTTCTTCTAGCAGGAGAAACTCACCAGGCCCTGCACAATGTATAGAATAATATATAGAAGAGCTCAGCTGGCCATGGATAATGCAGAGTTACATCTTTACACACTGTCACTTTATAACAATGCATTATACAGCGCCAACTCTGTTCTTCTAGCAGGAGAAACTCACCAGACCCTCCACAATGTATAGAAGAATATATAGAAGAGCTCAGCTGGCCATGGATAATGCAGAGTTACATCTTTACACACTGTCACTTTATAACAATGCATTATACAGGGCCAACTCTGTTCTTCTAGCAGGAGAAACTCACCAGACCCTCCACAATGTATAGAAGAATATATAGAAGAGCTCAGCTGGCCATGGATAATGCAGAGTTACAGCTTTACACACTGTCACTTTATAACAATGCATTATACAGGACCAACTCTGTTCTTCTAGCAGGAGAAACTCACCAGACCCTGCACAATGTATAGAAGAATATATAGAAGAGCTCAGCTGGCCATGGATAATGCAGAGTTACATCTTTACACACTGTCACTTTATAACAATGCATTATACAGGGCCAACTCTGTTCTTCTAGCAGGAGAAACTCACCAGACCCTGCACAATGTATAGAATAATATATAGAAGAGCTCAGCTGGCCATGGATAATGCAGAGTTACATCTTTACAAACTGTCACTTTATAACAATACATTATACAGGGCCAACTCTGTTCTTCTAGCAGGAGAAACTCACCAGACCCTGCACAATGTATAGAAGAATATATAGAAGAGCTCAGCTGGTCATGGATAATGCAGAGTTACATCTTTACACACTGTCACTTTATAACAATACATTATACAGGGCCAACTCTGTTCTTCTAGCAGGAGAAACTCACCAGACCCTGCACAATGTATAGAAGAATATATAGAAGAGCTCAGCTGGCCATGGATAATGCAGAGTTACATCTATACACTGTCACTTTATAACAATGCATGATACAGGGCCAACTCTGTTCTTCTAGCAGGAGAAACTCACCAGGCCCTGCACCATGTATAGAAGAATATATAGAAGAGCTCAGCTGGCCATGGATAATACAGAGTTACATCTTTACACACTGTCACTTTATAACAATGCATTATACAGGGCCAACTCTGTTCTTCTAGCAGGAGAAACTCACCAGACCCTGCACAATGTATAGAAGAATATATAGAAGAGCTCAGCTGGCCATGGATAATGCAGAGTTACATCTTTACACACTGTCACTTTATAACAATGCATTATACAGGGCCAACTCTGTTCTTCTAGCAGGAGAAACTCACCAGACCCTCCACAATGTATAGAAGAATATATAGAAGAGCTCAGCTGGCCATGGATAATGCAGAGTTACAGCTTCACACTGTCACTTTATAACAATGCATTATACAGGACCAACTCTGTTCTTCTAGCAGGAGAAACTCACCAGACCCTGCACAATGTATAGAAGAATATATAGAAGAGCTCAGCTGGCCATGGATAATGCAGAGTTACATCTTTACACACTGTCACTTTATAACAATGCATTATACAGGGCCAACTCTGTTCTTCTAGCAGGAGAAACTCACCAGACCCTGCACAATGTATAGAATAATATATAGAAGAGCTCAGCTGGCCATGGATAATGCAGAGTTACATCTTTACAAACTGTCACTTTATAACAATACATTATACAGGGCCAACTCTGTTCTTCTAGCAGGAGAAACTCACCAGACCCTGCACAATGTATAGAAGAATATATAGAAGAGCTCAGCTGGCCATGGATAATGCAGAGTTACATCTTTACACACTGTCACTTTATAACAATACATTATACAGGGCCAACTCTGTTCTTCTAGCAGGAGAAACTCACCAGACCCTGCACAATGTATAGAAGAATATATAGAAGAGCTCAGCTGGCCATGGATAATGCAGAGTTACATCTATACACTGTCACTTTATAACAATGCATGATACAGGGCCAACTCTGTTCTTCTAGCAGGAGAAACTCACCAGGCCCTGCACCATGTATAGAAGAATATATAGAAGAGCTCAGCTGGCCATGGATAATACAGAGTTACATCTTTACACACTGTCACTTTATAACAATGCATTATACAGGGCCAACTCTGTTCTTCTAGCAGGAGAAACTCACCAGACCCTGCACAATGTATAGAAGAATATATAGAAGAGTTCAGCTGGCCATGGATAATACAGTGTTACATCTTTACACACTGTCACTTTATAACAATGCATTATACAGGGCCAACTCTGTTCTTCTAACTGGAGAAACTCACCAGACCCTGCACAATGTATAGAAGAATATATAGAAGAGCTCAGCTGGCCATGGATAATGCAGTTACATCTTTACACACTGTCACTTTATAACAATGCATTATACAGGACCAACTCTGTTCTTCTAGCAGGAGAAACTCACCAGGCCCTGCACAATGTATAGAATAATATATAGAAGAGCTCAGCTGGCCATGGATAATGCAGCGTTACATCTTTACACACTGTCACTTTATAACAATGCATTATACAGGGCCAACTCTGTTCTTCTAGCAGGAGAAACTCACCAGACCATGCACAATGTATAGAAGAATATATAGAAGAGCTCAGATGGCCATGGATAATGCAGCGTTACATCTTTACACACTGTCACTTTATAACAATGCATTATACAGGACCAACTCTGTTCTTCTAGCAGGAGAAACTCACCAGACCCTGCACAATGTATAGAAGAATATATAGAAGAGCTCAACTGGCCATGGATAATGCAGAGTTACATCTTTACACACTGTCACTTTATAACAATGCATTATACAGGGCCAACTCTGTTCTTCTAGCAGGAGAAACTCACCAGGCCCTGCACAATGTTTAGAAGAATATATAGAGGAGCTCAGCTGGCCATGGATAATGCAGAGTTACATCTTTACACACTGTCACTTTATAACAATGCATTATACAGGACCAACTCTGTTCTTCTAGCAGGAGAAACTCACCAGGCCCTGCACAATGTATAGAAGAATATATAGAAGAGCTCAGCTGGCCATGGATAATGCAGCGTTACATCTTTACACACTGTCACTTTATAACAATGCATTATACAGGGCCAACTCTGTTCTTCTAGCAGGAGAAACTCACCAGACCATGCACAATGTATAGAAGAATATATAGAAGAGCTCAGATGGCCATGGATAATGCAGCGTTACATCTTTACACACTGTCACTTTATAACAATGCATTATACAGGACCAACTCTGTTCTTCTAGCAGGAGAAACTCACCAGACCCTGCACAATGTATAGAAGAATATATAGAAGAGCTCAGCTGGCCATGGATAATGCAGAGTTACATCTTTACACACTGTCACTTTATAACAATGCATTATACAGGACCAACTCTGTTCTTCTAGCAGGAGAAACTCACCAGACCCTGCAAAATGTATAGAAGAATATATAGAAGAGCTCAGCTGGCCATGGATAATGCAGAGTTACATCTTTACACATTGTCACTTTATAACAATGCATTATACAGGGCCAACTCTGTTCTTCTAGCAGGAGAAACTCACCAGGCCCTGCACAATGTTTAGAAGAATATATAGAGGAGCTCAGCTGGCCATGGATAATGCAGAGTTACATCTTTACACACTGTCACTTTATAACAATGCATTATACAGGACCAACTCTGTTCTTCTAGCAGGAGAAACTCACCAGACCCTGCACAATGTATAGAAGAATATATAGAAGAGCTCAGCTGGCCATGGATAATGCAGAGTTACATCTTTACACACTGTCACTTTATAACAATGCATTATACAGGGCCAACTCTGTTCTTCTAGCAGGAGAAACTCACCAGACCCTGCACAATGTATAGAAGAATATATAGAATAGCTCAGCTGGCCATGGATAATGCAGCGTTACATCTTTACACACTGTCACTTTATAACAATGTATTATACAGGACCAACTCTGTTCTTCTAGCAGGAGAAACTCACCAGACCCTGCACAATGTATAGAAGAATATATAGAATAGCTCAGCTGGCCATGGATAATGCAGAGTTACATCTTTACACACTGTCACTTTATAACAATGCATTATACAGGACCAACTCTGTTCTTCTAGCAGGAGAAACTCACCAGACCCTGCACCATGTATATATAATATAGAATAGCTCAGCTGGCCATGGATAATGCAGAGTTATATCAGAAGTTCACCAGGTTTGTCTCTGCACAATGTATTGTTGAGTCAGTGAGAGGGAATGCTCATCTCCCCCCCAACTATTTTTTTTTTTAGAGAATGGACTTCTTCGTGTACATCAGTGGAATACTGAAATCTATTTAGGTCTCTACTCCGTGCTTAAATGTAAATTTGAAAGTGAAATATAAATAAATACCTACACATTTTCTATGATGCATCATGATTTCTGATGACACAAGGGACCCCTAATCCTAATGCATGTCCCACCAAATCACGGCCTGACTCCACAATCGGGTCTATAATGTTGGACTACGGCCAGCTCATCACGGCTGGTTCTTTGTGGCTACTAAACATCCTTACCCTAGCCCTAACATCTAAAACTAAAACCCCAATACTGGACTGGCCATGATGAAATGACCAAGATGAACTGACCATGCTCAGTCGTCCCATTCCATCTACAATCTTCGGCTTGCAGACCCAAGAGATGCCCTCAAATCCCCGCTAACAGATAACCCATAACCTGCTAATACTTACAGGTCTACTTGTGAAAGGAAGAATTGACGGGAATTTTCCACATTAGAATAATGTAGCCTGGTTGATAAAAAAAATTATCTAATGCAGCTGAATGGGAGAATTTTTCCAATTAGCAACACCCTTCCAAACCTTTTCCTTCCAAAACAGGTTCTTTGGCCTTGAAATTCCTGTCTTAAGTCCCTGCAATCGTCTCTTTATTGGGCAGAACCCTTTAACAACCAACCTGTCTGAATTTTTTTTATTTTGAATGAGAAGCCATCAAACAGCCTGTAGCCCAATGTAGATTACACTCTCTATTATTTACTACTCCCATTACCATTAATTCCCACTCGGTTGCTTCCAGCAACTTAGCATGTAAATATGTTGTGACTAACGTTTGGCACATTGAACTGCTCACTGAAGCTGGTAATGTACTGGAAGCCGTCAAATTAAGCATTTTTCAAGAGCAGTAAAGAGGATTACAAGAACCGAGATATACTCGAAACGTAGGAATTTATGACAAGCGACAGTGATATTTAACCGAAAAAGACTCTAGATTAATCCGCTTCCCATCCGAAAGCAACTACCGTGATACATTTATTTTCTAAATTACCAATTTTACATTGAAACTATATCCTATTTTATCTTAAAGAGGCACTAAATAATATGTGAAACTATTGCCTCACTAATAGCAGCCAAAGTTCAGCATAAACCCAATGCGTATGTTTAGAAGCACACTGTCAGGGTTCCTCTGATATTTCTAAATAGAAACCCTTCCTTCAGTGAGTTGATCAGCTGTTATTAATGATTAGCTCCTTTCAGCTACTGTTACCATGGTTACTCACCTGGATGCAGTTAGCTAGCCCCTTTGCTGCTTAGTACAGGTATTTAAGGAACTAGTCTCAGTTGCGCCTTTGTGTCGTTTCTGGCTTCCATGTGCCATTTCCAATGCCATTTTAGTTTTGTTGTATTTTAGTCATCTGCATAGTTTTAGACTAATATTAGTCGATTAAATCTCCAGCAGTAAGGGAGGGAACAGGTCTGAGAAGGTTGTAACATAGTGTTACGTTAACTTGCTAGGGAGATGGGAGGGAACAGGTCTGAGAAGGCTGTTACACAGTGTTAAGTTAACTTGCTAGGGAGATGGGAGGGAACAGGTCTGAGAAGGCTGTTACATAGTGTTAAGTTATCTTGCTAGGATGATGGGAGGGAACAGGTCTGAGAAGGTTGTAACATAGTGTTACGTTAACTTGCTAGGGAGATGGGAGGGAACAGGTCTGAGAAGGCTGTAACATAGTGTTAAGTTAACTTGCTAGGGAGATGGGAGGGAGCAGGTCTAAGAAGGCTTTTATACACTGTTAAGTTATCTTGCTAGGGAGATGGGAGGGAACAGGTCTGAGAAGGCTGTAACATAGTGTTACGTTAACTTGCTAGGGAGATGGGAGGGAACAGGTCTGAGAAGGCTGTAACATAGTGTTACGTTAACTTGCTAGGGAGATGGGAGGGAACAGGTCTGAGAAGGCTGTTACATAGTGTTAAGTTAACTTGCTAGGGAGATGGGAGGGAGCAGGTCTAAGAAGGCTTTTATACAGTGTTAAGTTATCTTGCTAGGGAGATGGGAGGGAACAGGTCTGAGAAGGCTGTTACATAGTGTTAAGTTAACTTGCTAGAGAGATGGGAGGGAACAGGTCTGAGAAGGCTGTAACATAGTGTTACGTTAACTTGCTAGGGAGATGGGAGGGAACCGGTCTGAGAAGGCTGTAACATAGTGTTAAGTTAACTTGCTAGGGAGATGGGAGGGAACAGGTCTGAGAAGGTTGTAACATAGTGTTACGTTAAGTTGCTAGGGAGATGGGAGGGAACAGGTCTGAGAAGGCTGTAACATAGTGTTAAGTTAACTTGCTAGGGAGATGGGAGGGAACAGGTCTGAGAAGGTTGTAACATAATGTTACGTTAACTTGCTAGGGAGATGGGAGGGAACAGGTCTGAGAAGGCTGTAACATAGTGTTACGTTAACTTGCTAGGGAGATGGGAGGGAACAGGTCTGAGAAGGCTGTAACATAGTGTTAAGTTAACTTGCTAGGGAGATGGGAGGGAACAGGTCTGAGAAGGCTGTTACATAGTGTTAAGTTAACTTGCTAGGGAGATGGGAGGGTGCAGGTCTAAGAAGGCTTTTATACAGTGTTAAGTTATCTTGCTAGGGAGATGGGAGGGAACAGGTCTGAGAAGGTTGTTACATAGTGTTAAGATAACTTGATAGGGAGATGGGAGGGAGCAGGTCTAAGAAGGCTGTTATATAGTGTTAAGTTATCTTGCTAGGGAGATGGGAGGGAACAGGTCTGAGAAGGCTGTTACATAGTGTTAAGTTAACTTGCTAGGGAGATGGGAGGGAACAGGTCTGAGAAGGCTGTTACATAGTGTTAAGTTAACTTGCTAGGGAGATGGGAGGGAGCAGGTCTAAGAAGGCTATTACATAGTGTTAAGTTAACTTGCTAGGGAGATGGGAGGGAACAGGTCTGAGAAGCTGTTACACAGTGTTAAGCTAACTTGCTAGGGAGATGGGAGGGAACAGGTCTGAGAAGCTGTTACACAGTGTTAAGTTAACTTGCTAGGGAGATGGGAGGGAACTGGTCTGAGAAGGCTGTTACATAGTATTAAGGTAACTTGCTAGGGAGATGGGAGGGAACAGGTCTGAGAAGGCTGTTACATAGTGTTAAGTTAACTTGCTAGGGACATGGGAGGGAACAGGTCTAAGAAGGCTGTAACATAGTGTTAAGTTAACTTGCTAGGGAGATGGGAGGGAACAGGTCTGAGAAGGTTGTTACATAGTGTTAAGTTAACTTGCTAGGGAGATGGGAGGGGACAAGTCTGAGAAGGATGTTACACAGTGTTACGTTAGCTTGCTAGGGAGATGGGAGGGAACAGGTCTGAGAAGGCTGTTACACAGTATTAAGGTAACTTGCTAGGGAGATGGGAGGGAACAGGTTTGAGATGCTGTTACATACTGTTAAGTTAACTTCCTAGGGAGATGGGAGGGAACAGGTCTGAGAAGGCTGTTACATAGTGTTAGGTTAACTTGCTAGGGAGATGGGAGGGAACAGGTCTGAGAAGGCTGTTACACAGTGTTAAGCTAACTTGCTAGTGAGATGAGAGGGAACAGGTCTGAGAAGGCTGTTACATAGTGTTAAGTTAGCTTGCTAGGGAGATAGGAGGGGGAAACACTTGTGACAGTACCAGGTGAATCAGATGGAGGAGTATTCTCCTTATCTGTGGTATGCAAGGCATTGTTCCAGGGACAGACAGACACACAGAGCCTGGGTCTCATCAATCCAGCTTCCGATGGTCAGGGGACTGGGCTTTGGTAGAGATCCATGGGAACCAGAACCCTCTATTGATGTCCGCAACCAGATCAACTGCATATTTTTCAGAATGATAAAAAAAATGAGGAGCCAGGGTTGGTGGAATGTAGCCCTGGCCCAACCAAAATAATAAACAGGGCTGAGGACTGGCAAAACAGTTCCCAGCCCCTAAAAAATACATGGGGGACTTGGGAAAGCTGCCCTAACCCCCTAAAAAAATGTGGCTGGCAGCCTTCATCAGGACATATTATGTAGCTTAGAATTTCTGCTTCTGAGATCTCCCCAATGTACCCTAAATCTTTCTTTACTTCGGGCCAATAACTCTGGGACCGAAGTTCAGCATATATGGTGTAGACCCTAATGTCATGCTAGATACACTCTGCAGCCATCTATATCTGGCTAACTTTCAAACTATTTATGTCTGGATCATTATTTAATCATGGGAGCTATACTCTACTACTGTGCATGTGTGTGTATCTTTAACTATATAATGAAGGGAGTTATATCCCATAGTTATGCTGTGATACCATGTATACTATTAACAATTAATTAATCATTCATGCTCATGTTATTTATGTTCCTGTTTTTATTTTTCTGAAAAATGGCTGCAATGGAACTATAAACGGGTCTGGGAACAATTGTCTTTTCTTGCCTCAAGCACAACAAGCATTGCTACTACTCTAGAGCACCATACACGCTTTAATATTTTAGCTACTAGCTGACAGCAATATGTCCTCTCACCAACACACTATGGACTAGGCTGCTGCTGATGGCTGTCAGACCAACGCAGAGATACGTGTTACTAATGGGCAGGAGCTAGTTGGAAATAAAAGAAAATCACTGCACACGGAGTTATAAAATATCGCTGACTTCCAACCATTTGAGTAGACAAAGCACCTCACCGATAGGACCCTCGTCAGTGGAGGGGATGGAGACAAATCATTGATTGCTATATGTTGTACTGTAGATGATGTGGACTCCAGTTTATCTAAATGACTAAGCATCATGGGAATTGGAGTCCACCTATTCTAGCATGCCTATTTCTGTTTCAGGGATGGCTGTCTATACAAAAATAGAGGTAGATGTTGGAATGCCAGAAAAAGTAAATAGATATAATATGCAAGCAGGATGGCTGTCTATGGCATGCTTTTTATTGTGCATTACAGTTGCTATGATGGTCCATATAGTTGGCAGGAATTCGAAGAAACTGTATTTACCGTTTAAAGGGTAACTATCACGAAAGCTCTTAAGATCAGATAGGTGAACCTGTGAAGTAGGCCAGTTAGATGATGGAGGGCCAAACACATCAAACTAATACTGGGTACCAGATTGTTTTACTGACATCCTTCGCTATGAGTTAGACACCTTGCTGAGAGTAGAACATCACTGAATGCCATATATATGTAGGGGGAAGTGATCCAGAATACTCACTGGCTTACTTAATTCACTGCTTGGAAATGTTAAAGCCTTATCATATTTTTTTTTTGCAAATACGAGGCCTTGCAATTATAAACACCATGTTTAAGAGGAATATTTTCCTTGCTCTTCAGCCGTCGGACAGTAACAGTTGAACAATGCGTTGTACATACAGCAATGTTCTCTTTAATTAATTTCCTATTTGACTTTCTCTCACTTTGTTCTCTTGTCATTTTTAGCTGGTCACACTTGGTTGATCATTACTTCCCTGGGTCTGTGCTTCTGCCTGAGTGTCATTTTATTAACATAGAAACATAGAAACATAGAATGTGTCACCGGCAGATAAGAACCATTCAGCCATCTAGTCAGCGCAATGTTCTAAATACTTTTATTAGTCCCCAGTTCCCTATCTTATATCTAGGATAACCTTGTGCCTATCCCACGCATGCTTAAACTCCTTCACTGTATTAACCTCTACCACTTCTACTGGAAGACTATTCCATACATCCACTACCCTCTCAGTAATGTATTACTTTCATTAGTCCCTGGCCTTATCTTATATCTAGGATAGCCTTATACCTATCCCATGCATGCTTAAACTCCTTCACTGTATTAACCTCTACCACTTCTACTGGAAGACTATTCCATACATCCACTACCCTCTCAGTAATGTAATACTTTCATTAGTCCCTGGCCTTATCTTATATCTAGGATAACCTTGTGCCTATCCCACGCATGCTTAAACTCCTTCACTGTATTAACCTCTACCACTTCTACTGGAAGACTATTCCATACATCCACTACCCTCTCAGTAATGTAATACTTTCATTAGTCCCTGGCCTTATCTTATATCTAGGATAGCCTTATACCTATCCCATGCATGCTTAAACTCCTTCACTGTATTAACCTCTACCACTTCTACTGGAAGACTATTCCATACATCCACTACCCTCTCAGTAATGTAATACTTTCATTAGTCCCTGACCTTATCTTATATCTAGGATAGCCTTATACCTATCCCACGCATGCTTAAACTCCTTCACTGTATTAACCTCTACCACTTCTAATGGAAGACTATTCCATACATCCACTACCCTCTCAGTAAAGTAATACTTCCATTAGTCCCTGGCCTTATCTTATATCTATAATGACCTTATACCTATCCCATGCATGCTTACACTCCTTCACTGCATTAACCACTACCACTTCTACTGGAAGGCTATTCCATACATCCACTACCCTCTCAGTAAAGTGATAGTTTCATTAGTCCCTGGCCGTATCTTATATCTAGGATAGCCTTATACCTATCCCACGCATGCTTAAACTCCTTCACTGCATTAACCACTACCACTTCTACTGGAAGACTATTCCATACATCCACTACCCTCTCAGTAAAGTAATACTTTCATTAGTCCCTGGCCTTATCTTATATCTAGGATAGCCTTATACCTATCCCACGCATGCTTAAACTCCTTCACTGTATTAACCTCTACCACTTCTACTGGAAGGCTATTCCATACATCCACTACCCTCTCAGTAAAGTAATACTTTCATTAGTCCCTGGCCTTATCTTATATCTAGGATAGCCTTATACCTATCCCATGCATGCTTAAACTCCTTCACTGTATTAACCTCTACCACTTCTACTGGCAGACTATTCCATGCATCCACTACCCTCTCAGTAATGTAATACTTTCATTAGTCCCTGGCCTTATCTTATATCTAGGATAGCCTTATACCTATCCCATGCATGCTTAAACTCCTTCACTGTATTAACCTCTACCACTTCTACTGGCAGACTATTCCATGCATCCACTACCCTCTCAGTAATGTAATACTTTCATTAGTCCTTGGCCTTATCTTATATCTAGGATAGCCTTATACCTATCCCATGCATGCTTAAACTCCTTCACTGTATTAACCTCTACCACTTCTTCTGGAAGACTATTCCATACATCCACTACCCTCTCAGTAATGTAATACTTTCCTTAGTCCAAGGCCTTATCTTATATCTAGGATAGCCTTATACCTATCGCATGCATGCTTAAACTCCTTCACTGTATTAACCTCTACCACTTCTACTGGAAGACTATTCCATGCATCCACTACCCTCTCAGTAAAGTAATACTTTCATTAGTCCCTGGCCTTATCTTATATCTAGGATAGCCTTATACCTATCCCATGCATGCTTAAACTCCTTCACTGTATTAACCTCTACCACTTCTACTGGAAGACTATTTCATACATCCACTACTCTCTCAGTAAAGTAATACATTCATTAGTCCCTGGCCTTATCTTATATCTAGGATAGCCTTATACCTATCCCACGCATGCTTAAACTCCCTCACTGTATTAACCTCTACCACTTCTACTGGAAGACTATTCCATACATCCACTACCCTCTCTGTAATGTAATACTTTCCTTAGTCCAAGGCCTTATCTTATATCTAGGATAGCCTTATACCTATCCCATGCATGCTTAAACTCCTTCACTGTATTAACATCTACCACTTCTACTGGAAGACTATTCCATACATCCACTACCCTCTCAGTAATGTAATACTTTCATTAGTCCCTGGCCTTATCTTATATCTAGGATAGCCTTATACCTATCCCATGCATGCTTAAACTCCTTCACTGTATTAACCTCTACCACTTCTACTGGAAGACTATTCCATACATCCACTACCCTCTCAGTAATGTAATACTTTCATTAGTCCCTGACCTTATCTTATATCTAGGATAGCCTTATACCTATCCCACGCATGCTTAAACTCCTTCACTGTATTAACCTCTACCACTTCTAATGGAAGACTATTCCATACATCCACTACCCTCTCAGTAAAGTAATAATTCCATTAGTCCCTGGCCTTATCTTATATCTATAATGACCTTATACCTATCCCATGCATGCTTACACTCCTTCACTGCATTAACCACTACCACTTCTACTGGAAGGCTATTCCATACATCCACTACCCTCTCAGTAAAGTGATAGTTTCATTAGTCCCTGGCCGTATCTTATATCTAGGATAGCCTTATACCTATCCCACGCATGCTTAAACTCCTTCACTGCATTAACCACTACCACTTCTACTGGAAGACTATTCCATACATCCACTACCCTCTCAGTAAAGTAATACTTTCATTAGTCCCTGGCCTTATCTTATATCTAGGATAGCCTTATACCTATCCCACGCATGCTTAAACTCCTTCACTGTATTAACCTCTACCACTTCTACTGGAAGGCTATTCCATACATCCACTACCCTCTCAGTAAAGTAATACTTTCATTAGTCCCTGGCCTTATCTTATATCTAGGATAGCCTTATACCTATCCCATGCATGCTTAAACTCCTTCACTGTATTAACCTCTACCACTTCTACTGGCAGACTATTCCATGCATCCACTACCCTCTCAGTAATGTAATACTTTCATTAGTCCCTGGCCTTATCTTATATCTAGGATAGCCTTATACCTATCCCATGCATGCTTAAACTCCTTCACTGTATTAACCTCTACCACTTCTACTGGCAGACTATTCCATGCATCCACTACCCTCTCAGTAATGTAATACTTTCATTAGTCCTTGGCCTTATCTTATATCTAGGATAGCCTTATACCTATCCCATGCATGCTTAAACTCCTTCACTGTATTAACCTCTACCACTTCTTCTGGAAGACTATTCCATACATCCACTACCCTCTCAGTAATGTAATACTTTCCTTAGTCCAAGGCCTTATCTTATATCTAGGATAGCCTTATACCTATCCCATGCATGCTTAAACTCCTTCACTGTATTAACCTCTACCACTTCTACTGGAAGACTATTCCATGCATCCACTACCCTCTCAGTAAAGTAATACTTTCATTAGTCCCTGGCCTTATCTTATATCTAGGATAGCCTTATACCTATCCCATGCATGCTTAAACTCCTTCACTGTATTAACCTCTACCACTTCTACTGGAAGACTATTTCATACATCCACTACTCTCTCAGTAAAGTAATACATTCATTAGTCCCTGGCCTTATCTTATATCTAGGATAGCCTTATACCTATCCCACGCATGCTTAAACTCCCTCACTGTATTAACCTCTACCACTTCTACTGGAAGACTATTCCATACATCCACTACCCTCTCTGTAATGTAATACTTTCCTTAGTCCAAGGCCTTATCTTATATCTAGGATAGCCTTATACCTATCCCATGCATGCTTAAACTCCTTCACTGTATTAACCTCTACCACTTCTACTGGAAGACTATTCCATACATCCACTACCCTCTCAGTAATGTAATACTTTCATTAGTCCTTGGCCTTATCTTATATCTAGGATAGCCTTATACCTATCCCATGCATGCTTAAACTCCTTCACTGTATTAACCTCTACCACTTCTTCTGGAAGACTATTCCAAACATCCACTACCCTCTCAGTAATGTAATACTTTCCTTAGTCCAAGGCCTTATCTTATATCTAGGATAGCCTTATACCTATCCCATGCATGCTTAAACTCCTTCACTGTATTAACCTCTACCACTTCTACTGGAAGACTATTCCATGCATCCACTACCCTCTCAGTAAAGTAATACTTTCATTAGTCCCTGGCCTTATCTTATATCTAGGATAGCCTTATACCTATCCCATGCATGCTTAAACTCCTTCACTGTATTAACCTCTACCACTTCTACTGGAAGACTATTCCATGCATCCACTACCCTCTCAGTAATGTAATACTTTCATTAGTCTCTGACCTTATCTTATATCTAGGATAGCCTTATACCTATCCCACGCATGCTTAAACTCCCTCACTGTATTAACCTCTACCACTTCTACTGGAAGACTATTCCATACATCCACTACCCTCTCAGTAATGTAATACTTTCATTAGTCCCTGGCCTTATCTTATATCTAGGGTAGCCTTGTGCCTATCCCACACATGCTTAAACTCCCTCACTGTATTAACCTCTACCACTTCTACTGGAAGACTATTCCATACATCCACTACCCTCTCAGTAATGTAATACTTTCATTAGTCCCCAGTTCCCTATCTTATATCTAGGATAACCTTATACCTATCCCACGCATGCTTAAACTCCCTCACTGTATTAACCTCTACCACTTCTACTGGAAGACTATTCCATACATCCACTACCCTCTCAGTAATGTAATACTTTCATTAGTCCCTGGCCTTATCTTATATCTAGGATAGCCTTATACCTATCCCATGCATGCTTAAACTCCTTCACTGTATTAACCTCTACCACTTCTACTGGAAGACTATTCCATACATCCACTACCCTCTCAGTAATGTAATACTTTCATTAGCCCCTGGCCTTATCTTATATCTAGGATAGCCTTATACCTATCCCATGCATGCTTAAACTCCTTCACTGTATTAACCTCTACCACTTCTACTGGAAGGCTATTCCATGTATCCACTACCCTCTCAGTAATGTAATACTTTCATTAGTCCCAGGCCTTATCTTATATCTAGGATAGCCTTATACCTATCCCATGCATGCTTAAACTCCTTCACTGTATTAACCTCTACCACTTCTACTGGAAGACTATTCCATACATCCACTACCCTCTCAGTAATGTAATACTTTCATTAGCCCCTGGCCTTATCTTATATCTAGTATAGCCTTATACCTATCCCATGCATGCTTAAACTCCTTCACTGTATTAACCTCTACCACTTCTACTGGAAGGCTATTCCATGTATCCACTACCCTCTCAGTAATGTAATACTTTCATTAGTCCCTGGCCTTATCTTATATCTAGGATAGCCTTATACCTATCCCACACATGCTTAAACTCCTTCACTGTCTTAACCTCTACCACTTCTACTGGAAGACTATTCCATACATCCACTACACTCTCAGTAATGTAATACTTTCATTAGTCCCTGGCCTTATCTTAAATCTAGGATAGCCTTATACCTATCCCACGCATGCTTAAACTCCCTCACTGTATTAACCTCTACCACTTCTACTGGAAGACTATTCCATACATCCACTACACTCTCAGTAATGTAATACTTTCATTAGTCCCTGGCCTTATCTTAAATCTAGGATAGCCTTATACCTATCCCACGCATGCTTAAACTGCTTCACTGTATTAACCTCTACCACTTCTACTGGAATACTATTGCATGCATCCACTACCCTCTCAGTAATGTAATACTTTCATTAGTCCCTGGCCTTATCTTATATCTAGGATAGCCTTATACCTATCCCACGCATGCTTAAACTCCTTCACTGTATTAACCTCTACCACTTCTACTGGAAGACTATTCAATACATCCACTACCCTCTCAGTAAAGTAATACTTTCATTAGTCCCTGGCCTTATCTTATATCGTGGATAGCCTTATGCCTCTCCCACGCATGCTTAAACTCCTTCACTGTATTAACCTCTACCACTTCTACTGGAAGAATATTCCATACATCCACTACCCTCTCAGTAAAGTAATACTTTCATTAGTCCCTGACCTTATCTTATATCTAGGATAGCCTTATACCTATCCCACACATGCTTAAACTCCTTCACTGTATTAACCTCTACCAATTCTACTGGAAGACTATTCCATGCATCCACTACCCTCTCAGTAAAGTAATACTTTCATTAGTCCCAGGCCTTATCTTATATCTAGGATAGCCTTATACCTATCCCACGCATGCTTAAACTCCTTCACTGTATTAACCTCTACCACTTCTACTGGAAGACTATTCCATACATCCACTACCCTCTCAGTAAAGTAATACTTTCATTAGTCCCTGGCCTTATCCTATATCTAGGATAGCCTTATACCTATCCCACACATGCTTAAACTCCTTCACTGTATTAACCTCTACCACTTCTACTGGAAGACTATTCCATACATCCACTACCCTCTCAGTAACGTAATACTTTCATTAGTCCCTGGCCTTATCTTATATCTAGGATAGCCTTATACCTATCCCACGCATGCTTAAACTCCTTCACTGTATTAACCTCTACCACTTCTGCTGGAAGACTATTCCATACATCCACTACCCTCTGAGTAAAGTAATACTTTCATTAGTCCCTGGCCTTATCTTATATCTAGGATAGCCTTATACCTATCCCATGCATGCTTAAACTCCACTGTATTAACCTCTACCACTTCTACTGGAAGGCTATTCCATACATCCACTACCCTCTCAGCAAAGTAATACTTTCATTAGTCCCTGGCCTTATCTTATATCTAGGATAGCCTTATACCTATCCCATGCATGCTTAAACTCCTTCACTGTATTAACCTCTACCACTTCTACTGGAAGGCTATTCCATGCATCCACTACCCTCTCAGTAAAGTAATACTTTCAATTATCCCTGGCCTTATCTTATATCTAGGATAGCCTTATACCTATCCCATGCATGCTTAAACTCCTTCACTGTATTAACCTCTACCACTTCTATTGGAAGACTATTCCATACATCCACTAACCTCTCAGTAAAGTAATACTTTCATTAGTCACTGGCCTTATCTTATATCTAGGATAGCCTTATACCTATCCCATGCATGCTTAAACTACTTCACTGTATTAACCTCTACCACTTCTACTGGAAGACTATTCCATACATACACTAACCTCTCAGTAAAGTAATACTTTCATTAGTCCCTGGCCTTATCTTATATCTAGGATAGCCTTATACCTATCCCATGCATGCTTAAACTCCTTCACTGTATTAACCTCTACCACTTCTACTGGAAGACTATTCCATACATCCACTACCCTCTTAGTAAAGTAATACTTTCATTAATCCCTGGCCTTATCTTATATCTAGAATAGCCTTATACCTATCCCACACATGCTTAAACTCCTTCACTGTATTAACCTCTACCACTTCTACTGGAAGACTATTCCATACATCCACTACCCTCTCAGTAAAGTAATACTTTCATTAATCCCTGGACTTATCTTATATCTAGGATAACCTTATACCTATCCCATGCATGCTTAAACTGCTTCACTGTATTAACCTCTACCACTTCTACTGGAAGACTATTCCATACATCCACTACCCTCTCAGTAACGTAATACTTTCATTAGTTCCTGACCCTATCTTATATCTAGGATAGCCTTATACCTATCCCATGCATGCTTAAACTCCTTCACTGTATTAACCTCTACCACTTCTACTGGAAGACTATTCCATGCATCAACTACTCTCTCAGTAAAGTAATACTTTCATTAGTCCCTGGCCTTATCTTATATCTAGGATAGCCGTATACCTATCCCATGCATGCTTAAACTCCTTCACTGTATTAACCTCTACCACTTCTACTGGAAGACTATTCCATACATCCACTACCCTCTCAGTAATGTAATACTTTCATTAGTCCCTGGCCTTATCTTATATCTAGGATAGCCTTATACCTATCCCATGCGTGCTTAAACTCCTTCACTGCATTAACCACTACCACTTCTACTGGAAGACTATTCCATACATCCACTACCCTCTTAGTAAAGTAATACTTTCATTAATCCCTGGCCTTATCTTATATCTAGGATAGCCTTATACCTATCCCACACATGCTTAAACTCCTTCACTGTATTAACCTCTACCACTTCTACTGGAAGACTATTCCATACATCCACTACCCTCTCAGTAAAGTAATACTTTCATTAATCCCTGGCCTTATCTTATATCTAGGATAACCTTATACCTATCCCATGCATGCTTAAACTGCTTCACTGTATTAACCTCTACCACTTCTACTGGAAGACTATTCCATACATCCACTACCCTCTCAGTAACGTAATACTTTCATTAGTTCCTGACCCTATCTTATATCTAGGATAGCCTTATACCTATCCCATTCATGCTTGAACTCCTTCACTGTATTAACCTCTACCACTTCTACTGGAAGACTATTCCATGCATCCACTACTCTCTCAGTAAAGTAATACTTTCATTAGTCCCTGGCCTTATCTTATATCAAGGATAGCCTTATACCTATCCCATGCATGCTTAAACTCCTTCACTGTATTAACCTCTACCACTTCTACTGGAAGACTATTCCATTCATCCACTACCCTCTCAGTAAAGTAATACTTTCATTAGTCCCTGGCCTTATCTTATATCTAGGATAGCCTTATACCTATCCCATGCATGCTTAAACTCCTTCACTGTATTAACCTCTACCACTTCTACTGGAAGACTATTCCATGCATCCACTACCCTCTCAGTAAAGTAATACTTTCATTAGTCCCTGGCCTTATCTTATATCTAGGATAGCCTTATACCTACCCCACGCATGCTTAAACTCCTTCACTGTATTAACCTCTACCAGTTCTACTGGAAGACTATTCCATACATCCACTACCCTCTCAGTAAAGTAATACTTTCATTAGTCCCTGGCCTTATCTTATATCTAGGATAGCCTTATACCTATCCCACGCATGCTTAAACTCCTTCACTGTATTAACCTCTACCACTTCTTCTGGAAGACTATTCCATGCATCCACTACCCTCTCAGTAAAGTAATACTGTCATTAGTCCCTGGCCTTATCTTATATCTAGGATAGCCTTATACCTATCCCATACATGCTTCAACTCCTTCACTGTATTCACCTCTACCACTTCTACTGGAAGACTATTCCATGCATCCACTACCCTCTCAGTAAAGTAATACTGTCATTCGTTCCTGGCCATATCTTATATCTAGGATAGCCTTATACATATTCACTGTATTAACCTCTACTTCTTCTACTGGAAGACTATTCCATGCATCCACTACCCTCTCAGTAAAGTAATACTTTCATTAGTCCCTGGCC
The DNA here is from genome assembly GCA_036172795.1 of Pelodytes ibericus. Lineage (NCBI taxonomy): Eukaryota > Metazoa > Chordata > Amphibia > Anura > Pelodytidae > Pelodytes > Pelodytes ibericus. The sequence goes on from CM069862.1 coordinate 14,129,071, forward strand.
TTATCTTATATCTAGGATAGCCTTGTACCTATCCCATGCATGCTTAAACTCCTTCACTGTATTAACCTCTACCACTTCTTCTGGAAGACTATTCCATGCATCCACTACCCTCTCAGTAAAGTAATACTGTCATTAGTCCCTGGCCTTATCTTATATCTAGGATAGCCTTATACCTATCCCACGCATGCTTAAACTCCTTCACTGTATTAACCTCTACCACTTCTACTGGAAGACTATTCCATATATCCACTATCCTCTCAGTAAAGTAATACTTTCATTAGTCCCTGGTCCTATCCAGGGCCGGACTGGGAACAAAAACCAGCCCTGGAAAAAAATTGTATAGCAGCCCTATAGCATAACATTATTAAACTAACCCCATAGCATAATATAATTTTTTTGTTCGTAAAAGGGAAAACCAGGCATTTTAAAAGCACATCTGCAGAGTAAGTACACAAAGTTATATGAATTGCCCTGTGCAGAGGTGTATAACAGGGCAGTGTGTAAAACATAACTTTATGTACATTCTGGCTGGATATATTGATGTACCCTAGCACCTAGTTTGCACTCAAAGTGCTTGACCCAGCACCCAGAACTTACCTCAAATTGCCCTCACAGGACTTGACCAAGCACCCATATTGTTCTCACAAGACTTGCCATAGCACCCATATTGTACTTACATGATTTGACCCTGCATCCAGAACTTACCCCAGCACTCAGATTGCCCTCACAGGACTTTACCCAGCACCCATATTACTCTCACAAGACGTGGCCCAGCACCTATATTCCACATACAAGATTTGACCCTGCACCCATATTGCACTTACAAGATTTGACCCAACCCCGAGGACTTACCCCAGCAGTGAGATTGCACCACAGGAGCGGATCCATAGTCTTTTTTTCAGGAGGGGAACTACCCATGTTGGTCTGTATTTTTCTCATATCTGCAGTCTCTCTCCCTTATTTCTGTAGTGTACGTCTCTCACTTCTGTAGTGTACATCTCTCTCTCACTTCTGTAGTGTACGTCTCTCTTTCTCATTTCTGTAGTGTGTCTGTCTCTCTCATTTCTGTAGTATCTGTCTCGCTCATTTCTGTAGTGTGTCTGTCTCTCTCTCTCATGTCTGTAGTGTGTCTCTTTCTCTCTCCCATTCCTGTAGCGTTTCTGTTTCTCTCTCATTTCTGGTGTCTCTTCATTTCTCTACCTCCTCCCAGTGTCTCTGTCCCCCCCCCCCCCCCCAGTTCTCTCTTCCCCCAGCCCTCCCTCCTCCGTTTCTCTTTCTCTTTTCCCCCAGCCCTCCTCCATGTCTCTTTCTCCCCAGCCCTCCTCTGTGTCTCTTTCTCCCCAGCCCTCCTCTGTGTCTCTTTCTCCCCAGCCCTCCTCTGTGTCTCTTTCTCCCCAGCCCTCCTCTGTGTCTCTTTCTCCCCAGCCCTCCTCTGTGTCTCTTTCTCCCCAGCCCTCCTCTGTGTCTCTTTCTCCCCAGCCCTCCTCTGTGTCTCTTTCTCCCCAGCCCTCCTCTGTGTCTCTTTCTCCCCAGCACTCCTCTGTGTCTTTATCTATTTTCCCCAGCCCTCCTCTGTGTCTCTTTCTCCCCAGCCGTCCTCTGTGTCTCTTTTTCTTTCTCCCAGCCCTCCTCCATGTCTCTTTCTCCCTAGCCCTCCCTTCCTCCTCCATGTCTCTTTCTCCCTAGCCCTCCCTTCCTCCTCCATGTCTCTTTCTCCCTAGCCCTCCCTTCCTCCTCCGTGTCTCTTTCTCCCTAGCCCTCTCCTCCTCCTCCATGTCTCTTTCTCCCTAGCCCTCCCCACGTGCCGAAATGCTGTCGCTGCTACATCCGGCGGCAGCGGGGACAAATTAATTAAAGCGGTGTGGCCGCCGACGAATTTATTATGGCGGTGGCGGACGCTTGTGGTCACAAGTGCCTACAGCAGCCCAAGGGAAGGCAGCCCACCAGGATTTTTCCCGGTGTCCCGGTGGGCCAGTCCAGCCCTGGTCCTATCTTATATCTATAATGACCTTATACCTATCCCACACATGCTTAAACTCCCTCACTGTATTAACCTCTACCTCTTCTACTGGAAGACTATTCCATACATCCACTACCCTCTCAGTAATGTAATACTTTCATTAGTCCCTGGCCTTATCTTATATCTAGGATAGTCTTATACCTATCCCATGCATGCTTAAACTCCTTCACTGTATTAACCTCTACCACTTCTACTGGAAGACTATTCCATACATCCACTACCCTCTCAGTAATGTAATACTTTCATTAGTCCCTGGCCTTATCTTATATCTAGGATAGTCTTATACCTATCCCACGCATGCTTAAACTCCTTCACTGTATTAACCTCTACCACTTCTACTGGAAGACTATTCCATACATCCACTACCCTCTCAGTAATGTAATACTTTCATTAGTCCCTGGCCTTATCTTATATCTAGGATAGTCTTATACCTATCCCATGCATGCTTAAACTCCTTCACTGTATTAACCTCTACCACTTCTACTGGAAGGCTATTCCATACATCCACTACCCTCTCAGTAATGTAATTCTTTCATTAGTCCCTGGCCGTATCTTATATCTAGGATAGCCTTATATCTATCCCACGCATGCTTAAACTCCCTCACTGTATTAACCTCTACCACTTCTACTGGAAGACTATTCCATGCATCCACTACCCTCTCAGTAAAGTAATACTTTCATTAGTCCCTGACCTTATCTTATATCTAGGATAGCCTTATACCTATCCCACGCATGCTTAAACTCCCTCACTGTATTAACCTCTACCACTTCTACTGGAAGACTATTCTATACATCCACTACCCTCTCAGTAATGTAATACTTTCATTAGTCCCTGGCCTTATCTTATATCTAGGATAGTCTTATACCTATCCCATGCATGCTTAAACTCCTTCACTGTATTAACCTCTACCACTTCTACTGGAAGACTATTCTATACATCCACTACCCTCTCAGTAATGTAATACTTTCATTAGTCCCTGGCCTTATCTTATATCTAGGATAGCCTTATACCTATCCCATGCATGCTTAAACTCCCTCACTGTATTAACCTCTACCACTTCTACTGGAAGACTATTCTATACATCCACTACCCTCTCAGTAATGTAATACTTTCATTAGTCCCTGGCCTTATCTTATATCTAGGATAGCCTTATACCTATCCCACGCATGCTTAAACTCCTTCACTGTATTAACCTCTACCACTTCTACTGGAAGACTATTACATACATCCACTACCCTCTCAGTAATGTAATACTTTCATTAGTCCCTGACCTTATCTTATATCTAGGATAGCCTTATACCTATCCCATGCATGCTTAAACTCCTTCACTGTATTAACCTCTACCACTTCTACTGGAAGACTATTCCATACATCCACTACCCTCTCAGTAAAGTAATACTTTCATTAGTCCCTGGCCGTATCTTATATCTAGGATAGACTTATACCTATCCCATGCATGCTTACACTCCCTCACTGTATTAACCTCTACCACTTCTACTGGAAGGCTATTCCATGCATCTACTACCCTCTCAGTAAAGTAATACTTTCATTAGTCCCTGGCCTTATCTTATATCTAGGATAGCTTTATACCTATCCCACGCATGCTTACACTCCCTCACTGTATTAACCTCTACCACTTCTACTGGAAGACTATACCATACATCCACTACCCTCTCAGTAATGTAATACTTTCATTAGTCCCTGACCTTATCTTATATCTAGGATAGCCTTATACCTATCCCACGCATGCTTAAACTCCTTCACTGTATTAACCTCTACCACTTCTACTGGAAGGCTATTCCATACATCCACTACCCTCTCAGTAATGTAATACTTTCATTAGTCCCTGGCCTTATCTTATATCTAGGATAGCCTTATACCTATCCCACGCATGCTTAAACTCCTTCACTGTATTAACCTCTACCACTTCTACTGGAAGACTATTCCATACATCCACTACCCTCTCAGTAACGTAATACTTTCATTAGTACCTGGCCTTATCTTATATCTAGGATAGCCTTATACCTATCCCACGCATGCTTAAACTCCTTCACTGTATTAACCTCTACCACTTCTACTGGAAGACTATACCATACATCCACTACCCTCTCAGTAATGTAATACTTTCATTAGTCCCTGGCCTTATCTTATATCTATGATAGCCTTATACCTATCCCATGCATGCTTAAACTCCTTCACTGTATTAACCTCTACCACTTCTACTGGAAGACTATTCCATACATCCACTACCCTCTCAGTAATGTAATACTTTCATTAGTCCCTGGCCTTATCTTATATCTAGGATAGCCTTATACCTATCCCATGCATGCTTAAACTCCTTCACTGTATTAACCTCTACCACTTCTACTGGAAGACTATACCATACATCCACTACCCTCTCAGTAATGTAATACTTTCATTAGTCCCTGGCCTTATCTTATATCTAGGATAGCCTTATACCTATCCCATGCATGCTAAAACTCCTTCACTGTATTAACCTCTACCACTTCTTCTACTGGAAGACTATTCCATGCATCCACTACCCTCTCAGTAATGTAATACTTTCATTAGTCCCTGGCCTTATCTTATATCTAGGATAGCCTTATACCTATCCCATGCATGCTTAAACTCCTTCACTGTATTAACCTCTACCACTTCTACTGGAAGACTATTCCATACATCCACTACCCTCTCAGTAATGTAATACTTTCATTAGTCCCTGGCCTTATCTTATATCTAGGATAGCCTTATACCTATCCCATGCATGCTTAAACTCCTTCACTGTATTAACCTCTACCACTTCTACTGGAAGACTATTCCATACATCCACTACCCTCTCAGTAATTTAATACTTTCATTAGTGCCTGTCCTTATCTTATATCTAGGATAACCTTATACCTATCCCATGCGTGCTTAAACTCCTTCACTGTATTAACCTCTACCACTTCTACTGGAAGACTATTCCATACATCCACTACCCTCTCAGTAATGTAATACTTTCATTAGTCCCTGGCCTTATCTTATATCTAGGATAGCCTTATACCTATCCCATACATGCTTAAACTCCTTCACTGTATTAACCTCTACCACTTCTACTGGAAGACTATTCCATACATCCACTACCCTCTCAGTAATGTAATACTTTCATTAGTCCCTGGCCGTATCTTATATCTATAATGACCTTATACCTATCCCATGCATGCTTAAACTCCTTCACTGTATTAACCTCTACCACTTCTACTGGAAGACTATTCCATGCATCCACTACCCTCTCAGTAATGTAATACTTTCATTAGTCCCTGACCTTATCTTATATCTAGGATAGCCTTATACCTATCCCACGCATGCTTAAACTCCTTCACTGTATTAACCTCTACCACTTCTACTGGAAGACTATTCCATACATCCACTACCCTCTCAGTAAGTAATACTTTCATTAGTCCCTGACCTTATCTTATATCTAGGATAGCCTTATACCTATCCCACGCATGCTTAAACTCCTTCACTGTATTAACCTCTACCACTTCTAATGGAAGACTATTCCATACATCCACTACCCTCTCAGTAAAGTAATACTTCCATTAGTCCCTGGCCTTATCTTATATCTATAATGACCTTATACCTATCCCATGCATGCTTAAACTCCTTCACTGTATTAACCTCTACCACTTCTACTGGAAGACTATTCCATGCATCCACTACCCTCTCAGTAATGTAATACTTTCATTAGTCCCTGGCCTTATCTTATATCTAGGATAGCCTTATACCTATCCCATGCATGCTTAAACTCCCTCACTGTATTAACCTCCTCCACAGATCACTTTATCCTCAGCTCTCCTTATCTCCTAAAAGCTGCAAATAAAGCAGAATAGGTGTAATTCTGTTGCTATGGAAACAGTCCCGCCTTTGACTCCCAGCCCCTCTTTATTGGATGACACAGAATTTAGAGGCCCCGCTCAAATTGTTTTCAGTGTTAAACTACAGGAGAATATGTTTGTTTTTAGTAATAAATAAATAAATAAATAAAAAAAGTTTTTAAGTAAAAAGAGATGCATTTCACATAAACACATGTGACCAATTTTTAAACATTATACAAGATGCGGAAAATAATTCAGGAAGAGCTGACCTTTTAAACATGCGTCAATCCACGACTGAATGCCCTCGAGGCGCGAATGACAACAGCGGCCGTGCTTTCTATTACATCGCGCACACCTACTATCATCACTCACCAAAAATATTTTACGGTTTTTGGACCCCGGACCCGAACACGGACATTTCACTGTATGTTCGGGTTGGAGTTTGGGGTTCGGCGATTACTTTGTATGTAATGCTATGGGCTTTCTATAAACCGAAATAGAGTCCCCATTCATACGAATAGGTCAATTGACCTATTCGTATGAATGGGGACTCTATTTCGGTTTATATCAAGCCAATAGCATTACATGTATTCCATAAACCGAAAGTCTATAAACCGAAAGACATTCGGTTTATAGACTTTGGGTTTATGGAATACATGTAATGCTATTGGCTTGATATAAACCGAAATAGAGTCCCCATTCATAAGAATAGGGACTTTATTTTGGTTTATAGAAAGCCAATAGCATTGCATGGCTATTAGCTTTCTATAAAAACCGAAATAGAGTCCTTATTCATACGAATAGGTCAACTGACCTATTCGTATGAATGGGGACACTCTTACCCACATTTTACTTCCTTTTGCAGCCCTTTCCAGGACTTTTTAGAGGCATTTTAGTGGCCAAAATGTTGTGTCCCCATTGACTTCAATGGGGTTCGGGTTCGGGGTCAAGTTCGGGGTTAAGTTCGAGCATGGACCCGGACATTTTTTCGAAGTTCGGACGAACCTGCCGAACCCGAACATCCAGGTGTCCGCTCAGCTCTAGTCCCTAACACACAATTTAATAAAAATAATTTAAAAAACCCTCAAAGCTAATACTTTAACTCTTTCTGTTCTACACGGGAGAGCAGCCACGTGCTCCTTCATGAGACACAATTTTTGCTGGTAAAATTGATTTATTTAGGTTAAAATACAGCGTACCCAAGGAGACAACCTCCCTACTTCCCTTGCCAGCCCTCCAAGTACTCAATGCTGTTTTTTTGGGGATGCATACTTATCTTTTTAAAATTGTTTTTTTTTTTTTTAAATGTTACAGTGTTTATGTTTTTTTTCCTAATTTATTTATAAATTTTTATCAATCTGCAAAATACAGAATTTTTATCACAAATACATCTCGACAATAAACAAAACAGATACAGTAAACAAAGAATACAATGTATTTCCCAGTGTTGACTAAGCTACACATACAAGGTGTCTCAATGCTATATTATCTGTATTAAAATGCTAATAATTTAGTCTTGCCATCGGATGTCAAAGGGAAGGGAGGGAACCCAGAACAAAGAGCATATCGTAGTTTGTTCACTCATAAAACGGAGGCTAAGAATATAGAGTCCCACAAAAATTATAAGGGTGTTTATGTTTTTTATATACTGTTTCACTAAGGACACTTTGCTATTTTTGTATTCCACCTATCTATGTCACTAGTGTTGTTGGAGCAGTTTCACTGTTGCATCTAGTGTGAGTATTTGCAGTATCATAAACTCTTTTACAGGTATTGAAATGGTTGATGAACAAAATTTTGCACAAATGAAAAAAAAATAACAAATTAGAGGGGCATGTACTAAAAAAACGCAAATATATTTTATGTGCAAAACTATTTTTGCACTTTGCACCTATTGCAATGTACTAAACATTTAACCCTCAAATAGTACATATGAGCAAACTGAGAATAAAAACAGGCAATTTTGCGAATATTTTTTCTACCCCTACAGATTATAATTTTTTTTTACAAAATATTTGCAAACTCTTTAGCGTGTGCAACTATAATCGCAATTTATTAGCGAAACCGGAAAAATGCACGCTAAATAAAAATAAACGGAAGAGGCGCAATTCATGGGTAAAAAAGCGCAGAATGTTACAAATAGTCACAAATTGCTCCTTACTCGTGTTTTACCTACTTTTTCCCCCCCCACTGCAATTGTTTAGTACATGACCTCCTTAGTTGGCTCTTTAAACCGGTCCAATAAGAGAAGTCCCCAGGTATACACGTACATTATAACGCGGCCAGTAAATGTTATTGACACATTAAAGGTATTCAGAGAAGTGCCAGCACTTTTTACGTAGACAATGAAAACACATTTTCTCTAACATGCTGTGTCCGCCAAGCATTTCCAGACCCTGCTTTTATTCTGTAATCGGCGATGTTGCAGGTTCATTATGTTAAAAAAAAAAAAAAAAGAGAAAATCGGATTTGTGTTAAATTCAATTTAACATTATTAAAAATACAGCGATCTGTGTCTGGCTTTGCTTTGGAGCATCAGCTGCTGCGGAATTTGAAGTTACAATTGATAGTTAGACAGCCAGATAGGCCAAGGCCTGCTAATTCCCCAATTAGGGATAACAAAAACAAGACAAATAGATGGAGAGTAATTTGGAATTGTTGTCTAAATTGTAGGTAATAAGGCAGAATTGCTGAAATCATGTCGAGGGGGATTGTCTTGGGAATTGGCTCATAGTCATTTTATGAAAGCTGAGTAAATTGGATCCATATGTGCTTTTCTGATTACATTTAGAAAAAAAATATTATAACAGATAAGCAGCCAGGGCTCAGAGATGCAGTCTGGGTAATCCGTACAATTCAGTTATTAGCATAGACTTAATAAGAGGATTCTTTTTCTTACAACCATCATGCAAAACCATAGAGAAGTGCTACCTCTCTCTCATAAAGGTGTCATCCAACTCTATGAGACCTCTCTATGGTACGACAATATCTCCATCTGACCATGTTCCAGGGAGCACACTGCAGGAGGGAACCTATGCTGTGGCAGGGAAGGCAGAAACTGTACATATTATTTCGATACTTTGTACAATGAAAATAGCTGCAACACTCTCTTTCGGAAAAGATATTGGTGAAGGTCATTGCCACTCCGTTTGCAAGAAAAATGTTTTAAAATTAAATTAGGTTTTCCTTGAAGTGGGCTGCAAATGAACTTTCTATAATTCAGTACATTAAAAATGTAATAAAAAGCGTAAGGTAAAGTATCAGTTTAATTCTATTAAATTGCAATACAATACCAGAAGACAGGGGCTTTTTTGGGGTGCCACCCAGCTGTACTGAACAAAATAGTTCCAAGGATTACTGCAGTTCACTAAAAGGTGAGTTGCAGGTGAGATAAACATTTAATCTCACCAGTTTAGCTATACATGGTGCAGGGACAACATCAGTGAATCTGCTTAGCAGGTGGAACTCACCAGGTTTGTTGCTGCACAATGTATAGATAAATAGGTTACATGAAATGTTCATCTCCCCTTTGCTTTCAGTGAATCTCTCCCAACGAAACAGAAAGCAAGAGGGGAAAGTAAGGAAGGAAGGAAGGAAGGAAGGAAGGAAGGAAGGAAGGAAGGAAGGAAGGAAGGAAGGAAGGAAGGAAGGAAGGAAGGAAGGAAGGAAGGAAGGAAGGAAGGAAGGAAGGAAGGAAGGAAGGAAGGAAGGAAGGAAGGAAGGAAGGAAGGAAGGAAGGAAGGAAGGAAGGAAGGAAGGAAGGAAGGAAGGAAGGAAGGAAGGAAGGAAGGAAGGAAGGAAGGAAGGAAGGAAGGAAGGAAGGAAGGAAGGAAGGAAGGAAGGAAGGAAGGAAGGAAGGAAGGAAGGAAGGAAGGAAGGAAGGAAGGAAGGAAGGAAGGAAGGAAGGAAGGAATAGAAAATAGAAAGAGACAGAGAAAAAAGTGAGAGGAGATTGAGAAAGAAAAAAGTGTTACAATTGTCACTACCATTGGACCAAAAAACATCAGAAGAACTTAGAAATCTCCAAAGCACTACAAGTCTTAGGTAAGGCACATAATATAATGACTCCTGAGAGAATGGCAGGGATTGGACCAGAATAGACAGGAAAGTCAGATAACAAAACAGGAGCAGGATAGTGAGCCAAAGCAGGGAAGAAACAGGAGCAGGATAGTGAGCCAAAGCAGGGGAGAAACAGGAGCAGGATAGTGAGCCAAAGCAGGGTCAGAAACAGGAGCAGGATAGTGAGCCAAAGCAGGGAAGAAACAGGAGCAGGATAGTGAGCCAAAGCAGGGTCAGAAACAGGAGCAGGATAGTGAGCCAAAGCAGGGTCAGAAACAGGAGCAGGATAGTGAGCCAAAGCAGGGAAGAAACAGGAGCAGGATAGTGAGCCAAAGCAGGGTCAGAAACAGGAGCAGGATAGTGAGCCAAAGCAGGGAAGAAAAAGGAGCAGGATAGTGAGCCAAAGCAGGGAAGAAACAGGAGCAGGATAATGAGCCAAAGCAGGGAAGAAACAGGAGCAGGATAGTGAGCCAAAGCAGGGAAGAAACAGGAGCAGGATAGTGAGCCAAAGCAGGGAAGAAACAGGAGCAGGATAGTGAGCCAAAGCAGGGAAGAAACAGGATAGTGAGCCAAAGCAGGGTCAGAAACAGGAGCAGGACAGTCAGCACAACCAAGAAGAATACCGAAATCAAAGAACATACCAGCAGAAATTCAGATAGGACCACACCAGGGGGAATAATACCAGGAAACTAGGGCTTTTTAAATTAGGAGCAGCTACTCCTGCAAGCAAAGGTACAAATGAAGCAAAACAAAAGGGGAATCCAACATCAATGTGATGTATGTGCTGGACAAAAAGCAGTGAACTGGAGGAAAGGCGATGTTGGAAGCCAACTGGTTGTGCGACACAGGTTCAGGGATGCAACAAAAAGAAAAAAGCAGCAAAACAGAAAGGAAGAGAAAAAGAGAAAGAAAGATAGAGAAAAGAAAGGTGCAAAATAAAAACAAAACAAAGAAAGGGCAAAAGAAAGAAAATGATGGGAAGCAATCACATATCCAGAGGAGCCTGATTTAGTGATCGTAGATTTCACCAATCTTTTGTAATAATACCTTTCGAAGAGAGATTACTCTGCTTTACTTTGTCTGGCAACAATGTAAAAAAAAAATGGTATAAATTTTACAGCTGCACCTTTAAAGCCCAGCCATAATTCTTGTGGCTTGTCTCCATAAATTGACTTGCATAATGTCTTTGGATATTGGAAGCATCTTTCTCTGCCTGTCTCTGCGGAGATGTGCATGCTTCCAAGCTCGTTTTTAAATTGAATAGACTTTCTGAATGTTTAAGTTGAATAGAATGTCAAACTTTATGGGTTTCGCAAATTAATTTATATAGTACAAAATCAGTTTGATCCAAGTGTCTCTGACAGCTTGATTCAGTTATCACTGTTAACGGCGTTCCCCTCTAGTTTGTAAGTTAGCGGAAGAGCCCTAACAACCTAAATGTACCAGTGTACCCCTGCCAGCCAGGGGTTTGAGTTCCGTTCTGTATGTAGGGTTGGAGAATGTTTTAGTAAAATATAATGGTACAATTAATTTTTGATTGCACGTCTAAATTGAAGGAACAGTGTAGCAGTGAGGGCTCCTACACCCTATGGCTGGGGTATTTTCAGACCCCTTGCCAGCTTCATGATAAAGTAGCAGGGCTGGTGAGTGCCAGGAGCTACAGTACTATTTTTGAGGGATCATGCATTCCAGTTGGATCCAAGTTGTTCCATTGTGCTGCTCTGTAGAGTAAAGTGCTGATATGACATCATTACCACAGTGTGGCTGGTGCTTAAAGGAGGAAAACTCTCCCTACTAACTGACTCTTAGACTATCATAACCGAATCTCAGATCCTCTTGGAACTGGCGGCTGCACCCGGCACGATCATGGGAAGCTCCAAACATTGCGTTTCTGAAAGCTCTGATGGGCAATTGTTCTCTGGACCTCCAAATACCTTGCCACGGATACTGGTGCCCTTGTATTGGCCGGAGATGTACAAAGAGCCAATCTGCTGCAAAGTTAGGAAAGTGGAGCGGTCACCGCGGAAACTAACGGAATGTTCCGGCTGGCTGTTCCATTATTAGAACAATGCCTCAGAATTGAGCCACCATTCTTTGATGAGAGCATGCACAGGATATGAGGTCAAACACACATGCGCAATGTGGACAGTGAGGTATGGAGAAGTGCTCCAACAATGGCACAACGCTTCATTCTGTTTCTATGTCATGAGGAGAATGGCACATTAGTGAACATATCTTCTCACATATCCCTGATGCTGCAGGTCTCTCTGTAAAGCTGGACCCTGATGCAAAGCACCGGCTAAAACAATGGGGGGGTGTTTGCCACTGTTTCCAAGAATTTGTTTCCTTACCTGTCTCCAGAGACAATGTGTGCATTTGTCATTACAATTTACAAAAGGCTTGCATCCTACAGGGTATCGACTTGGCCAAGGATTGAGTTTTACAAAGCCGTTTTGGCTCAATTTACATCCTTTCAAACTGACTAACAAAATATCTTCCTCTCGCTCCGCATTTCAAAAGGTTTTGTTTTCTTTTCCTACTGAGAGAGCCGAGACGCGCGTGAGATTTGTAGATCACAGAACACAGAGCCCTTGGTCTCCTACATAACTGGAACGTAAATAATTTAACTAACCGACCGCCAACCTCGGACGAAAAGGGATGAAACATGCGTTCGTACGAAGAGCGTGCTTTATGCGTTTCCAATAGAGGGAAACTTGAATGCAATATCTCATAAGAATGCTTTATACAACACACATGGTATATCATTCTAAAGTCTACCTACAATTCTTATTGTGAGTTTATCTTGGTCATATTTGTGTTGCTTCTTAAATAAACTTTTTTTTTTTGTTGTTATTTTAAAACTAATTACAGTTCTCCCGAAATGTTTTATTGAAATTTATTTCAGTCACTCTGCTTATGTGTGTATGTATGCCCCCCATTGACCTCTGGAATAGGCCATACACACGAGGCAGGCTGGCTTCCTCTACGGCAATGTTGTTGCTCCCCTCTGAGAAAGAGCTGTCATTAGTTATTACCGTGTAATCAGCCTATAGAACTGGCCTAGCGCTGCAGAAAATGCTATTTTTAGCATACGCCCCAACAGAGGCGTCACTAGGGTTGGTGTCACCCAGTGTGGTAACTCATGGTGCCCCCCCCCCCCACCTGGATTTCCTCCAATACCATGCCAAACAGATTCCTTAGTAATGCCAGTCAGATGGCCCATTAAATATGCCACATACAGGAGCCCCACAAATTATGTCACACACAGGAGCCCTTTAACTATGCCACACACAGGAGCCCATTACTATGCCACATACAGGAGCCCCATAACTATGCCACATACAGGAGCCCCATAACTATGCCACATACAGGAGCACCACAGATAATGCCACATACAGGAGCCCCATAACTATGCCACACACAGGAGCCCCACAAATTATGTCACACACAGGAGCCCTTTAACTATGCACACACAGGAGCCCATAACTATGCCACATACAGGAGCACCACAGATAATGCCACATACAGGAGCCCCATAACTATGCCACACACAGGAGCCCCACAAATTATGTCACACACAGGAGCCCTTTAACTATGCACACACAGGAGCCCCATAACTATGCCACATACAGGAGCCCATAACTATGCCACATACAGGAGCACCACAGATAATGCCACATACAGGAGCCCCACAGATAATGCCACATACAGGAGCCCCACAGATAATGCCACACACTGAAGCCCCATTAATATGCCATAAACAAGAGCCCCATAATTATGCCACATTCGGGACCCCTATTAATTATGCCACACGGGAGTCCCATTAATTATGCCAAACACGGGAGCCCTGCAAGGTGGCAGTGGGCCCCATTCATCTTTACATTTATAAATATTTATATACACACATATCACAAGCACATCTATACACACAGACTCTATGAAGTTTTTAATATTATATTCAACTATTTCCATATGTAATAAAAATTTCATTTCTTGTTTTTATTCTCCCATTGCAATGTGGGAAGCTAGTGGGCAGGTCTTTGGAAGCTGAGTGTCAGCACAGGATTGCTGTCCCAGTTTAGCATGCTTTAGCCATTAATGTGGAAGCAGGCTCTCTAAGTTGCGTGCAACTGTATGCATGAGCTGTGGCTTCAGCCGACTCTGTGTACAGCTATGTAACACAACAAGGAGGGGCTTGTGATGGTAGACATGCAAATAAACTATATTTGAAGCTGATGTCCACAAGGAGATGTCAGAAGCAGGATACGCCGCAGACACATTTAAAGGGACTGTATCACTTAAACATTGTTTATACCGTGAATATAGAGAATAAAAAATGCTTGCAAATGATCTATACATTGTGTTAGCAATATTGGAAGTACATGCCTAAATTAGGAGAAAAATGGGTTTTACATGTGTCTGTGGAGTCTACTGCTTATGACATATAACTTAGGCCTTTGCTGGCCATTCTGCTAACACAATGGATAGATCATTTGCAAGCATTTTTTATTCTCTACATTCACAGTTTAAGTAATATTGACATCCCTTTAATAAGCTCCAGTCATCAAAGCATTTATTTATTGGATTAAAATATTTAAACATACGTCAGTTTGTTGTCTATAGTTGTCCTTTACTGTAATATGAAGCATTAAAGGGTGATATAATGTGATGTTTACATGAAAGGGTGATATAATGTAATATATACATTAAAGGGTGATATAATGTAATATAATGCATTAAATGGTGATATAATATGATGTATTAAAGGGTGATATAATGTAATATAATGCATTAAAGGGAGATATAATATCATTTATTTAAGGGTGATATCATGTAATGTTTGCATTAAAGAGTGATATAATGTAATATATTCATTAAAGGGTGATATAATGTAATATATGCATTAAATGGTGATATAATGTAATATAATGCATTAAAGGGTGATATAATATAATGTATCAAAGGGAGATATAATGTAATATAATGCATTAAAGGGTGATATAATATAATGTATTAACGGGTGATATAATATAATATAATGCATTAAAGGGAGATATAATGTAATGTTTGCATTAAAGGGCTATATCATGTAACATATGCATTAAAGGGTGATATAATGTAATATATGCATTAAATGGTGATATAATGTAATATAATGCATTAAAGGGTGATATAATATAATGTATTAAAGGGTGATATAAAGTAAAGTTTGCATTAAAGGGTGATATAATGTAATGTATTAAAGGGTGACATAATGTAATGTATTACAGGGTGATATAATGTAATGTATTACAGGGTGATATAATGTAATATATATATTAAAGGGTAATATAATATAATATAATGCATTACATTTCTAAAAGTGGAATAATCAGCAGCATACCACTGGTTTCTATGGTGATTGCTCCTCTTTTAAATCATTACCCAGTATTGATCTTTATAAATAAATCTGTTGCATTTACAAACAGCTATTATCTAAGATTGTAAAAATGCCATTAGTGATGATTATAATTACATAACCAAACGAGGCCAGCGGTATATATCTAGAATTAACGGAATTATAATAATCATGTCATTTTCTGTCAAAATGTAATGCTTTCCAGAAACACAGCGAAAAAGTGAATTTAATTAGAAACTGATTAGTGCGAGAAATTAAGACGCTTTCATTACCAAAAGGTCAAACGGTGCTGTAAATTTGTAAGGGCTACCCTTCGAGTATGAGGATAAGTGGGTTATATCCAATATAATGAGATGCAGTTTATATATATATATATATATATATATATATATATATATAAGTGCAGAATAACATATAGTAACATAATAGGTGGTAATATGTGCTGTATCTATTAAGTATCTGTTAGAGACTGGACAATGGATCTGAAGCATGTGGTAATTATGATATATTATATCAAGTCCATATGCAATACATTGTGAATATAAGGGGTTACGCTTATTAAATTAGAGGGGCAACATTTTAAAAGTAATATCAGGAAGTATTACTTTACTAAGAGGGTAGTGGATGTATGGAATAGTCTTCCAGTAGAAGTGGTAGAGGTAATAGTTTCTATTGGAAGGAGTTTAAGCATGCATGGGATAGGTATAAGGCTATCCTAGATATAAGATAAGGCCAGGGACTAATGAAAGTATTACATTACTGAGAGGGTAGTGGATGTATGGAATAGTCTTCCAGTAGAAGTGGTAGAGGTAATAGTTTCTATTGGAAGGAGTTTAAGCATGCATTGCCTTAAAGTCATCTAGAATGGCCCATTTATCCGCATTAAACCTGAGCTGTCACAATTTTGTTGTGGAAATGTAAGTGAACATGATCAACAGCAACAAATAGGTACAAACAGAACATTAGCCTTTGATATAAAACACTATAGCTGCATGAGATGTCAAACATAGGAAAATTATTGGAAACTATTTAGTGGGTCTGCGCTATCTACGCCGAATGCATAGATTTAGGTTTCGCCAGTGCTCATCGCGTCGGCACAGTCTATGTTTAAAAAAAAAATTGCATTTGTGCCAGGTAATTACACCCAAACAGCGCTTGGCGGAGGTGCCTCTCCGGCACTGCAAAGTGTCGGCAGTTATATAGAATCATTCCGAACAACTATCTAGAAAAACAACCAAATATTTTTTGGGATATATTGTTTGAATCGGCCAAAAACAACTTCAGATGGCAATGGAACCGCCACAAACAGCAAAGCAACCTTTCCGGATGTTTGAGACGAAAGCTTCTTCCAGGGATGCACACGTGCTGTCTGGAAGGTATAGTTTACAAAGAGATCTCCATGACGGTCTTTGCATTGACCTTGATCGTACTTGTAAAAGTCGGTCTTATTCCCACAGAGACGTCTTTGCTCCGGAGGATGTAATCCCAATGTGGAATTCCTTTCTTTACAGCTGGCAATTCCCCTTCCCTTTGTGAGCTCTGCAGTATACATGTGATGAACAAACCTTACACTAGTTCCGATGTTTGGGGACTAGATACCTTTTGGACGCTCAGTCAATCATAAAATTGACTAAGCATCATGAGATCCGTAATTCCAAAACCTCTGCAGCCACCACCATTAGTCATCCCTGCATTAGGACATCAGTGGCTGTGCTGATTAAGTGGAAGAAGGAATAAAACATATCGAAAAGTCAGCCACATAAAATACATCTCTTGCCTAGACACAAAGCAAAATTAATTTAATACGCATTACTGGATATGGCCTTGTATATCATAAGCTCCTTTCACCATTCACATATTTGTCATAACGATTCCATTTTGGAAGAATGTATTACCCCTGGATGTTATTGCTTCGGATATATAGAAAGCCATAATGTTTTTTGTCACATTGGTGAGCCAGACGGGCAGCAATGTAATATAAGTTATTTGTGCTGCAGATCATACAATGTGGTATCACGGGGGAGGGACATGATGCAAGCACGCAACATGGCAGGGAAAGGGCTGGTCTGCTAATTAAAGCAGGAGAGAATCAAGAATGCTGAGGACACCGGAACTGAAGGTCCACGGAAAAAAAGTGTTTGCATGCTAAGCTGCAATAGAGGAGAACAGCTGTGGTTGCAAAGAGACTGAACTGAGACCTGGCTCGTGTGTGTATGTGTGCTGATGATACGGTCATTTATCCGAGCGGTACTAAACTATCACAAGTGAAATCCACGTTACAGGGTCAGTTTTCTAAAGTTGAAAGTTGGATAGCTAACAACAAATTATTATTATCAACACTGAAAAAACAGTGTCCATGTTGTTTGGGACTAAAGCTTAGCTACTTAAATTAGACAATCCTCAAATAAAAAGTGAGACTACATCCAGTTATAACCTGACCCAGGTAAATTCATATAAGTATCTCGGCGTGCGGCTAGATCCAAACTTATCTTTTGGTCTACATATTGACAAGCTCGTGTTAAAGCTGTATCCAAGGATTGGCTTTCTATATAGAAACAAATCTAACCTAGATTCCACAGTAAGGAAACGTATTGTGCAGCAAATGTTAATGCCAATCTTAGACTATGGAGATGTTGTGTATGATTCCGCACGTCAGGCTCATATCGGTAAACACGACACTATGTACAATACATTGTGTCGTTTTGTGCTACAGTGTGATTATAACAGGCATCACTGTAAAATGTTAAAAGAGTTAAACTGGCTGAAGCTTGCCTCCAGGCGTGCTCTCCACCTAGCGTGCTTAGTGCATAACCACTTCTCTGGAACACTTCCCCCCTACCTGAGCGGCATGCTCGCTCTTACTCCCTGCACATCCCACAATCTCAGATCCTGCACCAGCCCCTCACCAGGGATCCCTTACTTCAAAAAGGAAGCGGGCCGAGGCGCGTTCTCTTTCAGAGCTCCTCATATGTGGAATCAGCCTTCCTGTTTCTGCCAAATCATCAACTAGTCTAAAATCCCTGAAAATCAATGTCACAAATTCTAAAAACAGATTGTACCTGTTATTAGTTTACAAACTACTCTATATACTGTACATGCCGTTCTCTTGTTTATTTTTATTATATTGATAAACCCTGTATGTTCTGTTTCCAACTTGTATAAATATGTGTATGTATGTTTGTATTCTTTGTTTTAATCTACTGTTAAATGTGTAACTGTGTAATTCCATTCTGAACTGGGTCCCCAGGACATACTTGAAAACGAGAGAAATCTCAATGTATTCTTCCGGGTAAAACACTTAATAAATAAATAAAAGAAGCTAGTTATAACGCCCTTAATATGTAAAGATATTTTTGGCCATGGTGAGCATGCAGAGAGAGCAGTAACAGCAATTTTCAAAATGAGGATGGTAAAATAATGGCAGAGGTCGCAGTGTATAATCGACCAAGCAGTGCGATGGCCATGGAATAGGACTAAAGCGCACCAGGGGAAAGAGATGCAGATGAGTATATAACAGCAAATCGTTCTACTATTATATTTTCTGAGAATTCTCTTTTTTTTAAGTTCAGTTGTTGTTTATCTGCCGATAAATCGCGGATACAGAATGGGTAGCAGTCCAGGACGTGATGACGATGGTTCAATAACGTGTTAAACTGGATAAAAATCGTCATTTATTTGGTTTGTTTAAAAGACGCAGAAAAAAGATATGTGTCAAAAAAACGTATATTACAGCATGTAGAACCATACAATACAAGGCCATTAAGTGAATGAAGGTGGTTGGTGACTTTTATCTTTTTTCCTCTGTTTTTGGGCAACATTTTTGGGTCATAATAAGTAGAAGAAACATTAGAGAAATAGGACGGTCAATACAATAAGGTTTAAAGTAAAGATAGTAAAGCCTAGATGGATTACTGATAGTGTTGAGCGAACCCGAACCGAACATTACGGTTTTTGGGCCCCGGACGCGAACACAAACATTTCACTGTATGTTCGGGTTGGAGTTCGGGGTTCGGCGATTACATTGTATGTAATGCTATGGGCTTTCTATAAACCGAAATAGAGTCCCCATTCATACGAATAGGTCAATTGACCTATTCGTATGAATGGGGACTCTATTTCGGTTTATAGAAAGCCCATAGCATTACATGGAGAAGGCTATTCGGAGAAGGCTATAGAATTCTGGCAAAATGGCATCTGATATGTCTGTACATGCAGCGCAAGGCATTGAAGGAGGATTTACCACCACCAATGGTAGCACGGGCACTGCTTTCACCCCTCCAGCCAACCATCCTAGGCCTAGACATAAAATGCAACACTTCATCTCAAATTTGATTACCTCTTCTTTGCAAATGTATGGAAGTCGCTTTGTCTTAAGAGACAAATTTGAATCCCTTGCAGTATTTGCAATCATAAGGAGGACATGCATGAGGTAAAATGTATATAATAAGGGCTAAGGAAACCCTATTTAGCATTTCTATACTATTTTTAATTATTTATTCTTACAAAGCAACAGTTCCACCTGCAGTGGTCAAAAACGGTATATTTTAAGATAAGTGCTGCGTCATGAAATTGTACTTCTCATCACGTCCTGTTCCTTAAAAACTGCAGATACATTGTAATGGTGTTACTAATTCTTCCTTATTGGATGATGCATAACTTCTTCATGCTCCCCTGCAGACTGCACAATGCAAGTGTGTCCACTCTGTCCCCATTCAAACGTAAAATAAAAATGGCCGGGCATACAGCTGTGTGCACGGCATCAGGAGTAAAAAGAGTTAAAGTAAAATAACTTCAAATATATAGCAAGAAAATGGTAGCAATTCACTAAGAGTGACTGTGAGGGATGACTGCAAGATTGGCATTTTGGCCCGCTCCAGTATCTCCAGAAATTATAACCATAATTTGGGCGGATGCACAGGAGTACGTGATGGCGCAAAGGAACCAAGCCTTCTCACCTCAAGCAGAAACCGCTGCTGTTTCAACTGTGGGCCAGGGAACGCCAAAAATACCACATCATGCATTTAAAACTTTTTGCGAGGATAAAGACGAAATAGATGGATTCTTGCAAGATTTTGAAAGATTGTGTGACTTGCATGATGTAGAGCAAGCTATGTGGGTACCTTTGTTGGTAGGCAAACTGTCTGGGCGTGCAGCAGACGCCTACCGGGCTGTACCCAGAGAGGACAGCAAGAATTATGACAAGGTAAAGCAGGCGCTATTAGAAAGGTATGCCATTACCCCAGAGGCATACCTGCGCAAGTTCCGAGAATTGAAAAAAGGGGACAAAGACTCACATGCGGAGTGGGCACACAAGCTTGACCAAGCCTCACAAGGCTGGATACAAGCCAGCAGAGCTACCACCATGGAAGAGTTACGCCAGATGTTGCTACTGGAGCAGTTTTGTAATGGCCTGGCACCAGAGGCTCAAGAATGGGTGAATGACCGAAATCCTCACACCCTAACCGAAGCGGCACGATTGGCCGACCAACATTATGATGCTAGGAGGCATCATAAAAATAATAACCGAGGGTATGCAAAACCCAACCCGCAACCGTTTCCAGTTATTGCTCCTGCCCCAGCGACAGCACCATCCAGACCAGCACTTGTGGGACAACCTCCCCACTCCCGTTATAATGGCAGGTCCAACATCCAGTGCCATGCCTGTAAGCAATGGGGGCACATGGCCCGGGAGTGCACCCAAAACCGGAGCCGCAAGAACTGGAATCAGCTCCGGCAGAATATGGCCCCGCGGGCAGCTGCTCATTATTATCATGCAGAGCCAACTTTGCCAGGAGTGCCGCTTGAGTCGGCTGATGAACCCCTGGGCGTTTTGCACGATGTAATGTCCATCCATGCTACTGACAACCGACAACCACATTGCCAGACCGTGACTCTGGAAGGGAAAGAGGTACAGGGGCTACGTGATTCCGGAACTACCTTAACTTTGGTTGCCCCGCATTTGGTGTCAGGATCAGCACATACCGGGGGATCGGTAGCAGTCCGGGTAGCAGGGGGTGCCATGTACCGACTACCAACTGCCAAGGTACATCTGAATTGGGGTGCGGGGGAAGGTATGGTGGAGGTGGGGCTGATGCACAAGTTACCAGCTGATGTTGTTTTGGGGAATGACCTGGGGCAAATGACTTCCGCTTTTGTGCCCCAAAGTCCTCGCCATGAGGCATATCCAGTGACAAGTAATAAAATAGCAGTATTTATTTATTTTGCTTTGACTGAGCCTTTACGCTTCAGATTAATGTTATTGTAGGAAAATCCCACCGTTAGGCACCCAGAGGGTTAAATTGGCCACAAACATTAATTTAGCTCTGATGTTTTACAAAACTTTCACCTCTTCTCCTAGTAACATTTATCCGATTGTATTATAGTGGAAAAAGAATCCCCAAATTAATTTACTTCTGACATGAATTATTGTGGAGCTTTTTTTTTTTACCAAACAGAGAAGATGCATTATAACAAGCAGGAAAAATCTATGATCTTCTGGCAACACGTCAAGTTTTGTAATAATTCACTCTGAATAAAAAGAGAAAAGGGAAAACAAGTAACAGTATATTTTAAGGAATGTGGGGATTACCTATGCAAAACATATTGCTAAATCATGTTTCAATGTTATGGGTGTTACAAAATGCAAACTACACTATATGGACACATGTATAGGGACACACCTCTTAATTACTGAATTCAGGTGTTTCAATCAGACCCATTGCCACAGGTGTGTAATACCAAGCCCCTAGCCATGCAGGCTAATATTACAAACATGGGGGGGGGGGTCATTCTAAAGAGCTCAGTGAATTCAAGCGTGGTACTGTGATAGGTGCCACTTTTACTTCGTGAAATGTCATCCATGCTTATATTATGTGGTATTATTGGAAAGTGGAAGTGTTCAGGAAGAGCAGCAACTCAGCCACGAAGTGGAAGACCACCTAAAGTCACAGAGCGGGGTCACTGAGTGCTGAGGCGCATGGTGTGTAAAAGTCACCAATGATCTGCTAATTCCATCACTGAAGAGTTCCCAGTGCACAGAGCATCATTCATAAAGACATGGCTGGATGAGTTTGGTGTGGAAGATCTTGAGTGGCCCTCAACCCCACTTAACACCTTTTGGATATACTGTAACTAGATTGCGAGCCAGGCCGTCCCTCACAAATACTTTATTGGATGAAGGGTTAAAATTCCCACAGAGACAAGAAGAGTGGAAGCTGCTATAGCTGCATATTAATGTCTATGTATTTAGAATGTGATGTCATAAAAGTTCCTGTTGGTGTAATGGTCAGCTGTCCAAATATGTTTGTCCATATGGTGAAGATTTCCATAGGAATTAGTTGAGCGTCTAGTAACTTGGAGAAGAGTTCTCTAGGAAATAGTTGAGTGTCTGGTAACTTGGAGAAGAGTTCATGAGAGTTAGTTGAGTGTCTGGTAACTTGGAGAAGAGTTCCCTAGGAATTAGTTGAGTGTCTGGTAACTTGGAGAAGAGTTCTCTAGGAATTAGTTGAGTGTCTGGTAACTTGGAGAAGAGTTCTTGAGAGTTAGTTGAGTGCCTGGTAAGGAAAGTGATCTTGGAGGCATTAGAGACCGGTAAGGTGTGGGTCGACAGAAATGCCCATATGTGTCAAGTTATGCTGATCTGAAAAGCCGGTTCTATTGACATGGCCTGGGATTTCTGCTTGCTGCATGGTGCAGACGGTCTGGGTAAATCACAACAGCGCTATTCACTAAAGGTGAGTTGAGATGAACATTGCATCCCACGGACTCAGCTACACATTGAGCAGGGACAAACCTGCAATAAGATCTCAACTGACCAAGGATAATGCAGAGTTACAGCTTAACAAACTCTCACTTCTCTAACAATGCATGACGCTACATGACTCATTCTTGGTCAGCATAGGGATATAATGAGTCATCGCGGTCCCTAATCACCTCTTCCTAATTCTCCTTCTCAGTACGGAACCGTTTGTTTTGTTCAATAAAAAGATCAACAAAACAATCCTGCGGATTTATTAAAAGCTATAACTCTCTGGATTTAATCCACAGCACTGCATTCCGCTGTGCGGAGTCTCAAACTCATCCTAATTTTCGGATTTGGATTTTAATTCTGAACCTTATTGCTGTACAACCCCGATCCGACGAACCGTCTGGGTAAATATCAACATAAAAGAGATTCAGATTGCCCCTGAGTTTAATAGCACCTTTTACTATGGGTGAACATTTTAAGACACAATATGTCTGTGTTGTTACGAGTCTGGGGAAAGTAAACTCCTACAATGTGGTTATGGATGATTAAATTCCAGTCCAGAGGTGCTGACCACAAAACCTATTGACCTTTTGATTTGTGATCAAAATTATACCAGGGGTAAAAAAAATTACCTGGTCATGACTTTGTCTGTAAGAGGTTTATTTATCTTTGCAGACAATTCAGCTCTTAATTCAGGATGGATGAGGAGAGAGAGGAGATTTATAGGATTACAATGTAACAACACAAACAAGGACTATACACTATATGCCCATCACTTCAGTGCTATAAGATAAATTGGTATAGCTGCCAACAGTCCTAAATTTGCTGTGACAGTCTCATTTTTTTTAAATTTGCGTCTGTCTTGGCATTAATGCATTGCACTGTGCACAGGCAGCATTTAAACTATGTATGCCAGGACAGTCCTGTTTTTTTGAGTCCTGTCCTATTACATTTGGGTCTGTCCATGCAGAGTCTAAATGAGGAGAACTGGGCTATAATCACCTAGAAGCTGAAGCCCAATCTTCAGGGTGTCAAGGGACGTTGTATGATGTCATATGACATCACATGACTCCACCCCTTATTAGCTCCACCCTTTTTAGTCGCTTGAGACAACGACAGGAAGTTGGCATGTATGAAGCGGGTGTTACAGTACTGTGGATAAAGGGGGGTCCCAATCCTTTCTGCAGTGGGATGCATGTATCACATATCATATACTGTATACTTTTAATATCACATATCATATACACTTAATATCACATATCATATATACTTTTAATATCACATATCATATACACTTAATATCACATATCATATATACTTTTAATATCACATATCATATACACTTAATATCACATTTCAGATATACTTTTAATATCACATATCATAAACACTTAATATCACTTATCATATATACTTTTAATATCACATATCATATATACTTTTAATATCACATATCATATATACTTTTAATATCACATATCATATACACTTAATATCACATATCATATATACTTTTAATATCACATATCATAAACACTTAATATCACATATCATATATACTTTTAATATCACATATACTTTTTATATCACATATCATATATACTTTTAATATCACATATCATATACACTTAATATCACATATCATATCATATACACTTAATATCACATATCATATATACTTTTAATATCACATATCATATACACTTAATATCACATATCATATATACTTTTAATATCACATATCATATACACTTAATATCACATATCATATACACTTAATATCACATATCATATATACTTTTAATATCACATATCATATACACTTAATATCACATATCATATATACTTTTAATATCACATATCATATACACTTAATATCACATATCATATATACTTTTAATATCACATATCATAAACACTTAATATCACATATCATATATACTTTTAATATCACATATCATATATACTTTTTATATCACATATCATATATACTTTTTATATCACATATCATATATACTTTTAATATCACATATCATATACACTTAATATCACATATCATATATACTTTTAATATCACATATCATATACACTTAATATCACATGGCATATATACTTTTAAGATCACATATCATATACACTTAATATCACATATCATATATTCTTTTAATATCACATATCATATATACTTTTAATATCACATATCATATACACTTAATATCACATATCATATATACTTTTAATATCACATATCATAAACACTTAATATCACATATCATATATACTTTTAATATCACATATCATATATACTTTTTATATCACATATCATATACACTTAATATCACATATCATATATACTTTTAATATCACATATCATATACACTTAATATCACATATCATATACACTTAATATCACATATCATATATACATATAATATATACTTTTATGATGCTATATATGCAAACCTAAGAGATGTGAAATTAAAGGCTTTATTGATGAAAGAGAGAATTGCAGGAAATGAAGAAGGACATTTTAAACTTAAGGCCAAAGTAGCCGAGTTGGAACAATTATCTGATTCAGCTGAATGGGATCATTCCTCCTACTCGGCTACTTTGGCCTTAAATTTGAAATTCTCTTCTCAATTCCCACTTAATGAACAAAGTCCTGGATATTTTAGGTCATTTCTGAACTGACAGAGATTAAAGGGTATTCAAACCCCCGTCCTGAACTGACATTCATTCATTCCTAATTAAAGCAGATGCTACATAATTACTGTTCATACCGGGGTCCCAAGAAGATTTGCCCCCCTTAGAGTGAACATATGGGTGAATGAAATGTTCATTAAAACCGTTAAACAAGATAATGATGTTCATTTTTGGGCAAGGTGTGCTGTAATTTATTATCTCCTAAAATGCATAAGAAGAATTCTTTTATTCCAAAGATTGTACATTAAATGATTAGATACTAAATAGATATATTAACAGATTCATCCAATACTAGCTTTTAGGTTTCGTACTCACCTATCATTCTCTAATATGCTTATTTCTAGAGTGCCGGGAATTGGATTGTGTGTGTGTATATCCATCCTACATACTGCCAGGCTGCACTTTACATGAATTGGATTGTGTCTGTGTGTATATACATCCTACATACTGCCAGGCTGCACTTTACATGAATTGGATTGTGTGTGTCTGTATATACATCCTACATACTGCCAGGCTGCACTTTACATGAATTGGATTGTGTGTGTGTGTATATACATCCTACATACTGCCAGGCTGCACTTTACATGAATTGGATTGTGTGTGTGTGTGTGTGTCTGTGTGTATATACATCCTACATACTGCCAGGCTGCACTTTACATGAATTGGATTGTGTGTGTGTGTATATCCATCCTACATACTGCCAGGCTGCACTTTACATGAATTGGATTGTGTGTGTGTGTGTGTGTCTGTGTGTGTGTGTATATCCATCCTACATACTGCCAGGCTGCACTTTACATGAATTGGATTGTGTCTGTGTGTATATACATCCTACATACTGCCAGGCTGCACTTTACATGAATTGGATTGTGTGTGTCTGTATATACATCCTACATACTGCCAGGCTGCACTTTACATGAATTGGATTGTGTGTGTGTGTATATACATCCTACATACTGCCAGGCTGCACTTTACATGAATTGGATTGTGTGTCTGTGTGTATATACATCCTACATACTGCCGGGCTGCACTTTACATGAATTGGATTGTGTTTGTGTGTATATACATCCTACATACTGCCGGGCTGCACTTTACATGAATTGGATTGTGTGTGTGTGTGTATATACATCCTACATACTGCCGGGCTGCACTTTACATGAATTGGATTGTGTGTGTGTGTATATACATCCTACATACTGCCGGGCTGCACTTTACATGAATTGGATTGTGTGTGTGTGTGTATATACATCCTACATACTGCCGGGCTGCACTTTACATGAATTGGATTGTGTGTGTGTGTGTATATACAGCCTACATACTGCCGGGCTGCACTTTACATGAATTGGATTGTGTGTGTGTGTGTGTGTATATACAGCCTACATACTGCCGGGCTGCACTTTACATGAATTGGATTGTGTGTGTGTGTGTATATACAGCCTACATACTGCCGGGCTGCACTTTACATGAATTGGATTGTGTGTGTGTGTGTATATACAGCCTACATACTGCCGGGCTGCACTTTACATGAATTGGATTGTGTGTGTGTATATACATCCACCATACTGCCGGGCTGCACTTTACATGAATTGGATTGTGTGTCTGTGTATATACATCCTACATACTGCCGGGCTGCACTTTACATGAATTGGATTGTGTGTGTGTGTGTATATCCATCCTACATACTGCCAGGCTGCACTTTACATGAATTGGATTGTGTGTGTGTGTGTATATACATCCTACATACTGCCGGGCTGCACCTTACATGAATTGGATTGTGTGTGTGTGTGTATATACATCCTACATACTGCCGGGCTGCACTTTACATGAATTGGATTGTGTGTGTGTGTGTGTGTATATACATCCTACATACTGCCGGGCTGCACTTTACATGAATTGGATTGTGTGTGTGTATATACATTCTACATACTGCCAGGCTGCACTTTACATGAATTGGATTGTGTGTGTGTGTGTATATACAATATACATACTGCCGGGCTGCACTTTACATGAATTGGATTGTGTGTGTGTGTGTATATACATCCTACATACTGCCGGGCTGCACCTTACATGAATTGGATTGTGTGTGTGTGTGTGTATATATACATCCTACATACTGCCAGGCTGCACTTTACATGAATTGGATTGTGTGTGTCTGTATATACATCCTACATACTGCCGGGCTGCACTTTACATGAATTGGATTGTGTGTGTCTGTATATACATCCTACATACTGCCGGGCTGCACTTTACATGAATTGGATTGTGTGTATGTATATACATCCTACATACTGCCGGGCTGCACTTTACATGAATTGGATTGTGTGTATGTATATACATGCTACATACTGCTGGGCTGCACTTTACATGAATTGGATTGTGTGTGTGTGTGTGTATATCCATCCTACATACTGCCGGGCTGCACTTTACATGAATTGGATTGTGTCTGTGTGTGTGTGTATATACATCCTACATACTGCCGGGCTGCACTTTACATGAATTGGATTGTCTGTGTGTATATACATCCTACATACTGCCGGGCTGCACTTTACATGAATTGGATTGTGTGTATGTATATACATCCTACATACTGCTGGGCTGCACTTTACATGAATTGGATTGTGTGTCTGTGTGTATATACATCCTACATACTGCCAGGCTGCACTTTACATGAATTGGATTGTGTGTGTGTATATACTGCCTACATACTGCCGGGCTGCACTTTACATGAATTGGATTGTGTGTGTGTGTGTGTATATACATCCTACATACTGCCGGGCTGCACTTTACATGAATTGGATTGTGTTTGTGTGTATATACATCCTACATACAGCCAGGCTGCACTTTACATGAATTGGATTGTGTGTGTGTATATACTGCCTACATACTGCCGGGCTGCACTTTACATGAATTGGATTGTGTGTGTGTGTGTGTATATACATCCTACATACTGCCAGGCTGCACTTTACATGAATTGGATTGTGTGTGTGTATATACTGCCTACATACTGCCGGGCTGCACTTTACATGAATTGGATTGTGTGTGTGTGTGTGTGTGTATATACATCCTACATACTGCCAGGCTGCACTTTACATGAATTGGATTGTGTGTGTGTATATACTGCCTACATACTGCCGGGCTGCACTTTACATGAATTGGATTGTGTGTGTGTGTGTATATACATCCTACATACTGCCGGGCTGCACTTTACATGAATTGGATTGTGTGTGTGTATATACTGCCTACATACTGCCGGGCTGCACTTTACATGAATTGGATTGTGTGTGTGTGTGTGTATATACATCCTACATACTGCCGGGCTGCACCTTACATGAATTGGATTGTGTGTGTGTGTGTGTATATACATCCTACATACTGCCGGGCTGCACTTTACATGAATTGGATTGTGTCTGTGTGTGTATATACATCCTACATACTGCCGGGCTGCACTTTACATGAATTAGATTGTGTGTGTGTGTGTATATACATCCTACATACTGCCGGGCTGCACTTTACATGAATTGGATTGTGTGTGTGTGTATATATATACATCCAACATACTGCCGGGCTGCACTTTACATGAATTGGATTGTGTGTGTGTGTATATACATCCTACATACTGCCGGGCTGCACTTTACATGAATTGGATTGTGTGTGTGTATATACATCCTACATACTGCCGGGCTGCACTTTACATGAATAGAACCCTGGGAAATTATGCAAATTAATTGTACAGGACATGTATGGGCGAGGGGGAGGCAAGAGATGACTGACGGGGGCTGGGGGAGGGGCTTCAAGGGGGAGTTGATAAAAGCCCTGGAGCCTCTCTCCCCAGCAGCCATTTTAATCTGTAAACGCACCTGGTAGCAATTTTTTGCAGCTCTGGTGTTTCATTCACGGCTCAGGCATGGAGATTGAGGCAATGCTCGCTGCCCTGAGGGCTGAGGCTCTTACAGATGGTGGCAGACGTTTGAGGCAGCAGTTTGCAGCGCTGCAGGCTGCTACGCCCGCGGTGGCATCGCCTCCCGCGGGTCCTCGTGGCGGGGCGCGGCGGGTGTCCCGCCCGCCCGCTCGACTGAGCCCGGATGCCGGCTCCATCCAGCCTCATCGGAGCAGGAGCGGAGCTGGGCGAAGGAGCGGCCTTCGCCCGTCGGCCGCGCGGCCCGCTGCGTCCGGCGGCGGGCCTGCTAGTGCAGCCACGCGACCGTCCCCGGTGGCTAGTGGGAGCGGGGATCGCAGGCCGCGCCCCTCCCCTCGGGGTTTGGAGCGCGACGGACGGAGGACATCCAGGGCTGTGACCAGGTCCGGTACAGCCCTGCTACCTTCCCCCCCGCGTCCGGATGCGGGGCCTAGCAGGAGGAGGAGCACGGATCGGCAGGCCAGGGTGGTGAGTAGGCCTCAGGGCCAAAAACGGGGGTCCCTGCGATTACCCTCCCGGGCGGGGGGCAGTGGGGAGGCTGTGGGCAGCTGCAGTGGGTCTTCTGGGGATGAGGATCCGGCCCTGGGTCTCTTACTGCCCCCTACCCCGTCCCCTACTCCTACCCCTGTGACTACTTACCAGGTTCCCTTGGCTGGGCTTCTCTCTCCTCCTGATCTGGCGTTGTACTCACCTGTCTCTCCTTCACAGGCTCCAGCTACTAGTGCTGTGCCACTCTACGTCCCCCATCCTGCTTCCCAGGTTGCGGGTGATTCAGCGGCCTCCCGGGCCTCCACGCCGGCTCTGGGCGCGGTTCAGGGAGACACTGGTGAGTCCACGGGGCAACCTTTGGCGGGGTTTTCTGGGGTGGGTGGGGGGGGGGCTACCGTTTCTCCTGCTAGTCAGCCTTGGGTGGATTTGTTGCAATGCTTGCGGGGGGCGATAGAGCAAGTGAGCCGGGTGGCTGGGCCTTCTGGTAGTGCGGCCCTGCAGGGCATCGATAGTACGATGGGCAGCGTGTGGGGTTCCACGGGGGGTTCACCGGGGGTGGTTTCTGGTTTACCGGGCACGGCGGGGGTCCCACAGTCCCCCTTATTACCGCCCCCTTTGTTGCTGCCGGCGGCCACTGCTGCGGCGCTCCCTGCGGTTCCCTTGTCAATGCCTAGTACGTCGGCGGCACCGAGTACGTCTGCGTCAATGGTTGGGGCGGCTGATTTGACACACCCTGTTGCACCGATGGCGCATGGGGCCGCGTATTTATGTTGGTCGGGCCCCTTAGGCCTTCACCTTAAACCGGAGGTAAGGGAGCGTATTTGGAAGGGCGAGTATGTGGAAATTTATTCGCTCCTCCCCATGGAGGACGTTCCTCCTCCTGAGAAGGAGTTGAAGGATGCCGAGAAAGAAAAGGAGAAGTACCGTTATCGCAAAATCCCAAAGAATTATGGGAATTGGATTCGGGCTTTCTCCATCTTGGCCAGCGTCATTGGGGAGAAATCCCCTGAAAAATGTTGCTCCTTGTTTTGTTACCAGGATCAAATCTGGAATGCGTGTAGGATTTATGGGGGTCTCAGCTGGTGGCGCTATGATGAGCAATTCCGGCAACGGATTGCTTTACGGCCTACTTTGGGTTGGGATCAAATGGACGTGGGGCTGTGGCTGGCCATTATGACCCGGCCAGCCTCGCATCAGGGGGGTTTGACGTCCTTTCTCGGGGGGGTCGGGGGACTGGGTTCGCCCTCTCCCTCGGCCACGACCCAACGACGACCGGGAGGGTGCTGGCAATTTAATGAGGGTCAGTGCAAGTTTGGCGCCGGTTGTCGCTTCAAACATGAGTGTTCCGGTTGCGGGGGTAGCCACCCCGCCACCCGGTGCTTTAAGCGTCAGAGAGGTGGGGACAAGTCTGACGTGGGCGGAAAGGGGGATGACGCCGGTGGACGTCGGGGCAATGCGCCCATGGCTAAGCCGGTATAGGAATCGTAGGGCGGCGGACATTTTGTTGCACGGGTTTGAGTTTGGTTTCAGGATCCCCTTTCAGGAGCGGGAGGTTTGTTTGCGGTTGCGTAATTTACGTTCGGTGGCTGAGCACCCCGAGGTGGTGCGGGATAAGTTGGCTAAGGAAGTGGCTCTGGGCCGTATGGCGGGTCCTTTTGATTCGCCCCCGTTGGCCGGTTTACGGGTTTCTCCCCTGGGGGTGGTTCCCAAAAAGGAACCGGGAAAGTTCCGGCTGATCCAGCATCTGTCTTACCCCTATGGGGAGTCGGTTAACGATGACATTGATGCAGAATTGTGCCGGGTGTCTTATGCGTCCTTTGATTCGGCGGTTCGGATGGTGAGGGCGGCAGGGGCTGGTGCGTTGATGGCCAAAACCGATGTGGAGTCGGCCTTCCGGCTTCTTCCGGTTCATCCAGACTGTCATCACCTCCTCGGGTGCCATTTTGAAGGGAATTTTTACGTTGACTTGTGCCTTCCCATGGGTTGTTCTATTTCCTGTTTTTATTTTGAGTGCTTTAGCACCTTTTTGGATTGGGTAATCAGGGAGGAGTCCGGGTGCAACTCAGTGATGCACTACCTGGATGACTTCCTGCTGGTGGGTCCCTCGGGTTTGCAAGTCTGTGGCCATTTGCTGAGGACGGCCCAGGTGGTTCTGGCTTCGTTTGGGGTCCCATTGGCGGCAGACAAAACGGAGGGCCCGACTACCTGTATTTCATTCCTGGGCATTGAGATTGACTCCCTGGCCGGGGAATGCCGGCTTCCTCAGGATAAATTGTTGGGCCTTAGGGCGGACATTTCTAAGGCTTGCGGCTTGAGAAAAATTCAGCTCAGGGCGTTGCAATCTTTATTGGGGAAGCTCAACTTTGCCTGTAAAATTATGCCAATGGGCAGGGTGTTTAGCAGACGTCTGGCGGGGGCTACGGCGGGGGTGTGCCGGCCGCACCATTATGTCAGGCTCACTCGGCCCCTAAGGGATGATCTGGCGGTGTGGGATGATTTTTTGAGCAGGTACAATGGACGGTCGTTGTGGCAGGCTCCGGAGGTGTCCAACGCGGATCTCCATCTGTACACGGATGCCTCAGGATCCGTGGGCTACGGGGCGATTTTGGGGTCCCAGTGGTCTGCCGAGACTTGGCCCCCGTTCTGGGGTTCGGGGTGCCTGACAAAGAATTTAGCTTTTTTGGAGCTATTTCCTATTCTGGTGTCAGTGGTCCTTTGGGGAACTACGTTACGGGATCGCAGGGTGGTCTTCCACTGTGATAACATGGGAGTGGTGTTGGCGGTGAATAACCTGACGGCTTCTTCCCCGCCGGTAGTTCGGCTGTTGCGGCTTCTGGTCCTTAACTGCCTTGATTTTAATGTGACCTTTCGTGCTGTTCATATCCCTGGGGTGCATAACGTAATTGCGGATGCACTTTCTCGTTCGCAGTGGGCAACGTTCCGGGCGGCAGCACCATGGGCGGACCCGGAGGGTATCCCGTGCCCGTCGACGCTGTGGGACCTTGGGTTGGGCGAATAGCACAGTGGGTTAGCCAGTCTGTCGCTGGATCCACATGGAAGCGTTACGGTAAAGTTTGGGGGGAATGGTTGGATCTGGAGTCGGCTCGTGGGGGTTTTAGGGATGATGGGGCTCGCTTGGAAGGTTTACTGTGGTTGTTGTGGCATTGGGACGCGGCTGGCTTGTCGCCCGCGGCAGTAACGGCACGGATGTCAGGCCTCAGTTTCTGGTTCAGAGCTTCTGGGCTACGGGACGTGACTAAGGAGTTTCTAGTGCGTCAGGCATTGAAGGGTTGGAGGAGGGGCGTTCATTCCGTGGATTACCGTAAACCGGTGTCCGGGGCTTTGTTGCTGGGCCTGTGCCACATACTGCCGGTGGTTTGCCACTCGCCTTTTGAGGTGGATCTGTTTCGGTTAGCCTTTTCCATGGCATTTTTTGGAGCTTTGCGTATTGGGGAATTGGTTAGCCAGGCAAAAACGAAGCCAGGGGGTATACTGGCGGCTGATATGGTGCGGGAACCTGGTCTGGTGAGGTTTTTGATCAGGCGCTCCAAGACGGATGTACTTGGGGTTGGAAAGTGGGTCTCCCTGCGGGAAGTCCCCGGTTCTATGGTATGCCCGGTGGCTTGTTTTGACCGGTACGGTTTGGTCCGACCGGCCGGTTCCAATTCATTGCTGGTGCACGCTGATGCGACTCCTTTGTCTAGATTCCAGTTTATCAGGGTCTTCCGGATGGCAGTCGAGGCCCTGGGCCTTCCAAGCCGGGAGTTCGGGGGTCACTCGTTCAGGATTGGCGCTGCGTCTGAGGCCGCAAGGCTGGGTTATGCTGAGCGGGCTATCAGGCAGATTGGGCGGTGGGAATCCCGCAGGTTTCTATCTTATGTCCGTCCGGCTGGTCTGATCTCAGTTTCCTCTGCTTTAAATTCACAGATGTTGCGCCTAGGAGGGTGGGGCTTATAGGCCACTCGTACATATTCTGGGCACGGAGTCGGGCTGCCGTGCGACCTGGGGGAGAGTGCCTGGGCTTTCCGGGAGCCGTGGCGGACGTTCGGTGGTTCGGGTTCCGGGGTATGGGGTGGGTACGCTTGTTACCCGAGGTGGTTCAGTTGTCTCGGCGGTTGGGGCCCCCTGATATTTTACTTATTCATCTGGGGGGCAATGATCTGGGTTCGGTCCCTGTGTGGACCCTGGGGGATACCATAAAAAGGGACCTGGCGAGGCTGCTGGTGCTCTTTCCTGGTGTGTCGCTGGTGTGGTCAGAGGTGGTGCCACGTAATTATTGGAGGTGTGCGCTCAATCAGAGGGCGCTGGAACGGAGCCGGGTGAAATTGAATAAACGAGTGTCTCGTTTTGTGTTGAGTGTGGGGGGCGTGACTATACGCCATAGGGTTTTTGAGTCCGATGCGGCTCGGTATTTCAGGAGTGATGGAGTTCACTTAACTGAGGTGGGCCTAGATCTGTTTAACTTGGCGTTACAGGATGGTTTGGAACAGGCCATGGCGGTGGTGGTGGGTGGTCCCCGCTGATTTAAGGTGTTAAACGAGCGGGTCTGTGGCGGGGGTTGGCTGTCCTTGCCAGTAGGGGATATGTTTTGGAAAATGGAGTTGGAGTTATTACAAGGAAAATGGTGCTCGGGTCCTCCCCTTAACCTTAAAAGCAACATGGAAGTTGTTTGTAGTTGACGTGCCCACTGAGCTAAGTGAGTCGGCTAGTGGTAAGCATTGTGGGAGAGATGGGCCAGATGGAGTTATGGCATCTCAAGGGACGAGGAGGGGAGGCGAGCTTATGGATTCTGGATTTGGTTGGAAAAAGGTGGCCATATATAAATATATGGGTGGAAGTGGAAAATGGTTTTACTGGCAAGGGCTTAGTCAATTTGTCAGGCTGTATTCTGTTTTATACATAAAAGTATTAAAGGATGGTGGTGGTTTATACAGCCTGACATGTGTTTAATAAAGAAGTGCTGTGGCCTTGTTGTACCATCACAAGTCTCGTGTCCATTATTGGGGGGAACATGGGCTGGTATGGTTATGGGGGATTTTGGGGTTATGGTATGTCTCAGGAATCGGGCATCTATCCCCTCTGCATACATACAAGAACCCTGGGAAATTATGCAAATTAATTGTACAGGACATGTATGGGCGAGGGGGAGGCAAGAGATGACTGACGGGGGCTGGGGGAGGGGCTTCAAGGGGGAGTTGATAAAAGCCCTGGAGCCTCTCTCCCCAGCAGCCATTTTAATCTGTAAACGCACCTGGTAGCAATTTTCCCACCCTCCCTCCCTATGTTTATGTGTTTTCTATGTATTAACTTTCTTTTGTCGCAGCAGGCGGGGGTTGGCTGTCCTTGCCAGTAGGGGATATGTTTTGGAAAATGGAGTTGGAGTTATTACAAGGAAAATGGTGCTCGGGTCCTCCCCTTAACCTTAAAAGCAACATGGAAGTTGTTTGTAGTTGACGTGCCCACTGAGCTAAGTGAGTCGGCTAGTGGTAAGCATTGTGGGAGAGATGGGCCAGATGGAGTTATGGCATCTCAAGGGACGAGGAGGGGAGGCGAGCTTATGGATTCTGGATTTGGTTGGAAAAAGGTGGCCATATATAAATATATGGGTGGAAGTGGAAAATGGTTTTACTGGCAAGGGCTTAGTCAATTTGTCAGGCTGTATTCTGTTTTATACATAAAAGTATTAAAGGATGGTGGTGGTTTATACAGCCTGACATGTGTTTAATAAAGAAGTGCTGTGGCCTTGTTGTACCATCACAAGTCTCGTGTCCATTATTGGGGGGAACATGGGCTGGTATGGTTATGGGGGATTTTGGGGTTATGGTATGTCTCAGGAATCGGGCATCTATCCCCTCTGCATACATACATGGATTGTGTGTGTGTGTGCATATACATCCTACATACTGCCGGGCTGCACTTTACATGAATTGGATTGTGTGTGTGTGTGTATATATACATCCAACATACTGCCGGGCTGCACTTTACATGAATTGGATTGTGTGTGTGTATATACTGCCTACATACTGCCGGGCTGCACTTTACATGAATTGGATTGTGTGTGTGTGTGTGTATATACATCCTACATACTGCCAGGCTGCACTTTACATGAATTGGATTGTGTGTGTGTATATACTGCCTACATACTGCCGGGCTGCACTTTACATGAATTGGATTGTGTGTGTGTGTGTGTATATACATCCTACATACTGCCGGGCTGCACTTTACATGAATTGGATTGTGTGTGTGTATATACTGCCGGGCTGCACTTTACATGAATTGGATTGTGTGTGTGTGTGTGTATATACATCCTACATACTGCCGGGCTGCACCTTACATGAATTGGATTGTGTGTGTGTATATATACATCCTACATACTGCCAGGCTGCACTTTACATGAATTGGATTGTGTCTGTGTGTATATACATCCTACATACTGCCGGGCTGCACTTTACATGAATTGGATTGTGTGTGTGTATATATACATCCTACATACTGCCAGGCTGCACTTTACATGAATTGGATTGTGTGTGTGTGTATATCCATCCTACATACTGCCGGGCTGCACTTTACATGAATTGGATTGTGTGTGTGTATATACATCCTACATACTGCCGGGCTGCACTTTACATGAATTGGATTGTGTGTGCGTGTATATACATCCTACATACTGCCGGGCTGCACTTTACATGAATTGGATTGTGTGTCTGTGTGTGTGTATATACATCCTACATACTGCCGGACTGCACTTTACATGAATTGGATTGTGTGTGTGTGTATACATCCTACATACTGCCAGGCAGCTCTTTACATGAATTGGATTGTGTGTGTGTATATATACATCCTACATACTGCCGGGCTGCACTCTGTGTGCTGTTTCTGCAGCATGTGGAACACGTATGTTCCTTGAAACATGGCCTATGTAGGACGCTGTGGTTTCATAATAAAATAATTGACTGAATGTGATTTATTCCAGGAATTAATGCTAATACCTAATTAGTTTCACTGCCTCTCTGTATCCTTAACACTAGACAAATAAAGGAATAATGATAATTTATGGTAAGTAACTTACCAAACAAAAACAAGTCACCCTCCACCCAAACATCTCAGTAAATTCAGTTATAATTATTCTGGATGCTTAACATACAAACAGCATTATCTGTATCATCATCTTTCAATTTCTCATGGTGAGGATACAGCAAACAAGCACTGTGTTTATTTCTGGAGCCTGTCAATGAAATACCCTGTTTGAAAATAGTTTATGTAAGTTTATTAAGTAATCTGTCTTATAAAAGCAGCTAGGCATCCAGTGCCCTAGATAATACTGCAGCATTTACAGTGGAGAACAAGAAAAAGATGTGTCCGGCCAGTATTTACTTCCTCTCTCTTACACATGGCAAAGAGTAATAATGCAGCCCACGGAGACGCCTAGGTGCAGGAGGGCCTTGACAGCTTGTGCATTAGCAAGGCTGCATCTATTGGTGATTCAGTGTAAGGGGAGGAGTTAGGGGTGGGGAGCAAAGGGCTTATAAGTCAGTGCACTATGAAAAAAGAAGCAGATTAATTTTGAATCCTACCAGAATTTTGGATCTTTTCTGTTCTGTCTCCCTGCTTCCACCCTTCTTCTTTTTCAGGATGGATTCGTCGCTGGAGAGGCTCCTGGCAGGGATCTGTGATGCTGCAAGAAGAAAGGGATCCGGATGGGCGATGGAGCAGCTTGGACATCTGGTTCCTGGAGAGGTTTCTACTGCAAGACCGGTGAGGAGGACCCGTCCGCCGCAGAGGCTCAGCCCGGGATCACCTGCGCGTGGAAGACAGACAGCGGAGGAGAGGACATCGCGAGGAGCGCCACGTGGTCGGCCTGGTGATCGGGAGAAGGCCTCCGGAAGCGCTGCAGGAGTGACAGGCCGCCGGAAAGGCAAGGTGTCCAGCGGGATGGCAGAGGCCGCAGGGGACCAAGCCCCAGGCCAGAAGAGGATTGGAGCTGCCGTCGAGGAGATCGGGAGATTGAGGCCTAGCGGAAGGAGCGGGGAGGAGGAGCATCGGAGGCCGTCGGGCCCAAGCCAGGTGACAAGGGAGCGGGTCCAGGGACTAGCAGGCCACGTGGAGGGACGGGAAGCCCCTCCAGCGAGCGTTACAGACAGCAGGGAACGGAGCAGGCCCTCAGCCATGTGGAGAGCAGGTGACGGGATTCGGTGTGGGGATGCAGCAGGCCACGTGGAGGGACAGGGAGGATGCCAGGCAGTGGGGGAAGATCAGCAGGGATCGATGCAGGCCCAGACCAGAGGACAGCACGGGAGACAGGAGGTGATGCAGGCCCCAAGCACATGTGGTGGAAATGGTGATCGGGGGAGGAGCACGAGGCCCAGGGGATGCTGCAGGGATACCAGGCAAAGGGATCGGCAGGCAGGCCCAGGAGGATGCAAGCGGATGGTCACTGGAATGGAAACAGCAAAGGATCAGAGGGGGAAAGGAGAACTGACAGCAGCTAGGATGTTTAAAAATGTGTCATGGGTGTTACAGGAGTGCAGGAGATCCGTGGAGACGGGCCGGGCCTCAGGGGACCAAGCCCCGGGCAGAAGATCAGAAGGAGGCTTGTCCGAGGCAGGTTGGAGCAGTGATGGAGCAGAGGCTGCAGAGGCCTACCAAGAGGCCAGGAAGGAAGTAGAAAAAGGGCCTACCGGGCAGGCCGGCGAGGAGGAAGAAACCATACCGGGGGGCCTTACGGGAGCAAGGAGAGCTGCGGCACGTCCAGGTCGAGATCGTGGGCAGCCGGCCCTAGGAACAAAGAGGCCCAGGATGTCCGGAATGGAGACACAAAGGCGAGTACCTAGAGACATTCCCACAACCCCAGTTAGACGGAGGGTTTCCCCCGGGGATGGGGCCACCGGGGAAGGGGGAGGGATTTCGCCCAGATTCAGGTCCCGGGACAGGAGTGGTAGGAGAGGAGGGGATAGGCACAGGTCCCCTAGGGGTAGGGTCCGTTATTCCCATAGGGCCAGTCCGGGGAAGGGTAGTCGGCGTCACGCCCGAGGTAGCAGAGAGTCTGGTAGTGGTAGTAGTGCGGATAGGGCCAGGTCCCCGCCCAGATCTGGCAGGGGTCCTGACACCGGCCATTCCCGTAGCGGTCATTTCACTCGCTCTCGTAGTCCTTCAGTGTCAGGTTCTTCGTCCAGGGAGCGTAGAAGGGGTTCCAGGGCCCATCACACATATCGTGCAAAGCACCGCAGGGCTCGTTCCCGTTCGGGGGGCAGGTATAATCATTATAAGGCTTCTACAGGGCAGAGGGTCGAGGGTTCCCCTCAACAGGTTAAACATAGGGACAGGGTAGTAAGTACACCGACGGCACTCCCCAAATCTGTGTCCCATTCCAGGCGATCCGACAACGGTGATGGGAGATCTGCTACCCAAGGAACGAGCGGGACGACAGCCGGTGGAGCGGTTTCCGAAAAGGACATTCCTGGGAGTTCTGATCCGAAGTCAGGAACGGCTGGAGGAACTACCGGTGAGAGTTTTAATCCTTTACACACGACACACCAGGGCCACGATGGGGCCACAGGGGATGGAAGTCTAATGGCTGGGTTGCAGGCCTTTTTAAACTCCTGGGCGGGGGGCCAGAAAAAGGCGGAACCGCCGTCGGCGGCAACAGCATGGGTGGCATCTAGTACAGGAGCTGAAGGGGGCGACACGGGGGATGCAACAGGAACAGTGGCAGATGAAGGGACAGGAAAGGAAGGAGTGGACGAATTGAGGGAAGGGGTACCAGATGCGGCGGTATACAACTCTTACCTGTCATATTCCGGCCCATTGGGGGCGCATTTGAAGCTAGAAACAAGGGAAAAGATTTGGAAAGGGGAGTACTTGGAACTGTTCTCTTTACTCCCCCTGGAAGAGTCCGTGGACTTGAAGGAGGATGTAAAGAAGGAAGACAGGGCAAAAAAGGAGGAGGAAGAGAGGAAAAAACGTTACAGTAAGCTTCCTAAAAGGTTGAGAGCTTTCTGCATTTTGGGCAGCGTAGTAGGCCAGAAGGCACCTGAGAAATGTTCAGCTTTGTTTTCCTATCTGGATGGGATCTGGGATGCGTACAGGGTGTACGGGGGACTGGCGTGGTGGCGTTACGACGAGCAGTTTCGTCAACGCCTCGCCGCCAATCCGACAATGAGATGGGACCAAATGGATATCACACTCTGGCTGAAGTTAATGCTGGCCCAGAAATCGTCCCCCTTTCAAGGGGGGGCCGGCGCGGGAACAGCAAGTTCTTCGCCGGCCACGGGGAAAAAAGGTTGCTGCTGGCTGTTTAACGACAGTCAGTGCAAATGGGGCAGTTCATAACGTTTCAAGCACGAATGCACCGGATGTGGAGGCAACCACAGCTACGCAAAATGCTTTAAGAAAGGGAAGTCA
The DNA here is from genome assembly GCA_036172795.1 of Pelodytes ibericus. Lineage (NCBI taxonomy): Eukaryota > Metazoa > Chordata > Amphibia > Anura > Pelodytidae > Pelodytes > Pelodytes ibericus. The sequence goes on from CM069862.1 coordinate 14,169,659, forward strand.
GGGGGAACAGCCGGTGCTATGGGATCAAAAGGGGAGCTCACCAGTGAACAAAAGCGCGATGCTGCCGTGGCTAAAGCTTTACGGTAAGCGGGAGGACGCATCGTTTTTAGAGGAAGGGTTCGGCAACGGATTTCGTATTCCTTTCGTGGCTAAGGGTTCGGTAGTTTTTAGACGAAATCTGAAGTCGGTACAGTCCTTTCCGGAGGTGGTGAAGGAAAAACTGGGAAAGGAGGTCAGTCTGGGGAGGATGGCGGGCCCCTATTCAGACCCGCCGCTGCCTAATTTGCGTGTCTCTCCCTTGGGTGTTGTTCCCAAGAAGGAGGCAGGTAAATTTCGGCTGATTCATCACCTGTCATACCCAAAAGGTGCATCTGTTAATGATGATATAGACCGTGAACTATGTTCGGTGTCCTATACATCATTTGATAGAGCAGTTGACGTAGTCAGGGCAGCGGGCCCTGGGGCATTACTGGCCAAAGTGGACATAGAAGCAGCATTTCGTCTATTACCGGTACATCCTGATTGTCACCACCTGTTAGGATGCTGGTTCCAGGATAAGTTCTTTGTGGACTTGTGCTTACCCATGGGTTGTTCTATATCGTGTGCCTATTTCGAAAAGTTCAGCACTTTTCTGGAATGGGTGGTTAGGCAAGAAGCAGGGGTTAGGTCTTTGGTCCACTACCTGGACGATTTCCTGTGTGTAGGGCCAGCGACGTCATCAGATTGTGTGCATTTACTGAATACCATGCAGTTGGTAGCTAAATCATTTGGGGTCCCACTAGCCACGGAAAAAACTGAGGGACCAACGACCCGACTCAGTTTCTTGGGCTTGGAAATAGACACGGTACAAGGGGTTTGCAGGTTACCAATAGAAAAATTGGTGGTCATGAGACGGGTGTTAGCTGAGGTTATGCAAGCCAAGAAGGTCACCCTTCAACAGCTTCAATCGGTTATCGGGAGGCTCAATTTTGCATGTAGGATTATCCCGGCGGGTAGGGTATTCCTGCGATCACTGTCCAGAGCCACGGTAGGGATACGGGAAAGTCATCATTTCCTGCGGGTGTCAAGGGCTATGAAGGCAGATTTAGTGGTCTGGAGTGTTTTCCTGGAAAAATTCAACGGCCGGGTCTTCTTTCAAAAGCCGGCGGTCTCGGCACCTGACCTGGAGCTGTACACTGATGCTTCAGGGAGTGTAGGTTTTGGGGCATATTACGGGGGAAAATGGAGCGCTGCTGAATGGCCAGAGGCTTGGAAAGCATCGCCGCTGATGCGCAACTTAGCCTTTCTGGAGCTATTCCCGTTGGTAGTAGCGCTAGCGCTATGGGGTTGGTCGATGAAAGATAGGAGGGTAATATTCTACTCGGATAACCTGGCAGTAGTCTATTCAGTCAATAAGATTTCGGCATCCTGCCCTGCGGTGGTTAAGCTCTTGAGATACTTTGTATTACTGTGCATGGAGCTCAACATATCGTTTAGAGCTAAGCATGTTCCGGGTTATCAGAACGTCATCGCGGACTCTCTTTCTCGCCTACAGTGGGACAGGTTCAGGCAGGTGGCTCCGGGGGCAGAGGCCGTGGGTCACCCATGCCCGGAGATAGTGTGGAGACTCGGGACCGAGTGTTGCAGGGATGGGTGAAATCCTCCTTGGCTCCCTCCACGTGGACGGCTTACAATCGGGTATGGCAGGAGTGGGACGAGCTTGCAAAGTGGGCAGGGAGTGATTTGTCGGAAGCAAATCGCCTGGATATACTGTTTTGGTTTATGTTTCGGTTGGCTTCACAAAAAGCTTCCCCGGCCCAGTTGAACGCTAAGTTGGCCGCACTGGCTTTTATGTTTAAGCTAAGAGGGTATGCGGATATCACAAAGCACTTTGTGATTCGGCAAGCAATGAAAGGCATGAAACGGGGCCGGTCGGTTCTGGACCACCGCCGCCCAGTATCCATGGGGACGTTGAGTGATGTGGTCAGGGTGCTAGGGGATATTTGCACCTCGGAATTTGAAACAGTGCTGTTCAGGGCGGCCTTTTCACTAGCGTTTTTCGGGGCTTTCAGGATTTCTGAATTGGTTAGTAGCTCACGACAGGGCGTGGGGGGCCTTAGGTTGTGTGACGTTTCCTGTACGGAGGACCAGGTTATAGTATTATTACGCTCGTCCAAAACTGACCAGTTAGGTCGGGGAGCAAGGGTGGTGTTATACGGGATAGCAGGCAGTGTGGCTTGCCCGGTGACAAGTGTACGGAAATATTTGGCAGTCAGACCTAAAGGGGGGGTTCCTCTCCTGGTACACAGGAGCGGGATGTCACTTTCCAAGTTTCAATTTCTGAAGGTTTTCCGGTTGGCATTGGGCAGGTTAGGTCTGCCTGAAAAAGAGTTCGGCACTCACTCATTCAGGATAGGGGCTGCCACGGAGGCAGCACGTTTAGGTCTGGGGGATGAAGTGGTGAAACGCATAGGGAGATGGGAATCTAATCGGTTCAGGACCTATGTAAGGCCTCACAGGATGTTGTGAAAAGGGATAGTGATGGTTAAAATGCATTAGTCCCTTCTTCCCACCTTTTCCACTACTTGTTGTTTTAGGGTCCGGCTACGTGGTGTGGATCATTGGCCACTCCTACGTTTTCTGGGCTAGACGGAGGGCCGCAGTTAGGCCATCGGGCCTACGGCTGGGCTTTCCTGCCGAATTGCTTCAGGTGAAGTGGTTCGGGGCCCGGGGTATGCGTTGGGCGGGGGTCTTGCCCATGTTGCTGCGCTTCATTGACCGGGGAGAACGGCCTAATATTGTAGTAATCCATGCCGGGGGGAACGATCTGGGGCTGGTGCCGCAGAGGGAATTGGTCAAAATAATGCAAAATGACGTTACCCGCATTCTAGCATTGGTACCCGGGGTTAAAATTATTTGGTCAGAAATGGTGCCAAGAGACCAATGGCGGTATGCACGGGATTTCAGGTCAATAGAGCGCAGCAGGGGAAAGATTAACAAACTGATGTCTATCTTTGTGCGCAAACAAAAAGGGGTGGTGGTCAGACACCGCAATCTGGAAGGGGATCGTACAGGCTTGATAGCCAAAGACGGGGTACACTTGTCCGACCTAGGTTGGGATGTGTTTTTATTGGGTATTCAAGAAGGGGTAGAAAAGGCGTTGTTTTTGCTGGGTGGGGTAGCCCTTCTGTAGTAAGGAATCACTCAGAAGGGCCTTGGCGGTTACTTGCTCCTTAGGGGGGGTCTATGGCTGGAATATTGGGAGTCAGCCATAGTTCGAATGGAGATGAGAGAGGTCCGGAGCACAAGCTGGGGGCTCCTGGCCTGATGGTGGGCTGGGCAGATGGTCTGCCCGGCAGTGGATTCGATGGACTTGGGACCCCTGGGGAGCAAGTTGGTTCAGGACATGTTTACTGGGTTTTGTTAACTATGTTAATAAAGTTATGGTTAATTATGTTAATTATGTGGTTCATGTCATTAATGACATATGTGTGAACATGTGGGTTTGTCATTGCCTAATTTTATATTTATACTGTATTTATTGTAATGTTTATTCTAAGGTTGGAGGCAATGACATATGTTATAATAATAAAATGGCTGTGGCCTTTTCTACCCACTACATCTGTGCCATGTGTTTATAATTTATGGTAAGATTCAGCCTGGTAGTCTAGGCTACAACTGTCATAGCTTTATTGAAGTTGCTATAGCAATACTCCTGTCTACCAGCTCACAGAATTTAGCAGCCCCGGAGATATTATTTTAAATATAAAACTACAGCAGAACTGGAAATTATGTCAAAATAAAAATAAGTGCATTTGACATATATTAGAAACGTGTACGACAAACAGAAAATAAGCTAGAAAATGGTCTTTTCATTGTCCTTCAGAAATCTCCACCTGCTGGAGAGTGCCACGTTTGTTACAGTGGGAATAGAAACGAAGGTCCGCACTATTCTATCTTTCATCACTGCCCTCCTTCTTGCATTCCCCCCCCCATTTTCCCTCCCACACCTGACGCCCGGTGATTTTTTTGTGTGTTTTTTTTGTTGTCACTAATGGACCAAAGTCCCGGTACACTTGAATTACCTTTTTACCTACATGTGTCAAGAGGGGGCGTGGAGCTGTACGCAATATATAACCATGAATATATGCGTTTATTTGTACTTACTTATTCGAAAGCCTGCTGCGTCAGGTCTGCACATGACCTGGGTGGGTGGGGCTTTGCGGGAAAATTTTACAGCTTTAGGGTCAATTGTTAGCTATTTATGTAACTTAATAAATCATTTAGAATAATAATGACATTTTTTATTTACTCAAATTAATATTACAAAAATACAAATACTAGAGTTTAAACACAATGTATTGTACGTTGTATTGCTCTGTGATACAGTTATATAAGCTAAAAATCCAGAACTCCCAGAAAAGAGGGACAATAGAGGAGGAAAGAGTGGCAATAGAGGAGGAAAGAGTGGCAATAGAGGAGGAAAGAGAGGGACAATAGAGGAGGAAAGAGGGACAATAGAGGAGGAAAGAGAGGGACAATAGAGGAGGAAAGAGGGACAATTTAGGAGGAAAGAGAGGGACAATAGAGGAGGAAAGAGAGGGACAATAGAGGAGGAAAGAGAGGGACAATAGAGGAGGAAAGAGAGGGACAATAGAGGAGGAAAGAGGGATAATAGAGGAGGAAAGAGAGGGACAATAGAGGAGGAAAGAGGGACAATAGAGGAGGAAAGAGAGGGACAATAGAGGAGGAAAGAGGGATAATAGAGGAGGAAAGAGAGGGACAGTAGAGGAGGAAAGAGAGGGACAGTAGAGGAGGAAAGAGGGACAATAGAGGAGGAAAGAGAGGGACAATAGAGGAGGAAAGAGAGGGACAATAGAGGAGGAAAGAGGGACAATAGAGGAGGAAAGAGGTGCAGGAGGACTTGAATGCAAAATAGAGACTGTCCCATCTGAACTTGGGAGGTATACTTTGAGCTTGTGTCAATGTTTGTGTGCCAATGACACATAAAAATAACATTATTAGAGGAATTACTTCTTCTTTTTTTCTTTCCCCCAATGAAATCCGATTAACATTTTGACCATCAAAGTCCTTTACATGGATGTTCCAGGCATAAGAATCTGTCTGAATGCTAAATAAGGCTGTGTTTCTTTGAAGCATGCTATCTGCGCTGTGATGATGGTTCATCTTCCTATAATCAGGCCTCTAAGAGCCGCTGGCAAGTGTTCAATCTCAGGTCGAAGCAAAAGATGAAATGGTATTTGGCAGAGAAATCAGTGGATTTTACATCATGCCGTTAATTGAACCCTTCACATGCCGAAAGTCACATTTACTGTACAAAAACAACAAAAAAATGCTGTATCTTTTCAACTAAACACTGATTGCACGGTCAATGTATTCAATAAATACTGATCTATAGCATTGTTGCAAGGGAATGCATGGAATAAGAGTTAAATGTGTCACCTAAATATCTGTAAATGTAGAGATTAAAAAGGATCTATACATTTAATTTGCAGATGGAAATTAAATATATAAATGAAGAGAAAAACTGTGTCTGTGCTATCTCCTGCTTATAACATCACCTGTGACTTGAGATGGGAAATGTTTAATTTGCATATAGACAGTGTGCACAATACCTGAATTATACTGCACTTCTTGGCATATATATGACACACACACACACACAGACACACACGTACAAGCACAGTGGAGGTTAAAAGTGCTGGTCTTGGGAGGTTAAATGCAGTAATTACAACTTAGAATGTAGCACGATGCATAAAAAAAAAACAATATCATAAAAAGTAACATAAATAATAGTTACATTTCATTAAATAAGCCTTCTTTGTGGTTTAAGGTTCAACATCACAGAAATAAGAGAGACTGATAATGCTTTAGAAATCCGTAAATTGCATTGTAAAATCAAATCATTGTATGGCTATGTGAAATATTGTCAGAATAAAGAATACTTCCTTTGATGGGATGAATCACTGTGCCTAAACACATATTGTTGATTAGAGCAACGTCCTTTGGGACATGTACATAAATAGAGCTGTTTGTTTTGGTAATTTAGACTAGGCATATAGACGATGGCCTCAAACAAATAAAGAATATTCTCTGCGTGTTTGTAGGTGTGAATTTAAAGGAGGAAATACTAATTTGGTTGGGGCTTCTAGCCAAGGCCTTATCTTTCTGCGCCTTATATTGACTCAATCAGCACAACATTATTTGTACCATGAACATTCGGCTTTAATACTGTTTGTTTTCATTTTTTGTTAGGCGCAGTGGGCATTCTGCATCATTTTCCATTTCAACACACAAGAAGAATGTTAGACTTTCACAGAACCTAATAGCTCCAGTCATTACCCATTTTCATGCATAGTGAAACATTATTTCAATAAACATATATATCCTGTCCCTTGTTCTTGTGCACAGGGGGTAACCTGCATCATTTCTCCACCACAGTAGAACACCGGGGGTCAATTAGCTCAATTGTAGTGTGGATGACATAATAAACGTGCTTGAATTTGTGTTGAATATAATATTTTGCAAATACCAGCTTTTTATATTACGCAATTGCAACGTAGATTTTCTTTTTACATGAATGCATATTGATATTTATGTGATTTTAAAATATATATAAATATAAAAATACCCATTTTTAAAATTGTGACTATTTATGATTTATTAAATGGTTTTTGTCATGCAAGATGTAAATTTGTGCTGTGAATTTAAATCTACTGCGGCGTGATATAAATCCACATCGGATATAGCAACATCGGTTATGCTGGGGTAAAATATCCTTCCAGTGTAAAAAAAAGTCCAATCCGTAGAGCATTACTGAATATATCTACACATCCCAGAGAAGTCGGCAGACCTGTTTCTAACCACATAGATTCCCAGTCTACAGTGCTGCAAGGGATTCTGGGTAGAGATATATAACCAAGTTCAACAATGGCCGCATTATCCACCTTATATATGGTTCCCTGGAGCATATGACCTCAGTTCAAACTAGCCCTTCAATCACAGCCCAGGTTGTAGACTATGGGTTTTATTCATGAAAGAGAGGACTGCGGGGAATTGAGAAGGCAATTGAAAATGTAAGACTAAGTTAGCTGAGTTGAAAACATAATCTCATTCAGCTGTATAGGAATTTATTTTTTTTCAGACTCGTCTACTTTGCCTTAAGCTAGCACATGCCAGCCTTCTGATCATCTCTGCTTCATGCTTGCTCTGGAGAATGGACAATACTTTTTTTTAACCATTGCTTCTTCTAAGGATGATAAAATCCAATGCAATCCTCCTTTACACTGTTTATGGAACTCTTTAGCAGGGGAGGGCCTGCAACGGGGGCAGGAGGGCAATTGCCCTCCGGGCTGCTCAATTTCATAGCACTTTCACGCTTGCTATCCAATTATCTTATTTGTCTAGCAATCTGTCAACATATCTGTTTGTCCTGTGTATTTGTGTCTATCTCTGCTGATAAAGGGTGGGCCGGTAAAATTGCCCGATGGGTCACTAAAACGTTCCAAGCTGCCAGCCCTCCAGCCCATGAGGTTCATTTCTTCTACACTGATTGCAAGCCTCTGGGCAGTGCATCAAACACACACCACATCAGTCGTGGAGAGGGGTAGAAGGAGCAGGAAACCCTTGTAAAATACAGAGAAGTCAGTAGAACATGATTAAACTCATCTACATATACCAGACAGGTTACTCAACAGAAACCCCCGGTATCAAGAGCTGCAAGGGATTCTGGGTAGGAAAATGCAAATAAATTCAACAATGGCTGCCTTTTGTCTCAATAATCCCATGAACACACAGATTAAGCATGCCTTGTCACTTAACATCAGGTTTTACGGAGCTACTGAAGCACATACTTCAAACTGAACCTTTCGCTCTGCTACAAGTCACCTGCTGTATGTATTTACCCACAAGGACACCTGTAAGGTTCTTACCCAGTGGTCACCCACTAAATGCCCCAATACCCCCATTACATGCCACCATCACCCTCATTACATACCCCACCACGTTCATTACATGCCCCCATCATTAATTGGAAGGAGCTAAAGCTTGCTAAACAGTGGTGGAGGGAGCGAAAATGTTTTAAGCTACAGAAATGTGCTTAAACACCCACTGGCACAGTGCCGCCCTCTGGAAAAGTGCCGCCCTAGGCGAGTGCCTTGTTTGCCTTGTGGAAGATACACTAATGCTCTTACCTAGTATTAGCGTTTGTTGGCTCCTGAGGCCACATACGTGTCTCTTCAAACCACTCAATGAAACGGATGCCAAAGACCCTAGCGCATCTTTTGATAAGACAACAGTCCATGGGCTTTTCTGGGAGTAAATCTCTGATCGTGTGTTTTACTAATCTGGTAGAAAGATGATCAAGGCTGGCCGCAGGGCAGTTTGACAAATAGAAAAAAAAACTATTTTCATTATAATAAACTCGCAAAGCTAAATCAGCGCAGAGAATCGTATGGACAGAGAAGCAATCTTAGAACCAATTCACACAAGATGATGGGGTTTCTGCCCAGCTGTTTTTTCTCATAAAATTATTGTCTCACATATACTTTATCCCCGGGTTAGATATTTACCAAGTTTAGTTATCCCATAAATAGGAAACAGTGTAGAAAAAAACCCATTAAACACTCAGTGGAAAGCTGAAAACATAATTAAAATAAAATCCAAGATTAAGAGGAAGGATTAAAAAAAGCCAATTTAAAGGGAAATTAAACCCTAAAAATATTAAATGGCTCCCCCTAATTCTTCCCTTTTATCCTGGTCTATTGTGTGGGAACAAACAACTTACCCATAAACCTTAATCGTTTCCTGTGCTTTACTACAGTGCTGACATCTTGTGTCTGTCTCCTTGTCTGTCTGTTCCCTCCAGCTACAGTGTCTTTCTTCCTAGTCATTTAAGTGAAAATTAACTCATTCCCCACCGCCATCCAAATGTTCACATTTTCATTCGCATTTCCACATACTTTCCTCTCTCCCATCTGATTGTCACACAGACAAACAGCAGGTTGCCGGACCGTCTCTGTGAAACAGCAGCTACACAAAATGATTTCTTCCAAGTCTTTGTTTTTTCCCCCACAGACTATGGGATATAATCTAACGAATGGTACTTTACAGCAATACTAGTCAAAATGATATTGCTTAGCCTTTCAGTAGAAGTGGTAGAGGTTAACACAGTGAAGGAGTTTAAGCATGCGTGGGATAGGTGATCGGAGATATAAGATAAGGACAGGAATGTTAGAAAATTGGGCAGACTAGTGCTGAATGGTTCTTATCTGCTGACATATTCTATGCTTCTATGATATAACAAGGAGAAATGGCATTTCATATATAAAAAGGGTTATTTTTGGCCTTACTCCCTCTTTAAAAGTAATTTACTATTGGACGCCATTTCACTGTATTATTATAATTTTTTTTAAAAACCATCATTGATACTTTTGTTAATACCACTCCTTAAACATATTTGGGGTTAATTGTAAATAGAAGACAGTCCTCTGTTGTGTTTAATACTTGTATCCTTCCAAAGAGGATATTATAAAATACATATTTTATTTAAAACATTCCACATATAAGTGAATTATTTCTGGGCGGTGAGTTTTATATACCGTATTTGTTCGAATATAAGACTACCCTGATTATAAGATGCCCCCCCCCCCCCTCGAATGGTGTCTGTCTCTCTCCCCCACCCTCCCCACAACATTGTTTGTCTCTCCCCACCCCCACCCTCCCCCAGCGTTGTCCGTCTCTCTCCCCCACCCTCCCCCCAACATTGTTTGTCTCTCCCCCCCACCCTCCCCCAGCGTTGTCTGCCTCTCTCCCCCACCCTCCCCCCAATGATGTCTGTCTCTCCATCCCTTTTTTTTTTGTTGTGTGACAGTATTTAATAAAATATGTAACTAAACAAGTGTGACCGGGCGTTGCCATTTTGTGAAATATAGTGTTTTTGGGTGCCACCCCCTAGTGACTTTACAGCACTAGTATCTCACTTTGGGGCTGGGGACACAAAATGCAGTGTATAAGTCAGAATTCTGATCATAGATTTCCATTGAATGGGAGGGTAATGTAACTATTACATCACAAGGGGGCGAAGTTATGATCCTGTTTGATCAGGTCAATCTCCTCTCTTTGTGTTGTACACAGCCACCTAGTCCTGCCCACTATGATACACACGAACCAGTAAGGAGTATCTTATGACATCATCATACAGGCTTTGGCAACAGTTGTAAAGTGAGACTGACTGGAAGATTTTGGACAATGTTGCATCATGGGAAATATTCACAAAATGGAGCAAGGAGATAAACACCTAATTATATTTTTCCTTTTATATGCAATTATTTAAATCAGATTTAACAAAAAAAAAAAAAACAGTGGCATAGGATTTATATATTTGTTTGTATTAAATGACCAGGTTATCTAGTTACATATTATATAAGTGGTAGTGTCCCTTAAAATATTGCATACAAGTGTGGAATTTAATGGATGGTAATAACATTCTACACTTCTAAATTATCATGTATATCTATGACCGTGCTTTCCAACCTATGGTTTTCCAGGGTATGGTTTGACTAGCCCAGGTAAGTGTTGGTGTGTACATTCAATATACGTTACGCTTCCATTAACAGGAATTTATGGGAAAATGGAAGCTCAACCTCGAAATGCGTGGGGGTGTATGCGAGTTTGCGGAGAAATGGAAAAGGAGTGGGGATCTCAAAAATGTTTGGGATATCCCAGATCTATGGAATTACATATAGTGCTTCTATTTATTGATCCTTACAAGTAAAAATAAAACTGACACAGAGAGTGTTTTATCAGCTGGGATTTCCATGCAGAACCATTGTTTGACACCTTCCCCCCTCACTTAACCTAAGATTTTAAAAACAGTAACGAAGCTAATAGCAAATCCCCAATTAATTGTGAGATTCAGACTTGTATTGGGTAGCGCCGTCCAAAAGAATTTATTTTAATCTTTCTCGTAAAAAAAACGGGTAATTGGAGCAGACTTGACAAAAGCCTTTGCAAGCTCGACGAACAGCTGTCGGTGGGAGGAAAATACTTGTTGCGTTTTATTGTAACAATCTGGCTCCGAGTTTAGCCCGTCTCACCTTGGGCCTTGCCCTGCTCACTTAGGCTATCAGCTCCTGCGAGCGTTTCTTTATCGATACGCCTGATTACCCGTTTGAAGATAATCCGTCATCATTCTGGGTAATCATATTTACATTTTCGACATGGTCTCTTGCAGTGCGGCACCTGGGTGCAAGGAAAAGCCAGTGTTTGTCGGCTATTGTATTTCTGGAATTAACATTTCCATTTGGAAGGGTTTATAACTCATAAGTTGTCAGTCTCTTGAAATAAAGAAAGTATCGCTTCTCAGGCTGTTGCGAGTGTTGCATAATGTTAGCTGTAATAAGATCTCCTTGCGTATCAAAAATCTGGTGTTTCTTTCAACAAAGAAGTGCAATTATATAGTTAAATACACAGTAGTTTAGAATAAAAGGCTTGTGTCCATCAAGTTCAACCCTTTTCCTATTCTTTGTTTACCGCTGTTGATTCAAAAGAAAGCAAATAAAAACAAAACCTTTTTTCAGCAATTTTAAAATCTTCGTTAATGGGGATTTAATTTATTCTTAACTCCAAATGGCACACATTTATCATTAGATCACCAAGAATTCAATTAATATTAATGCCTTTACTAACATACATAGCCCGGTCAATATGCTACATTTCAAATTGGCTGTTCGTAAAAAATCGAAGCATCAGACGCCTTCAGATCGGCCCCCCAATATACGACAATCACCCCCGTATACAATTTGTATTCAGGGTCGAAAAAAAACATTGCATGAATAACCCTTGCCCCCCAAAAAAAATGTTTTGGGGCTTTACTAATAAAAAAAAAACGGGAGTAGGAACTGGCAAAACAATTACCAGCCCCTAAAATATACATGCTGCGAGGGCAAATAGCCCTGACCCCCCTACAAAAAAACAGGACTGGTAGTCAACCAATTGGCTCCCAGCCTACCTTAACCATTGTGGTGTTAGGGTTCATATCCTTGACCCCTCTATCATAATTTGGTCGGGGAGGTGGGCAAGTGCTCCCTACCCCCTATTAAATACATAGGGGGGCCAGGACAAGTAGCCTTGCCCTCCTTATCATTACATGGACTGGGAGGTGCCCCCCTAAAATAGATCGGGGCCAGGGCTACTTGTCCTGGTGCCCATACAATATTATTAGCCCCTGTGCGGATCTTGGAGCTCGGAAAATGCCCCCAGACCCCAATTAAAAAGAATATAATTTGCGGTTGGGGTCCGGAGGATGGCAAAGAGGAGCAAAATGCCTCCAGACCCCCATGAAAGTAAATAATAGCCCCCATGGGATCTGGGAGCTGCTGATGGCCTCCAGATCCTATACAATAAATTAAAAACCCCTGGGATCTGGGGTGGGATCTGGGGCCTGCTGATATGATGGGGGGTGGGGTGGATATGTTGGGGGGCGGATGCATGATAAAATCCCTGCTCTAAGAGCGGGAATTTCATGTTAAGAAAAAACAGCATCTGATTGGCTGAAAGTATCAGCCAATCAGATATCTTTGATCCCATCTTCACTATTGGCTGGTTTTCAAAACCTATTGCCCATTAACGTTAGAACTTATCACAAGATTGCCAGCAGTAACACAATGGCCTTTATTAATGGCAACAATTTTGCTCTTGTGCTAATGATCCTATTCGATTCATTAATATTATGTTAAGAAATGTAAACCTTTTTTTTATTTTATTTCGGGACATGATAAAATCCAGTACATTAGCTGTGTAGTGATTTCATTATATTAGTAAAAGGCTATTTAGTAGTTGGAGATTTTCCAGGACTTTAAAAAAAATCTTCAGCAAATAAGCACGTCTACGATATTATTTACTGTACAAAGGAAGCCATTTTGTAATTATCATTCTAATGGTGCGTTTAAATTAATGCATTCACTTGGGTTCATTGAGGTTAAAAACGATAAGAAAATATAGCAATATTAAAAAAGGAAACTTTTTTGTTTTGCAAAAGCTGAAACCAATCCAAAATCCCTGTGAAAAAAAAGCAATGGACTCTTTCAGCCAATCAGAAGCCATTTTCACAATGGCAACCAGCAAATGGAAGGGCTCGGACCAGGTATGATTCCGATTGGCTGACCAATGCCCCTTAAGGCCAAATCAATTATTATTTTAGGGGCAGTTGTCCAGTCCCTGGTCCTGGTGTTATTTTTTGGGGACCTTAGAGGCCACTTTGCTCGCTCAAGCCCCATAATTTATTGGGAGGGGGCAAGGATCTTTGGGGACCCCCAGTTTTGTTATTATAATTATTATTGGGTTAACCCTTTCAGTGTTGTATGGAGCACAGTTTGAGTTCCCTGCAGCACTGAAAGGTTTTATATATCGGATTTATTCATTTACAATGTCATTTGATAAAGATATTTTATTGTGATCCTAGATCTCTCCCTTTTCAAATATTTCAAATTTTAAAAATGTTACCTACATTTTCTTTGCTAACACAATATATAGCTCTTTTTTTTTTTCAATCTTGTTTTATTCTCTACAATTGCAATGTAAAACAACATTTAGGTGACAGGGTCCCTTTAATAGAAAGCCAAGGATATGCGGGCAGGCGTGATTGGCCGGGCCGTTCTAAACTACCGACGCATTCTGTGTTTCTATGGCTAAGTATTATTTCCTGAGTCCATTGTTATATTCTGCATATTTTTCATTAGTCTGGTATAATAGAGAGAATCGTACGATTGCTATTGAGTTCTGTACTTTGCGTGCGGTTCAGGCAGGTAATCATCAGGTGAGATGTAACGTTAGATGGCTCTGAAAATGATGCCGTCTTATAGACGTCTTTCATCTGCGTGAAACATGTACATCTGACAAAAGAAGCCCTTAAAGCATATAATGCACAGCAGACGTGATTATACTTCTCAATGATCCAGCGTTGCAAATTCTGAGTCCTGAAAATCTGCCAATACTCCCTATTCTCCCCCATTCTGACTTTTAACGGTTGTTATTCAGCTACGGCTGGTATTAGGCGCTGGGCACCAAAGATATTGCGTCCTGGATTGTCCGGGATAAATGTGGAATCAGCCTCTTGTAGCTGTGGTGGAGCAAGACCGTTAAGGGTCCTGATGCAGGAACAATATCTCCTTAAAACAGAGGCGGGGTGCAGCGGGACAGCTGGATTCGGGGGGGGGTGCAATCCCTTGGTCCTGAATTCAGTCTTTGGTGTACGGTGGGCATGTGCTCCAAGGGCTCCATGTATAAAGCAGATATAGCATACCTCACAACTTTTCCCCCCGGCGAATCGGGGCACCAAAAGGGAGGGGTTTGGGAGTGTTACTGTGCATGCTCATTACTCCTAAGTTTTAGAGGTCAGAGTGTCAGCGTGTCCCAGACACCAGAGAATGTGATCAGGACTGCAGGAAAGGACAGATCCCCCCACCAAATAGGGTTGGCACCCAGCCGGTATTTTTTTTGTAGAAAAGGCTTTCCCCCAAAACGGGTCTGTTCCACACAAAGCGGGGAAGTTGATGGGGGGATGATATAGAGGCAAAACGATGATCATTGTTAACTGTTTTTCCATATGCTTACCCAGAATCCCTTGCAGTGGTGGCAGCCATGCAATTTTAGTGTGTGTAGATTTGTGTTTCTATAAGGGCCTCTGCTGTCCTGTTTAATAAGAAAGGTTACAACCCGCCTTATAAATCCCGTCTATTTCAATAACATGCTTCACAGGAGAAGAATTATAAAGTTCTGGAAGTAATGCTGCAGATATCCAGGGCGCGATTACACTGAATTAAACAACAGTTATTCCTGATTATTTTTGTAAAAGTCAGAATTGCACAGTTACCTGAACCATCTCTAAGGTGTTTAATTGAGCACACGTTCCAATCTGCCGACCAGATGTGTAACAAGCAATCTACATGTCAAAGATGCACTTGAATAGTCACGCTTGATTTTGTTTTGAGGCGTGTGCAAAAATCCAAATGTTTCATTAGATAAAGACAGAGGGGATTATGATACTCCAAAGAGTAGATTTTAACAAACTGTTTCTATCCCCCCCCCCCCCCCCCCACATACCAGCTCGCTAAATCCCAGCTTAAAGAGAAGAATATATAGAAGAGCTCAGCTGGCCATGGATAATGTAGTTTATTTAGAATGGACACAGTTAAGGACAAAGCAACAAAGTTTGCTGTGGAGCTGAATTGCAAGATGTGTACAACTCGGTTGCACTGCCCTTGTCAATTCTCTGCGATTCCCCTTTCAGCCAATCACATTAGCTTCTTTCTTATCAGTTTACCAAACCATACACAACTTTCCACTAATACTTTAACCCAAAATCAAGACATCTACTTAATGGGACTTTGTCACCTAAATATTGTTTATACTGTGTGTATGTCCAACAAGATATGATCTATACATTGTGTTAGCAAAATGGAAAGCAGACAAGTTTTAAACTCTTTCTAGGATGGACTATGCCAGCCTCAAGCAGATGTCACACTTGGCCATGCAGATGGCATAGCCAATGCCTCCTGTGCCACACTATGCTGGGGATTCTCTAATGCCAGATGGTCTCAGACAAGCTACATGCAACACATACAGAATGTACATTAAGAGAAATCACCACCAATGACATCACCAGTGACATCACCAGACATCTTCTGCGTTCCTGTGACCTGAGCACTCTGTTATTAAGCCGAGGAACAGAAAACCATACTTTTTAGCATCTATTAACCCCTTAGTGACAAGACATTTTGACCTTGTCTTTCCCTTGGTGACGAGTTTTTACATTTCTGGGGTGTTTGTGTTTAGCTGTAATTTTCACACATACTGTACCCACACAAATTATTTGTTGTGTTTATTATCATAAGTGGGGCTTTCATTAGATACCATCTTGTTCATCATATCTTATCATTTACTACAAAAAAAAATCATAAAATATAATAATATATATAAAAACACTTATTCTAACCTTGAACCAAAAATATAAATTACAGAATTACAATCATTAAAAAGACCTCGCTTTTTTTGTGATTTATGGGGCAAAAAACAAAAATGATGTTCTTTGCCTATATTGACCTTTTAACCCGAACCCGAACACTAAATGTAACCCTAACCCTAACCCTTTTGCTAACCCTCAATATAGTTTAATGTAATTGTAACCCTATCCTTTATGCTAACCCTAATTTAATTGTAACCCTATCTGCTATACTAATCCTAACCCTATATTTAAGCTAATTAAGTCTTTTTTTTTACATTGCAATGTTGCTTGCTGCCTCTAGGGGCAGTCAAGCAACATATTCAGAGTGTTGGAATTGAATTTTCTTTCACTTCCGAAGCTCAGACCACAAGAGGGCACAGCCATATTGCATGCTGCTCCGGCAATATGGCGCCCACTATCGCTCCGTGGAACGATCGTGGGTGCCCTAGAGCTGGAATTTCGTGCTGGCTATTGCCTCGACATCGAGGCAAAAGAGTAGCACCGTCAGAGCTCGTTGTCGCGAAGGAGTTAAGGGGCTAAATGTGTCTGTGAGATCTCCTGTTTACAACATGACTTTGTGGTTTGATATGCACATTACACATTTCCCACTGGAAAGCGGATCATTTGCATATCAAGACACTGATGACGTCATAAACAGGAGACTTCACAGACACATCTAAAAGAAACATGTCCCTTGATTTCTGCATTTACTTGTATCGATTTTGTTTTATTCTCTATATTAACCGGATACACAATATTTTGTTCACAGTCTCTTTAAGACTTTTACAGCTATCTTCAATGTGAACTATAAAATTATATAATATCACCCAAAAAAATAATAATAATAATAATGTGTATAGATATTGCATTACACTCTATACATCGCTGCAAAGTTGAGAATAAAAATTTCACGGGTATTTATTTTCTGACAAGTCATAGCGGGTAAACCCCTTGATGGCTGGAGGTGATAAGTGAGTGAAGCGACAGATGTATTTTTGAAGCTGTGAAATACTAAGTAATGCCGACCTTTAGACGTGTTCTCCGAATAATCCTCTTTAGGGCCATTAAGGACACTGGCTTGCTGTAAGTCGTCCGCGGTTGTGATTCTCCATGTCTTGTCGGCTTTGTGTGTCGACGGCAAATAATCCAGATTGCAGGGGGACTCGAAATCGCAATCAAAATCTAAACCAAGAAATGAAAGGAAACATCCTCATCAAAATGTACTAAAATAGTTTGAGCGTAATCAGCGTTGGCTGATCAGAAACAGTCACCAGTGCATTAAACGTGTATCAATAAACCACAAATCAGTGACTGCATGTTTAACAATCGTAGAGCACCTACAGATGTTCATAAACAATAGTCGGTATGGTCAGGTATCACTACATATCTCCCAAATACGTATACAAAAAAACACACAAGGTGACAGTGCGCTATATGTGCTATAAAGTGACAGTGCAGTAAATCAACTGTGCAAATAATGCAGGGTATATACCCAGTGCAGCAAATAAAGGTATATTGATAGTACAAATATAGGTTGATAAAACACGAAGCACTCACATATAGTCCCTATTTTTGGGACAATACAAAATATAAGTGGCAGCTTCCTTATCCTGGATTGATTCAACCTCCAAGGAATAAAAGATGGTAATAGTAGGTAAGAGTGTAATTTAATATAAAGTGCATATAGTATCTTACACTTAAAATCAGGAACATCAGCAAGGGGTCACAAACTGGAACAAAGATGTACAAGGATGAGTGTTTCTTGATCAACGTGTTTTACCCGTTTTAATGGGCTTCCTCAGGATCCAGCTGGATCCTGAGGCAGTCCATTAAAAGGGGTGAAACGCGTTGATCAAGCAACACTCATTTGAGATTGAACCAGATCCTTGTACATCTTTGTACAGTGCACTCCACTTGTGTGCACTCCACTTTTGCAGAAGAGATCCTCCTCTGCAGTTCTTTGCTCCGGCACACTTTATAGAGTTACATGTAAATGCACACAACTCTTTCTTGTGAGTGTAGCACACAAAGAGGACTAGTTGGGGGTATCTCCTCGATGACCGGGGGGGCGGGGGGGGGGGGATGGAATGTGGCACCAGATAAGGGGCCTAAATTCCCAGAGCATATACTAAAGCACCTCCTGTATCCTCCTATCAGCAGACCTACCACCCTGCATTGAGTCCTCCTTCTAGCATTTTTTATTAGTGATAAGAGCCATGGATTATAGCCATAGGTGCAACAAGATATGTGCTGCCAACCTCCAATAAATATATGCAGGTAATTAAACGAGCATTGTTTTACAAATTCAAAGCAACGACACCCACTCTCTCGTATGCATCCAGAATAATGATATAGAAAAATCTGAATAATTAAACAAATGTGGTAATTTCCTATGAAACCATATGTCTCATTTATTAATTGCAAACCTGGGCACCTGCCTGTGGCATCATTTATTATCAGTGTAGAAGATATTATAATATATTTAATTAAAAAGAGAAACACTGCTGACTATTTTACGAATTGCATTGCTTCTAATATGTTTAGCTAAGAGGGATATCCTGACTCAAAACATAACACAATATGCAAAATAGAAGACTACCAAGCAAACCAAACTTCCTTATCATTATAATAAATCAATATAATTATGAATATATGGGGGGGGGGGGGGGGGGTTCTTGCAGGTAAATGTGCAAATTACTCTTCTTTTTAGGGAAATGTTAATAAATAAATAATTTTATTGATATTTAGACGCTAAAAAATAATTACATTTTATTTTAAAGTGGCAGTTTCATCTACAGTGTTTGAAAAATATATAGTATAAAGTTACATAGTATATAGTTACATAGTTACACAGTTACATAGTATAAAGTTACATAGTATATAGTTACACAGTTACATAGTATAAAGTTACATAGTATATAGTTACACAGTTACATAGTATATAGTTACACAGTTACATAGTATATAGTTACACAGTTACAGTTACATAGTATATAGTTACATAGTTACACAGTTACATAGTATAAAGTTACATAGTATAAAGTTACATAGTATATAGTTACACAGTTACATAGTAGTTTTCTTTGAAAAAATGCTTGCGTCCATCAAGTTCAACCCTTTTCCTATCTCATGTTTACCGCTGTTGATCCAAAAGAAGACAAATAAAAACCCCTTAATACAGCAATTTCAAGTTCTGTTTTCAGTGGGGGAAAAAAAAACTGTGTAACTACGTAACTATATACTATGTAACTGTAACTGTGTAACTATATACTATGTAACTTTATACTATGTAACTGTGTAACTATATACTATGTAACTATATACTATGTAATTGTGTAACTATATACTATGTAACTGTTTAACTATATACTATGTAACTATGTAACTATATACTAGGTAACTATGTAACTGTGTGACTATATACTATCTAACTATATACTACATAACTGTGTAACTATATAACTATATACTATGTAACTATATAACTATATACTATGTAACTATATAACTATATACTATGTAACTGTGTAACTATATACTATATACCTATGTAACTATATACTCTGTAACTGTGTAACTGTAACTATATACTATGTAACTAAATAACTATATACTATGTAAATGTGTAACTATATACTATGTAACTATGTAACTATATACTGTGTAACTATGTAACTGTGTAACTATATACTATGTAACTATGTAACTATATACTATGTAACTATGCAATTGTGTAACTGTGTAACTATGTAACTATATACTATATAACTATATACTATGTAACTATGTAACTATATACTATGTAACTATATACTATGTAACTATATACTGTGTAACTATGTAACTGTGTAACTATATACTATGTAACTATGTAACTATATACTATGTAACTATGCAATTGTGTAACTGTGTAACTATGTAACTATATACTATATAACTATATACTATGTAACTATGTAACTATATACTATGTAACTATATACTATGTAACTGTGTAACTATATACTATGTAACTTTATACTATGTAACTATATACTATGTAACTATATACTATATACTATGTAACTATATACTGTGTAACTATGTAACTGTGTAACTATATACTATGTAACTATGTAACTATATACTATGTAACTATGCAATTGTGTAACTGTGTAACTATGTAACTATATACTATATAACTATATACTATGTAACTATGTAACTATATACTATGTAACTATATACTATGTAACTGTGTAACTATATACTATGTAACTTTATACTATGTAACTATATACTATGTAACTGTGTAACTATGTAACTATATACTATATACTATGTAACTATGTAACTATATACTATGTAACTATATACTATGTAACTATATACTATGTAACTGTGTAACATTCAGGGGATATCGTGCCCTTGAGTGACAGGTGTGCTGCCAGTCTGGAGCATACATCAGGGGCACAATGTATCTCGTGTATTTCCATGGGTTTGGGTATTGCGAAGAGCCAGCACACAAACCCCCGGAGATAAATGAGTTACATCCGAGGGACCAACGGCAGCTATGAATTCACTCACTCTGTTACCAATCCGACCAGCACGAAAAGTATACGAATTGACCCGGTTGCTGAATTCGCAGCTGCCGTCTGTCTCCCGAAATGTATTTCCAGGGTTTGTGTGCTCTCTGTTCGGAGCGCATAGACAACGCGGCGCACACCTATCACATATGGAGCATCCGTGAATGGTAACATTGGACATGAAGGCAGACTAATAGGCTCCTTGCTTAATTCTCCTCAAATCTTCCTCACTGTAAAGCGTGAAAAGATGTATTCCGATGTCACTGAATTTACACACCCCAGTGACATCATTTTTAGTGTAAAACTAGAGGACGTCTGTGAACTACATTCAGTGACTTCCAATAATGAGGGTTTGGAGAGATAGGTGGGACTGTTACTATGACAACTCTACTACAATTCCTATATCGTTTTTAGGTCAATTAAAAAAAAGTTGATCAAATCATTGATTTTTTTCTTTCCTTTATATGATAACAGCAATTATCAAAAAAAAATCTATATATCTATATTATGTCGAACACTATATTTGGAAATGCCCTTTTAAAATATAACGGTCCACTCAATAAAGAGAGAATTGCAGGGAACTGAGATGGGAATTTCAAACTTTAGACCAAACTAGCCGAGGTATTCTCCAGCTGAATGGGAGAATTTTTCCAACAGGGCTAAACTGGCCTCAATTTTTAAATTCCAGTCTCAAATCCCTGCAGTTCTCTCTTTATTGAGCAGACCGTTCGGTGACAGAGAGGATTCTGGGATTCCACATGTAACCTTACTTGGTCTGTGGTCATGAGGTAATTGCTCTTTAATACTTTCATTGGTAGACAGTCTAGGATTACTTTTACTTCACAGAAATATCTATTGTTACTGACGGCTTCCAAATGAAGCTTCATAAGATTACCGATGTGCTTTTTACCTCCTCCACATTTAATGGGAGACGACTACAATAAACAAGAACATTCTATTTATCTTTAAAGGTTCTCTCGAGATTTTGTTTATTTGAATGGTAGAGTCGTAGAGTGGTATTGGCTCCACCCAGCCAATACTTATAAAATGTCTTTCTGGCAGGCTGGTAAAAAATTGGCACAGAGGATAACACTTAGTCTATGAAGGCGATAGCATGGACGATATTTTGTGGGATTTAAGGACGACGAATTTGAATAGAGGAAGTCAAATTTGACTTAGAAAAATAACCACTTGTGGGGAAAGCATGGAATAGGTACACACATGCTGGAATTTGCTTGTCAAAATTCAAAAAGTTCAACAGCCAAAAAGCCTTGGTGTTCCTCTGGACCCCTTTAGATATGTCTACGATTTTCTGAATTCTTTTCTTACGACTTTTTGGGGGTTTAAAGAACTTGTAGTTCAGAAGAGAAATGGAAAGCTGCCATTGGATACCTAAAATCTACAGTTTCGTGTTAGGGATGCCATCTTTACTTTGAATAAAAATATCGGCCATGCTATTTACTCCGTAGACTTGGACTCAACTCAATGTTTTTTTCATCAGCCTGCCACTATAAATACCGTCAAGGTGGCATCTAGGGTTGTCACCCTGCTGGTACTTTACTGGCAATACACACCTATCTTATGTTGCACAGAGTACAAGGTTGCCCAATCCCGAATTAACAGCAAAATCAATAAAGGGTAAATAAACAGTGTTTTGCTTTGGTGAAATAAACTAAGATGGGCATGTACTAAAAAAACACAAATATAATGTATGTGCAAAAAAATTTTGCGCTTTGCTCCTATTGCAATGTACTAAACAGTGAACACTCAGATAGTACATATGAGAATATTGCGAATAAAAACAGGCAAGTTTGCGGATATTTTTTCTACCTCTTTTGATAGCGTTTGATAAAAGCTGGTGTAATTTTCACACGCAAATAAGAATTCTTTTTCACAAAATATCCGCAAAACTCTTTAGCGTGCGCAAATCTAATCGCAATTTATTAGCGCAACCGGAAAAATGCACGCTAAATAAAAATAAACGGAAGAGGCGCAAATCAGGGAAAATGAGCGCAGAATGTTACAAATAGTCGCAAATTGCTCCTTACTCGTGTTTTAGCTACTTTTTTTCCCCCACTGCACTTGTTTAGTACATGACCCCCTAAGTCACCCCTGATTTGGAGGGCTGTGTAACCTTTTTTTGAGTTTACTATTTAACCCACAGTATGCTAGTAAAAAAAACTGTCTTGAGGTCAAAGCTAAGTCTGGGGGGGGGGGGGGGGTAATAGCTACTGATTAGAGTAACATGTGGCAAACCTAAGAGTGGCAGCATCCGACCATCAGTGTGAAAAGGTTTATTTGTATTGTAAACAGAACGCGGTACAATCATTTCCTGTGCATACACTTGTTGTGACTATACACTGTGCTGAAAGGTCTGTATAACATTAACATCCCACCCATGTCCTACATGATCTCAGGGCTGCAGCGTACAAGGACTGTACCGGCAGTTATTTCTGCGGTTCCCATTCGGAGTGATGTGGCGGCATTTGATGAAAGTAATGAAATTCTACGATTCCTGGCAATTTGCTGACAGTCTGACAGGTATTATATTCTGTGACATTCATACCGATCCAGGTCCGTGGCACAGCATTATAATAACAAAGGCCACCGAGCCTCAGATGTGACAGTCCCAGTATCAGTCTGCCCTGGATTCAGACGCAGCCAGAGGATTGGCAGCAATCATTTCGCAGGAATTTAATAGGAAAGGCACAAGACTTACATTGTCTCTGGTATCGCGCCCCAGACATCACGTAGAAGATGTATGCTGAGGAAAGGATGGGATCTAAGTGTACTGATCCCAGACAACAGGAAAAGAAAAAAATTGATTTTTTGTTTGTTTGTTTAAAGGGACATTGAACTTTATTTTTCACTCTTATGTAGAAGCACAATTAAACGTTAGTGGTCCCTAGGGTTGCCACCTTTTTTTCAAAAAAATACCGGCCTTGGTACTGTCTCTATAGACTTAACATTGGCCTGATGCCAATTTTTTACTGGCCTGCCGGTAAAATACCGGCCAGGTGGCAACCCTAGTGGTCCCTAGTGTGAGGATCAACTGATATGTCGTTTTTATACTACATTCCAATTTATACTCTGACCAGCAGCTGCCAAGTCTGCCATGGTTCCCTTGTAGCGGTCTGGTCAGCGACTGGCTCTCTCTTTTAGGGCAGGGACCCTTGTTTTTTGCATATGATAAGCAGAGTGGACCCTCCTCACTAGTGTTGGAAAGGTTAAAAATGCGGCCCATACGTTTTGTGGGCAGCTGGTAGCGCCTCTGCCAAGATGGCTTTAGCGCAAATTGTCTACCACTTTCCAGGTTCACTTCATTTTTTTAAATTTTTTTTACATACATGGATTAAGAGAAGTGAGTTTTACATGTGTGGGTGGTGTCTTCTGTTTATGACATCACCTGTGGACACTGGCCGATATCATATACACCAGAAACATATTGAATACATATTGCGGGACATGTATAAACACGGTGCACATAGCGGAAGTCTGCGTTATCTACACTGAAGGCTTAGATTTAGGTTGTGTCGGCGCCTGATCCGTGTCGGGGCAACTTCCACCAAACACAGTTTGACGGCGGCCCCTCTCCTGCACTGCAAAGTCACCGTTATACATATCAAATGGCGATTGCGCTTTTTTAAAATGTTTTTATTTTTTTTATAAATTTTCCGACACTTTGCAGAGCCGGAGATTTTACGCACATCCTCCATATTGTTCTCTTTATTTATGCATTTGTGTGCAGTTCTGCTATCACAATGTATAGATCAATTTCGATCATCTCTTTTAGTCTTTTTAATTCTCTGTGGCACGCCACGTCTAGAAGACTCAGCCTCTTCCAGCTGATAAGCCAGCCATTCTCCCAGCACCAGTATTTAGATAGCCTTAGCCAATTTGAAGGTCATATCCATGAAGAGAGAATAGCCGGGAATAGAGACGGGGACTTCAAACCTTAGGCCAAAGTAGTCAAGTTGGGAAAAAAAAATTCCAACTCTGTTACTCTGGCCTTAAGTTTAGAAATTCCTGTCTCAGCCAAGTCTCTCTATATTGAGCAGACGCTTTGTTATTTCGTTTGTCTGTTTGTTTTTGTAAATGCATTTTATGATTTCAAAAATAAATTTTAAACTTTTTTTTGCAAACCCAATCTACCGGAAAAACTCAACACCACCAGAAAATAACCCACCCCCAGAACAATATCTAGTTATCTTGCGGCCTTTATCTGTTTCCCCTGGTTCTCCAGCATGGGACACAAAGTGACTTTTAAATACGTTTGTCTGTTGTGATATTCTGTCGTCTGAATAACACATACAATTGCTTGACATCTAAACAAACAGCCTTCCCAGCAATCAGCCAGCTCGCCATCTATAACCAACAGCATGTCATTAATACTTCAGGATGAATTTAGTAATACAGGGAAAGACTCCCTCACATTCCAAAAGGTTTAACAGGCGTTCAGTGTAAGCTGAAGGGCATAATGCTTGGCCATCCCTATAAAAATGGCTGCCTCCGCACATTAAAGGAACATTAAACCTTGTTTAACCCTAGCTTCCTTGAATGAAGCAAGGGTTGAATATAACATGTCCTGGGACTTTTGAGTAAAGCCGACGTGTATCTTAATAGATACACGCGGGTTTACTATCTGCTGTGTCTCACGTGCGAGACACAGCAGCCCCGCTCTGAGTGCCGAATGCGAGGTTCTCTTGCTACTAGCACAGCGAGAGACCCTTGTTTTTGCATGGGACCAGCAGTGGGGACCTAGTTAAGGCCCATGCAAAAACGAGGGTCTCTCTCTGTGCTAGCAGCGAGAGCCGGTCGCCGACCAGACGTCTGCATGCTTCCTATGGATAAACTGGCGTGTACTATCAAAGTACTATCAAAGTACACGCCAGTTCATCCTCATACTAGGGACAACAAACTTTTCACTTGTGCTTTTATTATTAGAAGCACAAGTGAAAAATAACGTTTAGTGTCCCTTTAACACATACAACATGAGCTATGTAACTTGACATAGAAGTAAATGGGCTTCTATGTTGGCTGCTCGCCAAGACACAAGCACTGCTAATCACAAGACTTGTTCTAGGTAAAAATCAGGACTCTTGGCAGACATGCAAAACCAGTCGCCTACCGTGTCTGGCTCTGGGTCCGTTGAAGGATAATGCCTCCTTCATGATCCACGAGATGTTCCAGGTGTAGATGTTCAGGGGGTTAGAGGAGGCGGGGGAGAATTTGGCAAAATTGAAACCTGGAAGAAAATTAAAAATGTTATCAAAAAATGTCCAATTAAATTAAAATAAGTCATGCCAAGGGTCCAACATCCACTGTGCATCTGATCTGTGGGTTCTTCCTAGTAATACATTAATTAACATGGACATTTTAAATAATATCATCAATATTTTACAGCTAGCAGACCTAATTAGTGATAACCCTATAGAGAGCCAGATGGATGTCAGTATCATCCCTTTGCTCATGAAAGGACAGCCCTGATGCTAATACAGGCATACAGATGATGAAATATCTGAGCCCTTAGCTGTCTGAATCCATGTTCCAAATCCCAATTAGACTCCTGCCCCTAGTGCAACATCAACAGCCTGCATTTTAAAATGGGTTTGTCTTTTTAAGGCCTGTTTTTCAAATATTCCTAAAAATAAATGTCCCTATTAATTCTTGTACAATAGAAGAGCATGGAGCTCCTTGTCTGAAGGCGGTCTGGATGCTCAACAATGTCTGCATTGGGAAAGTAGAAAATGAAAACATGATCTATGCAAATGGTTAAATTATACAATGTGTCTGTGGTGTCGCCTGTTTATGACATCACCTGCAGCACTGATTATATAGACACTGAGGATATAACGTTTTGTTTCATTTAGTCACTTCCTGTGCCACTGGAATAGAATACATTGTGTGGACTGTGATAACCTTGCTTTTGGGCACTAGACAGACCCTTTAAGGAAACTAAACATTTCTTATACGGTGTAGAGAATAACAATTGTTAAGAATGATGTACACATTACTTAAGCAGATTTTCAAGCAAATGACATATCTGTTTTGTCTTGATGATGACATCTCATGTGGCTTGATATGCAAATGAGCTGCTTTTCAAAGGAATATGTGTCTTTTGCATCCCAAGCCACAGATGATGTCATAACCAAGAGACTGAACAGACATGCATAAAACTTATTTGCCTCTTAATTAAGGCATTTGCTTATTTATATATATATTACATGATGGTTTTAAAATACAATTAATAAAATATTTGGCTACTTCGACTTCATCCTTACAATTATCTTTATCTATAGGAGCTTTTACTTTTCCTGTCATTGAATGAATTCTGATAGATCGCCGATGTGTTAACAAACATTATTTATTAAATAAAGATATTCTTAACGTGTGACTCATTATTGGACACAGAGGGAAAGATTTGTGTAAAAACACTCCCTTTATTGTAGAAATAAAGCAATGCTTTGGAGCAGACAACTGAATCATTGTGCCAAGCAGTTTGTCAAGATACACAATAAAGATACATGTGTAGATGGGTATTCTCGCTAGGAACCAATGTCATTTGATTTTCCATGCAGATTAAAGAGGCAGCTGAGAGTGATGCAGCTGGATCAAAAACATATTATCTGACCTTTCTGCCATGGCGGAATATATATTCCTATTCACGCAGACTGTAAGACCCCTTCTCAGGGAACAAATAATGGAATGATATCCAGCTCAGGTGACATGAAGCTTATAGTTCACCCAACACTTACATTCCAATGTTTAAGCCTTAGAAAGAGAGATGTGACAAGGGCCGAGTTCCACGATTTGGGGGGATCTGTGGATATGTTATTAGAGAATGGATATAAAGCCATTTCAGCTTTTTATGTGATTGATATAACACGGTCTGTTGTCAAGACAAGAGAAAAATTGCTATGCATTGAAATTTATCCTGCGGAAGGTGATATACATCAAATGTGACGTAGATTGAAAGTAGATCCATAGCAACACGGACTGTGTCAGCAGATCCATTCAGCCAAATCTAGTCTGCCCATACTTCTATATGTATTTCTGCCTGCTGTAATATCTCATGTTTAGGACAGCCTTATACAGGATTGTTTTGTCTGCCCCCCTTCCCCCGCCTTCCTTCAGTGGGTGTGGCTATCTTATTTATCGCGCCACTTCTCAAAACTGTCAATTTCTAATCCTGACCCCTTTTTAAAGCCATGCCAATTATCTAATGCATCCCTGATGGCTCTCACGGACTCCTCTCCGCAGTTCCATGAATGCTCCAAATTACTCTCCACAGTGCCATATTCCCTCACATTATTTTCTGCAGTCATATAATCACTCTCCACAGTGCCATATTTCCCCACATCACTTTCCACAATGTCATCTTCCCCCTTTCTACAGTGCCATATCCACTTATCTAACTTGTGCCATATTCCTCCATGTCACCATCATCCATAGTGTCAGATCCCCTGTATCATTTCCCTGGTGCTATATCTCCTTATACCTTGCCTTCTGCAGTCAGCCACATAATGTATTAAGTAAGAATGCCCCCCCCCCCCCCTTAGTATGACACTTTCCTTAAGCTTTACCCATGCATGCTTACCCTCCTTCACCATATTACCCTCCACCATATATACTGGAAGACGTTTTACCACCCCTTTCAGTAATGTAACACTTTCTAATATTATTTTTAAATGTCGGATCCTCTAATATTAGGACAGGTATTTTCCCTTTTAAATACAACATATTATGTTGTATCATTTACTCATATATATAGATATATACTCTTATATTCCCTTCCCTCGTCTTGGTCACTGTCTAGAGTGTGTGTGAAGAATCTTTACAGAAAGATGTATATGTTCCTCTGTCAACCTCTCCCTCTCTATTCCTCAGTCTGCCCATTTACCCAAATTACATGAGGTGTACATGCATGGCAGTGGCGTAGCGTGGGTTGTCAGCACCCGGGGCAAGGCAAGTAATTTGCGCCCCCTAACCCGTGGATTTTAGCACTCGAGTCTCTTCTACTAGATTAGTTAAAGAAACCCTTACCCCCCAAGCACATGTATTGTTTGTTATGAAAATACTTATGTAATTAAAGTAAAATGCATCTAAATACAAGTTTATTTTCCAACACTTTATTGAGTGCGAACATGCATTACACACATTCTCCACATTTTCAGCAGGTCTATGAATACAAATATACACATGTAGTAACCTAGCATGGGCCATGCTATTATATGTCGTCTCACAACCATCGTAAACGACAAACAATATCAAGAACAAAAACTAAACATCAAAATGGAACCATACCCTGGAGATGATCCAAGACTGGGCTAGATGGAGCCAACTTCCTCAATCCTGTACCTCTAATGTTACCCCCCCCCCCCCACACACACACACACACACACACACACACATATGCCATAATTGTTGTGCCATTCAGATGCCAGTAATATTGTAACTTTCGGATGCCAGTAATATTGTGCCAGTCAGAGCCCAGTAATATTGTGCCAGTCAGAGCCTAGTAATATTGTGCCAGTCAGATGCCTGCAATATTGTGCCAGTCAGATGCCTGCAATATTGTGCCAGTCAGAGCCCAGTAATAATGTGCCAGTCAGATACCAGTAATATTGTGCCAGTCAGGTACCAATAATATTGTGCCAGTCAGATACCAGGAATATTGTGCCTGTCAGAGCCCAGGAATATTGTGCCTGTCAGAGCCCAGGAATATGGTGCCTGTCAGATGCCTGTAATATTATGCCAGTCAGATGCCTGTAATAGTGTGCAGTCAGAGGCCAGGAATATTGTGCCAGTCAGATGCCTGTAATATTGTGCCAGTCAGATGCCTGTAATATTATGCCAGTCAGATGCCTGTAATATTATGCCAGTCAGATGCTTGTAATAGTGTGCCAGTCAGAGGCCAGGAATATTGTGCCAGTCAGAGGCCTGTAATATTGTGCCAGTCAGATGCCTGTAATATTATGCCAGTCAGATGCCTGTAATATTGTGCCAGTCAGAGCCCAGTAATATAGTGCCAGCCAGATGCCTGTAATATTATGCCAGCCAGATGCCCAGTATTATTGTGCCAGCCAGATGCCCAGTAATATAGTGCCAGTCAGATGCCCAGTATTATTGTGCCAGTCAGATGCCCAGTATTATTGTGCCAGCCAGATGCCCAGTAATATAGTGCCAGTCAGATGCCCAGTATTATTGTGCCAGTCAGATGCCCAGTATTATTGTGCCAGCCAGATGCCCAGTAATATAGTGCCAGTCAGATGCCCAGTAATATAGTGCCAATCAGATGCCAAGTAATATAGTGCCAATCAGATACCCAGTAATATAGTGCCAATCAGATGCCAAGTAATATAGTACCAATCAGATGCCCAGTAATATTGTGCCAATCAGATACCCAGTAATATAGTGCCATTCAGATACCCAGTAATATAGTGCCAATCAGATACCCAGTAATATTGTGCCAATCAGATACCCAGTAATATAGTGCCAATCAGATACCCAGTAATATTGTGCCAATCAGATGCCCAGTAATATAGTGCCATTCAGATACCCAGTAATATTGTGCCAATCAGATACCCAGTAATATAGTGCCAGTCAGATACCCAGTAATATTGTGCCAATCAGATACCCAGTAATATTGTGCCAATCAGATACCCAGTAATATTGTGCCAATCAGATACCCAGTAATATAGTGCCAATCAGATACCCAGTAATATAGTGCCAATCAGATGCCCAGTAATATAGTGCCAATCAGATACCCAGTAATATAGTGCCAATCAGATACCCAGTAATATAGTGCCAGTCAGATACCAGTAATATAGTGCCAGTCAGATACCCAGTAATATTGTGCCAATCAGATGCCCAGTAATATAGTGCCAATCAGATACCCAGTAATATTGTGCCAATCAGATACCCAGTAATATAGTGCCAATCAGATACCCAGTAATATAGTGCCAATCAGATACCCAGTAATATAGTGCCAGTCAGATACCCAGTAATATAGTGCCAATCAGATACCCAGTAATATAGTGCCAGTCAGATACCCAGTAATATAGTGCCAGTCAGATACCAGGAATATTGTGCCAGCCAGCCCCCCCCCCCCCCCGTACTTACATGAAGCGGCTCCGTGTCCCCCGCCGGATGTCTCCTCCGTGCAGTCTTCCCTCTTGCATGGAGGAGGGAAACAGTCGCCGGATGTGACGCGACGTCACATCCGGCGTCAGTTTTTTTTTTTTTTTTTTCCGGCAGTCGCATCCATCGGATGCGGCTGGCCGGAAAAAAGTGTTCACAAGCGCAATGCGCTGTGAACGCGGCAGCAGGGGCTGGGGGCCCACGGGACAGCTGCCTTGGGGCCCCCCAGGAGTAAATGGGCCCAGGGCAGCTGCCCCGTTTGCCCCGCGTTAAAGACGGCCCTGGCGGCCACGCGGCCGCATAGGGCTAGTGCGCCCCCCCAGATATTGCGCCCGGTGCGGCCGGCCCCCCCTGCACCCCCCACGCTACGCCACTGATGCATGGGCATCTGCAGGATTTTTCTCGAGGGGAGTATGTGTGTCAAAATATCCTCCTCTACACCTTTCCCCTCTCCCACCACAATGCCTCCTTACCACCTACCCATTGCCTACCTTTATTGTCTCAGGAGAGGGGCTTCCTGGTGGGAGGCAAATGTTAGCTACCATCAATAAAATGATCCAGTTATTATATTATAGCAGTAGTAGGGGCGGGGGGAAATAAACTACAATTGGTAGTTATACAGCAGTGGTAGTAACCTGAGGCACTCCAAGCACTGTTATTACTTTTCTCATGATGTGCAGCCATCCAAATGGATGGCTGAGAATCATAGGTTGTGCATTTCGCAGCAGCTGCAGTACCAATCCATAATCAAAAAATGATAAAATAGCTAACCTTTGGCACTCCTTTGGTTGAGTACTTACTGTCCCATGATGTTTAACACACCATCATGGCTGGGGGTCATGAGAAATGCAGTCACAACAGCTGGAGTATTAACTAACCCTAGTTGCAATACACGTTTGAACTACCTTTTGTGTGCAGCATACTGGCTGTGTCTCTGCCCAGGCAGGAGCTCAATGTATTTGAACAGCTAGATGGAGAGGAAGTGAGCAGACATAACCACACTGACTGCCCGGGGTGCATCAAATTAAATAAAAAGCTTGCCAGCAGGTGTTTTTTTTCTGCTCCATGTTGGGTCTTTTCACTAAAATACGAGAATAACGCGAGGAGGTCGACTTTGATTTTGAGACTAGGTCAAATTTGGCCCCCGAGTTTGACTTAGGAATAAAAGGTCCATGGGCGTCCGCAGGGGGGGGGGGGATTTTTGCAATTCCCATTTAAAAAAAATATATATATATATAGATATATTTTTTATTATTATTATTTTTACTCAGTGTGTAGGCTCTAGTTGTCCCTAGGGGACTGCACACCAGTTGCTGGGGTAGGAGGTGGCACCCAAAGCTGTTGCTCTCTGCAACTCTGCTTGCTGTAACACTGGTCTCCCATCCACATTGGTGCAGGTCTCGGCAGCTGTCAGTCATGCTGCATGGAGAGCCAATGACAGGGGTGCCCGGGGATATGAAGTTATAGCCCCTCCATGTGGCAGCATGGCTGACAGAAGAGAGCCTGCAGGGGAAGATACTCAGAGACCATAGCTGAGCCTCTGTAACAGGTAGGAAGAGCTTATAATAGCTTTAAGGTACATGGCAGAGTGGGGTAAATCCAGGGAGATCCCTCCCATTACCCTGAGGTCTCCATTTGTCCAGTCTGAGCAGCTCCTCTGACCAGGCTCTGCTCACATCAACATGGTGACAAGTGGATGGGGCAGAAAAGATAATGGAGGATAAAATGATGTGATAGATGGAGGCAGATTGCAAACAAAATGGGATGACATGGGGCAGAAAAGATAATAGAGGATGAACAGAGATGATTGGAGCAGAATACAGACAAAATGGGATGACATGGGGCAGAAAAGATAATAGAGGATGAAAAGAGGTGATTGATTGGAGCAGAATACAGACAACATGGGATGACATGGGGCAGAAAAGATAAAATGTAGGTGAAAAGAGGTCACTGACATGGAGGAATAAAACACATAAAATGATGGGGAAAGAGATGGCAAACATGGAGGAATAAAACATATAAAAAGGGGGAAAGAGATAAAGAAATGTCATGGATTTAGGAATTTGGGTGTTTAGGGAATCTGTTGCTTTGTGTTTATATTGTGTGCTATAGTGTTGTGTCTGGTGCTGTTGGGTTATATTGTGTGCTATAGTGTTGTATCTGGTGCTGTGGGGTTATATTGTGTGCTATAGTGTTGTATCTGGTGCTGTGGGGTTATATTGTGTGCTATAGTGTTGTATCTGGTGCTGTTGGGTTATATTGTGTGCTATAGTGTTGTGTCTGGTGCTGAGAGGTTATATTGTGTGCTATAGTGTTGTATCTGGTGCTGAGAGGTTATATTGTGTGCTATAGTGTTGTATCTGGTGCTGTGGGGTTATATTGTGTGCTATAGTGTTGTGTCTGGTGCTGTGGGGTTATATTGTGTGCTATAGTGTTGTGTCTGGTGCTGAGAGGTTATATTGTGTGCTATAGTGTTGTATCTGGTGCTGTTGGGTTATATTGTGTGCTATAGTGTTGTATCTGGTGCTGAGAGGTTATATTGTGTGCTATAGTGTTGTATCTGGTGCTGAGAGGTTATATTGTGTGCTATAGTGTTGTGTCTGGTGCTGAGAGGTTATATTGTGTGCTATAGTGTTGTATCTGGTGCTGTGGGGTTATATTGTGTGCTATAGTGTTGTATCTGGTGCTGTGGGGTTATATTGTGTGCTATAGTGTTGTATCTGGTGCTGAGAGGTTATATTGTGTGCTATAGTGTTGTATCTGGTGCTGTGGGGTTATATTGTGTGCTATAGTGTTGTATCTGGTGCTGTGGGGTTATATTGTGTGCTATAGTGTTGTATCTGGTGCTGTGGGGTTATATTGTGTGCTATAGTGTTGTATCTGGTGCTGAGAGGTTATATTGTGTGCTATAGTGTTGTGTCTGGTGCTGTGGGGTTATATTGTGTGCTATAGTGTTGTATCTGGTGATGTGGGGTTATATTGTGTGCTATAGTGTTGTGTCTGGTGCTGTGGGGTTATATTGTGTGCTATAGTGTTGTATCTGGTGCTGAGAGGTTATATTGTGTGCTATAGTGTTGTATCTGGTGATGTGGGGGTTATATTGTGTGCTATAGTGTTGTATATGGTGCTGTGGGGTTATATTGTGTGCTATAGTGTTTTATCTGGTCCTGTGGGGTTATATTGTGTGCTATAGTGTTGTATCTGTTGCTGGATGCTTATATTGTGTGCTATAGTGTTGTATCTGTTGCTGGATGCTTATATTGTGTGCAATAGTGTTGTATCTGGTGCTGAGAGGTTATATTGTGTGCTACAGTGATGTATCTGGTGCTGAGGGGTTATATTGTGTGCTATAGTGTTGTATCTGTTGCTGTATGCTTATATTGTGTGCTATAGTGTTGTATCTGGTGCTGAGGGGTTATATTGTGTGCTATAGTGTTGTATATGGTGCTGAGAGGTTATATTGTATGCTATAGTGTTGTATCTGGTGCTGAGGGATTATATTGTGTGTGCTATAGTGTTGTGTGTGGTGCTGTTGGGTTCAGGGCCGGCCTTAAGTGTCCCGGCACCCTGTGCTGGCTTGCCCCGTGGCACCCCCCGTCTCTTTCACCCCCATATGTATGTGTCCCTTTCCTCTTCCTTGGCATGTCTGTCTGTCTCTAACTCCCCCATACCTGTTTAGCTCTCTCGCTCTGTTCTGTCTCTCTCCTCCCCCTCCTCTGTTCTGTCTCTCTCCCCCCTCCCCTGTCTCTCTCCCCCCTCTCTCTCTCTCTCTTTATCTCTCTCTCTTCTGCGGATGCCCATGAAAAGGTCAGGTTTGAATCTTCCCCATTGAAAGTAATGGGAGGTGAAATGATTAAAGCTATATTTGAGGCTCGGACCATGGCTTCCCCCCCCCCCCCCCTCTAAATGAAAAATAGAAGTCAAACTTCTTGTGGTATTCTCTCTTCCTTGCTTCTGCTCTAGTGGTCCTGTTGGAATTTCGGGGTTGGGGGGGGGGGGGGGTCAAGTGCAAGCATCCCCATCTGCAAACCCATGTAGCCATAACCTCTTTATAAACCTACATAACTATGCAGATT
The DNA here is from genome assembly GCA_036172795.1 of Pelodytes ibericus. Lineage (NCBI taxonomy): Eukaryota > Metazoa > Chordata > Amphibia > Anura > Pelodytidae > Pelodytes > Pelodytes ibericus. The sequence continues at coordinate 14,204,443 of CM069862.1, forward strand.
CAGAATATGACATTTCCAAACAAGGGTCTCTGGTGGTGTCCTGATAAAGGTAAAAACAATATTGCAAAACATATTGTGAAAAGATGGCCCACCAAACACATTAACCCCTTTGTGAAGTATGGTGCTTGCGTCCCAGAAGACGCAAGAACCAATACGTCTTTTTTTTTTCTCCTAGCTCCGATCAAGCCAGTGACACAACTGAAGAGTCCTGATCAAGGTCTTAATAGATCCTGTGGGTCCCTGTCAAAAAATTGTGAGAACTCGCATTGTCACGTGTGACAATATGGAGGCGGGCCCGAAACCGGAAGTTCTGGGATGTTCACTTTGAGCGTTGGCTACATTTTCCTTGTTAGTTGGAGGCCACTTTAGGTGGAATCCTGCTGCAAGTCCCTGCTGTGGGATCTTAAGTACAGCTCGTCATGGAGGGGCCGTGATAAGCTGTTAACTGAAGGACCTTCTATCTCGTCCTAGCGTCTTTTTTTTTAGTAACTATGGTAGGAACACTCACAGCTTGTGCATCATACCAAATGACATAGATAGGAGGTGCACACAAATATAAACAAACCACAATATACATGGCAAGAGATTTATAACATTCAATATACACAACCAATAAATGAGAAGTTGGTGTCAGCAGTAGTAGTCCCGAAAACAAATAAAGCACAAATTTGACAGAAATGCGGCAGAAGAGCAGAGTCACAAATAAGAGATCCCCCGATGTTTCTTTCTCAAGGGTGGTCAAAAATGATATAGGAAAACATGCAAAAAATGTATAATAGTAAAAATGAATATAGCCTCTAAGTAATTTGGGATTATTTTTTAAGTAGTGTGGAGCTATAACTTTTACAATCCTCATTCACTGCTTGACATTATTCTTTTAAAGAATTAAATACTTTACAAGGGCAAAAGTTACAAATTTGTACAACTGGAAACCAGATCTCACAGCAGGAGACCCAAATGAAACCCCCGCAGGGGAATATAGACCCCAGCAGTACTTCTTCTCAAAAATCTATTTTTTTAAAACACTGTTTTAATGCTTGGAGCCTGGGTATGTCCTGAAATTGTAGCAATCTATTAAACGTGAATAACATAAATGCTTTGTCAGAGAACATCTATACGTTATTAAGACTTCATTGGAGCTTTATAGTTCCTCCAGGGCAAATGTACAAAGCACTTGATTTCCAACGCATTTTGCTTGCTCATCATGTCACTATTGATGAACTAAACATTAACAATCCAAACGACACATGCTGGTTTCTAAAAGAAAAAAACAAAACAAAAGGAAAGGAAAGAAAAAATGGAAATAAATAAGGAACAAAGGAATAGAATAAAGAATGTATACATAGATACATAGTAGTTTAGTTTGGAAAAAAGACTTGTGTCCATCAAGTTCAACCCTTTTCCTATCCCGTGTTTACCGCTGTTGATCCAAAAGAAGGCAAATAAAAACCCTCTCAGCAATTTCGAATTCTGTTTTCAGTGGGAAAACATTTCCTTCTTTTCTCCAAATGGCAATCGGATTTCTCCATGGATCAACAAGCACTAAATAAATATTACTGCCTATACTAACATGCATCCCTCTATGCTCCGGCTCATTCAAAAAAGTATCCAAGCCGCTTTTAAAGGCAACTAATGTATTTGCTGGGAACACCTCTTCGGGCAGTGAATTCCACAACTTTGTTGTTCTTACCGTAAAAAATCCCTTCCACTGTCATAAACTAAATCTCCTTTCTTCAAGTCTTAGCAGGTGACCTCTTGTCCTTTGTACTGTTCTGTTCATGAACAGGTCTTTAGAAAGCACTTTGTATGGGCCCTGTACATAATTACATAACATTATTATATCGTCCCTAAAAGCCGCCGTTTCTTTTCCAGCCTTTCTTTAGAACCAAAACCGTCAATTCCCCTTATTAGTTTTGCAGCCCTCCTCTGCACCTTCTCAAGTTCCAAAATGTTTGTTTTTTTGTTGTTTTTTTTAAACTACTTTGTCCATGGTGGGCATATAGTATACTTCGTAATGGATAATTTAATGATGTTCCATTCTGTAAAGAGGCAGAATAGTATATTCCCCCCATGAGTCAATACCACTTTTAATACATCCCAATATCTTATTGACCTTTGCAGCTGCAGGCTGACACTGTGCACTAGTACTAAGTCTATTGTCTACAATTACAATCAAATCTATTTTCATTAGCAACTTTCACCAAGGAAACATCATTTAAACTTTATGGTGCATTTTTATTATTATAACTACATTATATCTCATTTGTACTTTATCTGCCCAGTTTCCTCATTTTTGCCAAATCTTGAAGTGCAGATAGTTCAGATTATATTACTTAATTTTGGGTCATCAGCGAACACTGATCCGTGGCTCCTTATGTCCTCTGGAAGATCATTAATAAACAAATTAAAATCGACTCCTCTTATCACATCTGTCCAATTTGAGAACTTCCCATTTACCACCACTCGTTGCATCCTACTACCACTCGTTGCATCCTATCTTTTAACCAATTGCTAATCCACAAACAAACCTTTGGCCCTAAACATATTACAGTCAGTTTGTTCAGTAACCCTTTGTATGGAACTGTATCAAAAGCATTATCAAAGTCTAAATACATCACATCCATTGCAGCACACACATCTATATTTTTACTCACCTCTTCATAGAATGTAATTAAGTTAGTTCGACAAGATCTGTCTTTCACAAAGCCATGTTGGCTCCTGCTAATTAGATTGCTGTTAAATAAGAAATCTTGAATATATTCCCTTAGCAACCCTTCCAATAGTTTCCACAGATGTCAAGCTTACAGGTCTGTAATTGCCTGACAGAGATTTTGATCCCTTTTCAAATAATGGTACCGTATCAGCTTTACGCCAATCTGTGCGCACCATGAATGAAATAAAAGAATCCCTGAAAATCAAAAATAATGGTCTGGCCAGGGCATGTATACAATTATATATAAAAGAAGCAATGAAGGAAAAAAGGAGAGACGATTAGAAAGAAAAAAAGAAGAAACAAAGAGACAGAACGGTGCTCTACACCACTCAGTCTGACGCTTGGCAATTTACTTAGTGATGTGAGGCTTGCATGCAGCTGCTTGGCCATGAAAACCCATTCCATGAAGCTCCCGCCACACAGTTTTTGTGCTGATATCAGTGGAAGTTTGGAATCTTCAGCTATGGAATCAGAAGAGCATTGGAGACTGTTACACACCATGCGCCTCAGCACTCAGTGACCCCGCTCTGTGACTTTACGTGGTCTTCCGCTCCGATTCATTTTCTCACAAATGTCTGTAAATACAGACTGCATTGCTGGGGGCTGGATGCTATACACCTGTGACAATGGGTCTCATTGAAACCTGAATTGAGTAATTATGTGGTTTGTAGTAATACTTCTGGCAATATAGTGTATATATAGCATAACTCCCATCATTATAGACTGACAAAGACACTGACAGTGATACAGTATAACTCCCATCATTATAGACTGACACAGACACTGACAGTTATACTATATAACTCCCATTATTATATAGTGACACAGACAGTGGTACAGCATAACTCCCATCATTATAGACTGACACAGACAGTGGTACAGCACACCTCCCATCATTATATAGTGACACAGACATTGGTACAGCACACCTCCCATCATTATATAGTGACACAGACAGTGGTACAGCATACCTCCCATCATTATACAGTGACTCAGACAGTGGTACAGCATACCTCCCATCATTATATAGTGACACAGACAGTGGTACAGCATACCTCCCATCATTATACAGTGACTCAGACAGTGGTACAGCATTCCTCCTATCATTATACAGTGACTCAGACAGTGGTACCACATAACTCCCATCATTATATAGTGACGCAGACACTGACAGTGGTACCGCATAACTCCCATCATTATATAGTGACACAGACAGTGGTACCACAAAACTCCCATCATTATATAGTGATGCAGACACTGACAGTGGTACTGCATACCTCCCATCATTATATAGTGACACAGACACTGATAGTGATATAGTATAACTCCCATCATTATATAGTGACACAGACACTGACAGTGATACAGTACAACTCCCATCATTATATAGTGACGCAGACACTGACAGTGGTACAGCATAACTGCCATCATTATATAGTGACACAGACACTGAAGTTGATACAGTATAACTCCCATCATTATATAGTGACACAGACACTGACAGTGATACAGTATAACTCCCATCATTATATAGTGATGCAGACGCTGACAGTGGTACAGCATAACTGCCATCATTAGACAGTTAGCCAGACACTGACAGTGATACAGTATAACTCCCATCATTATATAGTGACACAGACACTGACAGTGATACAGTATAACTCCCATCATTATATAGTGACACAGACACTGACAGTGATACAGTATAACTCCCATCATTATATAGTGACACAGACACTGACAGTGATACAGCATAACTGCCATCATTATATAGTGACACAGACACTGACAGTGGAACAGCATAACTGCCATCATTATATAGTGACACAGACACTGACAGTGGTACAGCATAACTGCCATCATTATATAGTGACACAGACACTGACAGTGATACAGTATAACTCCCATCGTTATATAGTAACATAGACACAGTGACACAGACACTGACAGTGATACAGCATAACTGCCATCATTATATAGTGACACAGACACTGACAGTGATACAGTATAACTCCCATCATTATATAGTGACACAGACACTGACAGTGATACAGTATAACTCCCATCGTTATATAGTAACATAGACACAGTGACACAGACACTGACAGTGATACAGCATAACTGCCATCATTATATAGTGACACAGACAGTGATACAGCATAACTGCCATCATTATATAGTGACACAGACACTGACAGTGATACAGTATAACTCCCATCATTATATAGTGACACAGACACTGACAGTGATACAGTATAACTCCCATCGTTATATAGTAACATAGACACAGTGACACAGACACTGACAGTGTTACAGCATAACTGCCATCATTATATAGTGACACAGACACTGACAGTGATACAGTATAACTGCCATCATTATATAGTGACACAGACATTGACAGTGATACAGTATAACTGCCATCATTATATAGTGACACAGACAGTGATACAGTATAACTCCCATCATTACTTAGTGGGCCAATATTTCTGCACCCCTCCTCCCCCAGCGGTACCCAAGGCTAATGTCTCAGTAGCCTCACCTTTCCTACGGCCCTGAAGGGAAAGACTGAAGGAAAGAAGCAATGAAGAACAAAAAGAAATACATGTTAAAAGAAAGGGAAACCGAAAAAGGAAAGAACAAAGGAAAGGGAGAATGAAAGACGGAAAGACATTATGCAGAACAGGCCGTCTTGGTAGCCACAATCTTCTTCCAATATGCGTAGCTCCATTTAGAGTGTGGCCTCTCTGTCCCTATACAACACGCGGCTATTAATATTGATGTTTAAGCGTATTAAGATATAAGGATTTTTCTTTTTTGTCCTATCTGTTCACAAATCAGTTTTATGGCGCATTAATTGATTGTCAAAAAGTAATAATCCCATTTTATAGGGAAGTGCATTACTTTCAGCTCAAATTATTTACACTTTATTACGATCATAAACCTCCAAATCTTAAATCACTTTCCAAATATAGGTATGGGATCATCGAGTGTGTCCGGGAAAAAAAAAAAGAAAGAAGCGGGTTCTGAATGGCCGGAGCTGTGGTTCGTGCAGTTTATTTGCTTCGCTGACTGACGTTCACTGGAGTGAGAAGTGATAAAGTGGAGGGGAATATGCTTTCAATAGCAAATTCATTATTCCTGGCCAGCTTTGCCAGTGCACAAGAGCCTGGCAATGAGATGTGTATCTGCACAATACAGGGCCCAACCTCGAAAGTTCAGCCTTCTCCTGCGATAGCCCGGGGCCTGTCAATCTTGTGCGTTATGTTTTAACCTGTTAAAATCCACTGCACATTTATTTGATGTCCAAAGAATAAATTCCTGATGTTAATAAAATGGTGATTTTTTTTTGCGTGATTATTACAGATGCTGTCCGCTATTTTTCTGCGCCACTTGTGTTTATCGTTCAGACGATGCACCAATAGCATTTACTTATCTACTTATTTAGCAGTGTATCACCTTCCGATTAAACATAGAATGTGTCACCAAAAGATAAGAACCAATCGGTCCATCTAGTCATCCCAATAATCTATATCCAGACCTAGAACCATAGAATGTGTCGGTAGTTAAGAACCATTTGGTCCATCTAGTCTACCCAATTTGTAAAACTTTTATTAGTCCCCAGTTCCCTATCTTATATCTAGGATAGCCTTATACCTGTCCCACACATGCTTAAACTCCTTCAGTGTGTTTACCTCTACCTTCTGCTGGAAGGCTATTCCATGCATCCACTACCCTCTCAGTAAAGTAATACTTCCTGATAGTACTTTTAAATCTTTGCCCCTCTAATTTAAGACCATGTCCTCTATTAAGTTACTAAAAGGACAACTGTAAAAAAATAAATAAAAAAAAGCTATGTTTAATTGAAAAATTAGATCTCCTGCTTATAGACAAACTGAACCCATTCTCATATCATTTGCAGTCAGGGATGTGCTGGTCCTCACTCTGATTTTCTTAAATAATTAATCGTTTTACAAAAAAAAGAGCGCTAATATTTTATTTAAATACTCATAGCGTGACTAGTCTAATAACGGTATTCACAAATGATGCAGCCACTTAATTCGAAAGCATGTGCATCAAAAAGAGGACTAAATGTTGGATTTCCTGGGAAATTGCAAAAAAAATAAAAGTATTTTTCTCCAAAATAAATTAATAGTTTAGACTAGAATAGACAAGTACACTGTCAAATATCAGCACTAAAATGAGTAGGATGACCTTGAGAAATCGTTAAAAGTTGACTGTAACCCAACCCAGTTAACTTGATGAGCAACCCAAGTAAGGTTCCCAGATGGCATTGCAGCATCCTACCATAGAGAACTGTGCTAATGTCCAATGTTGCCCTAATTCTTTGGGCTGGAGAGAAAGACACAATACTGGACCATCGAGGTCAAAGTTGGACTCTTGGTGACAAACGCCAAGTGTTCTAAAACCACCTGTTTTGTTATAATTAGTTCCACAATAGTTTTGGCTGAAATTTTGTTTGCGTCCATCAAGTTCACCCATTTTTTTAATACTTGTTTACCACTGTTGCTCTAAAAGAAGGCAAAAAAAAACTTATTCGATCAATTTCAAATTCTGTTTTCAGATTTTTCCTTGGATCAACAAGCACTAAATAAATATTAATGTCTATACTAACATGCATAGCCCTCTATGCTCCGGCTCATTATAAAAGTATTTTGCTCCCTTTTAAAGACATCTATTGTATTTGCTAGAACCACCAGGCAGTGAATTCTATACCTTTATTGTACTTACCGTAAAAAATCCATCCTGCTGCCATATACTAAATCTCCTTTGTCCATTGTACTGTTCTGTTAATGAACAGGTATTTAGAAAGCCTTTTGTATGGGCCCTGTACATATTTATATAACATTATCATATCCCCTCTAAGCCACCGTTTCTCTAGTGTGTACAAATTTAACCTTTCTTCATAACTAAAACTTTCCATTCCCCTGATTAGTTTTGTAGCCCTCGTCTGCACTTTTTCTATTTCCATAATGTCTTATTTTTAGACAAGGTGCCCAGAATTGAACCACATATCCACGGTGGCGTCTTACCATGGACCTATAAAGAGGCAGAAAAGTATCTTCCTCCTGTGAGCCACTATCCCCTTTAATACATGCCAATTCTTTTTGGCCTTTGCAGCTGCCAGCTGACACTGTGCACTACTGCTAAGTGTATTGTCTACAATTACTCCCAAATGTTTTTCATTAGTAGATTTCCCCACAGAAACAACATTAATCTATTTGTTGAATATATGTTTTTATTATTGTACCCAACATGCCTAATTTTACATTTGTCTACACTGAATCTCACTGAATCTCATTTGCCATTTATCTGCCCAGTTACTTGGGCTTGGAAGAGGCTTGCCAGGTCTGTAGATTATGTTTTTCCCTCTCTGGGTGAGTTGCAGAAGTTATACTTTCTTCCCTGTTTTGTAAAATAAGTTTTTGTTCCTTTTCTGTGTGAGGTCACTCTTTTTTGAGATCCTTGAGCCAGTCGAAATGTTATAGAAAGAAGACTGATGGAATGTGCGTTGGGAGTCTATGCCAGCTGACCCCACAGACAGGACCACTGGATTCTGAAGGGGTGTTATAGGTAAGTGGATCTTTGAAGAGGGTCCTCAGCATGCACCAAGGTAAGTATGCATCCCGCTTTTTCAATTCAAGCTCAGGTAATGCAGATATTGTCTACTGACAAACATATCTGCATTTAGATGTGTGCATCGCTGGCTTAGTGAATGGAGTGTTGTCACTTATTATATTATCTGTGTGCTCTGAGTAATATCCTTCTACCGACCCTGACCTAAGGCCCTCAAAGGATAATGGGCTCCTGCAAAATAGCATCTCCCATTTAAAGAAGCAAAATTGGCCAATATATGTGACACTGCACGAAGGGTAACTTCTCAGTCCCCTAGGATTGTACAGCGAATTGATACTGTACACATTATCCTGGTCTTAAATTGCTTCTGTCATCTATAAAATTGTTTCATCAATCAATACAGTAGTAACACTAAATAAATACACGTTATTTACTATACTTTGTGTAATAGTCTGGAGAGTTCTAAGCACAAGAACACGGTTACCCTCACATCCCTACCCTACAGCCTTACCCTCACATCCCTACCCTACAGCCTTACCCTCACATCCTTACAGTTTTACCCTACATCCCTACCCTCACATCCCTACCTTACAGCCTTAAACTCACATCCTTACCCTACAGCCTTAGCCTGCAGCCTTACCCTTACATCCCTACCCTACAGCCTTACCTATACAGCTTTACCCTCACATCCTTACCCTTATATCCCTACCCTACCCTAACATCCCTACCCTACAACCTTACCCCTACAACCCTACCTTAACATTCCTACCTATCCAACCTTACCGTCCCATCTTTACCATCCTTACCCTTACATCCTTACCTGTATATCCTTACCCGTATATCCCTACACTTACATCACCACCTTTACATCTCTACCATCACATCCTTGTCCTTAAGGCCTTAAATATTTTCCTTTTATAAATTAAATCCAGTGCTGGATTATAATTCCATCTAAAGCCCTTCAGGTTAATTAAAAAAGTACAGCACATAACTCTGCCTAACACTTTATTCAGAAACAATAAAAAGATGTGATGTTTTGTTGATATATATATATTTTTTTTTCAGGAGATCATCTGAGACGCCCAAAGGGTTATGGTACTCCGAAGTAGAATAGCCAATTCACCTAACGTTCAAACTTGCTCCTCTTAATCCTTTAAGGATTTAATCTCCATCGCCCCACTTCTTCTTGTTTTACTATTTTTTCAATATATTTAAAGAAAACAACAACAACAAAAAATACTTTAAAAAGAAATGAAATGAATGGATAACAGTGTGTTGTTTATTTCTCTAGTCAAGCAATTTGAAAATAAGTAACACTCCACCAAGCCCCTTATCCCCTAAACATTGCTTTTACTGTTAATGCTGAGAAGTAAAAAAATAACTGAAAATGATCTATAAACATTGTTTTAGCAAAACTGCAAATAAATACCTAAATTAGGAATGTTTATTTTAAATGCCTGGGGAGTCTCCTGCTTATGACATCACCTGTGGCTTGATATGCAAATGAACTGGTTTTCAATAGGAAACGTGTAATTCAATTTCAATAGTATATGTGTATAAGACGACCCCCCAACTATGTCATCTTATAAGCCGGAAAAATCGCATCTATATTTTAACCTTTTAGGTTAAAATATAGAGTTTTCCACCCTCCTCCCCCTTTCCCCAATCCCCAATCCCCAGTGCTTACCTATTTTCTGCTCTGTCTCCCGCTGTTAAGCCGTTCCGTGGCTGTGAGGGAAGCGTTGTGAGCTCCTCTCCAGCCGCGCGGTCAATAAAGTTTTGTTTAAAAAAAAAGTTTAAACAGACTTTATTGAAGCCGCGCGGCCTGAGGGGAGCTCACAATGCTTCCCTCACAGCCACGGACCGGCTTAACAGCGCGAGCGGAGACAGAGCAGAAAATAGGTGAGTAAATTCCAGTATCCGGCGTATAAGACGACCCTCCAACTTTTGAGAAGATTTTCAGGGGTTAAAAAGTCGTCTTATACGCCGGAAAATACGGTAAAGAACACAAGCTTTGTGGGGGATTTTTTGTTATGTGTGTGATGTTTTTTTTTTTAACCCCTTCATGACGCTAGGACGTACTATGCCGTCCTAATTTTAGTGGCCCCAATAGAAGCTAGGACGGCATAGAACTTTCACTGCTCCCCGCGATGAGCTGTGCGCGGACTTGCTGCGGGATCCCTCCCGTCAGATGAGGCCACTTTGAGTGACCTCAGTCTGACAGGGGAAAATGTAGCCAGTGCTCAAAGCGAACACCGGCTACATGTAACCAAATCACGCTGTGCCCGAACTTCCGGGTTCAGACACACCTCCGTGAAGTCACACGTGACATCGGGGGGTATCACGATCTTTTGGCAGGGATCCACAGGTTCTATTAAGATACTGATCTGGTCTCTGCCCCTGTGTTTCCCACTACCGATCACCTTGTGATCGGCGGACAGGAACTAAAAGTTCCGTTTTGGCGCTTGCATCTCCTGGGACGCAAGGTCCATATGTCACGAAGGTGTTAAAGAAAATGTCTGCTTCTAATGGTGCCATATTTGTCTTCTTAAAACAGAATTTACCATATTTGCTTAAATATGGACGTACTTGGCAACCTGAATGGTTAAACACTTTGTAATTATTTAACATCTGCACATTACACCCACATAAAGTATATTACTTTGGTCAAACTTGTAATCTGCGGTGGAAAAAAAGGGAAAGGACGTGATAGATAGAATAGCCAATATCCAGCTGCAGGTGAAAGCAATCCCTGACAGCCAATCACGGGTGACTCTGCACTTAACCTTGCATGCCCTTTGCGCTCTCAAAGGTTTTTAAACGGCCTTGTCATTCACTGTCAAACACAGGATGTTTTATGTGATGTGACTGACCAGTAGCCAAGAAATATTCGTCAGTCAGTACAAATTATCATAACAAACAAGTGCTGTAGACAAAATATTAACAAGAAATGTTTCCTGTAGTACAGGATCCAACGTGCGTTTAATAAAAAGAAAAAAACACAACACTTAATAAACACAAACACAATAAATGTGTCAGTCCAAAAAAAATTGAATGGGCGATTGCTACTATTTTATGGATACGTGCGACAGGAACGTTTTAGACTTTTTTCGGTGCAATTCCAGACCTTTAAAAAACTAAAACAAAATGGACTGTGCCCATCCACAGAGAGCCAGGCTGTGCCAGAACTTTGGAACCATGCAGGTTATGTAAACTCCAAATCCAGAGGGGTGTTGTAGTGGAACAAGTTCACGGATCAAATCTCGATCACAGAAAATGTTAACGCAAATTTGGAAAAGCAGTTCACTGATCAGGGATCTCTAAAATTTTTGACATTATACCTTCCCCCTTCCAATTTTTCCCCCTCGGCGTTTCAAGCTCTGTTAGCTTTCAGTCATCAGTGACTTAGGCCAGTTATGGCAAACCCAGGGCGTTTGTATAACAGTCCCCATAAGGAATTAAAAGTTTTACTAACTGGACATGATCGTTCCGGGCATAACCTTACACTCACACTGCATACTGAAATTAGACTACCCCAAGTATAGAAACATAAACCTTTATATAGCTAGTGGAGGGGGTTTGTATTCCACAGTAAATACAACTTAATTTAAATGTTCCTGCACCCCTTAAACTTAAATTTCAACAACTAATAGACCGACTGAGGACAGAGATGCAATTGTAAAAATAAAGATAGATAGGGCGTCTCAATTTATCCCTGATCCAGAAATACTCTCAACAGGAATTAAATCGTTTCCTGAACCCCTGACTGCTTAAATTAAATAAACCCAGGAACGGCATACCAGGAATAATCCCGTAGGCATCCTGCATCTGGGCTGCTGTGCTCTGCTCCAGCATTCAAACAGAAATCTTTTAATTATGCCTAACCATTAGTGGCATCATTGCAATACTGGAATAAAGATCAATATCCAGACACTTTTTGAATTCATCGGTTACATAGTATTACATCAGTTTCAAAATAGGTGGAAACAATAGACTTTCATCCATCACGTTCAACCTTGCTTCTATCCCAACCCTTTTTGAAGGCATCCATTGTAGTTGATAGCACTACCTCTCTTGGCAGTGAGTTCCATAACTTTATTGTCCTTACCGTAAGAATCGCTTCCTTCTATGAAATATTTCCTCTTCCAGTCTCAGGGGGGTGACCTCTTGTTCTTTGTACATTTCTGTTAATGAACAGATCCCTGGAGAGCTCTTTATATTGGCCCCGCACATATTTATATAATGTTATCATATCCCCTCTGAGACACCATGTTTCTAGTGAATATAGATGCCTCATAACCAACAAGACCTTTATTAATTTTGTAGCCCTCCTTTTCCCTTGTCCTAGTTCTATAATGTCCTTTTCATGGACCGGGGCCCAGAATTGCACTGCATATTCAAGGTGATGTCATAAACAGGAGACTCCACAGACATGTTTCAAACACATGTATCTTCTAATTTAGGCATGTACTTGCAATTTTGCAAACACAATGTATAAATCATTATTTATTCTCTACATGCTCAATAAAACCAATGTTTAGGTGATACAGTCCCTGTAATACTGGGCTTTCAGCCAGGATTCACATACAAACAAAATCTTTACTCTTTTCTCTTTACTTTGTCTCTTTTAAAAACGAATGCACCTTGATAAGTTTAATGGTATTCATCGTATCTAATGCATAAGGGTGAAGAGCTGAGCTGCCCCTGCTAGGAATTGAACCTGCACCCTTGAGGGTTGAACAGATTGTACAGATGGTGCTTGCTTTTTGAGCTATCCATGGTGCTGTTGATCTGAATGAAGAAGATCATTCCACATTAAAGCGTTTTTAAAATCTACTCCCAAATTTTTTTTATTCCAAAGTGTATTTTTCTCTTGATCAACAAGCTGGTATTATTAGTATTACCCAGGCAGTGAGCAAATTGCAAAGGCATTTTCTTTTGATAAAGGAAGGTGACTTATAGAATAAAACCATTAGAACATACATTCTGTAATGTATCATCGCATTTCTACTGCAAAGACCTTAATACATTAGACAGTGATTTAATTGGATGATTCCCACACTGAATGTGTTACTGGGAGGTGCTGAGCAGAATTTTAAAAACCTGGATTTCTTTTATAACTTTTCCTTATCAAATCTGAAGTTTCAAATCAGCCAGAGACCTTGTTTGATGTTATAAATCACCGTCCTGGGTATGCAGAATCAATTATCTCGTTTTGTAAAGGCTGTTACAATTCAATTTGGTTCTATTGTTTTATTTGGCAATAAAACTGTCATAAAGTAACAGAAAATGACCTTAAACCTTGATTAGTTAAGTCATGAGAGATTTTCCCCCCAAACCCTCATCCCTCCTGCACTCATGTTGTTTCTTGAAACATCGGTGTAAGAGCAACTGAGGAAGACGAGCAAAAGATCTATGTGTATTGTGGACAGATTTGTAATCAATAAAGCAGTTTCGGGATATGGATTTTGTGAACTGAGACGGTTGTTGTGAGGTTAACGTATAGCTAGAAGTATTAAATGGTAATTTGGGTATGTGTGGAGCTAATTAGACCTGCTCACTATTATTAGTGGGTGTGGTGTTTATAATTCCAGCACTCTGATTGGTGTTGGTCACCAGTTCCTGCAAGAACACCCTAGGGCGAGTATTCTGCCATGCACTGCTGAAGGACCATCAACAGTCTAGATCTTCGAGAGTTCATTTAGCCACAGTTAAATCAGTTACTCGGTCAATCTAAACCATTGGCCAGCGCTGACGAACAAGATGATCTGGGATACCCTGAAATCCTGAGGTTGAGGTCTTGGGGACTGGATTTGGGGGACACTGCGCCAAAACACCGTCAGGCATATGTCTTGTGGTCACTGCCCACTTTAGGCGCTCCTCTGCTCAATGGAAAGGAATGCCTCACAAGTGTGGCAAACTGTACCATGGACACGTCCTGCTACATTATCTGGACGGCACTCTCCATTAGCATTACATGGAGGACGCCATGGTGTGCATGCATTGCCACGATTCGGTCATATGGCAGGATATAGCTGTCTGGCTGCCAACAACCTCTCATTTTAAGGATTACAGGAAGGAATGTGACCTAATATTTCAGTTCGTGTGCCGCTTGTGATGTCCATGCTCTTGGCTTGTAACACTGACCTTGGCTCTTCCGTCTTGCTCTGACTTTTAGACTGTTTTGGATTAGTCTTTGTGGATTCACCATTTGGCCTAAAGCCTGCCTATCACTACCCTTGAATCAGTACATTTCCACAGCCTCCTCGGGCAATCTTACAGAGCATGCCCCCATATTCTTTGGCTGCAGATGTCCCCTGTGGGCCAACACCATCCCTGGCCAACACCCAATAACCATACTTAAATTTGCACATATTAGGTGACAGGTGTAAATCAACACAAACCAATAGCAATAGGTGACACTCCGACGATGAAGCACTGTTAAAATGTGAAACGCGTCAGTTGTGTCCCTCTGTTTGTTGCTCTGTTTTGGAGATTATTTGCACAATAAAAGCACCTATTTTGCTTTAGTTTTGTGTCAACCTTCTTGATAAGGCCATCTTCCACCTTCACTTACTAGGAGGCTGCATATATCCAGCAGCCATCTGAACGGCCAAAATGAATGATGTTGATTGAAATAAAGCCTTTATTTTAAATGGGATTGTTGCTGTGGCTATCTTCTGACCGCCTCTCTGTGAATTATTACCACGCTATGCAATACATTAAAGTGATATTAAAAGAGCAATCTGACTGTGCTGCACATTGTATTAATAATGGGAGAGGGGGGTTATTGGACGAACAGTAACTGATAAGCCATTTAGAAATGTGAATTTGGATCTACTCAATGGATCCACCACTGGGTAACTACAAACATAAGTAAAATCATTTCTGGTCTTTTACTACCTCCAATTTTTACCTAATAAGCAGGCAAGGAGTAGCAAAAAAAGAAGAAGGAACTTCCAGTGCTAGTAAAAGAGTCCCTGTGTCAAAGAAGCATCTCTGAAGGTTGTATGACATTTTGCACTACCCCAATAGATTTAAAGGGGTATCACCTAAGCATTGTTTTTTGCTGTGCATGTAGAGTCTCTTGTTTATGACATCACCTTGTGGCGTGATATGCAAATTATTTTCCATTGAAAACCAGTTTATAGATCATTTTCAATGTTTTTTTATTATTTTTATTATTTACATGTACAGTAAAAACATTGTGCGGGTGATACGGTCCCTTTAAATCAAATTATAGTCTGAACGTTTGCTAAACAATTTAGCAAGATTAAGACCCTTCGTGCCACAGGCACAACACAGCTTTGACATGCGTAGATCAAAAGAAAAATAAGAAATGTTTGACCTTGTCGTGTGACGCATTATGATTAGTGTTGAGTGAACCCGAACCGCACTGTTTGGGTTTGTGCTGAACATTACGGTGTCTGTGCCATGAACCCGAACCTGGACATTTCACTATATGTCCGTGTTGGAGTTCGAGGTTCGGCTATAAACCGAAAGTCTTTAAACCGAAAGGCATTCGGTTTATAGACTTTTGGTTTATAGAATACATGTAATGCTATTGCTATTCTATAAGCCGAAATAGAGTCTCCATTCATACGAATAGGTCAATAGCATTACATGTATTCTATAAACCGAAAGTCTATAAACCGAATGTTCGGTTTATAGACTTTCGGTTTACAGAATACATGCAATGCTATTACTCTATGTTAATACTTTGCTTACAGTGCACTTGTGCTAACAGCGCAAAAATTCTAATAGTTTTGGGTGCTAAATAGTACAGTATTTTTAATTTGTATGTATTTTGTTTTTTGAAGTTATTTCCCTATCCATATTTGTTTGCAGGGCACTTGTCCTACTCTTACCCACATTTTAATTCCTTTTGCAGCCCTCTAGCCCTTTCCAGGACTTTTTAAGAGGCATTTTAGTGGCCAAAAGTTCGTGTCCCCATTGACTTCAATGGGGTTCGGGGTCAAGTTCGGGGTAAAGTTCGAGCACGGACCCGGACTTTTTTCCGAAGTACATCCAGGTGTCCGCTCAACTCTAATTATGATCACTGTAATAAAGAAAAAACTAGAACATTGAATGTTGTGCAATCAAGTCCTCTGGGCTTGACACAGGGAAGGTCCCTCTTCACCCCAGACAAATATTATTGGTCTCTGGTATTGGTGATGTCTATATGACTATAATATGGAAGGTCCTGGAGGACTGCCTCTCTTCTGTCCTCCGTATCACCTCAATATTGCTTAAGTGGTGCATGCCGAAAATGAAAAATGATTGAACATGATTTGGGACTCGAATACTGCTGTTCCAATTATGATTCTCTAGTATCAGCGTTGTACAGTACTGTAGCAGTGAATCATGACCTCATAAAGCCCCGCCCCTCTCAGCATCCCACGTACGGTAAGAGGAGGTTTACTCTAGGCCACTTCTCCTACATGCCGTGGCACAAGACCACCCCCTTCAGCTTGCGGTCTTATGCCTAGGTCTAGCTGGCCAAGGCATAACTCCATCAATGATACCACTGATTACAACTAACACATGAAAGATATAACAGTCAGGATAAGGTAATTCAGGTTAAGTGTATGGACGTCATTCTTCATTAGTCAATTGAAAAGCTTCAGACAACACATCCAACCCAATCAATAGCAATAAAGCCTAAAGCTTGCAAAATCTTCTTCAAATTCCACTCAAGTTCAGGCTTTTACAATCTGGGTTTAATTTTGTTGATCACATAAGGGCAGAAATGCAGTTCAGCAAATTCAAGTAAAAAGTAGATTAGGAAACAGATCAATAAGTCTGAATAGGAAGAGTGGCTATGTTCTGTATGTTGTACATTCTACCTTATGTTCTGTATGTTGTACATTCTAGCTTATGCTCTGTATGCGGTACATTCTACCTTATGTTCTGTATGTTGTACATTCTAGCTAATGTTCTGTATGCTGTACATTCTAGCTGATGTTCTGTATGCTGTACATTCTAGCTGATGTCCTGTATGCTGTACATTCTAGCCGATGTTCTGTATGTTGTACATTCTACCTTATGTTCTGTATGTTGTGTATTCTAGCTAATGTTCTGTATGTTGTACACTCTAGCTTATGTTCTGTATGCTGTACATTCTAGCTAATGTTCTGTATGCTGTACATTCTAGCTAATGTTCTGTATGTTGTACATTCTAGCTTATGTTCTGTATGCTGTACATTCTAGCTAATGTTCTGTATGCTGTACATTCTAGCTGATGTTCTGTATGCTGTACATTCTAGCTGATGTTATGTATGTTGTACATTCTATCCGATGTTCTGTATGTTGTACATTCTAGTTTATGTTCTGTATGCTGTACATTCTAGCTAATGTTCTGTATGCTGTACATTCTAGCTTATGTTCTGTATGTTGTACATTCTAGCTGATGTTCTGTATGTTGTACATTCTAGTTTATGTTCTGTATGCTGTACATTCTAGCTAATGTTCTGTATGCTGTACATTCTAGCTTATGTTCTGTATGTTGTACATTCTAGCTGATGTTCTGTATTTTGTATATTCTAGCTGATGTCCTGTATGCTGTACATTCTAGCTAATGTTCTGTATGCTGTACATTCTAGCTTTTGTTCTGTATTTTGTACATTCTAGCTGATGTTATGTATGTTGTACATTCTAGCCGATGTTCTGTATTTTGTGCATTCTAGCTTATGTTCTGTATTTTGTACATTCTAGCTTATGTTCTGTATTTTGTACATTATAGCTGATGTTATGTATGTTGTACATTCTAGCCGATGTTCTGTATGTTGTACATTCTAGTTTATGTTCTGTATGTCGTACATTCTAGCTTATGTTCTATACGTTGTACGTCCTATAGTTCTCCTGTACTTTTACATTGAAAATAATTTCTCTCTTTAAATTCAGTGACATCAGTGAGAGGGAGTACACCTTTTTGGATATCAATGGCTTACATGCCTGGTAGATAGGATCCATGGGACACCAAGGTGACCTTGCAGGTTCTGCAGTCTTTCATTGGACACCTGGTATTTGTCTGCAGGATAATAACCATGGGGCATGCTTTCTGCCGGCCTTCGATGTTGGCCATGCTTGGTTTCAGTAACTGGCATTATTACATTACAGTCACCAGTTGCTTTTGGAAACACCTCATATAATTGCAGATCTGGTTAGTAGGTGGGATCCGTCTCCAATGAAGACATGTTCACTGATGCAGATGGTTCCATCATTGTTGGAGATCTTCTGGACAGCTGATTTTTAACCTGCTGACTGCAATAGTTGAGGTTTCTTTTCCAATTTAAAACTTCTAGCACTGTTTTCACTTGTGGTTTCTTTAGAATTGTAAGACACTAAACTTGGCAACCTGCGCGTCTGTTTTTGGACAAACAATCTGTCAGTGGTTTAGGCTGTCAAGCACCTGATGTAGCATTACTGCATTATAGGCTCCTTTATTGCTTGGAACTAAACAGTTGGCTTTGGGTGTTGGTAACAAGGTGGCTGATGATTTTTCCCATTTCCTTTTCCTGGTTCCAGATGGCCTGCCGTGCCCTGAATTCTTGTGGACGATAGTTTCATAAGATTGTGGCCGATGTTGAGAGATTCGCTGACCCAAGGTATCTGGGATTGTTATGGTAAGAGCAGACTTTCATGATCATGCCACCAAAGAACTCGCGACTCTCCAATTCTTTCCATAGTCATGGTTTGTCGGGTATCACTATTCAGTTTGCATTTTTGGAATGTTACAGCTCCTCAGCCTGCCTGATGTCACAATAAATCCTCCCTGATTTTCAGAATTCTACAGACTGTTACCGAAGGCTGCTGATGTCCAGGGCCCATAACCTTTACCTTGCTGCAGCGCTTGGTTTCAGTCTTATCTATTTGATTGTTTGTCTTTCAAGCAGTCCTTACTTTGGCTCTCTTTCGGGCTCTACGTCTTGGGGAGTTGGTTGTCCCGAACAAAAGAATTTGGGTGCTCTGGGTCTCCGTTAACTCTTATCCTTCTTAGATCCAAGACTGATAGGTTAGGTTTAGGTAAATGTTATTATCTGTTATTAAATGTACATTTGGTATCAGTTTAATTAGATGCTTGCCAAAGTTTTATATTGGTCCTTACGGTCTTATGTGGTCTTTATAGTTCACATACTTTAGGATCTGTTCCCTGAAGTCCATTGGACGGGTTTCTCTGATTCAACAGTTTATCTCTTGGGCGGATGGTCTTCCTCTCATTTCAAAAACTATTTTTGTCCCCAACTGATATAACCTTGTTGTTTGCTTTTCTTCTAGATGTTGCTCCCTTTGTCTTTGGATTATTGGACATTCCTATATCTTGTGGGTGTCAGGCTCATATATGTCCTTACGGTTTCTTGTTTCATTCTGGCACAGTTACTATCATCGTTACCGTCCCCATCCCAGATCGTTACCGTTACCGTCCCCATCCCCGATCGTTACCGTCCCCATCCCCGATCGTTACTGTCCCCATCCCCGATCGTTACCGTCCCCATCCCCGATCGTTACCGTCCCCATCAGCGATCGTTACTTTCCCCATCCCCGATCGTTACCGTCCCCATCAGCGATCGTTACTGTCCCCATCCCCGATCGTTACCGTCCCCATCCCCGATCGTTACCGTCCCCATCCCCGATCGTTACCGTCCCCATCCCCGATCGTTACCGTCCCCATCCCCGATCGTTACCGTCCCCATCCCCGATCGTTACCGTCCCCATCCCCGATCGTTACCGTCCCCATCACTGATCGTTACCGCCCCCATCCCCGAACGTTACCGTCCCCATCCCTGATCGTTACCGTCCCCATCCCCGATCGTTACCGTCCCCGTCCCCGATCGTCACCGTCCCCATCCCCGATCGTTACCGTCCCCATCCCCGATCGTTACCGTCCCCATCCCCGATCGTCACTGTCCCCATCCCCGATCGTTACCGTCCCCATCCCCGATCGTCACTGTCCCCATCCCCGATCGTTACCGTCCCCATCCCCGATCGTCACTGTCCCCATCCCGATCGTTACCGTCCCCATCCCCGATCGTTACTTTCCCCATCCCCGATCATTACCGTCCCCATCCCTGATCATTACCGTCCCCATCCCCGATCGTTACTGCCCCCATCTCTGATCGTTACTGCCCCTGATCACCCAACATGACAGTTAGTTGAACAACAAGTTTTTTTTTTTTACGTAACTATTAATGAACATGTTAAATCATCATGGATGTTGGTGTATTGTATGGGTTATTTTTCATCTGGCAATCATGGTGGTCAGCACCATCTCGAAGGGGAACACAAAAAATTCTAAAGTGGCCTGCTACTTGAGTTCCCCTTCTCACTGATGTAGCTGAATTTAGAAGCCCCGGTGTAATTATATTCAGCGTACAAATACAGGAGATCTGTACTTTGTGTTACAGTAAAAATAGGTACTTTTCACATATATTAAAAGCCTGTAAAACATACTGAAAATAAACTAGGTAGGACTTCCCCTGTAAAGGAGTTTCCATGCCTGTGTAATCTTTATTTGCTTCTTTCTATCCACCTGCACTCAAAGGGTTAGCACTCGTCCTATTAGGATGAAAAAAAAACTACCCCCCCCCCCCCCATACATTTGCTGTCGTGAGTGTGGATAAATTAGGGGGAAAAAAACCCTCTCTCTGGATTTCACCATCAATTTAAGCGACAGTTCTCTCCTGTGAAATGAAATGACTTGATAACTAATGTGAAGTAAAATGCCCCTCGAAATAAAAATCCAATTTGTAGTCCATCAACACCAGTGCAGCCAGACTCTAAAAACCCGTCCGCGCCGCTATACGGAGAGAATTGATATTATGTCATTTTCTAGTCTTAGTACATTAAATGCAAAAGTTCTGGGCTTGCATCAAAATTGGTCTAGTTCAGTATCTCGCGCAGGGCACAGAAGATAAATGATTCTGGCTTGATTTCATAATACACAGTAGCAGCAAATTGTTTAACCTCCCATTGATGTAAACCTCTTACATTATTATTATTGAACTTGTAAAAGGTATCTCTTCAACCCCCTGCCATGCATCAACAGCGCATAAAGTAATACTGTAAGCCATCAAGCTGCCTTAATGCAAAAGCATAAAAATGGAGGTCAATATTATTATCTCAGAAATTATTATTAGTAATATTATTTCAAGAACTAGCAACAAATCTGCAATTTTAACCCTTCACACAGCCCTGTTGAATGCTATTGATCAAAATAGCTAAAAAAAATTAAAAATAAAAAGCGTTAGTTGAAGCAGTTTTCAAACTTACTTTAAAAAAAAGTTAAAAATTGAATAATTGAAAGTTTTATTTTACCAAGTTAAATACCCCGAGATATTATCTTGTTTTCCAACAAATCCTTGAGATTTGACCAATAGGTGATTTAAAGGGACCCTGTCAGCTAAGTGTCGTTTTAACTGGGAATGTAGAGAATAAAAAAAATATATATTCATAATGAATCTGCACATTGTGTTAGCGTAATTGCAAGCCAATGTGTACATTGAGATGATTTTGACATCACTTGTGGGATATGTGTAATTTGCAATTGAAGCTACCGGTGATGTCATAAACAGGATATACCACAGACACATTTAAAACTATTCTTGCTCTCTTAAAGGGTCAACTTAAACATTACTTGTACTAAAAATGTAGAGAATGCAAAAGTCACTTGTGGCTTGATATGCAAAGGAACACTTATTTGACGGGAGATGTATAATATGCATATCAAGCCACAAGGTGGACATGCTCCACGTGCTTCACATGCTAGTTGGGGGCACTGTGTGTAATCAGAAAATGGCACTACTGAGGGTAACAATGAGTGATGGAGTTCATTCTTAAATCAGGGACACCCACTAACACACACAGTCAGAGGTTGCATATCCAGAATCATTGGTATCTCACTTCCTTTTCCTGTCTGCCTGTGAGTAGGATGGAAAATATTTAACCCCTTCATGACCAGACTGTTTTTGGAATGTTGTGCGTTAGTGACCGAGGCTGTTTTAACACTTCTGTGGTGTTTGTGTTTAGCTTTAATTTTCTTCTTTGTCGGTTGCTGTACCCACACATATGATATATTATTATTTTTTCAGGACAAGAAGGGCTTTCTTTTCATGAGATTATTTTGTTCATATCATTTATTGTATTGTGAAAAAAAATTGTAAAATATGGTTAAAATTAAAAAAAAATAAACAGTTTTCCTGACTTTTCTTTGTAAATTATTTTACTAAGCTCCAAAAGCTAATGAAAACCTGTTAAATAGATTCGACTATAGGTCCTGAGTTCAGAATTGCCCAATGTTTATTTGTTTTTGTGCTTTTTTTTTGCATGTCTTAGGTTAATAAATATAAGTAGCATATAGCTGTTTCAAAACCATTTTTTAAAAAATTAGTGTTAGTGACACTGTAACACCGATATCGGACCCCCCACATGTACACATTTTTTATAAAGTAGACATCCCAGGGCATTTAACTTGGGGTAATTTGACACTTTTCACTCTTTTTGTCATTTTGTGTGTGTTTTATTTCCACACACTTTGAAACCTAGGTATGAATTTAAAGGGACTGTTCTATTTTATTGCCAAACAAAACTCCAATATATGTTTAGCAACTTCCCCTGAGTATAGTGGTACCCCACATGTATAGGTTTGCTAGGTTTATGTGGCAGGTACAGGGAAAAATTTAGGATACGGTTATTGCAGCTTTAAAACATGTATTTATTATGTAATGCTTGTGACTACATTTCCTATCATGCTCAGACAGCCAAAAGCTACCGTAGCAGAATAGGAAATGTAGTCTATAGTAGGAAGCACCGATTTTTGCTATCCTGCGGCTGCATGGATCATATATCCAGCTGCTGCGGGCCCATATCTACTGCTGGGGGCCAATGCAAAGCACTGGCCCCACTATCAGTCTTTTTTTTTTAAATAAAATATCCCTAGAGGACCACAGACAGACATAACATGTCATTGGTCCTCTACGGAATAACTTCATATTTTTATCCAAATTTTTTAATTTTTTTTTATTTTTTTTTTAATTTTGATTTAACTCTACCCTTAACCCTATGGTTAGGGTTAGTACAAACCCTAATTCTAACTCTAGGATTAGGGTTTTGATGAACTCTAACCCTAACCCAAGAGTCAGGATTAGCACAATAGGAAAAACAAAAAAAAATTTTAATTAGAAAAATCCTTTGAGGGGGGATGGTTGTTACTGGGGGGGACCAGGGGGAGACTTGACATGCTATATTTAGTGTCTCCCTGCCCCACGATCACCGTGGAGCAGGGAGAGACTATAGCTGTCAAAGCAGGCACCTGCTTTGACAGCTATTAACATCCGGGCACTGTGATTGACTGTCACAGTGCCCGGATGTTTCCGTTGGGGCCTCAACTGACATGGCTGAAGTGTCTCGGTATCGAGACACTCAGCCATGTCTTTGATAGCCTGATCGCGGTATGCCAGCGTGCATACCGCAATCGGACCTGCATGACGGTCCTGGACCGCTATCGGTCACGAAAGGAGATTTCCCTATGATGGTCCAGGACCGTAATCGGTCGCGAAGGGGTTAAGGAAGCAAGAGGTGGCAGCCATCTTGAAAATAGGAAAAATCATGAAAAGTGGGTGATTGCCTCCTAAAAACAGGCTAATATCCTCTAATACCCCAAGACGGGGGTCCTGCGATCTGGCACAGATGGAAACCAATAGGGATGGAGTCACCCGATGTTGAGTGTCAAAAATATACGTTTGTTTAAAAACAATGCTGGTTGGGCACCATACAGGCATGCCAGGACAGCTAGGAATTTGACAGGATGCCCTCAAAATAGGACTGTCAAATCCTGGACTGTTGGCAACTAAAAAAAAAAGATAGGCAAAGTGTCCATACAAGACCTTTGACAGTTCCATAGAATATCATTAAATTGTCACAAAGATTGGTAAATGTGCACCAAAAACAATTTTGGTGCTTATCTCTGTGCTTAATTAGGGTGGTTTCATATTAGTAAAGGTGCCCCAAATTAATGTGCTTTCAAAGTACTTTATAATGCATGTTTTACATTTTACAATGCTTAAAAATATATTATACTAACAGCTAGATGAAATTGTGAAATTACAGCGGTTTGCAAGAAACCAGGACTGCCCACACTAGCTGAGTAAAAGTCAATATCATTTTTTTTTACTGCAGGAACCAATGAGAATAATTTCATTCAAATGAATGGAATATCCTGCCTCTCTGTTGATGTCATCAGACAATGTGTTGCACTGTCAAGATATCCTACTGTGTACAAGAGCAAGTTTATCACATTCCACACAATGTATTATTTTCCAACAGCGAAGTATTTGACTAAATGAAACAACACTTTATATGCTCACTGTCGGTATAATCAGTGCTGCAGCATCTGCAGTAAACATGCAGAGTAATCATTGGGGAGGGCTTGAGTCAAATATTAAAAAAGTGATTTATACAGAATGCCTGCATCAAATCACACTGGGATAAAAGCCTGTGCACTATACAAGCAGTGATCTTCATCTTGCGCCAAAATCACTTCTGTATTGTGTAATGTTTGTTTCAGGGCAATTATAGAATCGAAGCATATATTTAGCTCCTTGTAATTGTCTGTGAACATCAATAACTCTCGTAACTCAATTCCTGGTTCGCCCAACACACTCACCGCATTGTGGTTTTATTTGTTCAGAAGAAAGATGAGGAGGTGGGGTATAAAGCAATTGCAATCACAGCATGACTGTTAATGGATGCAGACCGGCTGGCACATTAATACCTCAAAAAAAAAAAAAAAGTTTGCACAGGTGTCAAATTTGGAAAAGAAATAGGTGCTAAACAAGCATTGCTGAGAATAAACAGAACAAGAAAAGTTATATTTACAGACAAATCCATAATTGAAAGATTAATATTGGATGAAGAGAGGCAGAGGAAACATTGCATTTTGTATTGGCCTCAGATAACATCGCAGTGTGTGAGGAAGCTATAGGTGACCAAACGTAATCAATGATTAACCAATACAGGAGGAGATCCTACAGAATCATGTTAGAGGCCCCCTGCCACCCTAAACACTGCTTATACTGTGAATGGAGAGAGTAAAACCAAATGATGAAATAAGAGACAAATACCCTGTCTGACCTGTGTATGACATCACCTGTGGAAGGATATACAAATGAACTCATTTTCAATAGGGCATTTGTAATTTGAATAAGGAGCCATAGGGTGATGTCATAAGCTGGAGACACCACAGACACATAACATGGGACTGTATTGCCTACATATTGCTTATACTGTGCATGTAGAGAATTAAAAAAAAACAATTGGAATGATCTATACATTGTATTAGCAGAACTGCCAGCAAATGACTAAATTAGGAGAAAAATGTGTTTTAAATGAGTCTGTGGAGTCGCCTGCTTATGACATCACCTGTGACACGGTAGGCAAACTAACTGCTTTTCACGGGGAAATGTGTAATTTGCATACCGTGCCACAGGTGATGTCATAAGCTGGAGACTCCAGACACATTTAAACCCCAGTTTTCTCCTAATTTAGGGATTTGCTTGCAGTTCCGCTCACACAATGTATAGATCATTTTCAATCATTCTTTATGCTCTGCCTGCACAGTAAATACAATCTTCAGGGGAAATATATTTATTGTATGGACTCTGTAAGGGGAATATTGCCAACTCGCCAATTCATGCGTTTCTGAAGTCAGATGCCACTCCCATGAGGCTCAGAATGATTAGTGATCAAATAGTGAACCTTGCACGCATCTGCACACGGATAGGCAACTCTCTACAAATAAGGGGCTTATTCACTCGGCAGCGGGTTGTGTGGAATTGAAGAGTTGCATCTCTGTGACCAAAGCACCAAAACGTCTTTCCTTTTAACCCATTGTATGCCAGAGCAATGAGGAGAGCACTGCTCAAACTCAAAGTGTTAACGATGATACTAATTCCCCAGTTTTACTCTAATAATATTTTTTTTTTTTGGGATTGGCCTTCACAGTCAATATGTGATTTTATTAATTGTACAGACACAGGGAGCTCCAGTGAAAGCAGAATCTGCCGTCGGGGGATGGCCCTATTAGTAAATTCTCCCCTGACCTTGCTAAGAAGAACTCTTTCTTTTCTTAGAGGTGAAATCCTCCTGTACTTGCTCCCAGGGGAAGAAGACCTTGCTTCATCTCTACAGCCACTGGGTAAGAATGGAAAAAGATTAACCATCCCGCTCACAGTTTATTACCTCACATAATTTAATGTCATCTGCAAAAATTGCTTTCATTGCCCGCGCGAAGGCCATTAAGTGAGACAATTGAGAGGTAGTCTCAGGAGTCGGGTGCAAACTCCAGGTGCGGCACAGACTTTACCAGTATTGGTACCTTAACCAAGCTGCCTGGGTGATTACTCTAATATCTATACCATGTATAGGTTGATCTCAAGCTGGAAAGATAACAGGGCTTTATGAAATGCCTAGAGCTCTCTTAATAATGTGTAAATATGTGCAACATGTGTACAAACAAGTGATATATAGCCTAACGTAGAACCTATACATCTTTTAATCTTTAATATCGAATCTTTAGACTTTGAGTTATTCTGTTCTACTGACCTTCTGTTGCCCCTGATAAACACAGAGTCCAGGGCTTGAAATGGCATACATTTATAACAGTGATAAGAAATGGTTTAGATTTAACCCGAAAGATCTCAGCTGCACTTAATTTAAGCATGGTAAGGATCTAGCCAGTTGAATTTAGAACCTCCAGCCCCTCACCAACCTACCATGCATCTTTCCATCCATTCACACATTCTGTACAAGGTCTACAGCTCTCGACCACCCTCATCCTCTCGACTGGACTCAAGGACTACAAGACTATCTGCTCTATATTTCTAGAACTTAGGCTGACACATATCTCTCTCTCTCTCTCTCTCTCTCTCTCTCTCTCTCTCTCTCTCTCTCTCTATTAACCTTGAAATTAAAAAAATACTTATTCAACTTGAACTCACAGGCGATCTCAACTGATGCTAACTATAGAGCTTCTACAGCTCAGCTTCTCTCCTGCATTTATCGACGACAACGGGTGTGTCTTGTACCTCCGACTCCAGGATTGCAAGTTTCTCTGTCTTCTATGATAGTCTAACTGAGTTTATAACATCTCTTCAAATCAGGGATAGACATCAGTGTCCATGGCAAGTTCAGTAAAACAGAACATCATGAATTAGTCAATGACAAAGTCCAGTACATGCCCACCATATACGTGGGTGGTGCCCACCCCTGCTTGGAATTCTGTACCAAGCAGTTAGTAAGTTATTGGTGTTAATTGATGTTAAGAACATATCAAGCTTACCAAAGTGCATAACTTTGCATACAAATAATAATCATAGAAACATAGACTGTATTAACCTCTACCACGTATGCTTGAAGACTGTTCCATGCATCGACTACCCTCTCAGTAAAGTAATGCTTCCTGATATTACTTTTAAATCGTTGCCCCTCTAATTTAAGACAATGTCCTCTAGTTGTGGTAGTTTTTCTTCTTTTACTGTGTTGATTCCCTTTATGTATATAAATGTTTCTATCATATCCCCCCTGCTATGTCTTTCCTCCATGCTGTACATGTCAAGATGCTTTAACCGTTCCGGGTAAGTTTTATCCTTCAACCCATGAACCAGTTTAGTAGCCCTTCTCTGAACTCTCTACAAACTATCAATATCCTTTCTCACCAGTACTCTGAACAATGGCATGAGCACTTCCCTCTTTCTACTGCCAATATCTCTCCCTATGCAACCAAGCATTCTGCTAATACCTCTCCCTATGCAACCAAGCATTCTGCTAATTCCACTCCATATACAACCAATCATTCTGCTAATACCTCTCCTTATACAACCAAACATTCTGCTAATACCTCTCTCTATACAACCAAGTATTCTGCTAATACCTCTCCCTATGCAACCAAGCATTCTGCTAATTCCACTCCATATACAACCAATCATTCTGCTAATACCTCTCCTTATACAACCAAACATTCTGCTAATACCTCTCTCTATACAACCAAGCATTCTGCTAATACCTCTCCCTATACAACCAAGTATTCTGTTAATACCTCTCCACATGCAACCAAGCATTCTGCTAATACCTCTCCCTATACAACGAAATATTCTGCTAATACCTCTCCCTATACAACAAAATATTCTGCTAATACCTCTCCCCATGCAACCAAGCATTCTGCTAATACCTCTCCCTATGCATCCAAGAATTCTGCTAATACCTCTCCCTATACAACGAAGCATTCAGCTAATACCTCTCAATATGCATCCAAGCATTCTGCTAATACCTCTCCCTATGCAACCAAGTATTCTGCTAGCATTTCCTGCTGCTCTATTACATTGTCTAATTACCGTATTTGCTCGATTATAAGACGACCCTGATTATAAGACGACCCCCCAAACTTTGGATATTCCTTAAGGAAAAAACTAAAAGCCTGAATATAAGACTACCCTATAGGAAAAAAGTTCAACTTGTATATATTCACATGTAAATTGCTTTTAAATAAAAATTATGATATCAAAAAATGCATTTCTTGTTTTTATTTCCTTTTATGTGCCAATGCTGCCTCTCTCTTTCTCCTCCCCCCAGCTTTGCCTTTCTCCCCCCAGCGTTGTCTCTCTCCCCCCTTAGTGTTGTCTGTCTCTCCCCCAGCGTTATCTCTCTCCCCCTCCCTCAACTTTTACTCTCTCTCCCTCCCTTTGTGTGTCTCTCTCTCCCCCTCCCTTTGTGTCTCTCTTTGTCTCCCCCCTCCCCTTGTCTCTTCCCCCCCTCCCCTTGTCTCTCTCTCCCCCTCCCTTTGTGTCTCTCTTTGTCTCCCCCCTCCCTCCCATTGCCTCTGTCTCTCCCTCTCCTCCCTCCTCTTGTTTCTCTCTGCCCCCCCCCCCCTCCCTCCCCCTCACCTGGTGGTAGTCAGTCCGTCATAACAGACGGAAGTGTCAGGCAGCATGGAGAATGTGTGCACTATCGTGCAGACATCCCCCGGCTGCCCAAATCTCCCTGGTCTACAGTGGAGGCAGCCGGAGGATGTCTGTACGATTCATCATAAAAGTCCCGACGGACGTGTCGTGCAGCAGTATCGTGCAGACATCCACCGGCTGTTAGCGAGGGGGATCCAGGTCCCCTGCAGCTCTGCGGGGGACCTGGATCCCAGTCTTATATTCTGACCTCGATTTGTAGTCAGACTATAAGACGACCTCGAATGTAACCTTGTCTTATATTCGAGCAAATACGGTACCTTTAAGTCCTCTGAAATTATTACTCCTAAATCTCTTTCCTCAGATGTTGAGGTTAGGACTGTACCAAATATTCTATATTCTGCTTTTGGGTCCATAATCTTGCACTTATCCACATAAAATTTCAGTTGCCACAGCTCTGACCAATTTTCTAGTTATTTCTAGGTTAGATATATATACACATCTCATGCATTATCAGTTATATTCATGTAGGCATGGAAGTTACAGCTAACTTCAATGTAATTTTTATTTTTTTTTAGCATTTATATTGGTTTATTATATTAACTGCCTTAGAGGAGCCAAAAATAGAATGCACATAACATAGGATCATATCTGTCAAAGTGCTAACCCTGAACAGGATTTATTCTTTCTAAACTTGTCCCAGTGAGGATTTTGTATGAAGAGGGTACATTTCTGAAATGCAGGGGTACATTTCTAAATTGTTCTAAATCAATCAGCAGGAACCAATCAAATGTTCCTGTTGACTGTCCCACAGTTGGATCTTCGTGCGTGACTCTCGTAGTCAGAAGATGTACAGTGCCAAAAACGGATCAGACAGCAAAATACAATGACAGATAATAGAGTGGGGGTTAATTGCCTTGACTGTTAATGAATTAATCAAGAAAGGAGGCAAACCGTATTGATTAATCAATTTCCTGCTGGCCACATATGTTGTCTGTGTGCTGTAATGGAACTGTTGTATGTTACCGGTAGCAAATAGCTAGCGTGGCAAATGTGCAAGTTAGAGGTTTTTCAACTTCACTATGAAGCTTGTTTTTGCCGCTATAGAAGCACAAGTGAAAAAACCCATTGCCCCTAATCTGGGGAGGAACTGGCAGGTGCTTTAGAGTATACATACCAGTTTGTCCAATGACCGGTAGCTGCCATGCTTCCATGTGAAGCGGTCAGGCTTATCAGTTTGGTTACGGTAATTGGACCCCCTCTGCTGATCCCATGTAATGATAAAGAGAGTGAACCCCTGCTTTAACCAGACCCCGATCAGAGGAATGGCTGGAGATTGTGTGCCAGCCTCCAGACTGGCTCTGCCTCAAATAAAGTACCTTATTGAGCACTCCTTGCTTCTATTGCTGGCTCAGGAGGAAGACATGTTGTTTAGAATCTTGGGTCAGATGCATGGTGATCTAACCCAAGATGCTTGTCCCCTGATAGAGCTATACAAAGCAAAAGGGTTTCAATAAGGTAGTTTATGTGTATTCTTTTATAGAAGCTTGTCTATTTAAAAGGCCTACGCTTGGTGGACAGCTGTACCAACAAATTAACTTGTGTGTAGGCATATGACATAGAAATGCTTTAATTAAGGAATACAAATTATGTACTTTATTGAGCTCTCTGTGCTTCATATAACTCTAATGGAGGCAGACATATTGTGTAGAATCTTGAGGCATTAAGACATCGGCATGAAGGTTAATGCAGATCTGACCCAAGATTCTATACAACATGGCCGCCCCCTGTTAGAGTTATATGAAGCAATGAGAGCTCAATAAGGTGCTTTATTTGTATTCTTTCCTTAAAGCATCTCTGTACACAGCATCTATACTTGAAGAAAGCTTTCAATTAACACAAGTAATTTTTTGCCTGCAGTTGCCCTTTAGGCATAACTTATCTTTTGCTGACTGTTGTCCTCTAATAATGCATTGGATACTGGTGTCACTAGCCTATCTCTCTGAGGTCTATTCACTAGAATTTGAGAATAGTGTGAGGAGGTTGTCTTGGGAGGTCGACCTCCCTCTCCCCCCACCTGGCCAAAGTCCATCTAAATATCCCATCTTGGACTCCTTTCAGTGAAAAATGAAAAAAATATTGCTTTTCACTAAAAACCGAAAGGAGTTTTAAATTGGGAGGCCAGTTTGACTTTGATATCCAAGCCCCTATCAAAACTGGGTCCCAAGGAATCCCCAAATGACCCCTTGCACCTCTAACACATATGGGGGCCCAGGGCAAGTAGAACGATCTGCCTATGATCCTGGCATATGGGTTGACAGGGCAAGTGGTCCTAGCTGCCCCCTTTCTATTATTTCCATGGCTGGGAGGTTTACAAATGGTTTACATTAATAATATAGAGACCCCTGGGGCCATTTGGGGGAGGGGGTATTTTTGATTCTAATAATCTTTTTCATGGGGGAAGGACACGTTCAACACGACAGATAGACTCCTCCTCCATGGTCCTTGCCCCATTGAAATGAATGGGAGTGAGTTTATGTTTGTGCACATTCATCTGAGCATCCTACACCTCATCTTGATCTTTGCAAAATGGTTAGTGAATACCATTATGCAAGGTTGAGATGAAACATCTAAGGGGGGGGGGGGGGGGGGTGAGATTAGTGCTATCTCAGATATTAGTGAATAGCCCCAGACACTCATTCATATCTGTTTAAAACCTCTCCACAATGAAAACCATCAAATAAAAAAATGTCTTGTTTTGTCTGAATGAATGAAAAAAATAAATCTAATACCTAGCTGACAAAATCTATTGTAATAGATCTGTTTTTTCTTTATGTTTCTGTTAGGTGCTGCAGGACGTTTCTAAAACTATATATTGTCAGATCGCATGTCACAGTGGTAGTGGTCCTTTCAAGCTGGAGTTGCTTCCATCATCTTCACATGTACCATAATATTACATTTGTTTATTGAATAATCTCTACCCATTTTCCTTCCATCAGATATAAAGCGTTCATATTGATTTTTCAAAATCATTTTATTTCCCGACACATTTGGCTTCTAAACAATCAAAAAAAAAAATCTGTTTCGCCCCCAGGAGCAGAGATGTCTCTCTACAGAACGTCTACTTCTGAGAGTATAAAACTCTTATGTTTATTCCCCAGCCGAGAGACATTTATGCCATTCAAATTATAATACATTGCAGAGAGCTGCCAATACTTGCCACATACAGACAAACAAATAAAACATGTGTCCCCCTCCCTCCTCATAAAACCTCTCACGGTAAATGGAGGGGGGAGTGATGGGTTTAAATGGAGCTTCCTCACAGCCCGATGCGCGATGACAGTGGGGGGCAGTGCCACCCTCATTCTGAAGTCCATAGCACGCGGACCAAACACAAAATTAAAAAAAAAGAAAATTAATGCCACCCTCTTAGAGGGCCGGCTCACAGGAAATAACCCCTGCAGTGATGCCTTTGGCACTGATCTTAATGTGACAGCCAGGGTGGCCTAACGCAGTGTGTTGTGGTGTGCGGTCCTCAAGTGATCACTAGGGAACCGCATGCTATGGGTAAAATAATTATTTAAAAAAACAGATGGCAGCGAGGATATTTGACCCCCCCCCCTCCCCCAAAGGGCCGGCTCTGCCTGGGACAGTTCTACAATGGCACTTTATGTCCAGGATCCCGTGCAGCCTCAATCCGGGACAATGCAAAGTCCCAGATTTAGAGCTCTGAGAGAAGGTGGTCTCAGCCAGTCAGGTAAGAACTCTCTTGATTGGCTCACTCCCTCCTTCACACGGAGCTCAAAGCTACAGCAGTCTGTTTACACCAGGTAAGAAACGAAAACCACACTCTTAATCTGACTGTGTCTGTGAATGAGAGACTATGTGTGTGTGTGTGACAAACTGTGTGTATGTGTGAGTGAGTCAGTGTATTTGTGTGTGTGTGTGTGTGTGTGACAAACTGTGTGTATGTGTGAGTGAGTCAGTGTATTTGTGTGTGTGTGTGTGACAAACTGTGTGTATGTGTGAGTGAGTCAGTGTATTTGTGTGTGTGTGTGTGTGTGTGTGTGTGACAAACTGTGTGTATGTGTGAGTGAGTCAGTGTATTTGTGTGTGTGTGTGTGTGTGTGTGTGTGTGTGACAAACTGTGTGTATGTGTGAGTGAGTCAGTGTATTTGTGTGTGTGTGTGTGTGTGTGTGTGTGTGTGTGTGTGACAAACTGTGTGTATGTGTGAGTGAGTCAGTGTATTTGTGTGTGTGTGTGTGTGTGTGTGTGTGTGTGTGTGTGTGTGTGTGTGTAATGGATATAGGGCTTAAGTTATCTGAAACTGCCTATTGTATGTACATAGTTGCCAACATCAGCCATGTTTCCAGAAAAACATATTTGTTCCAGAAAGACGCATGGTCTTTCTGGAACAAATATGTTTTTCTGGAAACATGGCTGATGTTGGCAACTATGTACATAGTACATAGCCTGGCAGTATGTGTGATGGATATACGCACAGACACAATCCAATTAATTAATCAGGGTGGAGATCTCATAGAATCTACCATTGTTCATATAACCATACTACATACTGCCGGGCTGCACTTTGCATGCTCTTTCTGCAGCATGTGGAACAAATATGTGTCCCTGGAAACATAGCCGTTGTTGGCAACTATGCATGTATATTATAAATATATTACTCAGTATGAAATCTACAGGGTTCCCAAAGCTTCATAATAATTTATATTAGATAAAATGTGTCCCTGACTGGCAGAATTAAAATATGGTCAACCTACTACCCAGTTGTGTTTAAAAAGGTGGGATTCGATAAATTGCAGCTCTCACCTGATTGCAAGCATCCCTGAATAAAGGATGCAGTGTGGTCATGCAGTACAGTTCAAAAAGGGCTATTGATATTTACTATGTTCTGTTATTACCCCCCTTTCTATGCCCAAATCTTTCAACATTTCTACACTATCCAGTCTGCAGATTTAATGTATTACATGCAGGGGAGGGGAGTTCCCCTCACTCTAATTTTCATGCACCCAAGGGCAGTGCCATCCATTATACCAGAGCAATCAACCTTTCATAATATTTGTATCCAGACTGATAAAACTGCTGATTCCCTTTATGCAACGCTCATATTTCACAGCTTCCT
The DNA here is from genome assembly GCA_036172795.1 of Pelodytes ibericus. Taxonomy (NCBI): domain Eukaryota; kingdom Metazoa; phylum Chordata; class Amphibia; order Anura; family Pelodytidae; genus Pelodytes; species Pelodytes ibericus. The sequence goes on from CM069862.1 coordinate 14,238,846, forward strand.
GTCGCCTGGCAAAGCACCATGGGAGTTGTAGTTCCACAACTTACCCGTTAGTCCACAGTTATATTTATATACAAATACCCCCTATAGATAACATTACCGGATGCAGAGACATTGCTATAATTCTATATGAAATGCAGGTACTTTGTACAGTGCTTTGGGGCTCAATAAATAGAAGATGCTCTATAAATAAGAACTGGCCCTAATAATAACAGGAGAAGCTTTAAAATCATGTCTGATGGGTCTGCGTGATGCTTTCCCTAGAAAGCCATCAGGCAAATACAGTGTTCAATATCTGCCATACAGACGTACCCTGAATATTCACTGTGAGGTTATTGCAACTCGATTACTATTTAAAGTACATCTTGTGAAAACAGCTAAGATTTGTATAATACCCAACGCACCCCACACACGCCGTGAATGATAAAGCATGGCGCAGGGGAACTGTACGAGCCATCTAACTCTATACACACTGGGTCTGTTTCATTAAAGCCCAAAATCAACAAAGGATTCAAGACTACAGAGCCTGCCAGCGTTTCTTAAAATCCGATTAAAGATCTGTTGGCGTTAGGTGGGACATGAAAAGATAAAGGCAAAAGCTGTGTGTCGTAGTTAAACGCTTTAAGTTTAATACAATGGTGATTTCCATGTGGAAAGCAATATGAAGATCTAGAGGGATACGGCAGGTATCCATATAAATTTGATGCATCTGTTGGTGTCTAACCTGCACATTGTGCGGTTTGTTCGCATAAAAAGTGTCTGCGTGTAATCCTTGGAATCTCTAGTGTTTCTTGCTCTAGCCACTCCTTGTTTTTCATAAATTGCAAGTAACACTTTGACTATTTTTTACCTGCCTCATATAACATAGAAACATAAAATGTGTCGGTAGATAGGAAATATTTGGTCCATCTAGTCTGCAAACTTTTCAGCACACTTTCATTAGTCCCTGGCCTTATCTTATATCTAGGATAGCCTCATACCTATCCCATGCATGCTTAAACTCCTTCACTGTATTAACCTCTACCACTTCTACTGGAAGACTATTCCATGCATTAACTACCCTCTCAGTAATGTAATACTTTCATTAGTCCCTGGCCTTATCTTATATCTAGGATAGCCTTATACCTATCCCATGCATGCTTAAACTCCTTCACTGTATTAACCTCTACCACTTCTACTGGAAGACTATTCCATACATCCACTACCCTCTCAGTAAAGTAATACTTTCATTAGTCCCTGGCCTTATCTTATATCTAGGAAAGCCTTGTGTCTATCCCACACATGCTTAAACTCCTTCACTGTGCTTACCTCTACCACTTCTGCTGGAAGGCTATTCCATACATCCACTACCCTCTCAAAAAAGTAATAGTTGCTGGTATTATTTTTAAACCTTTGCCCCTGTAATTTAAGATGATGTCCTCTTGCTATCATATTCTTTCTCCTTTTACACACACTCTCCTTCTTTAACACTTTGATTCCCTTTATGTATTTAACATATTCCCTTGTATGTCATGCACCACCAGATGCATCAAACTAATGCCTGTGTCCCTCTATTTCCTTTAATACTACTAGATAATGAGGTTCAATTTTCTGGGCTCTTCTAGATTTCTCAAGAGGCCCAAACGGCAGTCATTAAAAAAACAAAAAAAAAACAGAATCGTTTTCTTATCCTCGCCCGAGCATTCGATTGATTTACTTTATATTTGTTTATTATTCTATATTACATACAATACATTTAGAACCTCTAGGAGGAAACTGCTCCATATATAAATGACTGTTACTGTTATTGTGTTTCTGAATATTACACTGCAATGATTCCGATGACTTAGAATTGTAATCAGTCTCCTGTAACTGTGATAAAACCTCTGTGGGAGTCTGTAATTACAACCATTATAAATGGCTGGAGATGGAAGGTTTCAACCATATTAAAGTCTGGCTCATTCTTTACTTTTACCTCTGCTTAAAGTTATGAGACTATAGCAGAATTTATAAAGCCTGCAAAACACTGATACAAAACATAATGGTTTTGTGTTCTATCATCTAAGAGGTTCTATTTGTGTCTAGCTTCCCATATATACAATATGCAGATCAGTAAAGAAGCATTAGAAATCCCAGAAATAATATCCTCAAATTCTGTCTCATGCCATTACAGGGGCTGTCTCAACCTAAACATTGCTTAAATTAGGAATAAAGAGACTAAAACATGATGAAAAAGGATTGTCACAAAGTGAATGTTGAGAGCCACTGTGACTGGGGTTCTTGGAGGGCCCTTCGGGCCAGAAGACTCTCTGCTGATTATGGACCATTTGTGGGTCAATAGCCACCCCCTCCAGAAGGAGCTATGTGTCACGGAAGCCTGAGGGCCCTAGGCTCCACTGGCACTGGAAGGGGTTATAGCATTCCCAAAGGACATATCACTTCCCCCACTTGTTACTCGTTGTTAACTGTCCCCTGGGTTTATTATTGACTCGCCCTATTGGGCCCCATGTTGTTCCCTGTTCCCAAAGACCCAAGAGTCTGTCACTACCCAGGACCTTTGCCTTGTACAAAGGCACCCATTCAATGCAGCAAGACTTTATGCCCAGGCAGAGCTTTCCAAGTAGTGTGTGCAATGTTTTTATATGTTATTGATTAGATAAGTACATATTTCACCACTAGAGTTTACCTGTGTTTTTTTTTGTCTTGTAGTCTGTCTCTGAAGGTGCCATGGTTAATTAGATTATGTTTTACTCTATTTAAATTTCCTGTTTAAATAAGGTTTTCTCTTGTTTGAGGCTTACCAAATTATAATTAGTTTCCCATGTGCCTCCCCCAGTTGTCATATTTGTGTGTATATAAGTCGGTGTTGTTACACAAATGAAGTTGTTATTCGTTCTTGCTGTACCTCACTGTTAGTGGTCCTGTCTGCTATTTGGGTTCAAAGAGTAAGGTTCCAGGAAGGACATGCTGGGTGGATACTGAGCTTTAGTCGAGGGCTAAGGAGGGGATTTCCTACAACGAGCATGGGTGCTACCAGCCTTGGGTAGCCGTTCCATTACAATGATCTATACATTGTATTATCAGAATCACGAGCAAATGTATAAACTAAGAGAAACATATGTTTAAATGATTCTGTGGAGTCTCCTGCTTATGACATCACCTTGTGGCTTGATATGCAAATTACCCATTTCCCATTGAAAATATCAAGCCAAAGCTGATGTCACAAACAGTTGACACCAGACACATTTATTGTGTTATCTTAACAGTTTGCAATCACATCCAAGCTGGCATGGAACAAGGAGACCTAACTGGAGCTTTTTTCCTTGATTTTCACATAATAGAACATGGCATCCTATTGATAATCTTAGAAACTCAGGTATTGGTGATAATCCGCTAACCTGGCTTCAGTTCTACGTATCTGATCAATCAAGTACACTTCCCAGTGAAAAAGCAGTTCATTTGCATATCAAGGCCCGGGTGATGTCATAAACAGAAGACACAATGTTTAGCTAATTTATATATATATAATATATATATTCCCCCCCCCCCCCCCTCAACATTTGCAGTTCAAAGAATACTAAGGTAACAGAGCCTTTACAGTCCAACGGTCATGCAAGCTCATTCTTTTTTTGTGATAATATAATTGCAAGCTCCATGTTTTTTTTTTAAAGTGTACCTCTGTGTCTAGAGCAGAGGTGAAAAACTGCTTTTGTGCTGAAACATTGGGGGTGAAGTCTGCAAATACATTGACACAATCTTAATAAACTCTTTTTTTAACTAGAGCGGCCTCCACCCTTATAAGAGATTTGCCGGAGAAAGTATTATATTGCTGAGCAGAGTGGAAGTTTCAGGCACTGTTTTCCAGCTGGGTCGTTGTATTTATTAGCTGTGTTAATGTGACCAATAAGATGACAGGTGGAATAACTCAATGCAAATCCGGAATCTTCACAGCTAGCGAAATACAGCCGGCTGCCATGGGGCAGAGTAGAATTTGTGATGCAATAGGGTCTCTGCTAAGGAAAGATTGCTATCTGGAACACCGGTGCGTTTGTGTTTTGTTTCGTCTGTGATTTAAGTAGGGTTCTCATGTAGCCACAAGCTTGCGCGGTTAAAGTATTCTTCTGTGCCTGGACACCAGACAGTTTCTCCTTGACTCTATTTGTTTGGAATTGTATTCTATCATTGTGGTTTTATAGTGGTATAGAAAAACAGCTAAAATACCAATTAAATGCTACTTATCTGATTTCAACAATATCCACTGAACACCTCATAGTTTATTTACGTATTTATATATAGGATAATCATCATACGCCAATGGCATTTAAGGATGTTATTTCTATATTGAAATTAAACAGATGACGACATCAAATGGGAAATTAGCCAATAGAGCAAACGGCGTAAATGTGTATGGTTAGACATGCCGGTGATATCCTGCCCCACTCAGACTTGGAAAAAAACCTCTAACCTAATGTTTTATTTTATATTTAATATTTTTATTCTATAATTCAAATATCAACACTTTACAATTAAACTAACAGAGCCCCCGCTCTGATTGGCTGTGCAACCGGGAACTGCTGTGTCTCGCATGTGAGACACAGCAGATAGTAAAGACGGTATCTATTAAGAACTCCCGGGACATGTTTTGTTTAACCCTTCCTTGCTTCAAGGGTTAAACCAGGCTTATTGTTGCTTGAACATCCAACATACACAATGCTGGTTACTGGAGATGTTTAAGATCGATTGTGCATGGATGTAATCGGTCTGTAGTGTAAGGTCATGTAGTGATAGATGTCTATGGTGGTGATAATGTGGGGTTTTGAACATTACTCACACATGCATAACTATTCTTGGACCATTTTTTTTCCGTTTTCTGCGAAAACAAAAGGAGGTTTAAAAGGGACAGTACAGTCCCTGAGCTCTTATTCTTGAATGTATTTATTATAATGCTCTTCATCCAGTGCTTCAAATGCATATTTCATTATTGTTCGATTGTTGTAATTACAAAATAATGCTTTGGAGAAAGTGCCGTTTCTCCGGGAGCCAGTGCTGTATCTTGGTTGTGTGCTGCCCTGGGCGAGTGCCTTGTTTGCCTTGTGGAAGATACACTGCTGCCGGGAGCGCCACCAAGCCTTGAACATTTTGTTTTAAATTGCCTGGCATTTACAATCAATCGGTAGAAGAAGAAGTAAGAAACCCTACCTAGCCAATAATAATAACACAAACCTGTAACCCTATTCACTCGCAACAAACATCTAGCTAAAATGATAGGATTGATCTTATTTTGAGGTTTACTTTCAATCTTCAGAGTTATTTAGTGAAAAATGAATGCTGGCAGAACCATATCGCCAGGTCTAGGGATGGAAAGGGGGTAGGGCAATTACCCCCAGGCCCCCGCACGTCCCCAGGCTGCTCTCTAATCTCTCTCAATGGATGAGGGCTGTACCACTATTCCCTTTGAAATATCCCAGTCGGTAACATGTTCAACCTTTCTATCCATTCTATTGTCTTGTCTACTTGTCAATCTCTGCACCTTATCTGTCGGCAAACCCGTCTTGCATGTCTTTGTGTCTAGCTCTGATGTGATGTGGCACCAAGGGCAGCTAAAAAGCTTTTATCCTCTCCAGGCAAACAGTTGCCAGCCCTTCCCTGTAGATCTCTTATACACCTCATTTTCTAGTAGATTATTTTTTTTTCTATCGACACCTCCTTCTCTGATCCTAATGCACGCCAACTCTTACGATGAATTACATAGACCCAAGGACAGAAATTATGCATAATTACAACAACAAAAAAACCCTGACACCGAAATCTAGCTGGGTAACGATTTAGCTAAGCAGGACATATATAGAGACATAAAACGTAAGATTTCTCAATCCTTCATCCTTATGAGATCGATAGATGAGTTCCATGAAGTTGAATGATAGTAACGGTGAGAGTGCAGGTTTTAAATTCTCTGAAATGCTCTGTTTAACACAACCCATTATTATTATTAGAATAGCTTGCTTGTCATGGGAGAAATCTGATTTTGAAGTACATTTTTCTCTTTTTAAAGCTATTTTGGAAACTCCCGTGATGTGCCTGTTTTTATATTCTTTCAGGCAGCTATAATGTTTGAACCTGACAGATCTGTGACTTTGTTCAGTCTAAATGACTATGGAGTTCATTCAGTGTATAGTGAACTGAAGTAGAAGAACAATAGATGATGTGGAATCCTAGGTGAGTTTTCTTTTTTGCCTACACTATGTCTTGATCCGGTATTATATACGGTGATTAAGAACCCAGGGAAATCAGGATAATGGTTGGCTTGAAGGACTCCTGGCAAAGATCAACATCTCTGGACATGGAAGGCATAGTAGCCAACATCGGCCATGTTTCCAGAGACTCATATTTGTTCCACATGCTGCAGAAAGAGCATGCAAAGTGCAGCCTGGCTGTATGAAGGATGGATATACACACAGACACCATCCAATTAATTAATCATGGTAGGTCCTGTGAGATCTCCACCCTGATTAATTAACTGGATTGTGTCTGTGTGTATATCTATCCTACATACTGCCGGGCTGCACTTTACATGAATTAAATTGTGTTTGTGTGTATATACATCCTACATACTGCTGGGCTTCACTTTACATGAATTGGATTGTGTGTGTGTGTGTGTGTGTATATACATCCTACATACTGCCGGGCTGCACTTTACATGAATTAAATTGTGTGTGTGTGTGTGTATATACATCCGACATACTGCCGGGCTGCACTTTACATGAATTGGATTGTGTGTGTGTGTATATACACATCCTACAAACTGCCGGGCTGCACTTTACATGAATTGGATTGTGTCTGTGTGTATATACATCCGACATACTGCCGGGCTGCACTTTACATGAATTGGATTGTGTGTGTGTGTGTGTATATACATCCTACATACTGCCGGGCTGCACTTTACATGAATTGGATTGTGTCTGTGTGTGTGTATATACATCCTACATACTGCCGGGCTGCACTATACATGAATTGGATTGTGTCTGTGTGTATATACATCCTACATACTTCCGGGCTGCACTGTACATGAATTGGATTGTGTGTGTGTGTGTGTATATACATCCTACATACTGCCGGGCTGCACTTTACATGAATTGGATTGTGTGTGTGTGTGTATATACATCCTACATACTGCCAGGCTGCACTTTACATTCAATTGGATTGTGTGTGTGTGTGTGTATATACATCCTACATACTGCCGGGCTGCACTTTACATGAATTGGATTGTGTGTGTGTGTGTGTATATACATCCTACATACTGCCGGGCTGCACTTTACATGAATTGGATTGTGTGTGTGTGTGTGTATATACATCCTACATACTGCCGGGCTGCACTTTACATGAATTAAATTGTGTGTGTGTGTGTGTATATACATCCGACATACTGCCGGGCTGCACTTTACATGAATTGGATTGTGTGTGTGTGTATATACACATCCTACATACTGCCGGGCTGCACTTTACATGAATTGGATTGTGTCTGTGTGTATATACATCCGACATACTGCCGGGCTGCACTTTACATGAATTGGATTGTGTGTGTGTGTGTATATACATCCTACATACTGCCGGGCTGCACTATACATGAATTGGATTGTGTCTGTGTGTGTATATACATCCTACATACTGCCGGGCTGCACTTTACATGAATTGGATTGGGTGTGTGTGTATATACATCCTACATACTGCCAGGCTGCACTTTACATGAATTGGATTGTGTCTGTGTGTATATACATCCTACATACTGCCGGGCTGCACTTTACATGAATTGGATTGTGTGTGTGTATATACATCCTACATACTGCCGGGCTGCACTTTACATGAATTGGATTGTGTATGTGTGTATATACATCCTACATACTGCCGGGCTGCACTTTACATGAATTGGATTGTGTGTGTGTGTGTGTGTGTGTGTGTGTGTGTGTGTATATACATCCTACATACTGCCGGGCTGCACTTTACATGAATTGGATTGTGTGTGTGTGTGTGTGTGTATATCCATCCTACATACTGCCGGGCTGCACTTTACATGAATTGGATTGTGTCTGTGTGTATATACATCATACATACTGCCAGGCTGCACTTTACATGAATTGGATTGTGTGTCTGTATATATACATCCTACATACTGCTGGGCTGCACTTTACATGAATTGGATTGTGTGTGTGTGTATATACATCCTACATACTGCCGGGCTGCACTTTACATGAATTGGATTGTGTGTGTCTGTATATACATCCTACATACTGCCAGGCTGCACTTTACATGAATTGGATTGTGTCTGTGTGTATATACATCCTACATACTGCCAGGCTGCACTTTACATGAATTGGATTGTGTCTGTGTGTATATACATCCTACATACTGCCGGGCTGCACTTTACATGAATTGGATTGTGTGTGTGTGTATATACATCCTACATACTGCCGGGCTGCACTTTACATGAATTGGATTGTGTGTGTGTGTATATACATCCTACATACTGCCGGGCTGCTCTTTACATGAATTGGATTGTGTGTGTCTGTATATACATCCTACATACTGCCAGGCTGCACTTTACATGAATTGGATTGTGTCTGTGTGTATATACATCCTACATACTGCCAGGCTGCACTTTACATGAATTGGATTGTGTCTGTGTGTATATACATCCTACATACTGCCGGGCTGCACTTTACATGAATTGGATTGAGTGTGTGTATATATACATCCTACATACTGCCGGGCTGCACTTTACATGAATTGGATTGTGTCTGTGTGTATATACATCCTACATACTGCCAGGCTGCACTTTACATGAATTGGATTGTGTCTGTGTGTATATACATCCTACATACTGCCGGGCTGCACTTTACATGAATTGGATTGTGTGTGTGTGTATATACATCCTACATACTGCCGGGCTGCACTTTACATGAATTGGATTGTGTGTGTGTGTATATACATCCTACATACTGCCGGGCTGCACTTTACATGAATTGGATTGTGTGTGTGTGTATATACATCCTACATACTGCCGGGCTGCTCTTTACATGAATTGGATTGTGTGTGTCTGTATATACATCCTACATACTGCCAGGCTGCACTTTACATGAATTGGATTGTGTCTGTGTGTATATACATCCTACATACTGCCGGGCTGCACTTTACATGAATTGGATTGTGTGTGTGTGTATATACATCCTACATACTGCCGGGCTGCACTTTACATGAATTGGATTGTGTCTGTGTGTATATACATCATACATACTGCCAGGCTGCACTTTACATGAATTGGATTGTGTGTGTGTGTATATACATCCTACATACTGCCGGGCTGCACTTTACATGAATTGGATTGTGTGTGTCTGTATATACATCCTACATACTGCCGGGCTGCTCTTTACATGAATTGGATTTTGTGTGTGTGTGTGTGTGTGTATATACATCCTACATACTGCCAGGCTGCACTTTACATGAATTGGATTGTGTGTGTGTGTGTGTGTGTATATACATCATACATACTGCCAGGCTGCACTTTACATGAATTGGATTGTGTCTGTGTGTATATACATCCTACATACTGCCGGGCTGCACTTTACATGAATTGGATTGTGTGTGTGTGTATATACATCCTACATACTGCCGGGCTGCACTTTACATGAATTGGATTGTGTGTGTGTGTATATACATCCTACATACTGCCGGGCTGCACTTTACATGAATTGGATTGTGTGTGTCTGTATATACATCCTACATACTGCCAGGCTGCACTTTACATGAATTGGATTGTGTCTGTGTGTATATACATCCTACATACTGCCAGGCTGCACTTTACATGAATTGGATTGTGTCTGTGTGTATATACATCCTACATACTGCCGGGCTGCACTTTACATGAATTGGATTGTGTGTGTGAGTATATACATCCTACATACTGCCGGGCTGCACTTTACATGAATTGGATTGTGTGTGTGTGTATATACATCCTACATACTGCCGGGCTGCTCTTTACATGAATTGGATTGTGTGTGTGTGTATATACATCCTACATACTGCCGGGCTGCTCTTTACATGAATTGGTTTGTGTCTGTGTATATATACATGCTACATACTGCCGGGCTGCACTTTACATGAATTGGATTGTGTGTGTGTGTATATCCATCCTACATACTGCCGGGCTGCACTTTATATGAATTGGATTGTGTCTGTGTGTATATACATCATACATACTGCCAGGCTGCACTTTACATGAATTGGATTGTGTGTGTGTGTATATACATCCTACATACTGCCGGGCTGCACTTTACATGAATTGGATTGTGTGTGTCTGTATATACATCCTACATACTGCCAGGCTGCACTTTACATGAATTGGATTGTGTCTGTGTGTATATACATCCTACATACTGCCGGGCTGCACTTTACATGAATTGGATTGTGTGTGTGTATATACATCCTACATACTGCCGGGCTGCACTTTACATGAATTGGATTGTGTGTGTGTGTATATACATCCTACATACTGCCGGGCTGCACTTTACATGAATTGGATTGTGTGTGTGTGTATATACATCCTACATACTGCCAGGCTGCACTTTACATGAATTGGATTGTGTGTGTGTGTGTGTGTATATACATCCTACATACTGCCTGGCTGCACTTTACATGAATTGGATTGTGTGTGTGTGTGTATATACATCCTACATACTGCCTGGCTGCACTTTACATGAATTGGATTGTGTCTGTGTGTATATACATCCTACATACTGCCGGGCTGCACTTTACATGAATTGGATTGTGTGTGTGTGTGTATATACATCCTACATACTGCCTGGCTGCACTTTACATGAATTGGATTGTGTGTGTGTGTGTATATACATCCTACATACTGCCTGGCTGCACTTTACATGAATTGGATTGTGTCTGTGTGTATATACATCCTACATACTGCCGGGCTGCACTTTACATGAATTGGATTGTGTGTGTGTGTATATACATCCTACATACTGCCGGGCTGCACTTTACATGAATTGGATTGTGTGTGTGTGTATATACATCCTACATACTGCCAGGCTGCACTTTACATGAATTGGATTGTGTGTGTGTGTGTATATACATCCTACATACTGCCGGGCTGCACTTTACATGAATTGGATTGTGTGTGTGTGTATATACATCCTACATACTGCCGGGCTGCACTTTACATGAATTGGATTGTGTGTGTCTATATATACATCCTCCATACTGCCGGGCTACACTTTACATGAATTGGATTTTGTCTGTGTGTATATACATCCTACATACTGCCTGGCTGCACTTTACATGAATTGGATTGTGTCTGTGTGTATATACATCCTACATACTGCTGGGCTGCACTTTACATGAATTGGATTGTGTGTGTGTGTGTGTGTGTGTGTATATACATCCTACATACTGCCGGGCTGCACTTTACATGAATTGGATTGTGTGTGTCTGTGTATGTACATCCTACATACTGCCGGGCTGCACTTTACATGAATTGGATTGTGTGTGTGTGTATATACATCCTACATACTGCTGGGCTGCACATTACATGAATTGGATTGTGTGTGTCTGTGTATGTACATCCTACATACTGCTGGGCTGCACTTTACATGAATTGGATTGTGTGTGTCTGTGTATGTACATCCTACATACTGCTGGGCTGCACATTACATGAATTGGATTGTGTGTGTGTGTGTATATACATCCTACATACTGCCGGGCTGCACTTTACATGAATTGGATTGTGTGTGTGTATATATACATCCTACATACTGCCGGGCTACACTTTACATGAATTGGATTTTGTCTGTGTGTATATACATCTTACATACTGCTGGGCTGCACTTTACATGAATTGGATTGTGTGTGTGTATATACATCCTACATACTGCCGGGCTGCACTTTACATGAATTGGATTGTGTGTGTGTGTCTATATATACATCCTACATACTGCCGGGCTGCACTTTACATGAATTGGATTGTGTGTGTGTGTATATACATCCTACATACTGCCAGGCTGCACTTTACATGAATTGGATTGTGTGTGTGTGTATATACATCCTACATACTGAAGGCTGCACTTTACATGAATTGGATTGTGTGTGTGTGTATATACATCCTACATACTGCCAGGCTGCACTTTACATGAATTGGATTGTGTGTCTGTATATATACATCCTACATACTGCTGGGCTGCACTTTACATGAATTGGATTGTGTCTGTGTGTGTATATATACATCCTACATACTGCCGGGCTGCACTTTACATGAATTGGATTGTGTGTGTGTGTATATTCATCCTACATACTGCCAGGCTGCACTTTACATGAATTGGATTGTGTGTGTGTGTGTATATACATCCTACATACTGCCGGGCTGCACTTTACATGAATTGGATTGTGTGTGTGTATATACATCCTACATACTGCCGGGCTGCACTTTACATGAATTGGATTGTGTGTGTGTGTATATACATCCTACATACTGCCGGGCTGCACTTTACATGAATTGGATTGTGTCTGTGTGTATATATACATCCTACATACTGCCGGTCTGCACTTTACATGAATTGGATTGTGTGTGTGTGTATATACATCCTACATACTGCCGGGCTGCACTTTACATGAATTGGATTGTGTCTGTGTGTATATATACATCCTACATACTGCCGGTCTGCACTTTACATGAATTGGATTGTGTGTGTGTGTATATACATCCTACATACTGCCGGACTGCACTTTACATGAATTGGATTGTGTGTGTGTGTATATACATCCTACATACTGCCTGGCTGCACTTTGCATGCTCTTTCTGCAGCATGTGGAGCAAATATGTGTCCCTGGAAACATGGCCGATGTTGGCAACTATGGGCTGTCACTTTCTTCCTAACGTAAACTATTAATGTCTAAAAGACAGACAGGGCTTTGTTCATCAACGAGGGAATTGACAAGACAATTGCACACTTAAGGGCAAAGTAGCTAAGTATGGATACATTTGTGAGAATTTTTCCAGTTTGAAATTGCCTTGTGAATTCCCTGCAGTTCCCTCTTTCATTAAACAAGGCCCACAGTTTAAATGGGGATGAAATTAGCTGATTGTGCATGGGCGCCAGTCATGATGGGACAGACAGATAGAGGAGTAACGAGTGTGAGGCAACTCATGCACTAGCCTCAGAGGAGAACTCCTCAAGGATCAAAAGCAAGGAATTGAGCATCACAATCAGCTGAGCACCCCAAGAAAGGATGTATCTGACTCTCTTCCCCCCTCCAAAAAGAGCCAGCTAGGTCTCTGAAGGATAGGGCTTCAACAACAAACAAAAAAACCTTTTTTGGATGCTTCTGAATTTAGATGTCCTGGTGAAATTATTTTCAATTTAAAACCATGCATTTCGTCTAAATTGTGCACATAACACATGTAAAACATGCAGAACATAAGATGGGTCGAGCTGCCTATTTACCGAGGTGTTTGATGGGTTAACACTTTTTTTTCCCCCTCTCTGTATTACACATGTTTTTCAAGATTAAGAGAAGGCTTGAAGTTCTCAGGAGCTGTCAGGCTAGAACTTACGGCGAACATTACATTAACCATAAAAAAATTTAAAAAAAATTATGAAGTATGCAATTACGGGTTATTGAAACCAATTACCTTCACGTACTGTCATGATGACATCCGTGCAGTTCAAACACAGGGCAGTCACAATCTGCTGCCGAGCGTTTTCCTCCGATCATCGAACCCACTGGCTATTGTCTTATAGTTATGGTTATTGGACGGACGTTTAATGGCAGATATAAGGGTCTGCTGTAAACATACACAGAACGCGTGCAAAAAGAATAGAGGGGAATTTCACGTATATATAATACATATTATACAATGATCCCATGGTCATTTTAAGACCTTTGCTTTGTCACAGAAAGTACAGCGTGTCATTATAAAATGACATCCTATCAGTAGGTGAACCCACCAACTTTCTGGCCCTTTTTTTCCAGCATGCAGAAAGGAGGCGGGGCCAATACTGATAATCCCCAATACAACACTGGGTGCCTGGAGCTCATGGCTTGCAGCTATACACTACGTTTGTCTCATACACATGGAGAGGATGAATGTAATGCCACCTGTACACAGGGCATTTGTCACATTTCTACCCCATTTACCTCTTCAGCCTCTAGTGGGCGCTATTCTAATGTTTCCATTCTCCTCCTGATGTCAGCTGCCTCGTTAACCTGATCCCAGCTCTATTTAAACCTACATCTTATGGCAATATGTGCCGTTGCATTGCTCTGGTTACAGCCTGTGCTGTGCCTCTGTGTCTTTCTTGCAATTCTTGATCTCTGTTCCTGTGCCCTGCTCAGAGAGCTGCCAGTCCTGTCTCAGCTACTAGTTCTGTCCTCAGCTACCAGTCTTGTCCTCAGCTGCCAGTCTCCACCTTCAGTCCTGTCAGAGAATTCCATCCAGTCCATAGTTATGCATCGTGGGGGGCAGACAGACCCCACACCCTGCCCTCAATGAGGCTCCTCCCTGGTCTGTTATCCCAGGTTGTGACTGCAATGCACTGAATACGTCACAATATTGCTCAAACAATATGCTGGAAACATTATGGTCCATTTTGTTCCGGGATATTTTTAGGATTGTCAAGGCCCCTGACTCTTACCAGGTGTGTCAAACAAGTCCCTCATTCATGGAGCAAGACATCCAGCTTGATACATCCTAATCACACTTCTGCAATTTGAAAGCATCCATTGGTATCAGCAGCATTAGTAATGGCATCACTCATGGCATTGCTTAGTGGCATCACGCATGGCATTGCTTAGTGGCATCACTCAAGGCTTTGTTTAGTGGCATCACTCATGGCATTGCTTAGTGGCATCACTCAAGGCATTGTTTAGTGGAATCACTCATGGCATTGCTTAGTGGCATCACTCATGGCATTGCTTAGTGGCATCACTCATGGCATTGCTTAGTGGCATCACTCAAGGCATTGTTTAGTAGCATCACTCATGGCATTGCTTAGTGGCATCACTCATGGCATTGCTTAGTGGCATCACTAACTGGCATTGCTTAGTACGCTCTATAAAAACCAAAACAATGCTACAAACAAGGCTCAGTTGAGTCGATGCTCTGCTTTCAGCTACTTGCTCCATATTTCACTGGTTTCATCTTACTTCCTGACCCTTTTCTGCCTGCCCAGACCACTGGAACTCTCCCTGACTACGACTTGATCTTTCCTGCGTTACCTTGCTTCGGCTCCTAGCACGTCTCTGGTTGGTATTTGTAAGGGTCCGCTCACTCTGCCAGTTCCATGTGGCCCCCGACACGAATCCTACACATGGATCCTGCAGTGTCCACTGAGGCTGTTACTGCTCTGATGGGGCCAATCTCGATACTGCGCAAAGTGAGCCGCATTGGTTTTGAAAAGTGTGACTTACAATTTAAAGGGATGGTGCCATCTAAACATGACATCCTGTGAATGCATGGATTAAAATTGATGAAAAGTGATCTATACATTGTGTTTACATAAATGCACAAAATAAGAGAAATATGTGACATCACCTGTGACTTGCTATGCAAAGTAACACATTTTTAATAAGAAATGTGTCATTTGCATATCAAGGTGATGTCAAACATTTAAAACAAATAAATCTTTTATTTTAAGCCTTTTTTATGCAATTCGACTAACACAAGGTATAGATCCTTAGTTATTATCTATGGTTATTAATAAGTCATTATTCCTCTCTACCGATCCCATTAAATGTCTTGTTTTGCTTACACCATAGATGTAATCCAAGACAGCTTTATACACAGTATATAGTGTTTTATTGCCCCATTAAAACAAATCAGTACTAATTACCCAGCATTCCGCTGGCTTAATAAACTTCCAAAGATCCGACGGGTAAATATTGGCTGTTTTTCCTGCACTCTTTTCCCTGTATCTCTTTGTTTAGAGATCGTTTCGGCACAGGATATTCTTACAATTCCTGCTAGCTTGTTTCACTGAATGAACTTGATGGATTTAAAGTGATTGTTGTCGGGAAGGAGGGATGTTTTTCCTATGTAATATGTCAAACTCTCTGTTTAGTGCAGAATAGAAGATTAGAGTTTACATGTCTTGCTGGCACCAGTGAACCAAACATCCATATTTCAGTGATGCTTAGGGACGATTCAGTGATTTTCAGTTTTTTGCTGCTGTTGCAAAAATGCACAGGTAAGCAAAAATCTATATTTATTTGAAAAGCAATGTGTACGGAAGCCCAGTGAGGTCTTTTATTTTTTTATATATTGTTTTATTTTTTACTTGTTTTCTTGAGATAATAAGTGGTTATCTAAAAAAGAAACAATTGTTATCTCAAGAAAACAACTTGCTCTCTAGAGGAAAAAAAAAGTCAGAAAAATATTCAAAATACATGGCTTCAATGGGCTTCTGTAAATGCGTGTCTTTGGAGGTAAAGATAATTAAAGGGGCAGTTCCATGTGGCTCTTTTTCTGTATGTTGTACATGTTTCTAATATCTGTGAAATACAATTCATTTTACTTCAACACGCATGACACTTCTCCTGTATTTTCAAATTGATAATAATTTCACCGGAGTGTCTAAATTCAGTGACAGCATTTAGCTGGAGTATAGGGCAGCAGTTTCCATGCTCCCCTGTAAGAAAATGCTGCCATTAGCTATTACTGCAAAATCAGAATCTCTTTGTTGAACGCAACAGTTTCAAGTGATTGGAATGCAGGGTAGCGTGGTTTCACTCAGCTCAGTGGACGGTGATGAAGGAGGAGGAATGATAGGCAGGATTGTTGCTGTAGCAACAGCAAAAACACACTTTGGGGGTCATGTACTAAACAAGTGCAGTGGGGAAAAAAGTAGGTAAAACATAAGTAAGGAGCAGTTTGCGACTATTTGTAACATTCTGCGCTTGTTTTCCCTGATTTGCGCCTCTTCCGTTTATTTTTATTTAGCGTGCATTTTTCCGGTTGCGCTAATAAATTGCGATTATATTTCCGCACGCTAAAGAGCTTTGCGAATATTATGTGAAAAAAAATTATATTATTATATGCGTGTGAAAATTACACCAGCTTTTAGTGTAAAAGAGGTAGAAAAAATATTCACGAAATTGCCCGTTATTATTCGCAATTTGCTCGTATGTACTATCTGAGTGTTACAGTGTTTAGTACATTGCAATAGGAGCAAAGGGCAAAAATAGTTTTGCACATAAAATATATTTGCGTTTTTTTTAGTACATGCCCCTCTATATGTGCAATTTTTAGGAGAGAGGGAAAAAACTGATCTTCCTATTTTTCTTCATGAGAGAGCAGTGATCCTAAAATATACTTTCTAAGATGTGTACGCTTCTATTACATTGACCTTGGAGAGACACGAGACACATTAAAGGATCTACTCAACAAAGAGAGAATTGCAGGGAATTTCTAACTAAGGCCAAGGTAGACGAGTTACAAAAATCCCCCATTCAGCAATTTGTCCAATGCCGCTGCCCTGGCCTGAAGTTTGAAATTCCCATCTCGATTCCCTGCAATGTTCTCTTGATTGAAAAGATCCTTTAAATTATTTTTTGCATGTTTTAATATTTATATTCTTTTATTTTAATTCATTCCAATCAGTGGGAAAATTAAGCACAAAAATAAATTCTCTGTATACATGAGCATCTCTTAATACTAAGATCTAACATTATAAATTCAATAAATAGACGTTTTCATTTAGTACAAGAGTTTTCATGCCTTTTACCCTTACTCAACTTTTATGGTAAAAAAAAAAGTGTTTTTAATAAACAATCACATCATGCACCTTCGGGGGGCCATGGGGGGAGGATGGGTTGGTCCAGGCTTGGAGTCCCATTGAGGAGTTGCCAGTCGCCAAGAGATCTTTCTCCTATAGTCTTTCCAATCTTTAGATTACATTTTAAACGTAGGACCTATTATTAGCACTGTGGTGTCTGGACATGGTTACTGCTCTCACAATTAGGGTTGCCACCTTTTTTACAAAAAAATACCGGCCTTGCTGGTGCATCCATAGACTTAACATTGGCGTCAAGCCAATTTTTTTTTACTGGCCTGCCGGTCAAATACTGGCTGGGTGGCGACCCTACTCACAATCTCTGGGAAATGTCAGCACAGATCCTGCCAGAGCTGGGGAAACCATACAGGCCACTGGCGAATCAGAGAGAAACGTTCAAATTCATAACAGTGGAATTCCCATCTATCAATAGTCTGAGCCTTCCTGGTGGCCATCACTGAACCACCCCCCCCCCCCCCGATTTGGCAGGAATGTGAAGGGCGTATCCTCCCCCACCACCACCCAAGGAGGCAATTGAAAGAAGAATTCTAGATGAAAGTAATGGTATAGAGCATGGCTCTAAGGGAAGGCCAGATCTCCCAAAGCAATTTGTATGGAAAGCTCCCTAGTCAAATGCACAACAGCTATGTCAGTCGAATAGAGACTTTCCACAAGTTCTCGGAAGGTGGGTTTTAAACTCTATTGAGATCTAGAGGCTTCCATTCCCCAGTGAGTGATACGTTCCACTACCGACTCTCCGTACGACCGCCGTATTTTTATCACAAGTTTGATAAGTAAAATTCCATCCAACCACATTCTGTGTCTTCTTGTCCTAGAGCTGGACGGCCCGCTGGCTATAGTGGGAACTCACAGAGTAGAGGCCCTGATACCTGCCCTGGATGTCCCCACTTGACTCAGGGCTCTTAGTCATTCCCTTGCACAGCAGATGAGTTAAAGTACCAGTTCCACCCACTGTGTCTGAAAATATATCTTTAGATAAACACTGCATCTTGTCAAGTAAAGAAAACCCCCCCAAAAAATCTGTTGCATCGGTTTTTCCATCAACACGTCCTTTGTTCCTGAAATCTGCAACTTAAATGTAACAAAGTTCTTGCTGTTACTAGAGAATCAGTCCTGACTCTCTCTCCAGACGTCTCTGAATTTAGAAGCCCCGATTAAATTATTTTCAATGTAATAAAAAATAAAATCAACAGGAGAATTTGTAGAATGAATGGATGGATTTCACATGTAATGTATATTAAAAAGGTATAAAAGCTTAAAAAGCTAAAAAGCTATAATTTCAGAGGACTTGAAGGTAGGTAGGCAATGCAATAGAGCAGCAGGAAATGCTAGCAGAATGCTTGGTTGCACAGGGAGAGGTATTAGCAGTAGGAAGAGGGAAGTGCTCATGCCATTGTACAGAGCACTGGTGAGACCTCACTTGGAGTCTTGTACGCAGTACTGGAGACCGTATCTCCAGAAGGATATTACATGTATAGCTTGGAGGAAAGACGTAACAGGGGGGATATGATAGAAACATTTAAATACATAAAGGGAATCAACACAGTTAAGGAAGAGAGTATATTTAAAAGAAGAAAAACTACCACAACTAGAGGACATAGTCTTAAATTAGAGGGGCAACGATTTAAAAGTAATATCAGGAAGTATTACTTTACTGAGAGGGTAGTGGATGTATGAAATAGCCTTCCAGCAGAAGTGGTAGAGGTAAACACAGTGAAGGAGTTTAAGCATGCGTGGGATAGACACAAGGCTATCCTAGCTATAAGACCAGGAACGGGGGACTAATAAAAGTAAAAAAAAAAATTGTGCAGACTAGATGGACCGAATGGTTCTTATCTGCCGACACATTCTATGTTTCTATGTTTCTATCCGGAACGGTCCATTCGATATTCCGCAATATTCCGCTCACAGCAAACAGCCTACATATCTTTCACAGTAACAGCACGCAATTTATAGACTTAGATTGTTCGACAGGGCAATTCACCCCGTTATTCCATAAGCTACCTTACTAAGACCAGACCCTTCCCCCTCCATCCTTTTCCTCCATTGTACAGTCCGCTTTTAAAATACAGGCTTCAGTGATATGGATCTATTTAAATCAAGAAAGAGTAAAAATCCCAGCTCGGCTTTTAACATTTAAACTTGGCTGATGACAAGCGCCCTTTAACCCTTGGGAACGTGACTGGAGTCACTAAAAGGGAAACCTGGCTGGAACTTCATGTACCGCTATTAAATTTTAGATTTTTTACAGGCAATTTCACCTAGCCCTTTGTCTTTCTACAAGTCACAACTCTGCCTTATTTTTTAATTATCTGGAATCTTCTCAAAAAAAGAACTCACTTTATCTCTACACAGACCATCCATCCCTCCTGCTTCCTCATCATAAAAGTGCCAAAAGTACCATAAAACCTGGACTATGGGTCTTTTCCAGTTTGGAATTTGTAACTAGGGTTGGCACCTTTTCTTTCCAAAAAATACCAGCGATGCTGTTACAGACTTAACATAGACCTGCAGGTTGTTTGCATTTTTGCTATCCCACTGTATAGATCATTTTCAATCAGTTTTTATTCTTTTCAATATAAACAATGTTTGGGTGATACTGTGTGTTTAAAGGAAGCCTCATCAGATGCAGTTAGTTACTATGCATTGCTA
This sequence comes from Pelodytes ibericus, assembly GCA_036172795.1. NCBI lineage: Eukaryota > Metazoa > Chordata > Amphibia > Anura > Pelodytidae > Pelodytes > Pelodytes ibericus. Next base: position 14,259,323 of record CM069862.1, read on the forward strand.
TCATGATGTTATGCTGATATGTCTGAGAGATTAATGCTCCACAATGATGGAAAACTACTTTGTTTATTTGAAGTTCCTGGAGACTTGTCCTATGTTCAGCAGGATTCGCATTCCAGGCAAAAGTACTTACAAAATGTTGGAATGCTTAAAAAAAACAAAAAAAAAAAACAAGAACACTTGGGCAATAGTGACCATAACATGGTTTTGTTTGAGATTAATGCAAAAAAGCAAATTGGTCACTACGCCACCAAAACACTTAATTTTAGAAGGGCCAACTTTGATGGACTAAGGGCATCAATTAAACATTTAGACTGGGAACGATTGTTTTCTGGACTAAACACAGAAGACAAGTGGAATGCCTTTAAGCACACATTACAAAAGTACACATCCCAATATATACCTTTGGGTATTAAACAAATACAAAAGACACAAATAAAAACCAATGTGGCTTACCGGTAACGTGAAACAGGAAATACAAAACAAGAAAATGGCATTCAAACATTATAAAAGCAAGGGATCAACATTATTTATAATACAAAGATGCCAACAAAGCCTGCAAAAAGGCAATTAAAATGGCTAAATTGGAAAACGAGAAAAGGATTGCTAAGGAGAGTAAAATTAACCCCCAAATTTTTAAGTATATAAATGGAAAAAAGCTAAAGAGGGAAAATGTTGGGCCCTTGTTATCCCAAACGGAAAATTTGGTAAGTGAGGACAGCGAGAAACAGACATTTTAAATACTTTTTTTCTTCTGTTTATACTAAGGAAGAGCAGATGGACGAGCCGCTGCTACCGGAAGTTACGGAACAGTCACCACAAACATGGGATTGGCTGACACAGGAAAAAGTGTTTAAGAAATTAAACTCTGTTAAGATAGACAAGGCCCCAGGGCCAGATGTTATACACCCAAGGGTCCTTAGAGAGTTAAGCATAATTCTGGCCAGACCAATATTTATGATCTTTAGGGATTTTTTTTCAGTTCAGGTACAGTGCCAACAGACTGGCGAAAGGCGGATGTAACTCCAATATTTAAAAAGGGATCAAAATCTCTGCCGGGTAATTATAGGCCAGTGAGCTTGATATCTGTAGTGGGGAAATTATTTGAAGGATTGCTAAAGGTGTACACTCAAGAATACATCTTGAATCAGAATATAATTAGTAAAAGTCAACATGGTTTTGTGAAAGACAGGTCTTGTCAAACAAACTTAATAACATTCTATGAAGAGGTCAGTAAAAATATAGATCTAGGTGTGGCAGTTGATGTGATCTGTTTGGATTTTGCTAAAGCATTTGATACAGTTCCACACAAAAGGTCACTCTACAAATTGAGAGAAATAGGTTTGGGGGCAAATGTGTGTATTTGGATTGAAAATTGGCTAAAAGATAGAACACAGACGGTTGTTGTAAATGGAAAAGCCTCAAATTGGACCAGGGTATTGAGCAGAGTACCTCAGGGGTCTGTTTTGGGACCTCTTCTTTTTAATATGTTTATTAATGATCTCCCATGTTGTGGTGAGAGCCATGTCTCAGTGTTTGCTGATGACACAAAATTAGGTAAGGTAATAAAGACTAATCTTGATGTTTTTTTCTTTACAGGAAGGTTTGAACAGAGTGGGTGACTGGGCAAGAAAGTGGCAAATGAGGTTCAATATAGACAAATGTAAAGTTATGCATTATGGGAAAAATAATAACAAAGCAACATATACGTTAAATGGTATTTCCCTGGGAAAAACTACTAACAAAAAGGATTTAGGAATCATTGTAGATAACAAACTTGGCAACAGTGCCCAATGCCAGTCAGCAGCTGCAAGGGCCAATAAGATATTGGCATGTATAAAACGAGGTATAGATTCACAGGAGGAGGACATCATCTTACCTCTTTACAAATCATTGGTAAGACCTCACCTTGAATATGCAGTACAATTCTGGGCACCAGTCCTTAAAAAGGATATTAAGGAACTAGAAAAAGTGCAAAAGAGAGCTACAAAATGAATAAGGGGATTGGAGGATCTTAGTTATGAAGAGAGACTTAAAAAATTGCATTTATTTACTTTAGAAAAAAGGCGTCTTAGAGGTGATGTGATAACATTATATAAATATGTGCATGGCCAATATAAGGAGCTCTCCAGGGACCTGTTCATTAACAGAAATGTACAAAGAACAAGAGGTCACCCCCTGAGACTGGAAGAGCAAAGATTTCATAGACAGCAAAGGAAGGGATTCTTTACGGTAAGGACAATAAAGTTATGGAACTCACTGCCAAGAGAGGTAGTGCTATCAACCACAATAGATGCATTTAAAAATGGTATGGATGTTTTTTTAGAAAAGCAGAACATACAGGGGTATTAATAATAGAATAAGCATTAATATTAGAGATTATTGATCCAAGGAGAAATCTGATTGCCCTTTTGGAGTCAATAAGGAATTTTTCCCCCTAGGAGGCAAAATTCGAAATATCTTCCTTAGGGGTTTTTGCCTTCTTTTGGATCAAAACGCTGGAATGATAGGTAGATGGGTTGAACTTGATGGACTTGTGTCTTTTTTCAACCTAAATTACTATGTTACTATGTTACTATGTAATTCCGTTATATATAGAAGACACAGAGATGTTTTTTTTTTTTTTTTAATTCTCGATACTTTTGTGTGCGGGACATTTTTATAAATAGCCCCTACTCATTTGCGGAATGATTATGAGGTCATCAACCTGATTGGACCACCATTGGAACTTTACTTAATGCCCCTCATTTAGAACTTTTACCCAAAATGACTCATTATCCCTTGCGTTTCCTGTATACCAATTTAGTGCAGTCCACATTTGTTAATTCATAAATTTTTTACAAAAAAAAAAAGTAGATTGAAAATGAATGACCATCTTTTTAAAAGCCAAGAAAATAAAAATAACCTGTGCTATTATCTTACATATTATAATGGATACGCTCGCCGCATCCAAAAGAAGAAATAATACCACTAATCTGGTTTCCTTCGTGATCAGAATAATACTGGTTTTTCTCACTTTCTCTCCGTTTTATTGAACTCATGGCGATAAGCACTTTAATTCGTTCCTGTCACTGATGTCTCTAAAACTGTAGAAAAATAGCTGCACTGAGTTTTTATTTTTCTCTCTTCCCAAAGATATTTCTCTGTGCAAAATATTAAAGTAAAAAAAAAAAAAAAAAAAAAGGAATCAGTTTAGAACCACAGATGTATCAAAAAAGAAGAAAATAAAAACAAGTTCCGAGATAGCCTAATGGCTCAGGACAATCAATCGACACAGCGGGATGACCAACATTCCAAAGGACAGCAACGATGAAGATGGTACATATTGGCTTGTGATCTTCCGTCCGTAAGCAAAGCTTTTTATATTTTTAACAAAAAACAATCTAAATCAAGCTGCCAAAAAAATATGAATTCTCTCCAGGTACGAGAAGCCGAAATAGATGGAATTTTCAGGTGGTTAAACAGTGATAAAGGGGACTGCTGTGAGTTACTGCTCCTGCTAGCAGAGAAGATTGGGAACTAGATTCTCCGTCTATACGAGTCCTTTTTTGTTTTTCTCCTGAAAGCCAGAAACGTTTCAGGGGATAAAGATTGTGTTGATCCTCTTTTAAATACCAGAACTAATGAATTTTTGGGGTTTTCATTCATACTGAGAAGATAAAAGAGACGCTTAGTCAAAGTACAGTGAACTTCACGTGAATTGGCGATGAAGTTGTAAAATTCTGAACGAAATTGGCCAAGTTGGAAGAGCTGTTGAACTGGACAATATCTCCAACTGTTTATCAGCCGAGCGCGGTAAATAGCTTCCTCTAAGGTTATTAGCTCAAAATCCAACCAATTCTCAAGAATTTCCTTTAACCCCTTAGTGACATGACTTTTTTTGGCTTGTCCGACGCTTGGTGACATGGGCTGTTTTAACATTTCTGAGGTGTTTGTGTTTTGCTGTAATTTATTTCTGTCTCATTTAGTGTACCCACACAAACTATATATCGTTTTTATCGTCATAAGAAGGGCTTTCTTTTGATACCATTATTTTGATAATAGCATATAATTTGATGTAAAAAAAAATAATAAAATATGGCAAAAAAATGAAAAAAAAATTTGTTTTATGACTTTTATTTGAAAAATCGTATACTCATGTACAAGAGACCACAAAAAAAAAACTGCTAAATAGTTTCTAATATATGTCCTGAGTTCAGAAATAGTCCATGTTTTATGTTTTTGTACTTTTTTATTCATGTTACAGGGCCAGAACTATAAGTAGTGCAAAGCTATTTTAAAATTCTTTTTTTCAAAATTAGCAATAGTGACATTGTAACACTGATTTCTGTCCTAAATCCATGAATGACCCCCAACACGTACATATTTTTTAAAACTAGACCACTCAGGGCATTTAACTTCGGGTATTTTGACACATTTCATGAAGCCATTTTACCACCAATCGTTGCCAAACTTTGCAGCAAAAAAAAATATTTTTTCACATAGATTGCAATTTAGGTAAACATTACCTTAAAATGTGAAGGGGTATTTACAAATAACACCTCAATATGTGTTCAGCAACATCTGAGTACAGGGATACCACCCATGCATAGGTTTTTTGGTTTGTTTTGGGGCTAAAAGGCCACATTTAGGGGGTGCGCATTTTGGTTTTCCAACTTGGAATTCTGACATGCAGAAAACCTGCGCCCATGTCCTATTTGGGACATTTTTGAAGCCAGAAAGTGTATTCTACCCCACAAAGCCATATATTTTTTAAAACTAGACACCCTAGGGTATTTCAAATGGTAGTATTTTAACACTTTCCATGCACTAATTATGCCACCAGCCTATGTCAATGTTTTGGGTAGTAATTTTTTTTCACATATATTGTACTTTGGGCATGAATTCACAGATCCTGTTATATGTCAGTGCCAAACAACACCTCAATATGTGTTCAGCAACATCTCCTGAGTACAGGGATACAACCCATGTGTAGGTTAGTTAGATTATTTGCGGGTTAAAAGGCCACATTTGAGAGGTGCGCTTTTTGGTTTTTCAACTTGGAATTCTGACATGCAGAAAACCTGCGCCCATGTCCCATTTGGGACATTTTTGAAGCCAGAATGTGTATTTTACCCCACAAAACCATACATTTTTGCAAACGAGACACCCTAGGGTATTTCAAATGGTAGTATTTTAACACTTTCCATGCACTAATTCTACCACCAGCCTTTGTCAAATTTTAGGTGAGTAATTTTTTAATGTTTTGTTTCCACATCCATTGTACTTCGAGCATGAATTCACAGATCCTATTATGTGTCAGTGCAAAACAACACCTCAATATGTGTTCAGCAACATCTCCTGAGTCCAGGGATACCATGCATGCATAGGTTTGTTGGGTTGTTTGGGGGCTAAAAGGCCATATTTAGGGGGTGCGCATTTCCAACCTGGAATTTTGACATGTAGTCAGCCTGCGCCCATGTTCCATTTGGAACATTTTTGAAGCTGTCCAATGTATTTTACCCCATCAAACCATATATATATATTTGGAAAATAGACATCCTAAGGTATTTCAAATAGTGGTATTTTAATACTGTATATGTACTAATTCTACCACCAGCCTTTGTGAAAGTTTGTGGTAGTACTTTTCTGGGAGTTTTTTTTCCACATGCATTGTACTTCAGGCATGAATTCATAGATTTTGGTATATGTCACTGCCAAACAACAACCCAATATGTGTTCAGCAACATCTCTCGAGTACAGGGATACCACCCATGCATAGGTTTGTTGGTTTGTTTTTTGGCTAGAAGGAACTTGGAATTTTGACATGTAGTCAACCTGCTTCCGTGTCCTATATGGGATATATCTTTGAAGCCATGCCAATGTAATTTACCCCCACCAAACCATATATTTTTTAAAGGCAGACACCCATCACTCCTTGTGGCAAGGGCTCAGCAGCCACCGATACATCACTAGATGATGTATCAGAAAGCTGACCAGGGTCAAAATCGAACCCTGAGTCCGCGGCCTCAGAATCAGTGCCTAAGCAGTGATCTTGAGCAAAGAAGGGGGTAATAGCTCTTAGAAGAGCCTATCTAGTACTGTAATACATTACAGTACAAAGTAATTAATCCATAAAACAGTGCAGACAGCAAAACATACTGTTGCTGTGCAAGATTACTGCTTATACAGTGATGAATGGCAGGGAAGGGGTTAATAGACAGTGAAAGACTTTCCTAAAACCTGCCAATTTTATAAAATGTTATTTTATATCACTAATACTGATCTGTCGCTTTCCGTCACAAAAATGTAAGTGAGGAGAGGGAGGCAGATCAATATTTGTGAATATTGATCCGACCAATTTTGATATGACCAGGGCTAATGGTGAGCTTATTTTAGCAATCACCAAACCGCCTTTGCCACTAATTCGTTGTTACTGATCGCTATGCACTCAGACAGCTTTAAAAAAAAACTCAAATATTTTTACTTTACACGTAATCCCCTAGCGGGTATGTGTAAAAAAAAATTACAAAAAATATGCAGACAGTTAAAAACTGCTTTGGGGTCAATATCATTGCGTAAGCAGTGATCGACAGCAAATAAGGAGTTAATAACTGTTAGAAGAGCCATTCGTAGTACTGTAATAAATTACGGTACAAAAAAATTAACCCCTAAAAAATGCACAAACAGCAAAAATATATGCGCTGATGTGCACGATCACTGCTTAAGCAAGATCAGTAGCAGGGAAGGGGTTAAACGCAGGGAATTGCTTTTAAAAAAAATGTTATTGTTTTATTATTCGTGTGTTGTGTATTTATTATTTTTTTGTACTTTTACTTACTTTTATAACTTTGATCTGTCTCTCTCCCTCACTAAAAAAAAATGTGAGGAGAGGGAGGCAGATCCTAACTGGTCAGATCAATATAGGGTTAATATTGATCTGACCAGGCAGTGGGGGTGCTCATCAGAGCATCCCCACTGCTTGCCAGTGTGCCTGCAGTCACAGATTGCCTCTGTGAAGAGGCAATCCTGTGACTGCAGGAAGAGCACAGGAAGCAGGTACTTCCTGCCTCCTGTGCTCTTGCCCTTAGAAGGGCAGCGCCATCTTGGTCACACAGTGACATTTTTTTTGTGTGTTACTGATTGCCTCGACTTGCGAGGCAATCAGCAACACTTTCGCTTCCTCTACTCGTTTTGTAATGCCCGCGTTTTAAAGGCACTGTGCCTTTAAAACTGGCATTTCAGTCGATCTCCGAAGCGATCGAAATGTCGACAGACTTTTTTTTCAGTATTGTATAATGCTTCCATAGCATCTTTACAATGCCGCTTGAGCACTGAAGGTGGAAAAACTCCGCTTTCAGTGCTCGTTTTGACACAGGACAGACTAGGTCCGTCCTTTGTCTCTAACGCCTCGGCAGACAGGACGGACCTAGTCCGTCCTGTGTCGCCAAGGGGTTAAACAAGATTCACACAATTTCCGTGAAGAACTGAGTCAACCGATAAGGAAAAAACCTGCTGTGGCCAGCTTTGTTTCAAGTAACTTCCCCTACACAAAACTAAGCTAAATAAGGAATGGGATGGAACGGATGTAACATAGTGGCAAAGTAATTTAGGTTGAAATAAGACTTATGTCCATCAAGTTCAACCCTTCTGTCTATCATTCCTGCTTTTGATCCAAAAGAAGGCAAAAACCCCTAAGGGTTGTAATTTGGAAGTCCAGCATGTTATTTCAGGAATCCCAAATAGAAAGTTTACGGGAAATGTTCATCTCTCCTCAACCCACCTGCCACTCACCTTTTAGTGAATAGGACCCCCACAGGTCATCTGCACTTGATAAATAGGCTTGACAAAAGTAAGACGCTCTGTTGTACTCCATGGCATTTGAAAACCCATGAAATGAATAGGTGCCTATGTGTACATTTAATAATAAATACTGTGCAGTGGTAACTGCATGGGAGACACGGCCATACATATTGGCACGAGTGTTAATGTCTCTTGAAGGGAATTGGAACATACTTTCTGGTAGACATGTGCAAAACTAAAATTTTCGTTTCCAAAATGTTATTTATTTAGTCTAAAACGAATTTCGTTCATTACTGCATTCGTTTCGGAAGAAATTCGTTCATTATTTTTGTTTCGTTTAGTTTTATTCGTTCGTTTTATAGAATACGTGTAATACTATTGGCTTTCTATAAACCGAACGAGAGCCCCATTCATAAGAAATTCTTATGAATGGGGCTCTCGTTCGGTTCATAGAAAGGCAATAGTATTACACATATTCTATAAGCCGAAAGTCTATAAACCGAACGTTCGGTTTATAGACTTTCGGCTTATGGAATACATGTAATCCTATTGCTATTCTATAAACCGAACGTTCGGTTTATAGGCTGTCGGCTAATGTAGGTACACGGAGACAAAGTCTCCATTCATAATGAATGGAGACTCTGTCTCCGTGTAGTGAAATGCCGACAGCTTATAAACCGAACGTTCGGTTTATAGGCTGTAGGCTTATGTAATACATGTAATCCTATTGCTATTCTATAAACCGAACTTTCGGTTTATAGAATGCCAATAGACTTACATGCATTCCATAAACCGAAAGTCGTTCGGTTTATGGAATGTAAGTGTACTATGCTATTGTATTCAATAAACCAACTCTATTTCGGCTTATAGAATGCAATAGTACTACGAATGGACGAATGAACGAATGATTTTCGTTTATTAATCATTCGTTCACTTGGCTTTCGTTAGCTTAGCATTTTCGTTATTCGTTTTTCGGACGAATGGACGAAAATGCTATTTTCGGACGAAAATGCATTCGTCCGAAAACGAATGCACATGTCTACTTTCTGGTACCTTGAAAATCCCCTATGAAAGGTATAATCCCTCAGGAAGAGCATTATGGGATTTGTAGTACATGAGCAGGTTGTTTTAAAAAGTAAAATTGTATGGCCATGAAAGGAGCATTGCTGTGAATTACCACATAGTTTACGATTTGGCCTGTAATAATATTAAAACTAATTCCCAAACAAATATATCTAGCAGAATTTTTTTTTTTTTTAATTGATAAATATTTATTTATATTAATTTCACTGAATTAAAAACCTTTGTCTGTTTTCCTCTTTGAATTTGGTAGCTGATTACACATCGTGTAACGAGAGGGGCGGAAATGAAAAAAAAATGGCACATCCTGACTTAGATCCGCGATATTATTTATAAATAGCAGACTGGTCTTTGTGCGGACCTTAGTTCTACTAATTAACTTTGATAAATAAAATATGGAAAAGCACACGGTATAGGAGCAAAAAAATGTGAAACACTGTGGCTAGTATTAAATGCAAGTAAAACATTTACCAAACAACTTACATAGTAAGGATCCTCATCCGAGGGCTACAATCTCCAGAGGCTGTAAAAGAAAAATCCTACTTACGCGTTTCACACTTGCACAGGGCGCTTAATCATAGGTCAATGACTAAGCGCCCTGCACAGGTGTGAAACGCATAAGGTGTTATTTTATTTCCATATTTCATTTATCATTCTTATCCTGATGGGGCATCGAGTAAACACCGGACTGACCTGCAAGTGCATGGGAAGTACTAATGTCAGGGCAGGCAGGGCCGGACTGAGGATAAAAACCAGCCCTGGAAATAATTGTATACCAGCCCCATAGCATGACATAATTATACCAGCCCCATAGCATAACATTATTATACCAGCCCCATAGCATGACATCATTATACCAGCCCCATAGCATAACATTATAATACCAGCCCCAGAGCATGACATCATTATACCAGCCCCATAGCATAACATTATTATACCAGCCCCAGAGCATGACATGATTATACCAGCCCCATAGCATCACATTATTATACCAGCCCCATAGCATGACATCATTATACCAGCCCCATAGCATGACATCATTATACCAGCCCCATAGCATAACATTATTTTCTTGTTCATAAAATGGAAAACCATGCATTTCAAAGAACATTTGAAGAGTGTATTATATATAGATAAAACTGATATATAACCCTGCCTAGGGCAATATATATATCTCCAATATGTGCACACGGTTATATTGAACACAGTGCCCTAATATATACCCCAAGCACAGGGCAATACATAAGCCCCAGTATGTACACAAGGTTATATGAATTGCCCTGTGCTTTGGGGTATATAACAGGGCACTGTGTGAGATATAAACTTGTAAACATACTGGGTGGATATATTGATTTACCTCAGCACCCAGACTGTACTCACAGAACCTGTCCAGCACCCATGACCTATCCCAGGACTCATATTGCACTTACAGGACTTACCCTAGCACATAGATTGTCTCACAGGACTTACTCCAGCACATAGATTGCAATCACAGGACTTGCCCCAGCACTCAGGACTTACCCCATTACTTAGAATGCACTCACAGGACTTGCCCTAGCACACAGGACTTACCCCAGCAAAGCTGATTGCACTTCCCTGACATTCTCCAGCACTTAGAATGCACCGACAGGACTTGCCCCAGCACTCAGAACTTACCCCATCACTTAGATTGCACTCACAGGACTTGCCCCTGCACAGAAGATGTTTATCAGGCTGGCACACAGCGGACACTGCACTGCTACTTTTACTGATATTGTTTGCTGTTTGATACACCGGCATAAACCCTTACACACACAGTCAAACATACATACAGAAATACACACACACATACATTTACACATACACTTACAGTTACACAGACACACCTACAGTCACACTTACAGACATACACACAATCACACTTACACACGCAGACACTTACACGCGGTAACATGTTCACTGTCACAAACGCAGACACACTTACATATACAAACAGATTTTTCTTTTAAATGCTGTTTGCAGGGAGGTGGCTGGTTCAGACCAGGCGATGTACACATATGCAGAAATACACACTTATATACAGTTACACTTACACATAGTCACACTTACAGTTATGCAGACACACTTACACACAGTCACACTTACAGATAAAAAATTACACATTCACACATACACACAGTAACACATGCACACTGTCACACGCAGACACACTTACATATACACACAGATTTCTTCTTTTTTTTTTAAACGATGCAGGGATGAAACGGTGTCTGCCTGGTATACCTGCAGAGGTTTGACACCGTCAGTTTTTTCCTGAGCATCGGATGTCACCTACATCCCGCTCTCAGACAGTCTCGTGCAGGGGTGGATTGACAACGCATGGGGCCCCTGGGCAATTGATAGTCATGGGGCCCCCTTGTGCCCGCCACATTTATATACAATTCGTGCCCATGTGCAAGCCCCAATAAATGGTTCTATTTACTTACCCTTTTTATTTGAATTCTACCATGCTGAAAAAGTGGATAAATAGAACCATATTAAAAGAATATAAATTAATTAAACTTTAGCACCCACTTTGCACACCCAGGGCATGCCCCATCACCCATATTACACGCCCAGGAAATGCCCCATCACCCATATTACATACCCAGGACATGCCCCATCACCCATAGTACATACCCAGGACATGCCCCATCACCCATATTACACACCCAGGACATGCCCCATCACCCATATTACACACCCAGGACATGCCCCATTACCCATATTACACACCCAGGACATGCCCCATCACTCATATTACACACCTAGGACATGCCCCATCACCCATAGTACATACCCAGGACATGCCATATCACCCATATTACAAACCTATGACATGCCCCATCACCCATATGTACATCCAGGGCATGCCCCAGTAGTGTGTCTATTTAGAACATTATATATATATATATATATATATATATATATCCCTTCTGGCAGTTATATACATAACAAGGAATTAGACATCAAATAGCGCCATTAATTATACACAACCCACTTAATGCACCAATATATGTCAGGAATGTTAACATTTGAGGTACAACACATATCACTCGCCCTCATGGGACATTTTCTTTTTTACATACATGATGCATTATGAAGGAGTTAAGGGTATCTTCACTGCTGCATCATGTCTAAATGTAACAGGATTAATAAACTGTATGTGTTAAAAATTACACAGAAATACCCACACATACACGGTCACACATGTAGTCAGTAACATACATACACACAGAAACACACATATACAGTCACACATGCAGTGACTCACATATACATACATACACACAGAAACACACATATACAGTCACACATGCAGTGACTCACATATACATACATACACACAGAAACACACACATGCCAGCAATCTTTTATTTTTTAAGAACACCTTTTTTTCAATTCCTACCGTGGATGATGATCTGGTACACTCAGTGAGTGGGTGGATGGGTCAGCCATGGTGAGCTCTTACAGTTAGTTCTTCATGGTGCATAGCACTCTACACAGTGCTGCACCACGTGTCACCTGGCTCTGTATGAGCACTACGCGCTCCAACTAAAGAGTGCCCACTGTGAGGGGAAGGACCTCACAGGCACTCAGTGGACGGGACCGCTAGGGGTAAGTGCCGGCAATACTATCTGCGCATGGGAGGGGGAAAACCCCCCCAGGACAACTGCATGGTAACGGGGATGTGAGGGCCTGGACTAGTTACATCCCTATTTCGGCGGAGGGCCCCCTCTCGGAGGAAGTTGGGGGGGGAGGGTTTCTTCAAGCGGCCCCGCGGCCGCACTCTTAAAGCGGCCCCAGCGGCCGCACTCTTAAATCAGCCCCAGCGGCCGAATTCTTAAAGCGGCCATGGCGGCCAAATTCCTAAAGCGGCCATCACGTCCGTGTTCTTAAAGCCTGCGGCGGCCCGATGGAAGACGGCCTACCAGGGTTTTTTCCCGGTATCCCTGCTGACAGGACTGCCCTGACACATTTCCCAATTAAAAATGTTTCACATGCATATCATACCACGTGATGATGTCATTAATCAGTGTGTTTACTTGCAATTCTGCACAATGTATAGATTTTTATATATTTTACTTTTATTTACACTGTTCACCGGACAAACCATGTTTAGACAACATCGTCCCTTTAAGACGCAGATGGAGATGGGGTTTGTAAACGTGGCGTTTAAAATAAAATAGTTTAGCATTAAAGTAAAAATATTATTTCAAAACATGAAACGGCTATCCAACATTAACTCCGGATTGCTAAAATTATTAAATATAGCAAATGTGTAGTTGCCAGGAATGGATTCAATAATCAGGTTAGTTCCCATGGGATCGCCTCCACGATTAATTATTGAATTGGTTTTACTTGTATTCTACATTCTGCAGGAGAACAAGGCCAATAAGATATTGGGGTGTATTAAAAGGGGTACTGACTCACAGGAGGAAGATATTATTCTGCCTCTTTATAGGTTCATGGTAAGAATATGCGGTTCAATATGGGAGCCTTTTTTTTTTGTTAAAAAAATACATTATGGAACTAGAGAGAGTACAGAGGAGGGCTACAAAACTATTAAGGGGATTGGAAGGTTTTAGTTATGAAGAAAGGCTGGAAAAGTTAAATCTGTACACGGTAGAGAAAACGATTCTCATAATGTTATATAAATATGTACAGGGCTCATACAAAGGGCTTTCTAAGGACCTGTCCATTAACAGAACAGTACAAAGGACAAGTGGTCACCCACTAAGACGTAAAGAAAGGAGATTTAGTCTACGACAGTGGAAGGGATTTTTTTTTTACAGTAAGGACAATAAAGATATGAAATTCACTGCCTGAAGAGGTGGTTCTAGCAAATACTGAGGCCATGGGATAGCATAGGCTATGATTGAGTGCCTCTAAGCTCGAAACGCGTGAGGCCGCTGGCAAACTAGGTCTTCTACCTTCCATGCAATTTTTATATATTTGCACTTTATTACATTTAGCGAAATAAATATTGCTCCTGAGAGAGCCTCTCTTTTTTTTGTCTGCTATCTAAGGTTACCCCCTACAAAGATTGACTAAAATACCAGCTTGCTCCTTTTTTCTGTTGTATGGAAAGAGCTACGAGATTTAGCTAAAAGGTCTTCCATTATATATCTGCCCAGTGAGACATGAAACAGCAGCAACAAAGCGACAAGGTCATCGACTGTGATTCTACTCTTTGAGGTTCAATGCTGGGCGAATTCACATTTCCTTTGTATTTGTATTACAGTGACTCATGGCTTTGTTGTGAAGGATGCCAAAAAAAACACATGTAATGACAAATATAAAATATAAACCTCAATACCAGGAATAGCATCACAGCACAACCTCCAATTATTTCTGCTGTCAGTAAGACCACCAAATAGTCTTCTCCATAAGGTTAACTCTTCTAAGTCAACTATTAATTACTTTCCATCTTCAGGAACAAGGGGCTGGGGCGATTGAAATCCCGTGTAATAGTTTAAATTATTTACAATACCCCACCAGAATAGCAAAAAAAAATCCGAATTCCTCAAATTTATGCTGGAGGAACTGTAAAGGCCTAGGCTCTTTATTGCACATTTGGTGGGATTGTCCCATCATCCAACCATACTGGCTCAATATTTTTAAGTTTATACATAAAGTGTTGCAAGTAAAGCTGGCACAGTCTCCTGAATTGGCTATCCTCAACATATACCCGCCGACTCTTAAAAATCCCCAAAGGATCATACTAAGTCATATCCTACTGGCAGGGAAGTCGCTCATTGTCAGACATTGGAAAGACCCAGTGGCCCCAGCTTGGGAAGAACTATTTCATCTAATTACTCTTAACCTAAAAATGGAGCGGTTGTTCTACTCTGCTTCAGACAGACTGCAGGTTTACAACGATTTTATGATGATTTGGGAAAACAACTCTAAATAAGTGGTGATGTGTATGCCTAAACATCTTAAGTGCAGCTAGAATCCCATATTTCCTCCCCCCCCCCCAACACCTTTTCCTCGTCTATCCTTAATTTCTATACTTCTATCTTTAGCTTTTATTTCTTTTCTTGTTATTGTGTACTGTAAGCATAAATTATTATCGTTGCAAATAGAAACATGTTTTATGTAGTTGGTGCATGGGGACTTGATTGATCTAAGGTTTTATATGATGTTGTAAATTGCAAACTGTCAAGCCCAATGTTATTGGAATGTTAGTTAATGTCTTCTGTATATTACCATGTGCCACAATAAAAACTTTTATTGGAAAAAAAAAAAAATAATGGGCCATGTATTTTCCAGACTTATACACGGTATGGTCTTAAATCACATCATTTGTGGATTGATCTTCACAGCCATATACTCAGCTTATTGGGAGGTTCAATTCCTCACTCTTGGCCCCTGTGAAGCTTTTGGATTCTCAAGTAATTTTCCCTAGTGTTCAATCGTGTCGAGAGAGATGGACGTCTTTAACTCTACCCAGAGCAGATGCTCCTGTCCTTGCAGCCACAAGTAGCTGTATGCACAGCTAGTGGTTTGCTAACTCCCAAGTGCGATGTGCTTGACACTAGAGAGACATCCAGAAACAACTCTGTTTTAGCTGTGTGGGTATTGTTGTAGTGTTGAGGGAGCATTAGCTCTTTGCCTCTTTCCGACAGAGACTTGCTTCTGTCTATTCAAAAGCAAGTTGCCAGGTGATGAGCTAACGGGAAGCACTCAACTCGCGGAAGCACTAATATTTTTGTCTGCTTTTGGCTATGGCGTAGACATGCTAGATGGTTGTTTTGTGGTAGATTTGTCGCTGATCGCCCGACACACAAACAAGATCATGCATGCTTGATTAATGAAATATGTATTGAGATACACAGATGGCTCCCAAAGCCAAAGGTAGAGAGGCAAATAAGGTGTCTGATTGCTTAACCCGATGATAAAACAATTGTTCCCAATTCGTCTTGCTGGAATACAGACGAAAACACATGGTTGGGTTAGTCTGAAATGTAATACATATTAAAAACCATATACCATTGGCAAAACCAGGCCATAATGATTTCGCAGTACGCATAACACAGAACATGAAGAAAGCAATTGATCCTCCGCAAAACAGGATCCAAGAGGCTCCAATCCCGCTGGCGAGTGAAGTGGTGTAGGCTGCTGGTAATTACACCTCGGTGCTCAGGTAAATCAGCTGACAAAGCTTGCAAGTAATATGTAGGTAGAAAAATGGGCACTCCAAGGATATAGTAAACATAGAAAATATGTATTGCTCTGAAACCACAACCTGACGCTGCTTGTGAAAACACGAGCACTATTTGCAGAGGCGACTCTAGACTTTGTGAGGCCTTAGGCGAAAGTCGAACATGAAGCCCTCACGGACACACATTATTAAATAAAATCTATGCAAGTGATAATAAAAAGGAACTGTATAAATAGCATATTTCAAGATCAGACTTAAATCCCAGCTCCTAGGAATTTACAGCTCCTAGAATTGTATTTGTCTCATAATTATTCTACAAATATCTATAAACATTTGGTATAGATGAAAAGTGTGTGGCTGAATAACTCACATTCTTATTGCTGTGTACTAAATGTGAATACTAACACATATAAACACATTCCTATGCTGATCGTATCCACACCCATGAGCACACATATACTAGCAAGCTCATAGTGTGTGTGTATCTGATCAGCATATGAGTGTGTGAGTGTGTATGTGTATCTGAGTGTAGGTATATAGCTGTTAGTGTTCACATTTAAGAGACATCTGATCAGATACACCAGCACATATAAAAACATTCAAAGACACACACAGCCAGCACACACTCATAGACACACACAGCCAGCACACACTCATAGACACACACAGCCAGCACACACTCATAGACACACACAGCAAGCACACACTCATAGACACACACAGCCAGCACACACTCATTTACAGACACACACAGCCAGCACACACTCATAGACACACACAGCCAGCACACACTTATAGACACACAGCCAGCACACACTCATAGACACACACAGCCAGCACACACTCATTTACAGACACACACAGCCAGCACACACACACAGACACACTCAGCCAGCCCACACTCATTTACAGACACACACAGCCAGCACACACTCATAGACACACAGCCAGCACACACTCATTTACAGACACACACAGCCAGCACACACTCATAGACACACACAGCCAGCACACACTCATTTACAGACACACACAGCTAGCACACACTCATTTACAGACACACACAGCAAGCACACACTCATAGACACACACAGCCAGCACACACTCATTTACAGACACACACAGCCAGCACACACTTATTCATAGACACACACAGCCAGCACACACTCATTGTCACTTACGTTGCTCCAGAGAGGACCAAATGCAGGCCAACATCTCTTCCTGCAGAGCAAACAGGTAGCGGGCGAGGCCACAATACACATTCAACAAAGTAATTATTGAAGCTCAGTACAGGGCTATTTGTAATCCTTGCTTCTCCCTGCAAACTCCGCCTAGGGGCTGCACCTAATCACTGGAGGGCTATTTAAACCTCAGTTCTCCAACAGCTAGTTGCCTATGTTAGTGCCCTCATCATCCTCACTGGCGTTATTATTGATTTCTGGTGCTGACCTTTTGCTTGTATCCTGACTTCTCTATTGTTCGTTTCCAGCCCTGACTCCTGCCTGTTCCAGACCATCCTATTTGCCTTGTCCTTATCGTCTTGATTTCCCGGTGTGCCCCAGTTTTGTTCTGACTATCCTGATTGCTGCCTGCCTCGATCCTTGCCTGCCTCCTGATTATACAGTATTTGTGTTGACCTCGGCCTGCATTGACCTCCCTGCTGTATATTATCCTGTTCCAGTATCTCAGCGTTACTATTGCCTGGTGTATTACAGTACAGACCTCCTTTAGCATTCAGTGTGTGGGGTTTTAAGTCCTTGGTGGCTAACCATTCGCAGCTCAACCAAAGGTGTGTTATCATTAAGGTGAAACAGCCTCACCATCTGTCTTGTCTATTGGAGAGTGTCTGTTCTCATATCTGCATCGCGGATCCTGTCTGCCACATCATTCATAGACAAACTCAGCCAGCACACACTCATTCATAGACACACTCAGCCAGCACACACTCACAGATACACTCAGCCAGCATACACTGACTCACAGACACACTCAGTCAGCACACACTCACAGTAACACTCAGCCAGCACACACTGACTCACAGACACACTCAGCCAGCACAAATTGACTCACAGACACACTTAGCCAGCACACAATCACACTCAGTCAGCATACACTGACTCACAGACACACTTAGCCAGTACACAATCACACTCAGTCAGCATACACTGACTCACAGACACACTTAGCCAGCACACAATCACACTCAGTCAGAAGTGAGAGGGGCTCAGTGTTGAAAGTGGTCTCACAGACCACGTTGTGCTGGCTGCCTGGCGCTTCTGCGCTGCCTGTTTGTTCTTCCTCACAGCGCTGGATGCAGTGTGACCGTGGTGGCGGAGCGATCGTAACAGTGTCTGATCCATGCAAAGTTGGGTAAAATTGAAACTCCATGAAGGTGGCATGCTGTCCATTAAAGTGCCCACGTCTGTGGCAGCAAGGTTAGTGTAACAAGGAGCTTAATGGCAGCATTAAGCTCCCCTGTCACATCAAAGGCTAATTAGAGAGCCGCCTCTGACTATTTGTATTTGCATTAATCAGCCAATATTGCTTGTTCTAGTGCACAGGAAACCTGGTGCGTTTTTCCAAAGGTTACAATGAGTGCAGGTAAGGATGAGTTCTAAGTGATGGTGCAACTGTATGGATGTGTAAATTCAGCATTCCACAAATGAATATATATTGGTCAAATTAATCTTATAGAACAGGTGTGACTAACGTAATAGTGTGAACTGTGAACCTTCAAACAAAACAGTGTTTGTGGTGAATGGGTGACAAGAAAATGAGATTTTTTTTCCCATCAAATAAACACAATATAATGGTATTTATTTAAACACTTATTTGTAAGCAGAGGTTCCATTTTAAAACGTATTCCTCACTTAGTGATGTTCATGATCCACCAGTGACCCTTTCAGTAATTTAACATGTATCCCGTGCTCACAGGAATATTTACTGACACATGGAGAGGCCACTGCGAGAGCCACAATGCAACTTGACACGTTGTGTCCAAAAAGCTTTGAAAGTGGTTTCAACGGACAAGAATACACTGCACCTTTATGTGATTAGAGTGGCAGACCCAAAAATCAACTAGTGTTTCACTTCTAGTACAGATAAACAGACAATAAAAAAAGTGAATCAGTGCGCGTCTCCCAAACACTTCACACTTGTGATTACCCTTTATATCTTCTGAAAAAGCCTCATCTAGAAGGCGTAACGCGTTGTGTGTGGGAGGAGAGCCCCTTACAAGAACACTGTGCACTTTACACAGATTTGTACTTCATGCACTTTCTGCTGGGTACTGCCTTTTTTAATGTAAGATTTTGCTATTTTTGTTATGCGTAATAAATGTGTTTTATTTAAGGTGTATCTCCTTCTTCCCCTGTCCATTGGTTTTACATCTGGACTGGAGGTTACCCCTGGAAACATAATTTGATTCAAGACCCCACAAGGGGCTCCCGGACACCTATTATACTGAGCAGAGTACTGCTCGGTAAGATGTGAGTATATATTTTTATCACCACTAGTCACTTTTTTGAGGAATACTAAACTATAATATATATATTTTTTATCTTTCTTTCCCTTTGCATAATATGGAGAGGATTGCCTCAGTTTAAAGGGTAATCACAAGTGTGAAGTGTTTGGGAGAAGCGCACTGATTCACATTTTTTATTGTTTGAAAGTGGTTGTATTAAACTGTCCAAGGAAATTATGCAGTAAAACTTCAATTGCTCAACAATCCTAAATCATAGGAACTTATTCCGAATAGATTGTTTGCCCGTATACCCACTTTTAAAGTGTAAATAGATTCAGTCTTTCACATTTGTGTTTCAATTACTTTAACTCTATTTTCTAATGGACTGGAGTTTAATTAATTATTTTAATCTCTTCTCTGCTTAAACAAACTTTTGTATTAATTGCTTTCGTTTCATATATCTCCCAATTAATTTCTGTTAACGCGTATTGATTCTTCTGGTATGTGGGCTGTGATTAATTATATTTCACTGTTGATTAAGTGCATATATTAATTTATTTATTGTTCATTACATTTCTCAGCAGATATCTATGATGAACCATCTGTATTCATTTTGGTTTGTTAGGCGCATGTATTATTTATTTAATATTAAAATGTATTATATTTAATAATATCATTATAACAACAAAGTATTTACCCTAGAAGACTACTCTGAGATATATCCTCTCCTTATCAGAGAATGTTGCTACTGGCCATTTAATGGTACTAATTAATGTTATTTTGATTAATTATAGTTTTATTTACACATTATATTTTATGCACTGACCTACAAATGTAAGTCATCTTTTACCTGATTAAAGTGGCCTTTGGTTGATGCTTCTATTATGAACAACTCAAAAATGATTCCCATTAGGGTCGAATAATATCAAAGACTAGCAGGTTGCATATTTGATGAAGGTCCAGCTCTATCAGTTACTAGTGTCTGGGTGAGTCAATCGCACAACACAAAACCAATAAGAGCAAGAGATAGGGTGTGTTTGTCACGTTTAATGCCAAACTCCTTACATTGATGTAAATTACAGAGGTGCAGCTCTCTGACTCTGCTTACAGACTTCCAAAGAATGTATACTGTCTCTATCATCTGCCAGAATTAAATGTTTTTGAGGGCTAGGCCCTCTTTAAGACCTTGGTTAGAGAGGACGTGACTGGCAAGTCCAGGCAGACTATGGATACATTACAGTACAAATAAAACCTTTGATTAGGGTTAGCATAAGTGTTTGGCTAAGAGTTAGTGCTAAAGTTAGGGTTAGACTTAGGTTTAGGTATAAGGTTAGGGTTTGGTGAAAAATTCACTGAAAGATAAAAGGGTTTGGGAAAAAAGCGACTTTCAAATATGGCTCCATAACTTGCAAAAAAAAACTACAGAAAACATATAAACATTGGCAACAAAACAAAATTAAAACATGTAAACATATTTCTAAATTAAGGACAAATAATAGACTCTATTTAGTATGTTTTTTTTTATAAGCGTGTGTAGTAAGAAAAAAAACTACTTGTGGTTATTGTCCTATAACTTGCAAAAAACAACAGAAACATGTAAACATGGGCTACTTCTAAACTCAGCACACAGTAAAATATATTTAGCAGTTTTTTATTTGCATCTGAACTTCTGTAAAAGATTTTCTCATGTCAAATTTAGAAAAAGGTTCTTATGATAAAGAAAGCCCTTGCTATGCCGATAATAAAAATAGATAATGTGGGTGGTACAGTAAATGAGAAAGAGAGGAAAATACAGCTAAACATAAACACAGCAGAAATGTTTAAAACAGCCTGTGTCATCAAGGGCAAACCAGGGCCAAAAAAGTCATGTCACTAAGAGGTGAAATGAGAAAGAGCAAAATTATAGCTAAACCAAAACACCACAGAAGTATTAAAACAGCCTCTGTCACCAAGGGTAAGACTGGCATAAATAGTCCAGTCACCAAAGGGTTAAAAGTGAGAACAAACAAAAAATAAAATAAAAGAGCCCAAAAATAATAATAATATTAGATTATTTAAAAAGGACATGGGATGCTTAATAAAGAAAGAGGTAGAGGGTGAGATGTAATTACATGCCAAAGCCTTCATGTCTAAAACATGTTTTCTAACTTCTTTATCTTCTGTTCTTTTGTACAGATTTGCTAAATGTATCCAGAGGTCACACAGGTTATGATTTTTTTTTACATAAGTAACGTGCACATTTTCCAGTCGTATTGTATTTGTACTCTCCTAAGCATGCTAAGCAGGCTTTTCGGATTTCTATTTAGCATGGCAAATGTTTTCTTTGAGAAAGGATACTTGTTTTAATAGAAATTCATGAGTTTTCAGGAAAGGGAGGGGAATTAAAAAAAAAAAATCCTATTTTCCTTTTTATTGTACGATTCTTTCAGTAAATACATTATTCATTTGCTGTCAGTTCCTGCATTCAAAGGTAAGAAATGGGATCCACTCTCCCGCAGTTGTTTTGAAATGTTTAGAGAATAAAAGACGCACTAGGAGTAACACAATACAGTCTATCGCCGCTAGACAAATGTTTTACATTAATATGGATAGGATTTGGGTTTCCTTACCCCAAAAAAAATATTGATAACAATCCATGTTTAAGACAGAGGGAAAAGAAAATCAAAACAGTTTCAATAAAATTCTCTAAAGTGTGTGATACAGTTTCAGCCCAAAGTCTGCCTAATATTATTTCCCATTACACAAGACCTTTCACCCCTTATGACTTATCCTTCCCCCCTTTTTAAAAAAAATTGTGTTAAGGTTTTTTTATAATGTTGATATCTATAAAACTGAACCTCAATAACCTTAATACACGGATAGATGTGTACGAATGTTGGATCATTTTTTGGGGGAAACAAACTATGGTCTTACCATATTAAAGCTTTGTTAGTTGCAGCACAGGGTGGTAGGTAAGCAACAGACCAGGAGCTTTCCCAAGACTATACAATCAACTCATTTTTTCTCCATTCCATTGTCACACCACCTCTTCTACCACAATCCCTTCCTAATACCTATTTGTCCAAGGTTTGTAGGATCATCCTTGGTCTAATAGAAAGAGCAGAGATTTGTTTGAGACGACTATCTCCTCATGCTTCAATTTTTTTTAACTATGTTTCAATAAATCTTATACCATCCAACAGACATGGATACCACTCTGAGGTCATTTCTGCAACCAATGTGCATCTAAACATCGCCCAACTTGTTCTACTGTCTACAGCTCTCCACATCACCAGCTCCTGTTGAAGCACACACTTACTATTTCCAACCATCTCCTATAGTTCTATAGTTCTTGTGACATTTGCGGCTCTAGGTCAGGAGTCTAGGAGGTAAGGAAGACTGGACAATCCACCTGTACATTGAGCATGTGTCTCTGCTTACGAATCCCTTGTTTCCTGTTTTAGTCCTACTTCATATGCTTTGCAAAAGGATCAGTTCAGATACACTTAATATTTTTACACTGGTCATGTACAGAACAAGCTTATTTTAGAAGCGGATAACTGCCTCACTTTCTTTGACAGCCCTATGTGCTAAAATTACCGACATACTGCATATGTGCTATGGGCATCCATACAGCTCTGACTACCGTTCACTGATTGGCTTATTGTTATATCATTATTATGGGCTGGAAATGTTATTATGGGAAGGATCAATCCCCAGGAGAAAGCCTGCAAAATGTAATCTTTTAAGCTAAGTGTTAAAAAAAAACCATAAGATGCCCTAAATCAAAGAAATGCATATTTTTAATATTCATTTGTTGTCATTTAATTCACTATAATTCCCTTTATAAATAATAATTGGTGGTGTTATAGTGCAGTGTCTGTGACATTTTTGCAAACTGCCCCCCCCCCCCCTCTCCTTTGGTTGACACGCCTAGAAGCAGATGGTCAGTCATGGTGACGGAGTGTGGGTTAAATTCACAAATCTCATTTTTCCGCTCTAAATTATTGCTGGAAGGTCATCATACGGACTCGAGACGTAGAACAGCATAAGAAATAACAGCTGGTGCCACAGTAAGGAGAGCAAGAGGGTGAGGAACAAAATGTTTTGGAACAACCAGTCTCTAGAATTCGTGTGCGACGGTCTGATCATCACAGTGGTACAAGAAATTCCAATTTCATATTGACTTAAAAAGACTCTTATGGCCGAGAAATGTTGTTGATCGAAAAATTAGGTACATAGATGAAGTACATAGATGGTGGACATTCTTTTCCAGCATGTTAACATGTGTTCCGCGAAGACCCCAGCCCCCAAATATTGTGTGTTACTTGTCTCTCTCCTCTCTGATTGCCCTGACCTATTCGGCTTGGAAGAGGAGATTCCTACTGGTCTAGTGTGAGGTCTGAGCCTCTTACAGAGCCACAGAGACCTTCTCCCTTTTCCACTCTATGTGTCACGCTGTAGAGTCGTTTTTTTCTTTGTTTGGTTTATAGGACGGGTCTCTGCTGAGGAAAGAAACACTGAACACTTAAGAAAACCATGAAAACACTTCACCTCCCGAGCTCTGCCCCCCGATGTATTGATTCACCGGGGGCAGAGGTTGAGAGGTATGATACCAGGAATGTCAGCTATTTAAGGTGCCTGACTTTTTTGTCATCTGTAAATGTTCCCAAAAGAAGACGCCTTGCTTGCATGGGGTTGGTGTATTTTGACATGTGCTAATAAATCGTTTTTCTCTTTATGCTTCCTGAATGTCGAGTGCTCTATTTTGTCCTGGTTGAGTATCGATTATTCCAAATACTTGGCACCAGAAGTATTTTGGATAATGGGTAATTTTGGATAACGGATCATTTTTACCAATAATATATATTGTATATACTGTGATGTGAGGCTTTGTTGGTAACCTGCCACTGGGGCGTCAGGCCTGCAACCATGTCATTGTATTACCCTATGTAAGGGTGCGTGGGGGAATCCGAGCATGCATGGAAAGGCTATATCACAGCTTAAGGGGGCTGGACACTGAATTATCTGTTGTTATCTGAGTTATCAGGATTTTCATTCTGTGGACAAAAATCGAAAACGTTTTTGGGATAACAGATCATTTGGGATAACAGATGTTTGGATAAGGGATATGCACACTGTAAATACTTTTGTCGGATTGGATTTTGTTGTTTGGTGGCTCTGGTGCCTGCTCCATAATAATATTGATTATTTTGAGTGCTGCCATTCAGTCGATCTGTAGCCTGAGTTGAAAGAGACACTGGCCACTTAAGAAAATTAAAAAATAACTTTTTCCTTTCTAAAAACCTGTGCAAAGCTCTTATTGCCACCATTTTAAGCCACACTCTCCCATAGCTGGAAAGTGCCCTCTCTTTGGATGCCCATGATTATGATAAAAATAAATACCCTGATCTGCAAAGCATCTGATTGATTGCAAGAAGGCCCACACTCCAACAAAGGTCTTCACAACAATTATGTGATAACTAATAATAAAATATTGATCATTTTAGGGAATGCATTCAATAATTTTCATTTGAAAAATAAATGGAAAGGTCAGCGAGAGGCTTTTAGTCTGTAGCCCCAATCAGTTACAATTCTGAAATATGTATGCAAAGACACGTCAGGTTATTTCCTAACGAAACCTACCAAATGCCTTGTATTTGAGGCAGCTTTTAAGCAATGGATGGGTGTTTTAAGAAATCCGAGATTAGATTCCGTTTTGAATGTTGTTGAGAATCACTTTGATACTCCATATCTTTTGTACATTGTAACACATTTTATGTTTTATTGCCACATCATTTTAAGAAACGTATACAACATAAATCCCTGTCATGTGAGAATAATATTAGTTTCCAGCAAGTGTAGTCTCAGTGATTGTCATCACCATCTGGATTTAACGCCAAGATTGAAGTTATGACTCTACTATACCTGATCTGTGCAAGTCTCCCTATCTGTAAGGGTAACCGCTTCCCGCTTGTAGGATGTTCTATGTCTAAAGGCTAAAGGTTTGTAGGATGGCATAGGACGTCCTGTATTTAACAGCTGGCCGTGGCTCCCCGCCAGGAGAACAAAGAAGCTGGTTTGGTGCTTTGGTCATTAAAGAGCAAAGCGCCATCCAACGCGAATGGGTTAAATTGTTAATAAACATCCGTTGTTGATAAACACAAGTTAAAATCAGGATGTAAATCTATTTAAATCTAGAAACAACAAGTATGTTGTTAACTGTTCCTCTTGTCACACTATTCCAATCCTCCCAACTCTTGCCTGCGGCAAATTGGGATACCGGGAGGCCACCTAAGATTGGGACTTTCCCCACGCAAAACAGGACAGTTGGCCGGCAGACGGTTCTCCCGCGCCAGCACCAGGTCACAAGAGACAGTGTGGCCTATTGGGACAGGGTCATGTGACAATGCATGACATCATGCAATGGTAATATTGCATATTAATGTAACCTTTGTACCTATCCTTCTTCCTACTGTTGAAAAAAAATGTCCCAAAGAACCCCCGATTGTGATTTCAAATGTTGCCAAATAGGGGGAAAATCTTTCTTGACGACAAAAAAGCGATCCGAATTCTTCTTGGATCATCAAGCACTAAATAATTCATCATTGTCAATTCTAGAATGTATAACCCCCTGTATTTGTCTGAAATAATACTGCCTGGTTATATATGATGTGCTGGCTGAAAAATATATTATCACATTATCATCCTCCCGCAGAGTGAGTGGGCTTCTAGAGTTATGAAAAGCGTCAACAAGTGAGATATTACGATCAAACACTTTGTAAATTACGGTGATTTAAGTTTATTAAACTCTGGCGTCTGACACAAATGAGAAAAATTATTAGATGAATATCTCATCATATTGCCAAGGTTTGCACGGAAAATAAGTTGGTTAATTATCATCTGAAGTTACATTCTTTATATTTCCCAGGTTCCTTGTAGGTTTGATTAATAAAAACCTAATTGTTTCCATTTTTATTTGTTCCCTTATCTTTTCTTTTTTCCTAAATATTTGTTTGATTTGAGTTTCAGTGTTGGTTTCAGGGTCTTTATTGTTTCTTTCCCTCTCATGACTATTATTTACAGTGGGCTTCAATCGTGTCTGTCCTTTTAATCAGTGCTGTGGGGCAATAGAGCTAATGTATGTAATTCTGTACTAAAAGTGGAGAAGTCGTCAGAGAAACCAATGGACTGTTCCTGTTGATTGTATCACTTTTAGAACTTTGCCCCTTAGCAGGGCCGCCATCAGGGGGTGATGGGCGATACACCTGTCACGGGAACGGCAGGCCCCCCCTCAAAAAAAAATGGGGCATCTGCCCAGGGCACACTCATTCCTGGGGGCCCATGGCAGCTGCCCCGTGGGACCCCCCCAGGCTGGCACTTTGCTGCTCAGTGCAGCAGTTTTTTTCTTTGTGAGTGTGTGTGTATGTCAGTGTGAGTGAGAGTGTGTGTATGTCAGTGTGAGTGCGTGTGTGTATGTTAGTGTGAGTGAGTGTGTGTGTATGTCAGTGTGAGTGAGAGTGTGAATGTATGTCAGTGTGTGAGTAAGAATGTGTGTATGTCAGTGTGAGTGAGAGTGTGTGTATGTCAGTGTGAGTGAGTGTGTGTGTATGTCAGTGTGAGTGCGTGTGTGTATGTTAGTGTGAGTGAGTGTGTGTGTATGTCAGTGTGAGTGCGTGTGTGTGTGTATGTCAGTGTGAGTGAGTGCGTGTGTGTATGTCAGTGTGAGTGAGTGTGTGTGTATGTCAGTGTGAATGAGTGTGTGTATGTCAGTGTGAAAGAGTGTGTGTGTATGTCAGTGTGAATGAGTGTGTGTGTGTGTGTGTGTGTATGTCAGTGTGAATGAGTGTGTGTGTCAGTGTGAATGAGTGTCTCTATATGTGTGTGATGGAGTGTGTGGATAAAGGGGTAAACTTCTGTGACACTGCCTAGATCTGTCTAGCCACCCAAGGGGTTAACTCCTCTGATACTGTCTATATCTGTCCAGCTACCAAGGTGTTAACTCATCTGACATTGCCTAGATCTGTCTAGCCACCCAAGGACTTAAATCCTCTGACTGCCTATATCTGTCTAGCCATCCAGGGGTTAACTCTTCTGACACTGGGGTTAACTAATATGACACTGCCTATATATATCAAGCAATCCAGGGGTTCACTCTTCTGACACTGACTATGTCTGTCTGGATTTTGTTACAGGTCACTGGTCCCCCGTTGTTAGTTTATCAATTAAAATGTGACATCCAGCAAGGGGGGGGGGGGGGGGGTATTTGCGGTGCTGAATCTTTTCATTAAGGGGCCCTGAAATTGGTGCCTGGTGTCGAGTTTGACTTGGTCTCAAAATGAAAGTCGACCTCCTCAAGCTATTCTTGAATTTTAGTGAAGAGACCCAAATGTTTATGGTTGTGGAGCTCTGGGATACCATGGTATCTACCAAATAACAATAGTTCTTAAAAACTCTATGCAAAGGCATTAAAGAGGGAATAAATCCAATTTTTTTTTTGTGCCTGCCAGGATACGTAGATCCAGCTCTACAAAATGGCAGCCTGCTAGTCTGTTCAACTTCCAATACAAATGTGAATTTTTCCGTAGAAACATCTTTAAAAAAAAAAAAACTTTTAGACAGGAGTTGTCTACTGCCAGAGTTGTATCTATCACTGTCTGAAAATTGTGCATCCATCGTATATATAGTTTAATACCAGCTATGTTTCAAAAAAAATAAAAACAGGTACATAAATAAGAAAATTGCTGATTAATTTATACAGTAAATCACTGGCCAGTCAAAATTATTGGTCTATGATGACTCCCATCAGCATATAGTTAGCCAGACATAGACAGCAGTACAGCATAGCACCACCAGTCATATAGTTAGTCAGACATAGATGTTGGTACAGTGAACATTCCATGTGTATATACTTAGCAGGATGTAGTTAACCAGACATTGATGGTGGCACTAAGCGAAGTGTCATGGAACTAAAGGTCACAGTTAAATCTAAATCTACTGATAACTGTAGTTCCCACAAGACTCAGGTGAGCCCCCAAAAATTTGTGCTGGTGCCTCAGTTGCCTTCATTACTGCACTAGCTTGATTGAAATAGTATCAGGTTTAGTAACTCTCCAAAGGTAGACAGAAGGGTTTGGGTAAGATAGTAATTTAGGTTGGAAAAAAACACACGTCCATCACGTTCAACCCTTCTACCTATCATTCCAGCGTTTTGATCCAAAAGAAGGCAAAAACCCCTAAGGAAGCTATTTTGACTTTTTGAAAAATTCCTTTTTGACTCCAAGGGGCAATCAGATTTCTCCTTGGATCAATAAGCTCTATTATTAATGCTTATTTTATTATTAATAGCCCTGTGTGTTCTGCTTTTCTAAAACAAACCATCCACACCATGTTTAAATGCATCTATTGTAGTTGATAGCACTACCTCTCTTGGCAGTGAGTTCCATAACTTTATTGTCCTTACCGTAAAGAATCCCTTCCTTTGCTGTCTATGAAATCTTTGCTCTTCCAGTCTCAGGGGGTGACCTCTTGTTCTTTGTACATTTATTTTTAATAAACAGGTCCCTGGTGGTAGGAAAGGGGGATTTTTTTTCTCTAAATACCCACTGAAAGCAGAATTCGAAATTGCTGAAATAAGGGGAGGGGGGAGGTTTGCCTTCTTTTGGATCAACAGTGGTAACAAAGGAAAGGGAAAAGGGTGGAACTTGATGGACGCAAGTCTTTTTTCAATCTAAACTATTATGCAACTATGTAACTTGAACACATCAGAAGGGGGGTTTCTCTATTCCCAATACTATCACACGCAGCTTTATCTGTATTGTCAAAGACAAACTCGATAAAATCATACATTCAAAGTATGTTGTTTTTCTTACCCTACCTCGCATATGAATGATTTAGTTTCATTCTTTTCTCTTTTTTTTGGCGTATTTAGCTCAAAACAATTCATAAATAATATATTCCATCAATGCTAAAGTGCTAACACCCGCCGTTTACCAACATTCGATTTGTAAAGTATAATTTAAGCTGTGCTTTTCGTAAGATTTCATGTACTTGAAAGCATTTCTGTAATCCTTTATTCATTTATATTTCAATTTAGTATAATGTATTCCTTCAGTAAGGCTAATGTTATTCGGAGTTCTTGTCAATACGCAACGAGCTGGTCTCTCACTTACATTAAGTAAATACAATTCGTTCTGGCTTGATGTAGTAAACACTACAATGAAATGTTTGCAATCTTTACAGCTGTGGCCAGCACCGAGCCAAGAACCTCTTATACAACTCCAGTATCCCAAGGAGTACTCGGGCCTACTTGACTTGCTGAGGTGAGACACAACACAGCTACAGATTGAAAGAGAACTGTAGGCAACAAATTAGCTTCGCTACACATCAAGTGTGCAGAAGGTTTAAACAGTAATGCTTTAATGAAAGAACACAAATACAATACATTAGCCCTTTTTGCTAAGTTCAGATGTAACGGGGGCAGACATGTTGTTTAGAACCTTGGGTCAGATGAAGGAAGATCGGACAGGTCTGACCCAAGATTCTAAACAAGAATATGAAAAGTGTCCATACACAAACACTAGTTTATTGTCAGAAAGTCCAGTAAATGTTCACAATTAACAGTGCTGGTGCATACCCTTGTCCATAAGGCTGTTTAGGTGTGTTCTTCCATTAAAGCATTCCTATTTAAAACATTCTACACTTGACGAAACCTTTTCGATTAAACATGAGTTCATTTGGTGCCTACAGTTGTCTCAGTTAATTCTGACACGTTTGCACATGAGGGACACAGAGGCTAGTCACTGAAATTTGAGAATAGCGAGGGGGAGGGGGGGCAAATTGGGAGGCTGAACTTACTTGACAAAAAATAGTCAACCAACCCGAAAGGTCCCCCCCCCCCCCCCCCCAAATGGGGCCAGGGAAATAGCCCTGCCTCCTGCCTTTCAGTGATTACAGATCATTAAGATTGCAAGTTTAATTTCCTTTTCAGGACATCCTTGATTACCATAAAGTTGGATAATAATAAAACACCTGGGACCTACTGAAAAACTAGAGAAAACTGAAATAGCTATATAGCCTGCCTGGTAAAAAAAAATACTTGGTTCTTATTAGTCATAAAGCCTTTAAAAATATTGTTACTTTATTTGACAAAAAATACAGGGTACTTTGAACGCTCCAGCTGGATTCCACGATTTCAAAAAACAAAACAAAATGATGTCACTATATAAAGATGTATTTAATAGTATTAGCATTTCGTTTTGGGGGGGGGGGGGGGGGGATTCCCAGACACAGTTTTGACTCTCTCTCGAATCCACAGCTGAATTTTGATTCATTATGTAGGAAAATTACATAGGCCGAGTTCTTAACATCCCGATAGACTTCAATGTTCTTCCAAGAAGACGTTTTACATTGTAAAGATATTACACTCATTTATTGACATCATTCCGTTGGATTAAAAAAAAGGGGGATTTGTGTGAAGAATTCTGGCTACCTGTATCTTATTACGGGATTGAAACATTGCTTTGTGATTGGGATATTGATTGTGCTCTCACCATGATGGTCAGCTGGTAGCTTTAAACCTTAATCACAGCCCTCCGAGTATATCTTATTAAAAGGTTTAATCTTCTCTTTCATGAATCTCAAAACATGTCATGTTTTCCTGATCAGAGAGAATTTTTATCTCGGGAAAAAATGCCCATGTTCGATTAAATATCCTCTCTATTCTGTACGTTCAATAGAATTTTATGTTGTGCTGTTAGTACAGTAGTATTAATGGATTATTGCTGTAATCAGAGGAGTTCTGTACCACCTACCACCTTAAAGAAATGTTTGTAGTATGCCCTCGAAGACTAAATAATATATTTTTGAAGGCTCAAGGGCAGAATAGATGCAGCATGTCTCAAAAGACGAGGAATAAGAGCAAGAGAAAGTGGGATTTGATCAGGAATTGGAATAACTTAAAGTTATACTTCCAAAATAAATAAAAAAAATAAGTCAAATATATACCATTAATAAAAACATATAGGTCAGATGATTTAAAGGTTCTTTTCTTTTTTTTCAAAAATAGTCAAATTCATCCTCCAAACTCTGGTGCCATTGTTTCGTTTTGTCTTCCACGGACTATCATGGGAGATGGGAATAAGGAAAATGTTGTGCCGCTAAGCTAGTCTCATGCTCATATAATGTATGATATATGTATAAAATGAAAACTGTCTGCGCTTCTCACCCTAATAAACTAGGCAACAAATATATAAATATAATATAAATGTGAGGTTTTGGTTATATGAATTGGCCAAAGCATAATTAAGCTCACCCGCCACGTCAAGGCACACTCTCAATAGGGTGAGAACCTAACCTCACCTCCTATCTACTGGGCACACAAAGCAGCTTATACTACTACCAAAACCTTTTTAATGTGTAGGAAGAGGTGCAATTAGACCTACTCCCAATTAACCCCTTAATAGAAAGCCAGACAATGAGGGGCCAACAACCTCAAATATGTCAAAGCAGGGAAAAGAAAAATGTCGGTGCGCTAAGCTAGTCACAGGCTCAAATAATATAAATGTATAAAATGATGCTTACCAAACAGGTGTGAGCATGCTGCAAATACAGTGTGATTGGCTGCACAATGTATACAAAAACTGTCTGCACTTCTCACCCTAATAAAGTTGGAAAATAATAAATTTCCCTGCTTGCACATATTTGAGGTTGTTGGCTCCTCATTGTCTGGTTGCAGCTTGCTGTTAAGGGGTTAATTGGGAGGAGGTTTAATAGTCTCCTGTTTATGGTATCACCTTGATATGCAAACTATACATTTACCTGTGAAAAGCAGTTCATTTGCATATCAAGCACAGGTGATGTCATAACCTGGAGACTCCACAGGCACATTTCGAACACACGTGTCTTTTTAATTTATGCATTGGCTTGCTGTTTTGCTAACACAATGTATATATCTTTTTCAATCAGGTTGTAGTCTCTAAATCCATAGTAAAAACAACTTTAGGTGATAGAGTTCCTTTTTAAGATGAAGTAAAAAAAAAAAAAAAAAAATGCCATGGGACAAGTGAATACACTGCTTTATTGTTAGTTAGAACCAATTTAAAGCTCTCATTGCATAAGCACATATTAGCTTTTCCTATTCTGTATTATATCCACTTAGATGGAAGGTGAGCATCTGTTATAATAATCTCACCATACATACAGGAGATTTATATTACATTGTCTTTAGTAAGCAGTTATGGGACATCTTGAATATATCTCAGACCAAATCGTTTTGAAATCAACTGAGATATTCATTACATATCGTAGAATAAAACCCCAACCGTTTTTTGGGGTTTTAATAAATATATATATTTTTTTTTCTATCATCACTTTGTAATTATTTCACACTTTTTATACGCATTGTTTTACTGCATGGTCTTTAATAAAAGTTATGGGGATCCTAGCTTCCAGTTTTAACCTGTGCTGGATATGCATAAAACTTCCTTGAAGGTTCCGAGTGGCTCGGAATGAAAAAAAAAAAAGAAATAATGATGAGTTGGGACATTCAATTAGGAAATACAGCTAAATGAATGTAATTTAGATAGTTAAGAGAATCAAGAAGGAGAGAGCGGGTCATTAATGGACATTCTTAGTTTGGTTTCATCATCGTAGAACCTCTTCCTTCTTGAATAAAATGTCGTGAGAGTAAAAAGATTGAATCCACACTCCAGTAATGCGGCAACATTTACATCCCGGGAATAATCGGCATTGTATCATGGTTTTAGTTCTTCCCTTTGTCATCCAATTAGTTTTTTTTTTTCTCTTACAATAGAAGATAATCCACAACCGTCCCGAGTTGGTTGAGAGAGCTAGCTATATTCGGCCGGCCTACCTGGTGCACCAATTATTTGGCAAATAAAACAGCAACTCCACACTCTCATTGGGTTCATGTCAGGGAGATCATGTCAGGCTAGTCTTACTGACTAGGGGGTGACACCTGTGCAGACATACTCATTGCAGCGAATGGGGTCCCAGCCTTTCTTTCATTGCCTCCAGTGCAAGTGACACCAACCCTAGTGATGGTTCTGCTATGAGATTCAATGACATGAGATAAATTAACTCATTCTCATTAATATTTTGTATTAGTGATATTGCAGAAGGCATTAAAAACCCCAAAGCAGAATATAGAATATTTGATACAGTCCATCTTAGAAAAGGGATTTAGGGGTGTTTATTTCTGAGGACTTAAAGGTAGGTAGGCAATATGATAGAGCAGCAGGAGATACTAGCAGAATGCTTGGTTGTATAGGGAGAGGTATTAGCAGCATGCTTGGTTGTATAGAGAGAGTTATTAGCAGAATGCTTGGTTGTATAGGGAGAGGTATTAGCAGAATGCTTGGTTGTATAGGGAGAGGTATTAGCAGAATGGTTAGTTGTATAGGGAGAGGTATTAGCAGCATGCTTGGTTGCATAGGGAGAGGTATTAGCAGAATGCTTGGTTGTATAGGGAGCGGTATTAACAGAATGCTTGGTTGTTTAGGGAGAGGTTTTAGCAGCATGCTTGATTGCATAGGGAGAGGTATTAGCAGAATGCTTTGTTGTATAGGGAGAGATATTAGCAGAATGCTTTGTTGTATAGGGAGAGGTATAAGCAGCATGCTTGGTTGCATAGGGAGAGATATTAGCAGAATGATTGGCTGTATTTGGAGAGGTATTAGGAGAATGTTTGGTTGTATAGGGAGAGGTATTAGCAGAATGATTGGCTGTATTTGGAGAGGTATTAGCAGAATGTTTGGTTGTATAAAGAGAGGTATTAGCAGGATGCTTGTTTGTATGGGAGAGGTACTAACAAAATGCATGCTTGCATAGGGAGCGGTATTTGCAAAATGCTTGGTTGCATAGGGAGAGGTATTAGCAGAATGCTTGGTTGCATAGGGAGAGGTATTAGCAGTAGAAAGAGGGAAGTGCTCATGCCATTGTGCAGAGCACTGGTGAGACCTCACTTGGAGTATTGTACGCAGTACTGGAGACCGTATCTCCAGAAGGATATTCAGTGGTGTATCTTGGTTTTATGCTGCCCATGGCAGACAAAATTTGGACACCCCCCTCACCGACGTTGCACACCCACGACATGCCCCATCACCCATATTGTACACCCACAACATGCCCCATTACCCACATTGCATACACACTAAATGCCCCATCGACCCGATTACATGCCACCATCACCCTCA
Organism: Pelodytes ibericus; assembly: GCA_036172795.1. Taxonomy (NCBI): domain Eukaryota; kingdom Metazoa; phylum Chordata; class Amphibia; order Anura; family Pelodytidae; genus Pelodytes; species Pelodytes ibericus. Next base: position 14,294,025 of record CM069862.1, read on the forward strand.
TTTATTACCCCCTCCACGTCCATTACATGCCCCCATTACCCTGAATAATTGGAAGGAGCTAAAGCTTGCTGAACTGTGGGGGAGGGATTGAAAATGTGTGAAGCAGCAGAAGTGTGCTTTAACACCCTCTGGCAAAGTGTCGCCCTAGGCGAGTGCCTTGTTTGCCTTGAGGAAGGTACACTACTGAGGATATTGATACGTTGGAGAGTGTTCAGAAAAGGCCTACTAAACTGCTGTAAAATAATCCAACCCAGTTCTATCGGGATTCAGTAGAAGCCTCATCCCTCCGTTTCCCATCATCATTTCTTCCACAACATTTTCCCAAAGGTTCTCTATGCTTCTTGTAAAGAGTTACAGTAGCAAAGCCCCTATGACACTGTAACTCTCCAATTGCAAACCAGATTCATTTGCTGGTATGACTGCACCGCATGAGCTGTACCTGTATCATGGAGCACTTCAACTCATACTGTCTGCACTGAGATCTGGTAATGATGATACATCACACCCAGCTATCTACTCTACTGCTTACACTGATATTTTGATTTAATGGAATCTTACATTAAGGAACTAGCTTGAAACTAGTCACATTTATTTGTTATAAGGGTTGCACCTCTGTGTATATTGTATTAAAAAAAAATTAAATAACAATTTATATATATATATATATATATATATATATATATATATATATATATACATACATATACTGTTAAAAGGACCTCTCAAGGGACTTGTAAATAGTGAAGATTAGTAAATAATAAATAGTTTATTTCAATGAGCGACGTTTTAGTCCCTTACAAGGGACTTTTATTATGACACAGCACCAGACTAATAAAGTACAATACATACAATGAAATGCGCATAAGGACCGCCCACATATCAATGAGCGAGTACAGAATAAAAAGCGCGAAAGAAGAAAATAGGTATAGTAAAGAGGGGGCATGTGGACTAACGAACAGCTGGCCGAAACAATGACAAACACAGAAACAGTAAGAATATAGGCTACACCGCTGGAAGTATGCGCTCGGACAGGAAGCCCTGGGAGGGCAACAGAAGGAAAAAAGAAGGGGGGGTTAAACGAGAATGCGAAATATAGCGCTGACCAAAGTAAAGAAGAAAAAGTAAGAAGAGAACAATGTAGCGAAAAACAGAGAGAAACAAAGATAAAAAGTGTAAGACACAGGGGAAGCACAGGAAGGAATAATAATATGACATGATAATAAAAAATGAACAAAAGTGAAAGTGTGTAGGGAGAGAGGACAACACAGTGACTAAAACGGAAGGAATAATGTAACCCAAAAACAAACTGTGATCAGACTGGGAACATGAAGAAAAAGGGTAAAGAATGAAAAAGAAAGACAGTAAAATGTAAGCACCTAGAACAACCGGCAATAAAATAAACACCATACACAGAGGATATAATACCAAGCGCCGGAAAACATGATTTCTAATGAGAAAAAGATCACACAAAAAACTGTGCCAAAACATTAGCATAATGCAATAAGAAAATGGCACATAATGGAAATGGACAAAAATTACAGAGAGAGAGATATGGTCAATGCCAATAAAATGCAAAGTCGGTAATTGGTGTCCGAATGCCAGGGAATGTTTGGCGGGGTTTGTCGGTCTTGCCAATATAAAAAGCTTTAATAATGGCTGAATGGTTCTGTCTCGGAGGGTTAGTTCAGTTTTTCCCATATATAACAGGACACAGGATTTTGTAAACAGAAAAGTCTGTGGGGAAAGTGATATGTTGGTAAATGCTGAATGATGCCATATGGCTACAGCTAATGCATCCCAAGCATCAGTAGCTACCAGTGTACCCGGAGGTGGTTATTAGCTGGACACGCGGTCAGTATCGATAAGAAGATCACTTAGATTCCTGTTCCCTTTGTAGCATATAGTCGGGGTGTAGAAATAAGTATGGGCAGTGCCGGGTTCACCTTGGACAAAATCCAGCTGTGTTTGATTAGTTACGAATACGAAATGTTCAGAGAGGCAGTATGGAAAGTCAATGGAAAGGTCAGCCTAGGTATACGTGGTTCAGTCTGACTGCAAGAGCTTGATCTAACATCATCTACAGGGCAAGGTGGAATTAGCCACCGGCTCAAAACATGTTATGTATTTCTGTAATGTTTCTATTCCTGTCTGAATTGCTGTGTAGCACTCGCAGGAACGGAGCATAAAGGGAGAGCTCTCTTGTGTTCCGTTGGATGAATACTAGCAGCATGGAGGATACTATTCCTGTCTGTGGTTTTACAGAATAAGGTATAGCCAAGGGACTACCCAGGGTTACAATACACCTCAAGATCCAGGATTTGAATCCTTTCTTTATGGAAAGCGAGGGTAAATCTAACGGCTCCAGGTAGAGTGTTCAAGTGTGGAGGGTTTTACCGAGTTTTCGGGAGAGCCAAGTCAGATAAGAAAAGAAATAAATCTACAGGGAGTGCAGAATTATTAGGCAAGTTGTATTTTTGAGGATTAATTTTATTATTGAACAACAACCATGTTCTCAATGAACCCAAAAAACTCATTAATATCAAAGCTGAATATTTTTGGAAGTAGTTTTTAGTTTGTTTTTAGTTTTAGCTATTTTAGGGGGATATCTGTGTGTGCAGGTGACTATTACTGTGCATAATTATTAGGCAACTTAACAAAAAACAAATATATACCCATTTCAATTATTTATTTTTACCAGTGAAACCAATATAACATCTCAACATTCACAAATATACATTTCTGACATTCAAAAACAAAACAAAAACAAATCAGTGACCAATATAGCCACCTTTCTTTGCAAGGACACTCAAAAGCCTGCCATCCATGGATTCTGTCAGTGTTTTGATCTGTTCACCATCAGCCTCCCAGACACTGTTCAGAGAGGTGTACTGTTTTCCCTCCTTGTAAATCTCACATTTGATGATGGACCACAGGTTCTCAATGGGGTTCAGATCAGGTGAACAAGGAGGCCATGTCATTAGATTTTCTTCTTTTATACCCTTTCTTGCCAGCCACGCTGTGGAGTACTTGTACGCGTGTGATGGAGCATTGTCCTGCATGAAAATCATGTTTTTCTTGAAGGATGCAGACTTCTTCCTGTACCACTGCTTGAAGAAGGTGTCTTCCAGGAACTGGCAGTAGGACTGGGAGTTGAGCTTGACTCCATCCTCAACCCGAAAAGGCCCCACAAGCTCATCTTTGATGATACCAGCCCAAACCAGTACTCCACCTCCACCTTGCTGGCGTCTGAGTCGGACTGGAGCTCTCTGCCCTTTACCAATCCAGCCACGGGCCCATCCATCTGGCCCATCAAGACTCACTCTCATTTCATCAGTCCATAAAACCTTAGAAAAATCAGTCTTGAGATATTTCTTGGCCCAGTCTTGACGTTTCAGCTTGTGTGTCTTGTTCAGTGGTGGTCGTCTTTCAGCCTTTCTTACCTTGGCCATGTCTCTGAGTATTGCACACCTTGTGCTTTTGGGCACTCCAGTGATGTTGCAGCTCTGAAATATGGCCAAACTGGTGGCAAGTGGCATCATGGCAGCTGCACGCTTGACTTTTCTCAGTTCATGGGCAGTTATTTTGCGCCTTGGTTTTTCCACACGCTTCTTGCGACCCTGTTGACTATTTTGAATGAAACGCTTGATTGTTTGATGATCACGCTTCAGAAGCTTTGCAATTTTAAGAGTGCTGCATCCCTCTGCAAGATATCTCACTATTTTTGACTTTTCTGAGCCTGTCAACCTTTAGACCCATTTTGCCAAAGGAAAGGAAGTTGCCTAATAATTATGCACACCTGATATAGGGTGTTGATGTCATTAGACCACACCCCTTCTCATTACAGAGATGCACATCACCTAATATGCTTAATTGGTAGTAGGCTTTCGAGCCTATACAGCTTGGAGTAAGACAACATGCATAAAGAGGATGATGTGGTCAAAATACTCATTTGCCTAATAATTCTGCACTCCCTGTATACATCTTGCATAGAGCAGGAGCTGAGCAGAGTATAAATTAAAAACCTGGCCCTGCTCATAGACATACATGAGGGCACTGGCATGCATTGGTGCCATGGCGGACCCCATAGAGCTACCAACGAAATAGGTCCTTTTTTCGAATCTGAAAAAATTGAGACTGAGGGTCAGATCAAGTAACTGCAGGGGGAAATCAGTAGCGGGACCAACATAAAGAGGAGAGAAGGTCAGTATTTCATGGTCAGAGCAATGCCCTTCACTATGAGGAATCACAGCATACAGGCTACTCACGTTTAAGGTAATGAACTGGGGGGGGGGGGCTGGGGATCTTTGATACAGGTAAGTAGCACAAGGAACACCCCCTAACACTAAATATGAGAGTGACACGACACAAGAGAGGCATGCCGACTCGAACGTCACCAGGATTAAAAAGGTCCACGACAGATGTTGAGGAACCAGGACAATCTGACGTTAAGTGGGCTACTGGAATAAACCATACATGGATATATCTATCTATCTATCTATATATATATTTGCTTTGTTTTTGGTTTTATACAATACTTAAACGGACAGTCTAATCCCCAAACTCACTTTGGTGAAAATCACTGCTTGTATAGTGCACAGGATTTTTTTCAATGTGATTTGATGCAGGCATTTTGTATAAATAACATTTTTAATATTTGATTCTAGCCCTCCCCCTGTGATTACTCTGCATGTTTACTGCAGGTGCGGCAGCACTGATTATGTAGACACTGAGGATATAACGTTTTGTTTCATTTAGTCACTTCCTGTGCTGCTGGAATAGAATACAATGTGTGGAATATAAGTGACCTTGCTCTGTACCCAGTAGGATATCTTAACAGTATTCTGATATCACTAGAGAGATAAGAAATGTTATACATTCAAATTGCAATATTCTCATTGGATCCTGCAGCAAATTAAAAAAAGGAAATTTAATTTCACTCAGCTAGTGTGGACAGTCCTGGTTTCTTGCAAACTGCTGTAATTTCACAATTTCATCTAGCTGTAAGTATTTAACATTTTAAGCATTGCAAAATAAATTTAAAAAAAAATGCATGTTAAAGTACTTTGAAAGCAGATTATTATGCATGAACATTAGGAAGATGTATTTTGGTCACCGGACAGTCCCTTTAACTGCAGAATTTGGTTTAAATCAAATGACTACATCTCTTCAATAACGAAAAGTTTGTCTCGATTTTAAGATGTTTTTGACTCTCCAGTATACCCTTGGTCTTCATGGTAGGCGGGAACCTCTAGGCATGGAGGACCCCTCTTAGGCTTGCATTGTGTAAGTTCAAATATGTTTGTGGAAATAATAAAATTTAATTTATTATAATGAATACGTATTTTTTCTTCTTCTAAAGATATTCAACCCTGCAAGCCATATACTCCATGCGGAGGTCTTATAATAATATTCAAAAATAATTATTTAATGGAATATAAATGACGAGTCCAATCATAGACTGCTTTGGTAAATAAACGCTGGCACAACACTTTTTGTTGATACTAATGCATCATAATATGCAGGGATCATTAAGACAAAGTGGATTGCTTAGGAAGATCAATGTGAAGCAAAGCCCATTAAGCGTTAGTTACAGATGGAAAATGTGTTATGTATGTAGGAATGATGATGGAATAAACCGGGGTAACAGTGCTTTATCAAACTCCTCTACATCCAAAGGTCCTCGAAGGAAAAACCAACAACGTACATGGGGCTTGTATGAAAGTGAATAAATATTTGTTTATATTATTTGGGTATTTAATGAAAGTCCTAGCGCTTGCTGTTCAGGAAGGCGTCAGACGGTTCGGGGGACACTTTAGTATTTGCAACGTTGGCTTCAGAAGACTTTGGGAGCTATTCACTAAAAGTGAGATGAACATTCCATCTCGTTTGGGGCTATCCACTAAAAGGTGAGTTAAGGTGAGATGAACATTCCATCTCGTTTAGGGTTATCCACTAAAAGGTGAGTTAAGGTGAGATGAACATTCCATCTCGTTTAGGGCTATCCACTAAAAGGTGACCTAATGTGAGATGAACATTCCATCTTGTTTGGGGCTATCCACTAAAAGGTGAGTTAAGGTGAGTTAAGGTGAGATGAACATTCCATCTCGTTTGGGGCCATCCACTAAAAGGTGAGTTAAGGTGAGATGAACATTCTATCTCGTTAGGGGCTATCCACTAAAAGGTGAGTTAAGGTGAGATGAACATTCCATCTCGTTAGGGGCTATCCACTAAAAGGTGAGTTAAGGTGAGATGAACATTCCATCTCGTTTGGAGCTATCCACTAAAAGGTGACCTAATGTGAGATGAACATTCCATCTCGTTTGGGGCTATCCACTAAAAGGTGAGTTAAGGTGAGATGAACATTGCATCTCGTTTGGGGCTATCCACTAAAAGGTGAGTTAAGGTGAGATGAACATTCCATCTCGTTTGGGGCTATCCACTAAAAGGTGAGTTACGGTGAGATGAACATTCCATCTCGTTTGGGGTTATCCACTAAAAGGTGAGTTAAGGTGAGATGAACATTCCATCTCGTTTGGGGCTTTCCACTAAAAGGTGAGTTTGAGAGGAGACAAACATTTCCTCTCACCAATTTAGTTATTAATTGTGCAGGGACAATCCTGGTGAGTCTCCCCAGCTAGGCAAACACCTTGTTTGTCCCTGTACAATGTACAGCTAAATTGGTGATATTCAATTTTCATCTCACTTCAACTCACCTAATCTCACCTTTACTCATGATAGCCCCCATCGACTATATTTTTTTGTAGGGACACACCTGGCGAGCCTTTCTTTCTATGGTTTATACAGAATCACATCCAAAAATATTGAAGAATTGTACATCTCACCTGCAACTCACATTTAGTGAATACAGTCGCCGGACAGTTCTATCTCTGGAGACTTTGGTCTTGGGACAGACCTGCTCAGACCTATATATACCCGTCTGCATGTTCCGCAAGATCCATTCTTTTTTGGATGCAAATATATATACGTCCTGATGTGTGAAGGGGTTAATGAACCAAAGTGTACATTTGTTCACATGTTGCACAACCACAGATCCATAGAACATCATGACATTGTCCATCACAAAGTAGAGTCCCGACCTTTGGTCCTCGTATAGGACAAAGAACAGATTGGGTTAACCGAAGATCCCTTAACAATAAAAGAACTCATTGGATGTCTTGGAACTTCACGTTTACGAGTTCGGTAAAACAATAAGCAAACTGTTCCGTTCTTTGCGTATTAGAATTAATGTGGACTCTTTGATTCGAGTTTTAAGGCCGATCGTTAAATACCCAGAGACGTTGAAAATTCTAATCACGAAATGTCATCTGATTAAAACCCTCACAGAAATGGTAACCTTCCAAATAGTCCGTGGGTGACGAAGTTAGAATTTAACATTCCTCGCACACTTTCTACCGCTGGATGGATAGTTCAAAGATCTCTGGTCTAAAGGCCATAAGGGAGAGTAGCTTGGGACATAGTTTGAAAGAGTCAACATGTTCTCTACAATTCTCTATCTCTCCAGGCGCAGAGCGACCCATTCTAGATCTGTGTATGGCTTTTCTTGCCTTGTTTGTCCTGTGATAGCTCAGATGGTAAATACTCTGACTGCAGTAGGAAGTACTATTGACATGTTATTGATATATAGTCATGCAGGTCACGTCAGCATAATGACTAGTTGTTAGGGTCAGATACCGATAAAACCCTAATATGTAAGGAAAGTGAGTGTATTCCCTATTAGTCTGTCAGTTCTCCATCCTTTTTATCATTAGCCACATATTTCTTCATTAAATTAAATAGCACTATTACAACAGTCCTTCATTCGATGAAAGTGAACAGGTTGGTATCAGCCATTTTTATTGTTCATTTTAGTAGTCTTTGGGCTTTATGTCAGAAAGAGGGAATTGCAATACTAAAGCCAAAATAGCAGAGTATGACGTACTGAATGGGAGAATTTTTCCAACTGGTCTACTTTGGTCTCAAGCTTTGCAATTATCTTCCCAACACCGTCCTTGTGTGCGTGCCGTGTTTATACATGCCCCCATTGTGTTACAAATAATGGTAACATTCTGAATTCTCATATTGGTAATTACTCACGTGATCTCATTTAGGAGACATGTGGGGCTTTCCCTCATGAAAGAAGGAAATGCCGGGAATTGACAAGGGAATTTCAAACTGAAGGCCAAAGCAGCCAATCTGGAAAACAATCTCCCTTTCATCTGAATGGGAGAATGTTTGAAAACTTGGCTGCTTTGGCCTTAAATGATAAAATTGCCTTTTCGATTTCCTGCAAATTTCAAGGCATTATTAATGGAACAGGGAACTAACACGAGACTTGAAAACATAAAAATCCAGCTATACTTCAGTCTCGGCTATTTTGGGCCTTAATTTTGCAGTTCTCTTCTCAATTCCCAGCAATCCCCTCTTTCCCAAATAAACCACATTGGCCCGAAAACCATAAAACATATTATCTGTACCAGAGGTGTCACCGGGGTTGGTGTCACCCGATGCGGTAACTCATGGTGTCACCCCCTGGATTTCCTCCAATACCATGCCAAACAGATTCCTTAGTAATGCCAGTCAGATGGCCCATTAAATATGGCACATACAGGACCCCACAAATTATGTCACACACAGGAGCCCCATAACTATGCCACACACAGAAGCCCATTAACTATGACACACACAGGGGCCCCATAAATTATGTCACACACAATAATAATATGCCAATATTATTTTGCCGTTAATAAGCAAGACAATTTGCCTAATATGCCAGTAATATTGTGCCATTCAGATGCCAGTAATATTGTGCCAATACAATGCAGTATTGTTGTGCCATTTAGATGCCAGTATTATGCCAGTAATAATGTGCCATTAAGATACCAGTATTGTTGTGCTATTAAGATGCCAGTATTATTGTGCCATTAGATGCCATAATTATTGTGCCATTCAGATGCCATAATTATTGTGCCATTCAAATGCCAGTTATATTGTGCCATTCAGATGCCATATTGATTGTGCCATTCAGATACCAGTAATATTGTGCCATTCAGATGCCATAATTATTGTGCCATTCAGATGCCAGTAATATTATGCCATTCAGATGCCAGTAATATTGTGCCATTCAGATGCCTGTAATATTATGCCATTCAGATGCCAGTATAATTATGCCATTCAGATGCCAGTAATATTGTGCCATGCAGATGCCAGTAATATTGTGCCATTCAGATGCCATAATTATTGTGCCATTCAGATGCTAGTCATACTGAGCCATTCAGATGCCAGTCGTATTGTGCCATTAGGATGCCCCAGCCAATTTGCCCATTAGCATGCTAAAGTTCCTATACTCCCCCCTACCCCAGCACTTACCGCCTAGCTGCCGCTCCGTGTCCACGGACGAGGGAAACACAGCCACCGGATGTGACCTTACTTCACATCCGGTTGCAGTGATATTTTTTTTTTTAACTTTTTTTTTCAGCGGCTGAATCCAGCGGATGCGTCTGCCAGAAAAAAAAAAGTTCAGCACCGCGATGCGCTGCAGTGGGGTGCCGGCAGCACGGGTGTCACCTGGTGCGGTCCACACCCCCTGCACCCCCCTCGGGATGCCACTGTTCTGTACGGTTTCTGTGTAATATCGCAGCTCTCACGGACGATAACAAGAAAAAAGGAAAATTACCGTAAAATGGCAGACTTTATCCAGGGATTATCTATTTACAAATATAAAACAGATGCACACACGGGCCATTAAACAGTAAAAATATAATTATTTTAAAGGCTTTTCTTCTAGGTGCAGAGAGGCAGCAGTTGAAACATGAGATACAGCCTTTACTGGATCCAACGTGGGTTATAAAAATATTAAAAGTAAGCAAAAAAAAAAAAAAAATTCACAGAAGCTGAGTAATTCATTTGTGATGATGATACAGAAGTAGACGGTGAGAGAGAAAAAAATACACCAAATACATTTAGTTAATTATGTCTACAGAACACAGGCTTTGTAATTGCTGTTACAGTAATGTTGTAAAGTATAACAGTATCTTAATTCTCTGCTGCCTTTTAAAGAAATTAAAAGCGGAATATTGAGTCCTGGATAGACACATTTAACAGCGCAATTGGTTTCTCTTCCCTTGTAGTTAATCATTGAAAATACCTGTTTTGACAACATTATCATTTCATGTGTGAAAAGATAAAGCTGATGTATGCATTATATGTTTTTAAAGGACCATTCCAGCACTACAGTTATCTTCCCTTTTTTTAAAAATGCATAATAAAATTAAGTAATTATAAAAATGTATACATTCGTTAAAAATGTATACTAAATATGTTTTATTTACTCAGAAACATCAGCATTTGCAGCTTCTACTGATTCTCACACTCCGCTTTCAGTATCTGTTTGGAGCTCAAGAAAACAAAAGAAAAAAAAAAAACAGCAATAACAATGTTGAAAAAAATAAATAAATACAACAATCAAAGTATCCCAAATTATACTGATACTTGCAAGTGCAGGTTGATAGGTAAATAGATACATTGCACAGAATATATATCTTTTACATGCTACCCTCCAGAATGTAGAATGCAAGTGTGTCCAGGGCTGAACCATTAATTAATCAAGGAGGGGAATCTATAAGAAACGACCTTGATTAGTTAACCCCTTAGTGACAAGACATTTTCACCTTGACTTTCCCTTGGTGACAATGGCTGTTTTGACATTTCTAGGGTGTTTGTGTTTAGCTGTAATTTTTTTCTTTCTCACATACAGTACCCACACAAATTATATGTTGTTTTTATCGTCATAAGAAGGGCTTTCATTAGATACCATTATGTTCACATATCTTATAATTTACTACAAAAAAAATCATAAAATATAATGAAAAATTTTTAAAAACCCACTTTTTCTATCTTTGACCTAAAATATAATTTATACAAATAAAATCATTAAAAAAGACCCCATCTAAATAGTTTCTAAACGTTGTCCCAAGTTCAAAAATATGCATGTTTCCATATTTTTCGGTATTTTTTTGCGAGTTATGGGGCAAAAACCAAAAATATTGTTTTTTTGTTTTTTCCTATATTGACCTTTTGACCCCAACCCGAACCCAAAATTTAACACCAACACTAAATTTAACCCCAACTCTAATCCTTATTATATCCCTTAATATTTTTTAATTTTAATTTAATTTTATCCCTATCCCTTCTGCTAAAAAATATTAAATTTTAACCCTATAGGCTAATATAGCTATATAACCTGTTTTTAATTAATTAAATATGTATTTTAAATATTTACCATTGCAATGCTACTTAACTACCACTAGGGGCAGTCAAGTAGCATATTCAGAGCGACGGAAGTGAAGTTACTTTCACTTCCGAAGCTCAGACCGGCAGAGGGCTTAGCCATATTGACGGAGCAGCATGCATCCGTGGAGCGATCGTGGGGGTCCCAAAATAGAAATTTCGGTGCTGGCTATTTCCTCGACATCGAGGCAATAGACCAGCACCGTTAAAGCGGTTTTCGCGATCGTTGATCGCGGAAACTGCTTGATTCACCGCAGGACGTGCCAGGCACGTCCTTTGTCGTTAAGGGAGTTTCTCCCAGGACGTGCCTGGCACGTCCTTTGTCGCGAAGGTGTTAATGGATTTCATTCTGAATTCTACATCATGCAGGGCAATATGTAAAAGTTATATATTCTGCAAAAAATGGGTGAACGTAGAGCTGTATGCTTGGAATCAAAATTAGAAGGAGTTAAGGTGATATCTGTAGAACAGCTGATGGCAACTATGAACTGTGTTTACAAATATAATATTTTGATTAAATAGAAATGGTCACTTTAAGAAAAAGTCCAAGAGTCAAAGACTCCCTGCTGAAATGTAATCACTAGCAGCTGGCTAGAAACCTGCCAGACCAATAGAAGACAATGTCTGTCATTATCAGGCCACACCTACTAAAACAGGTACCAGGGATTATGTGTCCTAGTGCTTGTATCCCCTGCTACTTAAAGGGACCGTATCACCTAAAAATTGTTTTTACTGTGAATGTAGTATAATAAATTATTGAAAATGATCTACACATTGTGTTAGCAAAATTACTTGCAAATGCCTAAATTAGGAGAAAGCTGTGTTTTACATGTATCTGTGGAGTCTCCTGATTATGACATCACCTGTGGCCTGATATGCAAATGAACTGCATTTCAATGGGAAAATTTGTCATTTGCATATTAAGCCACAGGTGATGTCATAAACAGGAGACTCCACTGTCCCTTTAACCAGTGATATCTACTAGACCCAACATGGTAGAGAGGTTATTTAAAAAGCGATCAGATAAAGCAAAATGGGGGGCAGTTTTTGGAATGACTCCTCCTTTAAATGCCCACTTGCCCCTGTAAGAATATGGCGACTCAGGGAAGGCTGAGGAAATGAGCAGCGTCTGAATCCTTTAAAAAAGCAAATGTGATCTAACATTAATAAAAAAAAATTAAATAAGTCACATTGAGCTTTATTCCAGCCAGAATCTCTAAATCACATCCAAAGCACATGGGAAATGCCTGATCATTGGTTATAATGCTTTTATCAGCTGCCCATTGTGGCAGATACTAATAATGATTTGTACATCTCCCGCTTACATTCATATTCTCTGGGGAAAAGAAAAAAAAAAAGTACATTATTTTGAAAAAAAGCTAAAACCGTTATTCGTCGCCTGCTGTTCATTTACAAGGGAACAAATGCTGGTTCTCTTTGTTCGAAGCGTTCAGTTCAAGCTAACTTCGTGCCATTATTTTTTTTTTCATATTTTCTTTCCATTTATCAGTTTAATCTATTTTTATTGCTCTTTAAAAAATAAATCTTATAATAAAACAGCGTCTGTTTTGGAGGGATATTTTTTTTATACATGTATATTATTATTTCTCTGCTTCAGTAATTGTTTGAATACATCTTTCCGTTCCATATCATTCAGAAAATAAAGTTTTGTTGTAGTAAGAAGAATATTAAGGTTCTTTTGACTGAATTTAGTGCAATGGGGAATTAAAGGGAGAGTATCATCTGAACATTTGCATTTACTGTGCAGGTCGAGCATCAAAAATGATCTTTACATTGTATTAGCAAAACTGCAAATAAATGCTTAAATTAGGAGAAAAGTGTATTTTAAATGTGTCTGTGGAGTCTCCTCCTTATGACCTCACACGTGGCACGGTATGCAAATTACAATGTATATACAAAATATATATATATATATATATACACTGAACAAAATTATAAACGCAACACTTTTGTTTTTGCCCCCATTTTTCATGAGCTCAAAGATCTAATACTTTTTCTATAGAGACATAAGGAGGCACTGTGTTGCACTGCGTGAGGCACATGGTGGTCACACCAGATACTGACTAGTTTTCTGACCCACCTGGACCCACCAGACCACCCTACTATAGTAAAACTGCCCATTTTAGAGTGGCCTTTTATTACGGCCAGCCTAAGGCCCACCTTCGCAGTAATCATACTGTCTAATCAGCATCTTGATATGTCCCACCTGTGAGGGGGATGGAAGAGAAGTGCTCACTAACACAGATTTACACAGATTTGGGAACAATATTTGAGAGAAATAGGCCTTTTGTGTACAAAGAAAAAGATCTTTTAGTTCAGCTCATGAAAAATGGGGGCTAAAACAAAAGTATTGTGTTTATAATTTTGTTCAATATATATATATATATATATATTGCATAAATACATAATATGCCCCTATATTTAAGTTCCAATAATGCATTTAAAGGTACCTAGTGAGAATCAATATATTTTCCTTCATGGTATTGTATTGTTTTTGGTCTCTGCACCCATATGAATTTTTGGATGCATGGAGCTATAGGAATAATTTATTTCAGCATATGTATTGTGGGTTGGATTTGAGAATTAGTAATGATGAAAAAAACTCTAGCATGAATTCTGGAGTTATTCCTGGACTTATAACAACAGTCCTGCCCATCTCTTCAAGCCCTCCCACTAGTGTTATACACAGAGATGGCCAACATCATTCCAAACACTTGAAGCAGCTGATTCCACAATAATGTCTGACGACAGAACTTTCTTAGAGGGGATCACAAAACCCTCTGTAAATCAAGACAGTAACTGCTGCCACTGGAATTTAGAAGCCCCGGCGAAATTATTTTCAGTGTAAAACTAGAGGAGAAAAATATTTTTTTTTAAGTAAAAATAAGTGCATTTCAGATATAAGGATCATGTGTAATAATAATAATAAAAAGTATTTCTACAGCTTTCTCCCAGAATGAACCCAATTGGTAGCTGAATAGTGGATGTTATTATTACCCAATCAATGATATTTATTTACTGACCTCAGAAGGATGAAACTACCAACTGAGTTATCTCACCAGCCAATCAGAAAATAAGCAAGAACAGCCCCATTTAAAAGGATGTGCAAACCTTATTTCATTATTATAGATCCACCACGAGCACTCTAAGTAAATACGGTGATTTTATATGTACAGAATTAAAAAGGCTCCACTCAGACACGAATAACCATTGTAGAATCAATATACACACTGGACTAAGCCAGTGTGATAAAGAAGAGCCTGAGTAAATATCTTTACAAAGGTATTGTTAAAATATAATGAATCAGCAGAGCAATCACTTTAAAAATACAGGCATTGCCCAATTTAAGGACCTTAACTTTAACATAAGTAAGGAAATTGTTATAGTTCAACTATCCCTGTTTCAAGATTATCATTTTCTATTCTAACCCCTTCCCAACATAGGACGTCACATCCGTCATGTCTGGGAAACCGTTGCTGACGATCTGAGTTCGCCAATTCCACTCAAACGGCGATGCTTTAATGTTTAGAGGTCGAGGCATTAAGCATCAACCAAATCCAGTGCCTAGAGCACCCGCGATTGCTCCACGGAGTGAATCATGGGCGTCATCTTGGAGAGCAACATGCTCCTCCAATATGGCTTTTGTGTGGGTACAGTATGTGGGAAAGTAGAAAATTACAGCTAAACACAAACACCCCAGAAATATCAAAACAGCCCATGTCACCAAGGGAAAGATAAGGCCATGTCACTAAGGAGTTAATGATGTGGCAATGTATCTAGTGAGACTACACTACATTACTGTACAGCGCTTATCCTTTTACCACCACTACAGGCTCAGGTAAGGTCCAACCTGTCTATTAAGACTTTTGTATCATAGACTGTATTTGTATATTGTATAAGAAAAGTGAGAAAAAGGTAGAGCTTCACTTTTAGTACATTGTCATTTTACATACATGCTCTGGACCCGTGGGGTATGACTGTACACGGTAGAAAATGGAAACACTGACTTGCTCAGAGCAATAATAAAGAATATTGAGTCATCAACTGGTTTGAAGTAAACGTCGCCATTTTCTACCGACTCCTTGTAAATTGGATACCCTGCTGATACTTTGTATCTGAAATGATACCTCTGTATTGATATTATGCTCAGATTTAACATACTGGCTTAGTCTAGTGTGTGTATTGACAAACAGCATGGTAAGACTGAATACAGCGATACTAAACTGTTTATTTAAACCTAATTTATCTCTGACTCATGGAGAAATACCTGACATTTCCCCCCTAAGCCATATCTCCGAACTAACAATAAACAAAAAAGATTTTTTACACAATGCTTCCTAGCGAATGTGTTCCGAGCTTTTATGATGTGTCTCTTCCCTACAGATCTCTGGTGGGGGGGGGGGGGGGGGGGAGTTTCAATCCAGCAATCAGCACAACATATGACATGAGATCTTTATTGGGAGTCTAACTATGTCACCTCTGGGGCCAAATATATTGTCAATAAAGTTAATTGAGAACTCTTGCTCGTAGAATCCAATGGGATTCCAAGTCAAGTCTGTGATATCCTGAAACCAGTAACGGAGGTTTTTTTTTTTAATAAATTGCTTAACTGGAAATGACACGTTTTTCACTAATTGGATTCCAATTACTATCCGAATATCAATTAGCGTGGGTCTATAATTGATGGGATTTAAAGAGGTTCAGCTGGAGATCCAATTAATGTTTTAACATTTTGAACCAATTAGCATTGATTGTGTTTACGGGCGACCTACGGGAAAATGAATGTACTGCATTCGTGTTTTAGCAAATTATAGACGCGATCATGTGATTGCGTTTATTTTGACATTTACAGTAGAGGCACACGTGTGAATTGTCTAATTGGGATTCCTTAAAAAATGGTCAGAAACATATTTGCAAAGAAATAAAAGTCTAACAATACGGTATATTAAACTGTAGGTACCATCCTAGCAGATAACGCTCCTTATTTTGCTATATTGTAATTGATTATCTTTGTAGTACACAGTACAGCATGGGAATAAAGTCAAGATATATATATATATATATATATATATATATATATATATATATATATATAGAATTTAGCGCGAAATTTCCTTCTATTTCACTTACGTTATTCCTGTGGGCCTGCAAATTATATTCAATAACTCATTTGTGATTAACAAATACCGGAAGAAACACTTTTAGAAATTGAGCTCTTTTTTTCATGTGCAGACCACCTGAAAAGTTAAAAGTTTGACACCTCCAGAGGTCACAGGGGGGGGGGGGGGGGGGAACCTGTTGATTTACAGAACATCTGTGACAAGCTCTGATGTCAAATTAAAGACTACCAGCAGACGAGAAATATTTCAATAAAACAATAGTATCTCCAAAAAAGTACATCATAGAAATATAATTCAACAAGTGTTTTAGTCCTGTTAAGTCATTCATTCATTCCAAAATGTCTTGTTTGTTACTTTGTTCCCCCCACTCTATTATTTTAAGTAGACACGCTTTAATGAAAGAATACAAATAAAGCACCTTATTGTGCCCACTTTGCAGTTCCCACTGTGTCGTTCTAGCTGGGGGCAGACTCGTTGTTTAGAATCTTGGGGCAGATGAATGAAGCTGAACAATCAGAACCAAGATGTCCGCCCTCTAATACAGCTATACAAGCTGCAAGTGCTTGTACTTTACTTGTATTTCTTCATTAACACATTTCTATTTAACCCCCTTAGTGACAGGACTGTTCTGACTTGTGTGTACCAGTTGTGACGATGACTGTTTTAACATTTCTGCAGGGAAAACTGTACTTTTCCTCTTTCTCATTAAATGTGCCCATATATTTTTTATACAGTTTTCTTTATCACCATAAAAAAAGAATTATTTTAATCACATCATATAATTTGCTATAAAAAAAAAACACAAAGCAAGATGAGAAAAAAAAACAGTAAAAACAAGACACCAACTAAATAGTTTATACTATTTGTCCTGAGTTTAAAAATTTGCCATGTTTTTCTGTATTTTTTTTTAAGCTATAGGGCAATAAACCAAAATAGTGGTGTTCTTTTTTTATCCTCCTACAGTGACCTTTTGACCCCAACACTAATCCCCACACTTACCCTAGGCTAATTTAGATTTATGGTTGGTTTTGTCCTTTTTTTTCCACTGCAATGTTGCTAACTGCCTCTAGGGGCAGTCAAGCAACAGCAACAGAGCAACGGAATTGATCTCTGATTACTTCCAACACTCTTGCCCATTCTGTGGGGTGATCGGGGTGCCCGGCTGAGGAGGGGTGGCAAATTTTGGTGTTGCATGATGCCTTGAGACATCATAGTATATAAGCAATGACCAGTGATCACTCCCTATGCCGATTTCACTGCAGGACATACCTGGCACATCCATTGTCATATGTCAGGTATGTCCATTGTCAAGTAGAAGTTAAAATGCTCGCACTTGATCCCATCCTTCAATTAAAAAGAACTTAAGATTTTGCTGTCAGTTGTCCTTTAATCTCCCCAAATACTCTCAGAGAGAAAGCGTAACTAAGATATACCATTAATTGTAAACACAGTAAATACACACGAATGTACAAAATACAACAGCAAGGCATTATCCCATCAATAAAATCCGCAGAGATTTCCCTTCAAATACAGGAAATGGATACGTTGGTAATAAATCTAATGAAGTCTAATGAAACCTGTCATTAAACTGAGAGAATGTCATATTTTTATTTATTTTTTAATATTGGGGGGGGGGGGGGGGGGGCTAATTTGACTAGATACAGGCCTTGTGTGACATTGCTATTATAATAAAATAACATTTAAAAAGAAAGGGTTCGGACAATCTTAAAGGTCCACTTCCACAAGTGAAAGTACTTTTTTAATTTGTTAAATCTTACGGATATATTCTGGTTATACAAAGCGTCTTGGATTTGTAATTTTATTAATACAGTTGTTTGCAGTTCTTTTTTTCTCTCTGTGCACATAAATATTTATAAAAACAAACACACTCATAAATATTTATAAAAAATAAATTAATAAATTAAAAACATAGACGAAGTAGTACGTACTCTCGTAGGCCACCAACTCTATCTGGAACCTCTCCGCACGCTGCTTTAACACAGATGCTAAATTGCCAGGTTAAGCCACTTCTAATTAAACCAACACGTCAAATCGTTTCGAGAATGATGAAGCGATTAGAATTATTTTGTTCACCTGTTAATCTCGGTAAAGTCATTTGTTTGCATGACACCAGGGTTTAATGAAGCTGGAGATGAAGGCTCTGTTAGAAGCAATAAAGATATTTCAGCTGTGAGTTTCAAAGGACCTTTGCCTCTGTCTGGAAGGCTAATTAAGACAAAGTAAGGGTAAAAAAAAAAATGGGATTCTGACAGACATTCACACCAAGAAGGAACTAAATGAATACCCTGTAGAAATCAGATTGCTAACATTTATTCTCAAGCGATACACTGGATTGAGCTATAAAGGCCTATTGTGGAGCAGTACGATGAACCAAGCTAAAAATGAAACTATATTAATCATCTATGCAACGAAGAAATGCGTAAGACTATTTATAACATACGTTTAAACAAGCAAAACAAGGACATGCCAGAAAAGAACTAATTATATGAGAATATACAGCTTTTTATGTAGGTTATTAAAGATTCTAAGTAAAAAAAAAAAAAAAAAATTATAAAATTGTGTTTGACACCCACATAGACTGCTGTTTTGTAGATCGTAGGTGAGGTTAGGGTCTTACCCTATTTAGAGTTTGTCTTGGTGAGCGTAATTGTGCTTCAGCCATAGCTAAAAAAAACTCTTATTTTTATTTCTAGTATGTTTATGAAATTGGTGCCAACTTTTTATGGGTGAGAAGGGCAGAATTAAAGTATTAGATTAGTGTTATTACCTGTTTACTAAGTATACTTTGAGCTTGTAACATGCATAGTGCACCAACATTTTTTTATTTTATTTAAAGTAAGACATACAGTTTTGTTATGGATTTTTAAATGTACCAGTATTATTAAAACTTTGTTTTTATGAATTGAAAACTTTAGAGTTTCTTCCAGTCCTGGGGTGATGGGGTCATGTAATGGGGGGTCATGGGGCAACTAATGGGGTGATAGGGGCAACTAATGGGGTGATAGCGACAATTAATGGGGGTGATGAGGGCTATGAATGGGGTGATGAGGTCATATAATGGGATGATGGGGGCATATAATGGGATTATGGAGCATTAAATGTGTGTGCAATGTGGGTGATGGGGCATGTAATGAGGGTGATGAGAGCATGTAATGGGGTGATGGGGCATGTAATGAGTGAGCAATGTGGGTGATGGGGCATTTAATTTGTGAGAAATGTGGGTGATGGAGCATGTAATGGAGCATGTAATGGGGTCATGTAATGGGGTCATGGGGCATGTAATGTGTGTGCAATATTGGTGATTGAGGTATGTAATGGGTTTATGGGGCATTTAATGTGTGTGCAATGTGGGTAATGGGGCATGTAATTGGGGTGATGGGGGCATGTAATGTGGTAATGGGGCATTTAATGAGTATGCAATGTGGGTGATTGGACATGTAATAGGTGTGCAGTGTGGGTGATGGGGCATGTGATAGGTGTGCAGTGTGGGTGATGGGGCATGTGATAGGTGTGCAATGTGGTGATGGGGTATGTAATATGTGTGCATGGTGGGTGATGGGGCATGTAATAGGTGTGCAATATGGGTGATGGGACATGTAATAGGTGTGCATGGTGGGTGATGGGGCATGTCCTGGGTGTGAAACGTGGGTGGGGGTGTACCTGAATTTAATCTGCATGGGGCAGCACAAAACCAAGATACACCACTGTACAGTGCACCTGGATAACAAATTGTATTATCTTCACATTTTATAGGACATTTAATGTGTGTGCAATGTGGGTAATGGGGCATGTAATTGGGGTGATGGGGGCATGTAATGTGGTAATGGGGCATTTAATGAGTATGCAATGTGGCTGATGGGCATGTAATAGGTGTGCAGTGTGGCTGATGGGGCATGTAATAGGTGTGCAGTGTGGGTGATGGGGCATGTAATAGATGTGCAGTGTGGCTGATGGGGCTTGTAATAGGTGTGCAGTGTGGGTGATGGGGCATGTAATAGGTGTGCAGTGTGGGTGATGGGGCATGTAATAGGAGTGCAGCGTGGGTGATGGGGCATGTAATAGGTGTGCAATTTGGGTGATGGGGCATGTAATAGATGTGCAGTGTGGGTGATGGGGCATGTAATAGGTGTGCAGTGTGGGTGATGGGGCATGTCCTGGGTGCGAAACGTGGGTGGGGGTGTGCCCGAATTTAGTCTGCCTAGGGCAGCACAAAACCAAGATACACCACTGTACAATGCACCCCGTATAACAAAATGTATTATCTTCATATTTTTTAAGAACAGTGGAGCTATCAGTGTGGGCATCTATGTAAAAAGCAGACTCCCGACAAATTTCAGGCGTTTGCGCCGCCACCCTCCACAAAGGTCACAGCCAATGTTAAAAAAATCAGGCTCAATTATTTTCGGAGAACCTCTACCAAATACAGTTTGACCGAGGTCTCGCTCCCCCCTCTAAAAACTTGTCGGTTGATTTAAAATTGGCGCAATCGCGTTTTACATAACAAATGACGATTGTGCCTTTTTCTAAAAAGTTCCTGACACTTTGCTGGGCAAGAGTTTTTATATATGACCCTGATTGTTTTCACACTGAGGATGATGGGAATTGAACATATTCCAATAAACAACAATGGGATCGAGAGAAATCAGATTTTCGGATAGCTTTTTGGACATTTACAGTGAATTCGCTGTTTTACACATGGTTTAAACAATTACTTTAATTTATCCTGTTTCTTGGTACCCAGGTGCTTGTATAAAATCCTTATCTTGACAAACAAAAACCCTCACCCAGTAGGGACTCTACTAATATTCCTTTTATGTTAACTCTTTGCAGTAATCACCATCAGTAACTGAAGACTATTACAGTGAGTTCCATCCCACTTTTTGGTTTTCTTCCTTTTTTTACTTCTTTTTCTTGCCTTTATTTTTTGACCTTTTCTTACTTTATTATTTTTTTCCTCCTAATTATTGAAAGTACTCCTTTGTCCGCCCAGAACCTTATGTGTCTGTATTTATTCTGTTGCTAACCAATTTGTATGTCATTTTGGGTTAAGTGTTTGTACTGATTAACATCGGTGCCTGTTAAACCCAATTGTAATTAATTTGTCCTTTAATTGCATTCAAGTTCCATTGTGCGGAGTAACTTTTCAGTGTTCTGTTTCGGGGCTCTCTCTGATGATGTCATCGTGCACGTACAACAACATATGTTGGTGGCGTCTGCATGTGCGCATCTCACGGCCAGGAGCTGAAGCAATGGCGTTTTTACTGCTTGCGTACAACGTATATAATATTTGTATTGTTCAATGTTTCCAGCATAAATCTTTTGTGTACTGTGCTAATCTTGCATATTCCCCCAGATGAAGGCCCGCTATTAGGGCTGAAACGTCAGCTGTTGCTTTTACTATGCAGCTATTTCATAAATATTTGTTTCATTATCCATGAGTGGGCCAGTTTTCCTTTCCCTGTCTAATTCCTCTTCCTATAATTAAGTCACTTTGACGGCCCCTTCCTCCGCCGCTCTCTCTCAGCTCTCATTCCAACAGGGAAAAAAACGGACATATGGTTTATCCTATTCCTGCCACCATATATTCACACTGTGCTTAGAATAGAGCATGACCACTGGGGAAGAGATAGAACTAAAAAAAACATGTTTTCTCTGCAAAAAAAAAAAAAAGTGTGTGCCACACAGGATACATTATATTTACCTTATAGTGCACCAAAACATCACATAAGTCCCTAAAAAGCTCTTGTCGAAAAAAAGCACAAAGGCAGTTTTGTGTCCTCGGTCCTGATGAGGAACCAGGGACACAGCGGCAGAGACCCAATCAGGTTCTTCACAGGCCTTTTAGGCCCCTGCATTGTGAGACCTCGCGACATCTCTCATGATGTTTGCAGGGATGTGCTCCAAACCGGAAGTTCGGGCGCGATTTGATTAAATGTGATCCAGAGCACACTGAGTATCAATTACATTTACCCTGTCTGACTAAGGCCCATCAAAGTGGCCACATCTGCAAGAAAGTATTCGACAGCAGAGCTCTGCTACCACAACTAAAGGACATAGTCTTAAATTAGAGGGGCAACGATGTGACGAAGTGCCCTTCGCCACTTGGTCCTGGAGAGGCCTGTTTGCCAGCCTCCTCCCCTGTGACTATGGCCCTGGGGTATGTGGCCCTTTTAAAATGCCCCAAAAAGCCAACGTTTGAACTACTGGGGGGAATTGTTTAATTTTTGGTTCATATTTAAAGTATGCTGATTCTGAAAATGTATGTTTTATGTGAATGTGATGCATATTTTGAAAGTTAATATTAATATTAATATTGTGTAAAACCTGTATATTTTAGCTTGGAGATAATTGAGCTGATACAAAGGTTAACTCAATTATCTCCCAAGCAGAGGAATGTACTGTAATTACTAGGATCCAAGTCTTTGTCCTATTCACTGTGCTTTCCCCAAGTTAAGATTGGATACTACCCTTTAATCCCTGTCATTGTCACCTTTCCCCTTGTCTTATGTAAGTCATTTAGTTTCCTGTGTGTATCTGAGCTCGACAACTTTGTATCCTGAAAGGTGTGAGGCAGGATTTCCCTTTGTATGTCCTTAGGTTAAACTTTAATCCTGTTATAGTTCCTTTGTCTAATCTGGTTTGTCAAGATGTTCAACTGTATATATTCTGTGTTTCTAAATCAATAAACAGTTCTGGTCAGTTCTTGTTTGACCTTCAAATCGCAGCCTTGACTCGTTTTGTGGGGAAAGAGTATCCTGGCTGTAAAATAGCTAGTGGGATTGATCTACACTGACAAGATCCGTCTGGATATCGAAACAACGTGGCTTCTCTCTCTCTCTAAACTGGGATCCAGACTTTCTAGCGGTCCAGCTTCCAGCTAGCCTGGGAGTAACCGTAACAAACGATTTAAAAGTAATATCAGGAAGTATTACTTTACTGAGAGGGAAGTGGATGTAAACACAGTGAAGCAGTTTAAGCATGCGTGGGATAGGTATAAGGCTATCCTAGATATAAGATAAGACCAGGGACTAATGAAAGTATTACTTTACTGAGAGGGTAGTGGATGTATGGAATAGCCTTGCAGCGGAAGTGGTAGAGGTAAACACAGTCAAGGATAGGCACAAGGCTATCCTAGATATAAGATAGGGAACTGGGGACTAATACAATTATTTAGAAAATTGTGCAGACTAGATGGGCCAAATGGTTCTTATTTGCCGGTGACACATTCTATGTTTCTATGTCTCAATGTAGATTATTGGGAAGACCAGATGGACCAAATGGTTCTTATCTGCTGGTGACACATTCTATGTTTTTTTTCAACACAGCACATCGTGGGGAGCCATGATGAGCTGCTGTCCATAGGGTGGTCTACGCCTACGCCTTATGGTCATTTAGACCACATAGTTTAGGATGAAATGGAACATCCTAATCCCCCAATGTAATTAAGGGGTTAAAACACAGTTATAATAAAGCCTTTTATACCAAGCTATAATGTTTCCATTATTATAAGTCGTATTTTAGCTATTTGCGTTTACATGCCGGTCGGGAATAGTTAATCTTATTTAAATTCGCGGCCTCTTGTTCTCTTACTTTCCTCCGTCCACCGTGACTGCGTCTTAGTTATGGATTACTCAGACTTTGTTTTGTTATCTTTCATAATAATTACACCGACTGGAATAAAAGAAATGATCCACAGATGCGATTATTCCAATGGATGAACAGGAAATGATCTATTCCCGCGCGGTCTAATTTTATGATATAAAAAGTCTAAGGTTTTAGTTACCTTTTGTCGGCTTTGATTGAATGCAGGTAATAAGACTGAATGCATACATTTCGAGTTGAAATGTAATTTTGTTCTTGGGGAATATCACATCAACGTATGGATGACAGTGATGTGCCCGAGTCTTAAAGAGATAATAATTTACAATTGAGAAATTATAATTATTTTTATTGGCCATAGGGAAAAAAAATCTGTGCACTGCTAAAGTCTAACACCCCCCAAACTGATATATAACACGGTGACATTTATACCTAGTTTATTTCTATGTATAAAACCCAGACAGTGTTTATACAGACGCAACAGGACTAAGTGACTGAAAGGTCAGGATTAGACATAATCTACACTATTATTTATTTTTAACCCCTAAATGACATAATTCCTCTCATGGTACATCATGTATCTTAATGACAGTGAGTGGCAATCAATAATCACCTCTAGCGGTCAGACGTTGTTGCCATGATGCCTCGATGTGGAGGCATTAGGCAACACTGAAGAACCCCGGAGCGATTGTATGCATCATACCGGAAAGGAAGCTGTCTCTCCAAGATGGTGCTGTCCTGTTGTGGGCACGAACTTTGAAAGCAGAGAATGATCCCTTCCATCGCTCTGTTGTAGTTGCCACACTGCCTCTAACAGCAGTCAAGCAACATTACGCCTGAGAAAATACACCAACTGTTAATGCGAAGATCTAGGGTTAGAGTGAAGGTTAAGTTGATCATCATGGTTGGGGTCAAAAGGTCAATGTGGGGGAAAATTGTTTTGGGGGAAAAAAAGGCTTCTTTGGGTTATTGCTCTATAACTTGCAAAAAAACAACATGTAAATGTTGGCTACTTCTAAACTAAGGACAAATATTAGAAACTGTTTAACCAGGGATTTTTTTTTTTTTACCCTTTTGTTGATGTGTAAAAGGTATAAAACATGGATTTTGTTTCCTTATATTTTTTGTTGTTAATTACATATGATAACACTCTTGCCTTCCTGTAAATGTGTATATTATAGGAACATGCATGTATAGGTTAATACCTTTCCACGATATGAGTTTTTAAGGAGCGGATATCCACCTCAAATGTATGCCCTTGACAGAGCGCCAACTTACAGGAGCAAAACACGCAGGCTTTACTGCCCCACCGGGTGTTTCTCACGATTTTGCTATTTAGCTCTGGTGTCTATTTCATTATGCACAGCAACAAGTTAGAGTTACCTTTTCATTTTCTTTATTACTCTCATGGCGGTGACCTTCTATCCTTCTACTACTCTATGATATGCACGTCGGAAGGAGTGGCCAAGCCTGAACAGCAACCATCACAAGCACAAGTCCAGCCAGCTTCCGTCTCTCTTTTTTTATATGATAAAAATATATATTTTTTCTTATTAAAGCCCTATTCATGGTAATAAAACTTGTGTATCATATTGGTGGATATATTAAATGAGAAAGTGGAAAATTACAGCTAAACACAAACACTGCAGAAGTGAAAAAGCAGCCCGCTCACTAAGGTGTTAAACCACATTGCTTCTGATTTTGATGGTGCATGGGATGCCAAACTCCCAGAAGTTTCATTCCGAGGCAGCTCAATGTTGGTTGATAAATAAGCTGCTTCACTGTATGAGACAAAGCAACTGTTTCAGCCCTTTAAGCCTACTGGACACCATATCCCTTCATCCTCATGTATAATGCTCCACGTGACATACTTTTATTTTTTACACGCATTACGTTAAGATTGTTTATACAATGTATGCAGTGCTTGGTACAGAGCATGAAGGGGAGTTAAAGATTGCATTACATGAACAGAAACAGGCTAATATATGAGAACCCTGCTCGCAAGTTTACAGTCTGTAAGGAGCGGTGGCGAGGAGTGAAAAGGCAGGTAGAGAGAGTGGTGGCAGTACTTTAGGGGTCAGTTTCCTAATGGATGTGTTAGGTAGATGAGTTGTAATCTTCTTTAAAGGGACTGTATTACCTAAACATTGCTATTACTGTGAATGTAGAGAATAAAAAAATGACGAAAATGATCTATACCAGGCTCGGATGCTCCATATGTGCTAGGTGTGTGTCGTACAAAGCCGCGCTGTGTATTTCTGGGGTTTGTGTGCTCTGAACAGAGATCACTTAATGGCGGCTGCGAATTCGGCAGAAGAGTCACTCACGCTGTTACCAATTCGACCAGCACGAAAAGTAGACAAATTTTCGTGTACTTTTCATGCTGTTCAAATTGGCAGCTGCCGTCGGCCCCTCGGATGTACCTCGTGTATTTCCGGGGGGTTGTGTGCTGTCTGTTCTCAGTACCCAAATCCACGGAAATACATGAGATATATTCTGCCTCTGAGTGACAGGCGTGCTCCGGACTGGCAGCCTGTCACTCACGATACACCCCTAATCTATACATTGTGTTAGCAAAACTGCAAGCAAATGCCTATATTTGGAGACACTGGGGGTTATGTATATAAACTCCTGCACTGCAAAGTGTCGGGAGTTTTATTTTAAAGAATAGCGCAATCACTGTTTGATATGTAGAATGGCGATTGCACTATTTTATAACTCCCCACACTTTGCTGTGTCAGAGGTATTGAACAGTAATCTCGAGACTGGTACATATGAATAAAGCAGAAGCCAAGGATAACAAGATGGATACCAGCAGCCTCCATTTTGTGTCAGTTTTTGGACATCCTTCTGTGTGTTAAAATCTTATTCTGTGTCCCTGAAGCTAAAAGAAAGTCCTCCACATTCCTAACTCTGTTATCTAGTATCACCGGAACAGATAAGGTGGGCATGGTTAGTGGTTTATGACTCTCATTGTATTTCTGAAGACACACCTGTGTCTATATACATACTAGAGGAGAAGGGGGGCTTCTCTGCAACTTGCTAGCCCACCCAAACTGGCAGAAACTGACAGACACAGACACACTGAGATTATTGGGATTTTAGATTTGAAGAATATAATAAGGGTTATTGTAAACACACCCAGTTGATTCTAATCGCTCAATAAAATATATAATTATATCACACCTTCACTAATAAATATTTAAAGTATAATTAATCCTACATATTAATTAGAATATTGTTTTTATTGTTTTATTAGTGTGATATACATTTTATTATAAGTTTTTATCTAATGTGAAATGATGAGAATATTGATAAGAATATTTACACCAATTTGAAATTATATTAACACTTCTATATTTCAACATATATATTTTCTCACATTATACTTACAATCCAGGTATAGCTATAATTCATGACATCATCTCATTTACATTAAATACACCCATCCATTCAATTGGCTAGAAGTTACAGAAACAGGGTGTGAGTCTGAGATAAGGTTTGGTTGATAAGTTGATACTGGAGGTTGATACCTGAATGGGAATGTTTTAGAAAAGGGGTGAGTCTCTCTCCTTCTGGGGAGAACTCAGGAATATGAGGCTTTTAATAGCACATGTTCACTATAACAATAGAAATCTCCATACACATAGTATTGAGCTAATTCCCAGGAGTAACTCCCATCACTCAATTCTTCAATGGAAGGAGTCTCAACTGCAAACCAACCTCTGCCGGTAATGTATAAATGTGGTCATTTGTTTCTAGCATAATCTAATTTTTTTATGGATGTCATTAGCATATATATTTGGGTAAATTAAACTTAAATCTTAATTTCTGGGATCTATATGTTTTAGCCTGGTGTTTATCTGTCATCCTTTCTGCAGAAGGAAGCCAGAGGAATAACCTATAGATATTACCAAGAACCATATGTTCTTATAGTCTAGCTATTTACCCAAATATGTCATAACTAATCTCCAGAGATTATCTAAGATTCTCATTCTTAAAGTCTAAGATAGAATACATACATTATCATTTACCTAGCAGATTAAGAAATAGCCACCTTGAGTAGTTATATGATATAGTAATATTACCTTACCTAAGCAGAGTATATGTTGGTAATTTGTAGGTAATTATGGCGTACTATCATTAACCATTTTAAATACTAATCATTATCAGTGTAGGTTGTATCTAAATAAAATGCATGGCCATCTTATGGTCAGAAACGTACTGCATAGTAAATTATTCTACATGCATGTTGATATAGGCACAGAGCTGCATAATTCATGTTTTGTCCTACTTACTTATGTTAGAAGTCATACATGTGAATTATGATTAACATCTATTGATATTGTATTTTGTTGTTATGCTATTTTGCTTACCGTTTGATCTTTATTCTATGTTCAATAAATTCATTATTATTTTATTAATAATTGTTGCATTGTATTTACTTTTGTAAAAACGTCATCCAAACTCTCTATATACATAACGAATTCTTGATATGGGTATTTTTAGTCGGACCCATATATATGAATAATCAATTTTCATATTTTTTTTATGATTCATAATTAATAACTCCTATTCATATTTTTATGGTTATTAATAATCTGACAGCTCTGAATGAGAGAGGGATTTCCCCCGACACAAATTCAGCGGATTTTTTTTTTTATACATAGACTGCGCCAGCACAACGAGTGCTGACACAAGCGAAACCTACGCATTCGGCCTAGATAACGCAGACTGCTGCTTTATACATTGGCGCACACGCCGGTTTCCCCAGTATTTGGCGCAAGCTGTGTGTGCGCCGTGTTTGTACATGACCCCAATGTGTTTTAAGCGTGTCTATGGAGTCTCCTGTTTATGACATCACCTGTGGCTTGATATGCAAATGAACTGGCTTTCAGTGGAAATTTGGAATTTGCATACTGTGCCACAGGTGATGTCATAAGCAGGAGATGCCACAGACATGTTTATAACACATTGTTCTCTTAATTTAGGCCTTTGCTTGCAATTCTGCTAACACAATGTATAGATACTTTTCATTCATTTTCTATTCTCTACACACACAGCACACGCTATGTTTTGGTGATACCATCATGACAGTGTATTAAAACCTACTACCAAAATGAGCAAAACTCATCTTGAATATTCACAGAGTTATATATAAGATATCTATACCTTGGTGACGTCACTATACCTACTCAAAGAGAGGTTTCTTTCATTAATAGTCATTTGGAAAAACATTAGTTGCTAACTCTTGGCATGCCAGCAGCTTTCTCCATAAATGGCTGACCATCATTGGAGAGATGGTCCAAGTCTCGGAGATCTCTGGCTATATGTTGGAGGTTGAGGAATCTCATAGTGATACTAAACACTCCGTCCATTTCTGGGTCCCATTACCTTAATTAACAAATAGATACAGGTCATAAATCCATTGTTCCTTCCGCAGAAAGAAACATAATGTATCTGTTTTCTAGTGTCAGAAGCTTAAGTCCATCACTCGCTGATTGATAATCTCCTTACAGGAATCTGGCAGTTTGGAAGCGTTTTATAGACGACGTATGGCCTATTTGAAGAAAACATTTACTCAAGAGCAAGCCATTAATTAACGTCCAGGATGTAAATGGAGATTGAAACAAATCGGAGTACAGTAACGAATTGTCTTCTGTTGAGACGTTAGACAAAGGAGGGCCAGCGAGTGTCCTTTTACTGTTCCAGAATAACCACAAGGTATAGAAAATCAATACATCTCAACATCCTTTTTAAACATCTCTTTTAAAAGTGCCATTACGCAGAAGAAATCTAATAGTTTACATGAAACTGATTAAAAGGACAGATATTTTTTTCTACTTGTGCTTCTCTGACAGATACACGTCGAGTTTACTTGGAGGATGAGTGGTGCTCTTTTTTTTTAACCCCTGCTTTCTCTAAGGAAGCATTGTTTAAATTTGTTAAAATCATGCTTCTTTAGAGAAACCAGGGGTGAAAAAATAGAGCTCCCTTCCCCCAAATAAACCTGACTTGTCTCTGTCATAGAAACACAAGTGTGAAAAATAAAAGTATTTCTGTTCAGTTTATAATTGTCCGTTAATCTGGTCTAGTATGCCAAAACTAAGAAGGTTTGTATGAGCAGAAAGTATGTGTTAGAATTACTGTATAATATGCGACGGCTTGGGTTGGAGGGCTAAATGTTACTTATTTCATTAGATAATACTACAAAAGACTATATATGGTTCTATGTAGCTAGCATAGAGGCTGTAAAAAACACATTGAGGGCCATATACAGCATTAAGTTTACTTGTTGGATATGTGTAGGATACGTGTCACTGGTGTTGCTCTCTCTCTCATAGACTATCTTTAGTCTATTCACTAAAATTTGACTTTGGAGGTCGACTTTCATTTTGAGACTAAGTCAGATTCGGCACCCGAGTTTGACTTAGTCTCAAAAACAGCTTCCATCATTACACCTCCCATGACTTTCACTGGGGAAGATTCCATCCTGGGTGTCACAGAATGAAAAGTCGACCTCCAAAGTGGCATTTTATTGAATAGAGCCATAAGTTCACTATTTATAGTTATTCCCAATGCAGAGCAGTAACGAGGGTGAGGCAACTGAGGCATTGGGCTCAGGCACACACGTTGGGAAGGGTGCAACGATGACAGCTAGACAACATGACTGCGGCCTTTTCATGTAATAAAGTTGCAGGTCTCTCTAGGGTCAGTCAAGTGGAGGACTAATCAGACCCGAGCGTGGAATATGAAGCAATATCGCCAGCATGTGGCAACTTGTGACAGCAGATTTTGCCACTTGTTCGGACTATTACAGCCTCCATCATTTCAGCTCTCTCCATGTCCTACTCGGAGATGCGCTTCTGCCGGTGAGGACCTGCTAGCTGCAAATGTCAAATCATGCAAGGGATATGCTGAGCACCACATTGTCATTACTTTATGTCCCCAACAAAAGTTACTGCACTATTGGAGTTTGTTTGCACTGTTTTTCAGGAGCAGGTCTCTGCTGGGGAGAAGCTCCCTTAACACCAATGGTCATCAGGGAAGAACCCGTATGGACCAACCAGCTGAGCACCCAACGACTTTTCTGTTCCAACAGTGAACAAAATATATTACTTGGGCTTTATGCATAAAAGAGAGAATGGCGTGGAATAGAGAAGGGAATTTCTGTTGAATTGGAGATTTGTTTCCAACTCTGCTAATTTAGCCTTAACTTGGAATTTCTCCGTGCTCTGTAGTCCCCTCTTCCGTGTATAAAGCCCACCGTTGTAGATAATTCCATACTTTTTACCTTGTTAACATGTCTAAGCCTTACATTTATTAGTGTGGTATAACACGTCTAAGCCTCACATTTATTGTGTAGTATCACATATTCAGGAAACTTTACTAATATTATTGGTTTTTACCTGGGAAACGAAATCAGGAAAACAAATAATAATACCAAAGATGGACAAATGATGGCATATTTGCGAATTCTTAGAAGTCAATTTTAATTTCTTTTTTTTTTTTACTAGGAACAGGCCTTTCAGATGAGATACTGAACCTCTGATGTGGTTTCATTTATTAGAAAATCATTTCATTTGCCGTTTCTAACTCCAGGAGTAACAGAGGCAAATTATTGATCAGTCTCTCAGTCTATGACACGATTAGAGACCATTGTAATCGCCTGCCATTAGGTTTTGGCTACACTCTGGAAGTCGACAGATTAGAACAAGTTCCGAGAGTTGATCTGTGTATATAATAGCGTAAGCCCTTAGACTTTTCTGTCTAAAATTGTCCAAAATGACAAATTCTCTATTTTATTCTTGCTATTGTTCAGTCTAATATCAAGACTAAATCGCTTTCAAACGATTTTGCAGGAAAATAAAAAAAAAAGAACAAGAAATTGATTTTTTTTTTCTTTCCTAAATAAAATTGTTATAATTAAGTCTCATCAGTATTTTCCTATTCACTGGATTGATTATTGCACGAAATTATTGACATGCACGAAGTAGAATAAAATGTATCATAACCACTGAGGCTTATGTATTGAATTTAGAGAGTCTTCATCACCTAACCATTCTATCACAGTAAATACAGAACATACAAAAAATGATTGTAACAGCGTATTAGAGACTTACCATTTAAAGGTGTCTGTGGCATCTCCTGCTGATGACATGAACTTGTGGCTTGATGTATAAATGGGCTACATCAATGGAAAATATGTCATTTGCATATCAGGCCGCAGGGTGATGTCATACACTCATGAAAGGGGAGATGTATTTAAAGTGGGAGGAAAGACCAAAAAAATTATTGTAAAGTATGGTCCTTATACATACCCCTGGCCTTTTGGATGTAAAGCTCTTCCACTGCTGCCATTTCATGCTTCTTCTCCTTGCTGGGTGTATAATAGACCATGCAGTACATCACAACAGGTCAGAGTATCCCTTGCTTGCCCTGCAAATGATGAGGACTGGATCTCCTATCCTGAAGAGTACAGCATTGGAACTGCATGTCCCACAAACAACAGGGAGGATTTTCTCTGCCCCTGAGAAGATGATAATTTCCCGTAAAGACTGACAGTATGTTTAACCAAAGCGGAAGGAGCACTGTCAGAGACAATCAGTCCAACAGGCAGGCTCCTCAAATGGCAGAACCAAAGTCCAAGGTTGTCACAACTCAGCATATCTCAGGAACTATAGGTCATATGGGTCTGTTCCCTAAAATTCGACTTTGAAGGTCAACTTTCATTTTGAGACCAAGTCACATTCAGCCCCCAAGATTGACTTAGAAACTAATCCCAGGTTGGAATCTTCCCCACTGAAAGTCATGGGAGGGGAAATGGTTGGAGATATTTTTTAGACTAAGTCAAACTCAGGTGCCAAATTTGACTTAGTCCCAAAAAATAGCTTCAATAATTCCCCTCCCATGACTTTCAGTGGGGAAGATTCCAACCTGGGATTGACCTAGCCCCAAATGAGTAAAAATTAAAAGAAATTGATGAAAGGACTTAATGTGACCATTCATTGTATGAATATTTATTTTTGTTTTAACCTTTTCTTTACCTGTGCATTTACTTTCAATTCTGCTAGCACATTTTATAGATATGTTGCATCCTCTGCATTCAGACCCTTTGTTAGCTCTTAGATAAACAGCTCACGCACATGCCGAGAGTAGAAACCGTATGGCATTCAGCTCACACCTTCTCTTTTCTGCAGAGAAGGTCAGTTGCCATCCTTTTTATATGAGACATGTTACTAGGGTATTGGCATGCAATGCTGACTGCAGGAGAAACAAAACACAAATAACAAGTCCTGTTAATACCCAAATTATATGGAACTATGTTGGTGAAACCAGACAGTAATAAACCAACCTTCAGGAGTAATCAAGGAGTCTGCATGATGACTGCACTCCAAGAGTCCTGCCTAGACCTCCGGAGATCTCACCTTGAGGTGTCACTCTATCTCGATTCTGTCTCTACCCACCGCACTGAGAAGGGGTATAGAGAACATGCTGGATAAGATGTTGGATTTAATGCCCAGTTTATAAGATACATGAGTAAATCTTTATCCTCTGAACTTCTAAACAGACTTGTAGAACCTTTTCCCCTCCGTGAATTTAGCAGGGCATTCAGTAAATATAGAGGGCAGGGCACTAAAAACGAATTTTGCTCCTAGCTCCTTTTGCAATGTACTAAATATTTAACACTCAAATAGCAAATATGAGCAAATTGCAGTGGCGTTGCCAGGGGTGGGCTACTGGGGATGAAGCCCCGAATCTCTGGTGCATACCCCCGAATTAAGATTTTGGGGCTAAAGTATACTTTGACCCTGAGACTCCAGGGCTATAATTTTAACTATTTTAATCTCCCCTCTGAGCTTTCCTGACATGGTCCCAGAATCAGAGGTTTAAGCTCCAGCGGGGAGGAGGCACGGGAGGAGCTGCTATACAGAGCACCTGGCACCTCTTCCACACGGAGCACAGTGCGACGGGTTCAAGCCCTGCCCCGTCGCGCACTGTGATTGACTGCGCGCCAGATGTCAGAACAGCTCTAATTGAAATATCCTGCCACTGGAGAAACGTCCTACTCCTGGCAAAATGCCAGGCTGAGGGGAGTTTCTGAAGGCTTAGCACTAAGACCGATGAAAGGATCTGCTGGACCATTTACTTTAGCCTGTTTAGAAGACAGTAAGTGCATGCTGATAATGTGAGAGTCTGTTTTCAATGACCTAGTCCTAGTACAACAGCACTGAAAAAAGGATATGTGACTTGCATCACACCATGGCTGTGATCTATAACTACCATAATGCCTTGCCAATGATCCTATAAGTAATCCACCTGCAATTACTGTTCTAAGGCGTTAACAAGTTACTGGCAATGTAGACTACACAGGTGACAGCTATGGCATTTAAGACATTCAGGAAAAGGCAATATGAGTGTTTAAAACTTCATATTCAAACAAAATACAAGTTTTATTAATATATTTAACAAACATAAATTGTTGGTAATTCCCTTGTAGAACTTACATTACCAACTGAACGTTAGCTTTGATAAAGCAACCTACAGAAGCAACTTAACTTGGAATCCCCTCTTCAGTAGCATTTAAAAACTATTCAAATTACAGTGAAATCAATATAAAATGACTGAATATAGCAAAGCAAATAATCACCAAATCATAAAAATCATATCTGGTAGAACTTGGAGTGTGACTTTGGCAGGGGGAGCGTTTGCCTTTGTGCAGTATTGGGGGGTTCCTGATGCCTCCTCATTGATTCCCTCCGGGAGGCTTAAAGGCACATGACTTACATGTCTGTCATGTAGTTGTTACAGGGTTAATAGGATGTGTGTGACTGACTGAGCCTGTGTGTGACTGACTGAGCCTGTGTGTGACTGACTGAGACTGTGTGTGACTGACTGAGACTGTTTGTGACTGACTGAGACGGTGTGTGACTGACTGAGACTGACTGAGACGGTGTGTGACTGACTGAGACGGTGTGTGACTGACTGAGACTGTGTGTGACTGACTGAGACTGTGTGTGCATGACTGAGACTGTGTGTGCATGACTGATTGAGTGTGACTGACTGAGCCGATGTGTGACTGACTGAGCCGGTGTGTGACTGACTGAGACGGTGTGTGACTGACTGAGACGGTGTGTGACTGACTGAGACGGTGTGTGACTGACTGAGAAGGTGTGTGACTGACTGAGACGGTGTGTGACTGACTAAGACGGTGTGTGATTGACTGAGACTGTGTGTGACTGACTGAGACTGTGTGTGACTGACTGAGACTGTGTGTGCATGACTGATTGAGTGTGAGAGAGAGTGAACAGCTGGGTTAGAGATGGCTTGGAGGAGGGAGAGTGGGAGATTTTTCTTTTACAAATGTTGCCAACTATGTGACCCTGCACAGAAGCATACACAGTTTATAAAAGACAAACCTTCCAGCTAATCTCAAATTTTTATTTTGTTGCGAAAGATAAAAAAGGTAAATCCCACATGGACATTTGTGCATTCATTTAATGAACAAAAAAAAGTATAAAAACAATGACAGACATACGAGGGGCAACAATTTCTTATAAACAGAGAGCAGGACCCTATAACTAACAAATTTAGGTCAATGACAATTTTAGTAATAATAAACTCATACATATGTCGTATACAGGTATAACGTGTACAATACTACAACTTAAAGGCAAACATTTCATGACAGATTGCTTTCAAACTTTGTTTAAAGCTAAGTAGCATCAAAAAACAATTGTGAATTTCTATTCGTCTCTTCCGTCTATTCTCAAAAATGACACTTGATGTACAGCAGCAAAACAGCACATTAATCTAACGAATTTTCAGGCTGCACTGTTTTCTTGTTTAAAAGCTTGAGGTTATGAATATTGATTTGACGGAGTGTGTGTGTGTGTGTATGTGTGTGAGAGATGGAGTGTATGTGAGAGATGAAGTGTGTGTGTGAGAGATGGAGTGTATGTGAGAGATGAAGTGTGTGTGTGAGAGATGGAGTGTATGTGAGAGATGAAGTGTGTGTGTGAGAGATGGGGTGTGTGTGAGAGATGGGGTGTGTGTGAGAGATGGAGTGTGTGTGTGAGAGATGGGGTGTATGTGAGAGATGAAGTGTGTGTGTGAGAGATGGGGTGTGTGTGTGTGAGAGATGGAGTGTGAGAGAGAGAAAGTGTGAGAGAAACTGAGTGTGTGTGTGAGAGAGACGGAGTGTGAGAGAGAGAAAGTGTGAGAGAAACTGAGTGTGTGTGTGAGAGAGACGGAGTGTGTATGTGTGAGAGAGACAGTGTGTGTGACAGAGCCCATGTGGGCTCTAGACCCAGATCATTTGGAGACCTAGCAACGCCCCTGGCAAATTGTGAATTAAAACAGGCAAGTTTGGGAATATTTTTTCTAACTCTTTTGATAGCACTTGCTAAAAGCTGCTGTAATTTTTACAAGCAAAATAAATTATTTTTCACAAAATATTTGCAAAAGTCTTTAGCGTGCGCACGCTAAAAAATATAAACAGAAGAGATGCAAATCAGGGGGAAAAAAGTGCAAAATGTTACGAATAATCGCAAATTGCTCTTTACTTATGTTTTACTTACTTTTTCCCCCACTGCACTTGCTTAGTACATGACCCCCATAGTGCCTCATTTAAGACTATATATAGATGGATGCACAGACAAGCAGATGATTGTTATGTAGTCCGCTTAGGAGTTTCAGGGTAGGTTTATTCCTTCCTACTTGGTCTACCCCACCGCCCGCATTCTGCTATGTCATCAGACCACCCCTTAGACTATTGGTCCAGTCCTATCTGTTTCTACCCAGCTGCGAACGTTTGTATATATTTTGTCCAGTTCAGAATTGTGTAAAATCAGTGTTAATTCAGTATACAAGCTTGAATACGTCGTTAGTTAGTAGCAGAAAGAGATGCAACCCTGACTCCTTAGCGCAACCTCGATCAAGGCATCATGCAACACCTTCTGTGCACCCCAGGGCATGCTCCTCCGATACAGCGTGCCCAGCAGAGAGCGACGGAAGTGAGAGAAAAAAAGATTTCTTCCGTCGCTCTGAAACTGTTGCTTGACTGCCCCTAGAGGCAACAAATAAAATAAAATAAATAAAAGGAAAAAGCTAACCCTAGATCTACTAACCCTAGATCTAGGGTTAGGATTATAATTAGGGTTTTAATTTTAGTTACAGGGGGGTTCAGGTTAGTACAAGGGTTAGATTAAGGGGTGGGGGTATATTTAGGGTTGGGGAAAATTTAGTTTTGGGGTTTAAAGGTCACTGTAGAAGAAAATGGTTAGGCAACAAAAAAACACTAATATTGTTTATTGCCCTATTACTTGAAATAAAACATAGAAACATTGGTATTTCTAAACTCAGGACAAATATAAAAAAATATATAGACGGGGTCTTTTTACCATTTGTAATTGTTAAAAAAAAAAATCAGGGCAAAGTTAGAAAAAGTGTTTTTTATGGCATATTTTCATCATATATTATATTTTTTTAATAGTAAATTATATCATACGATGAAAATAATAGTATCAAACGTATGACACAAATAATGGAATTCTGGTCTTCAAGGCACATCACATGCAGCATAGCATTCGGTCACTAAGGGGTTAAACAACAAGAGTTCCTAATTTACCTTCCAGCAACACAGGCAGGTATTAAAAAAGAAGGAAAACTACCACAACTAAAGGGGATTGTCATAAATTAGAGGGGCAACGATTTAAACGTAATATCAGGAAGTATTACTTTACTGAGAGGGTAGTGGATGTATGGAATAGCCTTCCAGTAGAAGTGGTAGAGGTTAATACAGTGAAGGAGTTAAGGCATGTCAGGAGGAAGCCTACTAACAGGCGAAACGCGTAGCGTGACCACCATTGTTGCTTTTATACGGACTTTTTATCCTGCTTTTAACTCATTGTATGCTGTTTTACTACTTGCTGTTTTTGCACATCCAGACTGTAAGAGCTGAGAGGATTTTCGCTATGGAGATTCCTTATGCTGTTCTACCTGCTTCTGAGATGTAAGATACTAAGTCTTTTACACTCAATATATGCCTTTGGTCTTTTCCTCTCTATATATGTGAGCGTCTGACTGAAAGAAAGGAAGACCCCACAAGTCTATAGAAGAGCTTTGATCATCGGCTGGTTTTGTGAGTGGAATCATCTACCTCCAAATACCACACTAATATATAACAGAATTATGCTATGATCTATGTGCTTTTTTCTGTTTTTTTTTTTCTTATATATACACTGTATACATACTGAGGATCATCTGCAAGGTGTACAGCAACACCATCATTCCTCAGGCAAATATTACATTTATTTTTATTTGCACTAAGGGTTCACTTAGTGCACCTACCACTCCTATTTTTTGGGTCATTTTGTCTGTCAATGTATGGAATAGTCTTCCAGTAGAAGTGGTAGAGGTTAACACAGTGAAGGAGTTTGAGCATGCATGGGATAGGTATAAGGCTATCCTAGATATAAGATAAGGCCAGGGACTAATGATAGTATTACATTACTGAGAGGGTAGTGGATGTATGGAATAGTCTTCCAGTAGAAGTGGTAGAGGTTAATACAGTGAGGGAGTTTAAGCATGCGTGGGATAGGTATAAGGCTATCCTAGATATAAGATAAGGCCAGGGACTAATGAAAGTATTACATTACTGAGAGGGTAGTGGATGTATGGAATAGTCTTCCAGTAGAAGTGGTAGAGGTTAATACAGTGAAGGAGTTTAAGCATGCATGGGATAGGTATAAGGCTATCCTAGATATAAGATAAGGTCAGGGACTAATGAAAGTATTACTTTACTGAGAGGGTAGTGGATGCATGGAATAGTCTTCCAGTAGAAGTGGTAGATGTTAATACAGTGAAGGTGTTTAAGCATGCGTGGGATAGGTACAAGGCTATCCTAGATATAAGATAAGGCCAGGGACTAATGAAAGTATTACTTTACTGAGAGGGTAGTGGATGCATGGAATAGTCTTCCAGTAGAAGTGGTAGAGGTTAATACAGTGAAGGAGTTTAAGCATGCGTGGGATAGGTATAAGGCTATCCTAGATATAAGATAAGGCCAGGGACTAATGAAAGTATTACTTTACTGAGAGGGTAGTGGATGCATGGAATAGTCTTCCAGTAGAAGTGGTAGAGGTTAATACAGTGAAAGAGTTTAAGCATGCGTGGGATAGGTATAAGGCTATCCTAGATATAAGATAAGGCCAGGGACTAATGAAAGTATTACTTTACTGAGAGGGTAGTGGATGCATGGAATAGTCTTCCAGTAGAAGTGGTAGAGGTTAACACAGTGAAGGAGTTTAAGCATGCATGGGATAGGTATAAGGCTATCCTAGATATAAGATAAGGTCAGGGACTAATGAAAGTATTACTTTACTGAGAGGGTAGTGGATGCATGGAATAGTCTTCCAGTAGAAGTGGTAGATGTTAATACAGTGAAGGTGTTTAAGCATGCGTGGGATAGGTACAAGGCTATCCTAGATATAAGATAAGGCCAGGGACTAATGAAAGTATTACTTTACTGAGAGGGTAGTGGATGCATGGAATAGTCTTCCAGTAGAAGTGGTAGAGGTTAATACAGTGAAGGAGTTTAAGCATGCGTGGGATAGGTATAAGGCTATCCTAGATATAAGATAAGGCCAGGGACTAATGAAAGTATTACTTTACTGAGAGGGTAGTGGATGCATGGAATAGTCTTCCAGTAGAAGTGGTAGAGGTTAATACAGTGAAAGAGTTTAAGCATGCGTGGGATAGGTATAAGGCTATCCTAGATATAAGATAAGGCCAGGGACTAATGAAAGTATTACTTTACTGAGAGGGTAGTGGATGCATGGAATAGTCTTCCAGTAGAAGTGGTAGAGGTTAACACAGTGAAGGAGTTTAAGCATGCATGGGATAGGTATAAGGCTATCCTAGATATAAGATAAGGCCAGGGACTAATGAAAGTATTACTTTACTGAGAGGGTAGTGGATGCATGGAATAGTCTTCCAGTAGAAGTGGTAGAGGTTAACACAGTGAAGGAGTTTAAGCATGCGTGGGATAGGCACAAGGCTATCCTAGATATAAGATAGGGAACTGGGGACTAATAAAAGTATTTAGAAAATTGGGCAGACTAGATGGACCATATGGTTCTTATCTGCCGACACATTCTATGTTTCTATGAGATATTCACTGGACTGGTGTGTACAATTTGAATTATTAGCGATACCCCTAGTTCTTCTTAGCAAGAACGACTTTTTATAATTGCAAAATCCCCCTCTCCACTGATTTTTGTCGACGTGTACCCCAACACAAATCCCTCTCAAACCACAAGTTAAAATGGCTTCCATTTCCTTGCTATTAACATTTCTAGATATTCAAATTTTAATAGACAGGTAGATTTTCTGGAGCTTTAAGAGACTTGGAACAGAGAGAAAAATCCCACAATTTATTAATAGTTTTCAGTCTTGCAATATATAATATATATATCAGCAAGACATGTTAAGACATTTTATACAACAATAAAGGGTTAAAAACCAACACGGCCAACAAAGAGCCCTCAAACCATGGAATATATCCCAATCATAAACAAGTTGTTCTCAGTGAATGCAAAGGAACATTGAGTGTCTTGAGTCTCCACTGTTCCTTCTAAAAGGACTGACATTGATTTGACTTTAATCAAAGCGTTGAGAGATTCAGGCCGATGCAAAAAGACATAAAAATATCTATTTGATAATTCATTTATTGCAACAATTTTAATTACATTAGCTACCACTTAACATTCGGTATGTGAAAGAGACACCAAGATTTATTTACTTGTGGTTTCTTGGTGTTAACAAGATTGTTTGGAAATATTTAATACAAATTTCTAAATCGAATATCTTCTCGTCAGTCCTCGACTTGTGAATAAAATGCATTTTTTGAATTTTAAACATTAACATTTTATTTCATTCATTCACATTTACAGTAAAGGAAGAGAGTATATTTAAAAGAAGAAAAACTACCACAAGTAGAGGACATAGTCTTAAATTAGAGGGGCAACGATTTAAAAGTAATATCAGGAAGTATTACTTTACTGAGAGGGTAGTGGATGTATGGAATAGCCTGCCAGCAGAAGTGGTAGAGGTTAATACAGTGAAGGAGTTTAAGCATGCGTGGGATAGGTATAAGACTATCCTAGATATAAGATAAGGCCAGGGACTAATGAAAGTATTATATTACTGAGAGGGTAGTGGATGTATGGAATAGCCTTCCAGTATAAGTGGTAGAGGTTAATACAGTGAAGGAGTTGAAGCATGCATGGGATAGGTATAAGGCTATCCTAGATATAAGATAAGGCCAGGGACTAATGAAAGTATTACATTACTGAGAGGGTAGTGGATGTATGGAATAGTCTTCCAGTAGAAGTGGTAGAGGTTCATACAGTGAAGGAGTTTAAGCATGCATGGGATAGGTACAAGGCTATCCTAGATATAAGATAAGTCCAGGGACTAATGAAAGTATTACATTACTGAGAGGGTAGTGGATGCATGGAATAGTCTTCCAGTAGAAGTGATAGAGGTTAATACAGTGAAGGAGTTTAAGCATGCGTGGGATAGGTATAAGGCTATCCTAGATATACGATAAGGCCAGGGACTAATGAAAGTATTACATTACTGAGAGGGTAGTGGATGTATGGAATAGTCTTCCAGTAGAAGTGGTAGAGGTTAATACAGTGAAGGAGTTTAAGCATGCGTGGGATAGGTATAAGGCTATCCTAGATATAAGATAAGGTCAGGGGCTAATGATAGTATTACATTACTGAGAGGGTAGTGGATGTATGGAATAGCCTTCTAGTAGAAGTGGTAGAGGTTAATACAGTGAAGGAGTTTAAGCATGCGTGGGATAGGTATAAGGCTATCCTAGATATAAGATAAGGCCAGGGACTAATGAAAGTATTACATTACTGAGAGGGTAGTGGATGTATGGAATAGTCTTCCAGTAGAAGTGGTAGAGGTTAATACAGTCAAGCAGTTTAAGCATGCGTGGGATAGGTATAAGGCTATCCTAGATATAAGATAAGGCCAGGGACTAATGAAAGTATTACATTACTGAGAGGGTAGTGGATGCATGGAATAGCCTTCCAGTAGAAGTGGTAGAGGTTAATACAGTGAAGGAGTTTAAGCATGCGTGGGATAGGTATAAGGCTATCCTAGATATAAGATAAGGCCAGGGACTAATGAAAGTATTA
Source organism: Pelodytes ibericus (assembly GCA_036172795.1). NCBI lineage: Eukaryota > Metazoa > Chordata > Amphibia > Anura > Pelodytidae > Pelodytes > Pelodytes ibericus. Next base: position 14,336,290 of record CM069862.1, read on the forward strand.
CATTACTGAGAGAGTAGTGGATGTATGGAATAGTCTTCCAGTAGAAGTGGTAGAGGTTAATACAGTGAAGGATTTTAAGCATGCATGGGATAGGTATAAGGCTATCCTAGATATAAGGTAAGGCGAGGGACTAATGAAAGTATTACATTACTGAGAGAGTAGTGGATGTATGGAATAGTCTTCCAGTAGAAGTGGTAGAGGTTAATACAGTGAAGGAGTTTAAGCATGCGTGGGATAGGTATAAGGCTATCCTAGATATAAGATAAGGCCAGGGACTAATGAAAGTATTACTTTACTGAGAGGGTAGTGGATGTATGGAATAGTCTTCCAGTAGAAGTGGTAGAGGTTAATACAGTGAAGGAGTTTAAGCATGCGTGGGATAGGTATAAGGCTATCCTAGATATAAGATAGGGAACTGGGGACTGGGGTGGAGCTTAGGAGGTTGAGTTTCAGTGGTGGTGCTCTCACTGAAACTGACAGTGCCACCGCTGCGCCAGACACCAGAGAATTAAAATCAGGATAGCACGATTGTGATACCGAATCCAGCTATCCCACCGAGGTCAATCACTGTCCTGAAAAGTGAGACAGAGGTAGAGTTCAGCGGGAAAGCCTCCAGTAATCAGGACTGTCTTGCTCAAAGCCACAGGAGGCATGTTTCTCTTGCACCAATGACGTGATGTGCACCAAAGTGTCTAATACCCCCAAATATCAGTCTTAGATCATAACATTTACTGGATCCTCCACAGTTGACGTTGATACTGGAAACACATGCGGAGTGCCACATCCTAGCTCTCATAGTGCCACTTGTGGCATCTGTGCCATATGTTTGCCATCACTGCCCTGGACTAAATTTGCAGGGACTTTGCTATAAGGATAAACAATCTGCTCTCATAGCAAAACATTATATGGGGAAAACCAAGTAGACCAAACCATTGTAATAAAATACCTCTTAGCTTCTGAGAGGTCTACTATAGCAAAATGGCAAACGAATAGATATAAGTCACAATAGATGAATTATTAGCAAATTATTTGATTATCTACGGTTTTCTTCAAAAAAAAAAATACCAGCCATGCTATTGCCTCCATGTCAAAGATTTTATGTTTACACCTATAGGCCATGTATGTACTATAGTATCAAGGTATTCTATGCTGCACAGTGCATTATGGGATTGCACCTACTGCATTATGGGAATGCACTCACGTGTACACTGAAAAACTAGGAGAGTTTAGTTACATGTTAATTATTTGTATATGCATTGTGTTTACCAATTTATTTATTTTAAATTAACTAATTTGCGCATGACAGATCCACTTTAATCCAAGTAGAAAGAGGCCATATTAATCATTTTTATGATTTTAATTATACCATCATAACTCAAACAAACTCCAAAAACAAAAGGGTTTTATTGGCCTGTCCCCGGCCATATGTTATGTTGCCTCAAATAAATTCTAATATATTACAAGCTGCTTATTTGTTTTTCTAGGGAACAGAAAGAGAAAGAGAGAGATAAAGAGAACAGTTATAGCTTCTCAGACACATGAGAAATATTTAATGGGATAAATTCCTAGACTATAAAACTGCGGAGAGAAATGAATTGAATGAATACATCTGATTACTGCGCTTTAACAGTGCTTGTTAGTTATAGCAATATATCCAGTTACCAAATTATTAAAATCAATACAAAATCATATATACACAACCCATAAAAAATATTTTGCAACAAAGTGGTAAATTCCAAACTGCCATGATGTTTGGTCAGGGACTAATGAAAGTATTACTTTATTGAGAGGGTAGTGGATGTATGGAATAGTCTTCCAGTAGAAGTGGTAGAGGTTAATACAGTGAAGGAGTTTAAGCATGCGTGGGATAGGTATGAGGCTATCCTAGATATAAGATAAGGCGAGGGACTAATGAAAGTATTCTTTTACTGAGAGGGTAGTGGATGTATCAAATAGTCTTCCAGTAGAAGTGGTAGAGGTAAACACAGTGAAGGAGGTTAAGCATGCGTGGGATAGGTATAAGGATATCCAAGATATAAGATAAGGCCAGGGACTAATGAAAGTATTACTTTACTGACAGGGTAGTGGATGTATGGAATAGTCTTCCAGTAGAAGTGGTAGAGGTTAATACAGTGAAGGAGTTTAAACATGCGTGGGATAGGCATAAGGCTATCCTAGATATAAGATAAGGCCAGGGACTAATGAAAGTATTACTTTACTGAGAGGGTAGTGGATGTATGGAATAGTCTTCCAGTAGAAGTGGTAGAGGTTAGTACAGTGAAGGAGTTTAAGCATGCATGGGATAGGTATAAGGCTATCCTAGATATAAGATAAGGCCAGGGACTAATGAAAGTATTACTTTACTGAGAGGGTAGTGGATGTATGGAATAGTCTTCCAGTAGAAGTGGTAGAGGTTAATACAGTGAAGGAGTTTAAGCATGCGTGGGATAGGTATAAGGCTATCCTAGATATAAGATAAGGCCAGGGACTAATGAAAGTATTACTTTACTGAGAGGGTAGTGGATGCATGGAATAGCCTTCCAGTAGAAGTGGTAGAGGTTAATACAGTGAAGGAGTTTAATCATGCATGGGATAGGTATAAGGCTATCCTAGATATAAGATAAGGCCAGGGACAAATGAAAGTATTACTTTACTGAGAGGGTAGTGGATGTATGGAATAGTCTTCCAGCGGAAGTGGTAGAGGTTAATACAGTGAAGGAGTTTAAACATGCGTGGGATAGGTATAAGGCTATCCTAGATATAAGATAAGGCCAGGGACTAATGAAAATATTACATTACTGTGAGGGTAGTGGATGTATGGAATAGCCTTCCAGTAGACGTGGTAGAGGTTAATACAGTGAAGGAGTTTAAGCATGCATGGGATAGGTATAAGGCTATCCTAGATATAAGACAAGGCCAGGGGACTAATGAAAGTATTACTTTACTGAGAGGGTAGTGGATGTATGGAATAGTGTTCCAGTAGAAGTGGTAGAGGTTAATACAGTGAAGGAGTTTAAGCATGCATGGGATAGGTATAAGGCTATCCTAGATATAAGATAAGGCCAGGGACTAATGGAAGTATTACATTACTGAGAGGGTGGTGGATGTATGGAATAGCCTTCCAGCAGAAGTGGTAGAGGTTATTACAGTGAAGGAGTTTAAGCATGCATGGGATAGGTATAAGGCTATCCTAGATATAAGACAAGGCCAGGGGACTAATGAAAGTATTACTTTACTGAGAGGGTAGTGGATGTATGGAATAGTGTTCCAGTAGAAGTGGTAGAGGTTAATACAGTGAAGGAGTTTAAGCATGCGTGGGATAGGCACAAGGCTATCCTAGATATAATATAAGGCCAGGACTAATGAAAGTATTACATTACTGAGAGGGTAGTGGATGCATGGAATAGTCTTCCAGTAGAAGTGGTAGAGGTTAATACAGTGAAGGAGTTTAAGCATGCGTGGGATAGATATAAGGCTATCCTAGATATAAGATAAGGCCAGGGACTAATGAAAGTATTACTTTACTGAGTGGGTAGTGGATGCATGGAATAGTCTTCCAGTAGAAGTGGTAGAGGTTAATACAGTTAAGGAGTTTAAGCATGCATGGGATAGGTATAAGGCTATCCTAGATATAAGATAAGGCCAGGGACTAATGAAAGTATTACTTTACTGAGAGGGTAGTGGGTGTATGGAATAGTCTTCTAGTAGAAGTGGTAGAGATTTTGTTCTCTACACATTCTGTGTCTGTTTATATAAATTACCAGGAAACAGTTAAATACTCTTAAAGGATCATTGACAATACAACTATACTGATACCAGCTGATGTGCTGTGACATTGCTTTTGCTTTATGTAAAATGGAAAAGCCATAGATGTGTGTAAGGCTCTCCTGCTGCTCTATTATCCGTATTAGCGAGTCAATATAATGCACATCCAATCTAAAACAGAAATATTGAACCAGAGACATGTTATTTATTTATTTTTACTATGTAGATCATAGAGTCTAGAAAGTCCTAAAATACAATTGTTAAATTGTAACATTTTTTTGGGGGGGGAGAAAAATCAGAACTACATCATACATGTCTGTGTATCATATTTATTCAGTTAAAATTCTCCTGTCTGACCATATTTCCACCTCCTGTAAATTCTCAGATTTGATTTGGTACCTGGCCTAATGTTCAGGATAGCCTTATACCTCTCCCACGCATGCTTAAACTCCTTCACTGTATTAACCTCTACCACTTCTACTGGAAGACTATTCCATCCATCCACTACCCTCTCAGTAAAGTAATACTTTCATTAGTCCCTGGTCTTATCTTATATCTAGGATAGCCTTATACCTATCCCATGCATGCTTAAACTCCTTCACTGTATTAACCTCTACCACTTCTACTGGAAGACTATTCCATGCATCCACTACCCTCTCAGTAATGTAATACTTTCATTAGTCCCTGGTCTTATCTTATATCTATTATATCTAGGATAGCCTTATACCTATCCCACGCATGGTTAAACTCCTTCACTATATTAACATCTACCACTTCTACTGGAAGACTATTCCATGCATCCACTACCCTCTCAGTAAAGTAATACTTTCATTAGTTCCTGGCCTTATCTTATATCTAGGATAGCCTTATACCTATCCCATGCATGGTTAAACTCCTTCACTGTATTAACCTCTACCACTTCTACTGGAAGACTATTCCATACATCCACTACCCTCTCAGTAAAGTAATCCTTTCATTAGTCCCTGGCCTTATCTTATATCTAGGATAGCCTTATACCCATCCCAAGCATGCTTAAACTCCTTCACTGTATTAACCTCTACCACTTCTACTGGAAGACTATTCCATACATCCACTACCCTCTCAAAAAGGAGTTAGATTCTCTATTAACAGGAGAACTCAGGCGCTCAGCTTACACATGGGTTAAAGTAAGTCAGAAACTATGGTTTACAACATGTGATTTTGTCTAGTGCAGTGTAATCATTTAAGTAGAAGGTGGCTGTATGAGCACTGGGTAGATAGCAGGTGTTGTGTACATCCATGCAAGCACTGAATGCCATCTCATGAAGTGACCTTATTGCTGAAGCTAGAGTGGGAGTTATAAGAGCAAATACTCAACACAGGAAACAGCTCACTGATTATCAAGTACAACCTCTTCTGGTCAAGTGTATTTTGAGTTGATCTTCAAAGAGAAAATCATTTGAAAGCAGAGGTATCAAGAACCCACTGCCATTACTGCTGTCTAATTATAAGCTATTCAGAGTCCCAAGCAATCCATATTTCTAATACATATTCTATACATGTTGGGATTACCTGCCTATTTATTAAAAGGGACTTTATCACCTAAACTACTCATTTTACTGTGAATGTAAGGAAAAAAAACATCATCCAAAAATCTATACTGTGTTAGCCGAATTGCAAGCAAACACCCAAATTAAGAGAAATATGTTGTTGTTTTTTTTAAATATGTCTATAGTGTCTACTGCTTATGACATCACCTGTGGCTTGATATGAACTGCTTTTCGATGGGAATTGTGTCATTAGCATACTGTGACACAGGTGATGTCATAAACAGGAGACTCTACAGACACATTTAAAGCACATTTTTCTCCTTTTTTAAGCATTTGCTTGTAATTCTGCTGACACAATGTATAGACCATGTATTATTCTCTAAACTCACAGTAAGAATAAAGTTGATGTGACAGAGTCCCTTTAAATCATGTACTAATCAAATGACATTTCTTATTTTTATATCAATTTACCAAAAAGCACAGGTTAATCTGTAGGGGGGATTTATTTGGGGGGGGGGGGGGGGGGAGTCATTGTAACTCACCTTTTCTTAAAATCTGGAAGGCTAGTCTTGGCTGAGATGCTCGCAGGGCTACAGATAAAGTTTCCTCTCGTCCAGGGAATGTGGCAGATCTCTGGGGCATTAGTCTAATCCTCAATCTGCCCTCTTTAGACTTCAGCCACCAGCTGAACAACTCGGTCAGGTTAAACTCCAGTCTCCTCTTCACAGCAACATTGGGAAGGATAGCTCCATGTCCCTCCTGACTGCCATTCCTACCCTCTCCCATCCCTTCTGGTACCCAATCCACTCCACACCCATCCCGGATCATGTCTTCCCCAACCTCAAGCAAGAGCTGCTTTGATCTGCGGAGGCTTCTCAGGAATCCAGACTTCAGCACCTTGGACAGCAGTGCAGGCTGACGGCGAGCTGGGGACAGCTGCTGCTCCTTCTTTAGGTCATGATGGTGGACCATACCATGTTGAGAAAAGGCTCTCACCAGAGGCCAGCAGTCTAAGGATAGGCTGGAGATCGCCTGGAAGTTGGTGGTTGTCGCTCCTGCGGGGAAAAGACCCATCAAGTCTCTCAAGGAGTTGCGAAAAGCCGCAGGTATCACAAAATCCACTGCCAGGTTTTTCCTTTTTAACCTGGTGAAACTTGGCTCCCGGGGGGCTTGGGGGGCTCTCCTGTGGGATGCTAGAGCAGCTCTTCTCTCCTGAGCCATCTCACTGCATCCCAAGGAGGACAACAGAAGAACTGCGACAGTGAATACATCGCTCTGGACTCTCATGGTGGAACTAGGTCTAGATATTGCTCCAAGCCTGCTTGCTCACTGTATACTCACTCAGCTGCTGGAATATCTCTCTTCTTTAAGAGCTTTACGTGTGTGTTATCCCCTTCTCCTCCAACTTTGTTTGCTTGTGCAGAGTTATCCTTGTTTCCAGGACCTGGGTTATAACCTAAGATTTAGCAGCAACACAAGATGTATCTGGTAATCCTGGGATCTTAGGTTTTTATTCCAAAAGGATCCATCAAGGGTTTACAGGCAGCCCAGCATTGCTGGCATGCACCTCACCTGCTCTCCTTGATACTAGTACTAGTGGACTCTGTGCTCCAGCTGGTTTAGGATTCCTGGGTCTTTCCCAATGTCTCCTTGCAGCAGCTGCCACAGCATCTCACTGCCACCCTCTGGAAGGATTTTTGCTTGCAGATCCCTCACTTATAATCACCTCCACTCTGATTCCTTTTGCTCACTCTAGGCTCCTACAACCAGGCATCAGTTGGCACTAGTGATGTAAGAGACATGCTCTTCTGTCTCCAGCCAATGCCATGCTCAAGCATGTCTCCTATGCAGATGAGTAAGAGAAGGAGGATGGGGGGGGGGGGGGGGGGGGGGGTCACATGCAGCCATTGAGAGGAAAATGCCTGTGTGGTCTCAGTTTTGCAATCAATAGCCTGTTACAGTCATCACCACAGCTAGCAGTGGCAGTCTGCATCAATGATCAGACACCAACCTCAGAAAAAACTGCATCCTCCACCGCACACTGCTCAATATTTAATGCATCTGTAGACAGAGCTGTGGAGAGTGTAAGAATCCTCTCCATCACCTTATGCTTTGGGATTTTGGGTGATTGCTTTGCCACAGGATGGGAGGGAGGCAAAGAAAACTCAATTCCCTCTCTCTGTATTAAAGATTCTCCTAATTGTTCTTGCTTTCTCCTTTATCTAAAAAAAAAGATCTTTTTCCATTTCTTACAGGAACCTGGTCACCTAACTATGCAGAGCCACTAAACATACATTGTGCTAGCAGCATTGCAAGCAAATTCACACATTAAGAGAAAGAAATGTTTTCAATCTACTAGTGCTGTCCCAGTCTTATGACATCAGCCCCTTGTACCTTATGCAAATTAACTATGGAAATAGAGACTGTGTAATTTGCATATGATCCCACAAGGGACGGATATGATCACAAGCACATTTTAACCCCTTGGTGACAAGAAATTTTGACCTTGACTTTCCCTTGGTGACAATGGCTGTTTTGACATTTGTGGGGTGTTTGTGTTTAGCTGTAATTTTCTTCTTTATATACTACAAAAAAAAACATAAAATATGATTAAAAAAATGTAAAAAAAACACTTTTTCTAACTGATCTAAACTATAATTTACACAAATACAATCATAAAAATACCCCATCTAAATAGTTTCTAAATGTTGTCCCGAGTTCATAAATATGCATGGTCGCAAAAAGCGCTCATTTCACCGCAGGACGCGTCAGGAAGTCCATTGTAGGGAACGGAGTTCCCAGCTTGACGTGCCTACCACGTCTATTGTGGGGTTAAAGGGACTGTATCGCCTGAACATAATTTTTCCTTTGCATGTAGAAGATAACAAATATTGTATTAGCAAAACTACATCCTCCCGACATACTTGAAAACCAGAGAGTCTATAAATGTACGTTGTTTGGTTAAACACTTTGTTATTATTATACTTTTTTTATTCTCTACATTTACAGCATAGACAGTGCTAAGAAAGTAAAGTGAAAAGTCCCCTCTCAAACGAGCCAACATAGCCTCTTGAGCTAACAATTTAATGATAACTGTGACCACCTTAACATTTGAACAGTAACATAGTGGCTTACAGCACCGCCACTCATGTACAGGCTGAACGAGGTACTGCACCCAACGACATATATGCTCGCTGAATGGGATCCGTGGAATAAAAAAATGTGTCTGTGAAAGGATTTCACTTATTTTAATCACCGGGATTGTGGAAATGTTTATAATATTTAATTCTTACTTAACGCTTGTGCCTAAAAATAAATTAAAATGTGTATTTACAGTTAAATATTTTAAATGTAAAAGAAAAGCCAAACAAAACAATTATAAGGTAAGATATAACATTAATACAACAGTGCTACAATGGAAAATAAAAATAAATAAAATACAAAAAGTTGTGACTTTTGAATCATTGTATATAAACACATTCACTTTTGTCAAACCTAATGAGTTCATATGTATTGGGGAGAGAGAGACACAAGTTCTGAAATCTCTTTTGTTGACTTAGGCCTGAGCTAATTGAAGAGCCTGAGTGATGTCATAGGCACCAATAGCGAATGCACAGTGAACTATGTCATGCGCTAGTGATGATGTCACAGCAGGATTCCCTCTGCTTTCAACATATTCGCTGTGCGTATGCTAACAGCATGTATACATGTCATAAACAGTCAGCAAAAATGATGCTTTATTTTAAAATGAAGAAAGAAAATATAAATAAGCTTTCTAAAAAAAGAAAAATGAGTATCAGTAACCTTTCTTTAAACAAAAATTAAAAAAACAGGAGACATGCTCATTGGACAATAAAATCTACAGAATTTTAGAAACGCTGCTAGGAAAGAAAAAGAGGTCTTCTGTCAACCTGAATCATTTTCAAAAACAACAGAACTGACTTGGAAAAGGTCAAATTGAATAAGCAAGGGAATATATTTGTAGCTTGCCAAAATACATCACAAGGAAATAAATACACGTAGCACATGTACGGTTTCATCTTTTTTTAGATACACACTTTATTATGTAAATTATAGAAAAATAAACAGATTTGGTTTAGCAGTTTTTTTTTTCCCCCCAACGTTTCGTGTCTCCCAATAACTGAAAGTAAAGTGTAATAGATGTATTTCTGTTGCTATAGTAACAGCCCCGCCTATCTCTCCAAGCCCCTCCTTATTGGAGGTCAGTGAATTTAGAAGCCCCGGTGAAATTATTTTCAATGTAAAATCACAGGAGAGCCGTAAACCGTAACTGTAAAAAAAAAAAAATTAAAAGAAAAGTGCATTTCACATATATTAGAAATACGTACAAGATACAGAAAAGTACCGTATTTATCGGCGTTTAACACGCACTTTTTCTCCCTGAAAATAGGGGGGAAATGATGTGTGCGTGTTATACGCCGATCGATGGCAAAAATAAAAAAAATCTAAAACTTACCTCGTTCCTGCTCTGTCCCCCGGCGCTCTGAAGGTGCGTGGCTGTGAGGGAAGCGTTGTGAGCTCCCCTCAACAAAGCGGTCAACAAAGTGGATTTTTTTAAAACAAACTTTATTGTTCCGCGCGGCTGGAGGGGAGCTCACAACGCTTCCCTCACAGCCACGCACCTTCAGAGCACCGGGGGACAGAGCAGGAACAAGGTAAGTACTGGGGTCTGGGGAAGGGGGGGAGGAGGGTGGCATAACGAGCATACTAAGGGGCAATATCCTGGTATATTAAAAGGCATATTGGGGGCAATATCCTGGAATATTAAAATGGCATATTGGAGGCAAAATCCTGGCATATTAAATGGCATATTGGCTTCAATATCCTGACATATTAAAATGGCATATTGGGGGCAATATCCTGGCATATTAAAATGGCATATTGGGGGCAATATCCTGACATATTAAAATGGCATATTGGGAGCAATATCCTGGCATATTAAAATGGCATATTGGGGGCAATATCCTGGCATATAAAATAGCCTATTGGCGGCAAAATCCTGGCATATAAAATAGCCTATTGGCGGCAATATCCTGGCATATTAAATGGCATATTGGGGGCAAAATCCTGGCATATTAAGGGCAATATCCTGGCATATTAAATGGCATATTGGGGGCAATATCCTGGCACATTAAAATGGCATATTGGGGGCAATATCCTGGCATATTAAATGGCATATTGGGGGCAATATCCTGGCATATTAAATGTCATATTGGGGGCAATATCCTGGAATATTAAATGGCATATTGGGGGCAATATCCTGGAATATTAAATGGCATATTGGGGGCAATATCCTGGCATATTAAATGGCATATTGGGGGCAATATCCTGGCATATTAAATGTCATATTGGGGGCAATATCCTGGAATATTAAATGGCATATTGGGGGCAATATCCTGCATATTAAAATGGAATATTGGGCTTCAAAGTTCTTTATTTGAAATTTAAGTTTTTTTTCCTGAAATTTCCTTCTTAAAATGAGGTGCGTGTTATACGCCGATAAATACGGTATATATTTTTCCAGAAAGTCCGATTTTATGAAATGATAAAGATAATTCATAGATTTGGAAGATGTCTGTGTCCTGACCAAATTATCTCTTTCACTATTGCTGGGGGAAAAAACAGCAAAATCGTATTCTTTGTATTTGTTGGTTTTAAACATAGGGTAATGAGCCAGAGGTCGGTTTGTTGACTCATTTATTCACTGTAACATCATAAGAGATCTTGGTGATAAGATTATTCATTTTCTTAAAGGTATACATATCCTTTCTATTTTAGCAGCACACCTAGAAGACTGATGTGGTCCTAGCAAGAGGAGAAATATTCCTTTGTAAACAGATCAAGACAAATCTTTAGCAATCATTAGAAAAATAGGATTACCACCAAAGAAATTGTCCAAATGACAATGTTCAGTCCATGGAGGCCATTGGGTGTCTGTTTCATCAAATAAGATGTTGAATATTTATCTAATTTTTTTTATTCTTAAAATCCTCAAATTATTTTTCTTTGTTCAGTACTGAGAACTCCCACTGATTTGGTAATGCTAGCTTACAATCAAAACTTCAGGATGTTCATTACATTCCTTATTGATGGGAATAGTAACCCGACTCTAATAATCCCTGTGGTCCCCTTTACACACTGTCACTTCAACTATATCATAATCTTTTGTTCATGCAGAATCAGCGGATTGTCTTCTAGTTGAATGTATTAATCCCATGAAACCTTCTTTTAATTGCTTCTTTTTCCTCCAAGATATGATCTCATCGTCTGATTAGTTCACTATCAGATAGAGCATCATTGTGTGTGTAAGGGGGGGGGATTATTTCTCTATAGCCGTTTTATAGTTCCACCCCAGCACCTGATTTACTTCAATAACTGATAAATGCTTTAGCTCTCGTAGCCCCATCAATGCCTGCACGATGGTGCACAGCGTCACAAATCACTTATAAAGGGAATTCTAGTTAATTCAAATAATTGAAGGAATTTAGCTAAATTAAAATCTCTATGCAGTGGCTTGTGAAATAAGGACCATTTGTATTTCTGGGACAACATTCCAAAAATGGAACACTCCATTGGTTTCCCTGGTAACTGCTCTGCATTTTGCACTTGATTTTTATTCCAAGTACTAACGTCACCTCCCTTGACCATCTAATGTATGAGGTGCATAATTGTGCTTTAGATGTCTATACACCTTTTGCATTCTGACCTTAAAGGCACAGTCTAGTCCCCAAACTCACTTTGGTGCAAGATGAAGATTACTGCATGTATGTGCACAGGCTTTTATCCCTGTGTGATTTGATGCAAGCATTCTGCATAAATCACATTTGTTATATTTTACTCAAGCCCTGCATCATGTCCGATAGGTACTGCCGCACTGATTGTGTGTTGTCACTGAGCATGTATCAGTTTTGTTTTATTTAGTCACTTCGTCTGCTGCTGGAATAGAATGCATTGTGTGGAATGTAATAAGCGTGCTTTTGTACACATAGCTTCTCTTAACAGTGCAACACATTGCCTGACGACATCACTAGAGAAACAGGATATTCCATTAATTTAAATGAAATTATTCTCATTGGTTCCTGCAGCAAAAAAAAAAAAAAAAATTGAGGAGATTGATTTGTACTCAGCTAATGTGGGCAGTCCTGGTTTCTTGCAAACTGCTGTAATAAGATTTTCATATTTTAAGCAATGCAAAATGTAAAGAAATGAATGGTTTCCTCAGCTGATCATAACAATTTGACAAATACATTTAGGTAAATGTTTTGATGGATCTCATAATTAATATCTGCTGGACCAGGATCAGGATGCTCTCCAAGTTATTACAAAGCAAGTAAGAAGGAAATGACACTTGCTCCATTGTGATTATTCTGGGATCTTTGTGAGAGAGCAAGTAAGATCCAGAAGACAACTATGAGGGGCATGTACTAAAAAAACACTAATATATTTTATGTGCAAAACTATTTTTGCGTTTTGCTCCTATTGCAATGTACTAAACATTTAACACTCAAATAGTACATACGAGCAAATTGCGACTAAAAAAACAGGCAATTTCGTGAATATTTTTTCTCCCTCTTTTGATAGCGCTCGCTAAAAGCTGGTGTAATTTTCACACACAAATAAGAACACAAAATGTTCGCAAAGCTCTTTAGCGTGCGCAAATATAATTTATTAGTGCAACCAGTAAAATGCACGCTAAATAAAAATAAACGGAAGAGGCGCAAATCAGGGAAAACAAGCGCAGAATGTTACAAATAGTCGCAAATTGCTCCTTACTCATGTTTTACCTCATTTTTTCCCCTACTGCACGTTTAGTACATGACCCCCTAAGTGTTGATAGACTGCGGCTCCGAAAATATATTCTACAGATAAAGGCTATAAATGATACTGAGGGGGTGAAATGTTGTATGCTGGACACAGAAAGAGCTAGCTACGAGTCGGTATTAGATACAGGAAATGTAATATACATCCCCAAGTGACTGTCAATGCACACACATTGAATAGTGTTAGATGAAGTGTATGAGGTAGAGAGTTGCGTACGTAGACCGCCCCAGAGCTCTATTTTATCAAATGTTATTTGTTTTATATACAATGCTAGAGTGGGTGACATTTTATTATGAAAAGAGAAAGAGGGAAGAGATAGAGAGATGAGTAGAGGGAAAATAATCAGGGGAAAAATAAAAGACAGGAAAATATAATAAAAGGGAAAAAAAGAAAAAATAGAAAAGAGAGAAAAAGGCAAAGAATGAAAGCATTGAGAAAAGGGAAAGGGACAATCAATCATAAGTTTTAAAACCCTCAGTGACAAAAGAAGTACAACTTCACCAAGATCTTTTTTTTTTTAAGCACTGTACCCGGTGTGTAACTGCCTGCAATATATAATGATACAAAGATACGTTTACAGGACATAGTGGCTTTTTCTTGGAGGATGTCTGCGATTGTATAAATATTTGTTCACCAAACCAAAGTTGTTCATTTTATCAAATCGTGAGATTTCTACCAGACAGGAGGCATTATTACAATGTTTCCATTGGCATTTATTTTACACTGGTAATTCCCTTCACAGTGCCCCCTTCCCTTTGCCCCCCCCCCCCCCCCCCCATCCCTCCCGCACATTCATTGAGACTGAGATTTCGATTTTTAAAACAGATGGAACAAAATACGTCTTCAAATCCCCAGGATTGCTTTATTACTTACTGGGGGAATAAAGGACTAGGAGATTTCTACAGCCCACACCTGTTTAAAGGTCTCATGTAAAAAATGTTTATACTGGGAATGTAAAGAATAAAATAATATAACAAATGATATATACATTGTGCATATTGCAAGCAAATGCCTAAATTAGGAGAAACGTGTTTTATACGTGTAAATGGTATCTCCGGGATATGACATCACTGGGTATGCAGGTCAACTAGATTCAATGGGAAGTGTATAAATTGAGAGGAGACGCTGTCTGCTCCGCATCCTGTGTATGATGTCATCTTCCATTTACTTGGAATAAGGTCAATTTCCCATCTTGCGCCGCACCCACAACATTGTTAAACCCTCAGCACTTTCCAAACTTGCTGTGATAGTTCATTGTGCCTTTTCCTAGAGCAGGGGTATGCATCGTGCGGCCCTCCAGCTACATAGTTACATGGTAGTTTAGGTTGAAAAAAGACTTGCGTCCATCAAGTTCAACCCTTTTCCTATCCCATGTTTACCGGCGTGGATCCAAAAGAAGCAAATTAAAACCCCTTCAGCAATTTCAAATTCTGCTTTTAGTGAGGGAAAAAATTCCTTCTTGACTCCAAATGGCAATCAGATTTCTCCATGGATCAACAAGCACTAAAGAAATATTACTGCCTATACTAACATGCATAGCCCTCTATGCTCCGGGGCATTACTGCCTATACTAACATGCATAGCCCTCTATGCTCCGGGGCATTACTGCCTATACTAACATGCATAGCCCTCTATGCTCCGGGGCATTACTGCCTATACTAACATGCATAGCCCTCTATGCTCCGGGGCATTACTGCCTATACTAACATGCATAGCCCTCTATGCTCCGGCTCATTAAAAACTATCCAGGCCACTTTTAAAGACATCTAACATATTTGCTAGAACCACTTCTTCAGGCAGTGAATTCCATATCTTAATTGTCCTTACTGTAAAAAATCCCTTCCACTGTCATAGACAAAATCGCCTTTCTTCAAGTCTTAGCTGGTAACCTCTTGTCCTTTGTACTGTTAATGGACAGGACTTTAGTAAACCCTTTGTATGGGCCCTGTACATATTTATATAACATTATCATATCCCCTCTAAGCCGCCGTTTCTCTAGCGTGTACAGATTTAACTTTTCCAGCCTATCTTCATAACTAAAACTTTCCTTTCCCCTGATTAGTTTTGTAGCCCTCCTCTGCACTCTCTCTAGTTCCATAAAGTCATTTTCTAGAAAAGGCGCCCAGAACTGAACCGCATATTCAAGGTGAGGTCTTACCATGAACCTATAAAGAGGCAGTCAATACCCCTTTTAATACACCCCAATATGACCTGAGAACTGACTGAAGCTCTAGTGAGAAAAATACTGAAAAAGAATGATACTGAAATTAAAACCACATACAGCTTGATTGCAGCCAAAAGGTTTGAAATAAGATTACCGGGATATCGATAACGGTTTATAATTCTGTCTCTTTTTTTTTTTTATAAAACATACTGGTTTTCTAATTCTTTGAACTCATTGATCAATTCGCTGTGCAATCTTGGATCTGTCGTAGATTTCTTTTTAAGCATACATTTGTATTGTACACTGCGGGGACAAATGATCAAGTAAGGCTGCTTCTACTTTCAGTGTTTGTTGCCTGGATTATAAGTACAGAAGGCACTGTATAGGATTCTGTGGTCATCAATCAGCATAAGAATTTTACTTACAAGTAGAAGGCAGAGCATAAGTTACATAATAGTTTAGGTTGAAGAAAAAAAAAAAAGCCTTGTGTCCATCAAATTCATCCCTTCCCGACTCTAAATGGTAATCAGATTTCTCCTGGTATCAACAAGCACTAACTAAATAGTAATGCCTAGGCGTACATGCATAACCTTGTAAAAAAAAATGTGTCCAGGCCCCTTTTAAAGCCATCTCTTGTATTTGCTAGCACCACCTCTTCAAGCAGCGAATTCCATACCTTCATTTTCCTTCAGCTGTCGTAGACTAAATCTCTTCCCTTCTTAGTGTGTGACCTCTGGTCCTTTGTACTGTTCTGTTAATGAACAAGTCATTAGAAAAGCCCTTTGCGTGGGCCCTGTACATATTTGTATAACATTATCATTTGCCATCTGAGGCGCATTTTCTCTAGCATGTATACATTTTACTTTTCTAGCCTTTCTTCAGAACTAACTTTCCATTCCCCTTATACGTTTTGTAGCCCCCCCTCTGCATTTTCTCTAATTCCATAATGTCTTTTTTTGTTTTGTTTAACCCCTTTGTTTGTGTTTTGCTGTAATTTATTTCTGTATCATTTAGTGTACCCGCACAAACTATATATCGTTTTTATCGTTATAAGAAGGGATTTATTTTGATACCATTATTTTGATAATAGCATATAATTTGATGTAAAAAAATAATAAAATATGGCAAAAAAAAATGTAAAAAAAATATTTGTTATGACTTTTATTTGAAAAATCGTATACTCATGTACAAGAGACAACAAAAAAAACACTGCTAAATAGTTTCTAATATATGTCCTGAGTTCAGAAATAGCCCATGTTTTATGTTTTTGTGCTTTTTTATTCATGTTACAGGGCCAGAACTATAAGTAGTGCAAAGCTATTTTAAAATCCTTTTTTTCAAAATTAGCGATAGTGACATTGTAACACTGATTTCTGTACTAAATCCATGAATGACCCCCAACATGTACATATTTTTGAAAACTAGACCACTCAGGGCATTTAACTTGGGGTATTTTGACACATTTCATGTAGCCATTTTACCACCAATCTTTGCCAAAGTTTGCAGCAAAAAATATATTTTTTTAAATTTTTCACATAGATTGCAATTTAGGGAAACATTACCTTAAAATGTGAAGGGGTATTTACAAATAATGTGTTCAGCAACATCTCCTGAGTACAGGGATACTACCCATGCATAGGTTGGTTGGTTTGTTTTGGGGCTAAAAGGCCACATTTAAGGAGTGCGCATTTTGGTTTTCCAACTTGGAATTCTGACATGCAGAAAACTTGCGCCCATGTCCCATTTGGGACATTTTTGAAGCCAACAAGTGTATTCTACCCCACAAAGCCATATATTTTTGAAAACTAGACACCCTAGGGTATTTCAATTGGTAGTATTTTAACACTTTCCATGCACTAATTCTACCACAAGCCTTTGTCCAATTTTAGGTTAGTAATTTTGTAATGTTTTGTTTCCACATACATTGTACTTCAAGCATGAATTCACAGATCCTGTTATGTGTCAGTGCAAAATAACACCCAAATATGTGTTCAGCAACATCTCCTGAGTGCAGGGATACCACCCATGCATAGGTTTGTTGGGTTGTTTGGGGGCTAAAAGGCCACGTTTAGGAGGGGGTGCATTTCCAACTTGGAATTTTGACATGTAGTCAGCCTGCGCCCATGTTCCATTTGGGACACTTTTGAAGCCTGTCTAAAGTATTTTACCCCATCAAACCATATATTTTGGAAAACTAGACATCCTAGGGTATTTAAAAGTTTTGGTATTTTAACACTTTCCAAGTGCTAATTCTACCACCAACCTATGTCAAACGGTTGGGATGTCATTTTTTCCCCACACACATTGTAGTTCAGGCAGGAATTTTCAGATTCTGGTATTAGCCACTGCCAACCAACACCTCAATGTGTGTTCAGAAACATCTCCTGAGTACAGGGATACCCCCCATGCATAGGTTTGTTGGTTTGTTTTGGGGCTAAAAAGCCACATTTAGGGGGTGCGCAATTCCAACCTGGAATTTTGACATGTAGTCAGCCTGCGCCCATGTTCCATTTGGAAAATTTTTGAAGCCGTCCAATGAATTTTACCCCATCAAACCATATATTTTTGGAAAATAGACATCCTAAAGGTATTTAAAATGGTGGTATTTTAATACTGTATATGTACTAATTCTACCACCAGCCTTTGTAAAAGTTTGTGGTAGTTCTTTTTTGGGAGTTTTTTTTCCACATACATTGTACTTCAGGCATGAATTCACAGATTCTGGTATATGTCACTGCCAAACAACAACCCAATATGTGTTCAGCAACATCTCCCGAGTACAGGGATAGCACCCATGCATAGGTTTGTTGGTTTGTTTTTTGGCTAGAAGGCAACATTTGTGAGATGCGCATCTCAAAATTCCAACTTGGAAATTCCAACTTGCGTCCATGTCCTTTATGGGATATATCTTTGAAGCCAGCCAATGTAATTTACCCCCACCAAACCATATAATTTTTAACGGTAGACACCCATCATTCCTTGTGGCAAGGGCTCAGCAGCCACCGATACATCACACCGCGGCCTCAGAATCAGTGCGAAAGCAGTGATCTCGAGCAAAGAAGGGGTTAATAGCTCTTATAAGAGCCTATCTAGTACTGTAATACATTACAGTACAAAGTAATTTAATCCATAAAACAGTGCAGACAGCAAAACATACTGTTGCTGTGCAAGATTACTGCTTATACAGTGATGAATGGCAGGGAAGGGGTTAATACACAGTACAAGACTTTCATAAAACCTGCCAATTTTATAAAATGTTATTTTATATCACTAATACTGATCTGTCTCTTTCCGTCACAAAAATGTAAGTGAGGAGAGGGAGGCAGATCAATATTTGTGAAGATCCGACCAATTTTGATCTGACCAGGGCAAATGGTGAGCTTAATTGAGAAATCACCAAACCGAATTTGCCACTAATTCGCTGTTACTGATCGCTATGCGCTCAGAAAGCTTAAAAAAAAAAAAATCTCAAATACTTTTACTTTACATGTAATCCCCTAGCGGGTATGTGTGTAAAAAAAAATAAAAAAAAAATATGCAGACAGATAAAAATTGCTTTGGCGTCAATATCATTGCGTAAGCAGTGATCGACGGCAAAGAAGGGGTTAATAATTCTTAGAAGAGCCTTTGTAGTACTGTAATAAATTACAGTACAAAAAAATTAACCCCTAAAAAAATGCACAAACAGCAAAAATAAATGCGCTGATGGGCACGATCACTGCTTACACAAGATCAGTGTCAGGGAAGGGGTTAAATGCAGGGAATTGCTTTAATAATTTTTTTTTTATTGTTTTATTATTAGTGTGTTGTGTATTTATTGTTTTTTGTACTTTTACTTACTTTGATCTGTCTCTCTCCCTCACTAAAAAAAAAATGTGAGGAGAGGGAGGCAGATCATAACTGGTCAGATCAATATAGGGTTAATATTGATCTGACCCGTCAGTGGGGATGCTCAGCAGAGCATCCCCACTGCTTGTCAGTGTGCCTGGCAGTCACTGATTGCCTCTGTGAAGAGGCAATCGTGTGACAGCCAGAGAGCAAAGGAAGCAGGTACTTCCTGCCTTAGAAGGGCAGCGCCATCTTGGTCACACATTTTTTTTTTTGTGTTCCGCAAGTCGAGGCAATCAGAAACACTTTCTGAGCATAGGAAGCGAAAGATTCGCTTCCTATGCTCTATTTTGAAATGCTCGTGTTTTAAAGGCACTGTGCCTTTAAAACCGGCATTTCAATCGCTCAACGGGCATTTTTTTTTAGTATTGTACGATGCTTCCACATCGTTACAATACCGCTTGAGCACTGAAAGCGGAAAAACTCCGCTTTCAGTGCTCGTTTTGACACAGGACGGACCTAGTCCGTTCTGTGTCGCCAAGGGGTTAAAAAGGCACCCAGAATTTAACCGCGTATTCAAAAATACATCCCAATGTCGTATTGGCCTTTGCAGCTGCCAATGTGCACTACTGATAAGTCTATTGTTTACAACTACTCCCAAATCTTTTTCATTAGTAGATTTCCCCCAAAGAAACACCATTTAAGTTATTTGTTGCATGTCACGGTTCCTGTCACAAAGTGAATCATGACAGCCTGCGTGACTGGGGTTCCAGCCTGCGTGTGACTGGGGTTCTTGGAGGGCCCTGAGGGCCAAACACCTCCCTGCGGACTATGGACACTCGTAGGGTCAAGGAAGGAGCCACAAGAGCCGGTCACTGTTTTTGAATTAATCTCAAAGGATCCCATGTTATGGTCACTATGCCCTAAATGCTCCTTTACTTGGATGTTAGAGCTAAGCTCCTCCATGTTAGTTATTACCAGATCCAGGCTTCCCCTCTGGTTGGTGTCTGTACTGCTGAGACAACAGACTGTCATTCAACAAATTCAAATTTCGATTTGCATTAGTATTTCTGATTCTTCAAGTTCACCAATATTTGGTGGTTTATAACAAATACCCACTAATAGTCAGTGAGGGTAGACCTCCCCAGAAATTATCTCCACCCACAATGATTCCACATCTTTCCTCAAATGAGGCAATAATGCTGCTTTGCTATACAGACAGACCCCTGAACCTCTTTTGATTAAACCTATCGTTTTACCAGTTAAACCTCTGGTATTTGCAAGCTTAATGCCACTGCCGTGATCATTTGGTAATTTGATTTTGACATTGTTTCTAGGTTTCTCCCTACAGTCTATACTAACCATGCCCGCAGATCCACCCACCCGGTACTAACTAAGTCGTCTTCCCATCCTATACTGTCTAGCCCAGTGCTTATTGATCCCTCCCCACCACCTACCCAACTGCTGATGAACTTCATCTCCCATAATGCTTTTTCCAAGAGGACTATGGGAAATGTAGTCCTGCTACACCACAGATTGCCTACCCCCTTCCCTAAAGATTTACATACCCGGCAGCATATCTGCTTAAGGTCCTATACATCTGCCACAGCATATAAAGGGCCCCTATCACCTAACTACCCATTTATACTGTGAATATCAACAGAGAGAAAAAAAAGGGATCAAATATGATCTATACATTGTCTTAGCAACTAGTGTTGAGCGAACCCGAACCGAACATTGCGGTTTTTGGACACCGGACATTTCACTGTATGTTTGGGTTGGAGTTCGGCGATTACATTGTATGTAATGCTATGGGCTTTCTATAAACCGAAATAGAGTCCCCATTCATAAGAATAGGTCAATTGACCTATTCGTATTAATGGGGACTCTATTTCGGTTTATAGAAAGTGTGGCAAACCTAGCCACTTATTGCAGAACATTTAAAGGTTGTCTGAAATAGCTGTGTTAACCTGGTCTAAAAATGTATTCATGTTAATGTCAAAGTTATATATTGTTATGTTAAAACCAGGTTCTGCTGTATTGAGGGATAATCCACTTAACAGGATTATCTAGTGTGAGTGCCCCTCCCGTACAGCAGTTCATGGTGGGAGAAATGTCCTGTATTTGCACTTCCCAGGTAATCTACTATTGTATAGCCCCTGTAAGGGGATTAAGTAAAC
Source organism: Pelodytes ibericus (assembly GCA_036172795.1). NCBI lineage: Eukaryota > Metazoa > Chordata > Amphibia > Anura > Pelodytidae > Pelodytes > Pelodytes ibericus. The sequence continues at coordinate 14,357,598 of CM069862.1, forward strand.
CCCTTGCATGGGTATTGCATAAATGCTGGAGCTGTGAATAAAGTAATCAGTTGACTCCCAGAACTGTGTTTCGTCCGGTTACTGGGGGATTTGGGATATTGCCTTACTTTCCAGCGCTTTATTTGGATTACCTTCTTTTACCAGCGGAGATATGGGGATTTAATATTGCAGCTCCGCTACATTTGGTGGCAGCGGCGGGATCCAACCTTACAGCCGAAAAGCGGTGTTCGGGTAATTGAAACTACCGAACAGGAAAGTGAATGGCAATTTGAATGCAACAAAGAACCGAACACAGAGGTGAATGGAGACAGACTACACTGCATTGAAACGGCAGACGTTAAAGGAACTACTGGAAGCCAGGGGTAAGATAGCCAGCAATAAGCCAAAAGCTGTGCTGATTGCTGAATTGATGGAGGGAGACAGAGCTTGCAGCGTTACACCCCCACCAGCCATGGAGGAAACCCCCTTCCAAAAGGAAATGAGGACCAGGATGGAATTTTTACCCCAGCCAGTACCCCTGGAAATACTGACAGTACTGATGGCGGATGTGCAGGAGTATGTGATGGCACACGGACCGCAGGACGCTCCTCCCAGAGCAGAGTCTATTACTGCTTCAGTCGTCAGCCAGGTAAAGCCTAAGATCCCATACCATGCGTTTAAAATGTTCTGTGAAGAGAAAGACGAGATTGATGGGTATCTACAAGACTTTGAGAGGCTATGTGACTTGCATGATTTGGAGCAGGCAGTGTGGGTACCTTTACTGGCGGGCAAACTGTCAGGTCGGGCAGCAGAAGCCTATCGGGCTGTACCCAGGGAGGACAGCAAAGATTATGCCCGGGTGAAACAGGCTTTACTGGAAAGATACGCCATTACCCCAGAGGCATACCGGCGCAAGTTTCGAGGGTTGCGCAAACCAGATAAAGATTCCCACGCAGAGTATGCCCACAAACTGGACCAAGCTTCCCAGGGGTGGATACAAGCCAGTCAAGCAACCACCATGGAGGAGTTACGGCAATTGCTGCTGTTAGAACAGTTTTTCAATGGCCTGTCCCCAGAGGCACAGGAATGGGTGAGAGATAGAAAACCCCTCACCCTAACAGAAGCTGCACGACTTGCCGACCAGCACAATGACGCCAGGAGGCATCACGGTAACCTCAACCGAGGGTACCCTCGACCCACCGCTCAACCTCACACAGCTACCCCTACTGCACCTACAGCGACCCCATTCCGGCCAACCCCGGGGGGGCACACTCCACCATCCAGATATAATGGCAGAGCGAATATCCAGTGCCATACGTGCAAACAATGGGGCCACATGGCGAGAGAGTGTACCCAGAACCGGAGCCGCCAAGCATGGAGCCAGGCACGGCAGAACCCAGCACCACGAGCAGCCGCCCACCACTACCAAGCGGAGCCAGCAACACAGGAGATACTGTTTAATCAGACCGAAGAGCCCCTGGGGATACTACACGATGTGATGTCGGTACAAGCCACAGACAACAGGCAACACCATCGCCAGCTAGTAACCCTGGAAGGGAAAGAGGTCCAAGGGCTCCGGGATTCGGGAGCCACTCTGACTGGTAGCCCCTCATTTGGTTCCAGGCTCCGCACACACCGGCGGATCTGTAGCAGTGCGAGTAGCAGGGGGAGCGGTATACAGATTACCCACCGCCAAAGTACATTTGAATTGGGGTGTTGGGGAGGGCATGGTAGAGGTGGGCCTGATGCAGAAACTGCCAGCGGATGTCGTATTGGGGAACGACCTGGGTCGAATGACCTCCACCTTTATTCCTCAAGCTTCACTTCAAGAGGCCCACCCAGTAACCACAAGGCTACAGGCTCGCACCACGGCTCCAGCAACGCACTCTGAGGCTCAGGTAAGAGACAGTGACCCTCCTACGACCCGTGTTACCTGGGATACCCCAACTGAATTTGAGGCTGAGGTTAAGATAGACCCCACGTTAAAAGTATACAGGGATAGGGTGATCTCCGACCAGGCCGGATTAGAGGGAGAACGGTATACCTGGGAAAAGGGGTTACTGTACCGCATTTCTGAAAGGGTAGTGGGGGGATCTGTGAATGTGACTACTAGACAGCTAGTGGTCCCCCAGAAATATAGACAGGAACTTCTTCGGATCGCTCACGACATCCCCTTGTCTGGGCATCTGGGGATGACTCGCACCAGATACCGCTTGACCCACACTTTTTTCTGGCCGGGTATATCCAAGGATGTGCGGCAGTACTGCCAGACATGTGACATCTGTCAGCGAGTAGGCAAGAGGGGTGACCGCCACAAGGCCAAATTATGCCCACTGCCAATCATAGAAGAACCATTTAGTAGAGTGGCCGTAGATATAGTAGGGCCCTTACCAAAACCCAGTCCCTCCGGCAAGAGATATATCTTGACCATAGTCGATTACGCCACCCGGTACCCCGAAGCAGTAGCCCTCTCTAATATCCACGCCGAGACAGTGGCCGAGGCCTTAATGAAAGTATTCTCCCGAGTGGGGTTCCCCCAGGAGATCATATCGGATAGGGGTACACAGTTCACGGCCGAGGTGACCCACCAACTATGGAGAATATGTGGCATTAAGCCTATTGTGAACTCTGCGTACCACCCGCAGTCTAATGGGTTATGTGAAAGGTTTAATGGGACGTTAAAGCAGATGCTCCGTACCTTTGGAGAGGCCCATAAGGACTGGGAGCGATTCCTACCACATCTGCTATTCGCCTACAGAGAGGTACCCCAAGAATCCACGGGCTTTTCTCCCTTTGAACTACTGTTTGGGAGAAGGGTGCGAGGACCTTTAGATTTAATTAGGGAGCACTGGGAGGGGGAAAGTAGTACAGATGGGACACCCATTGTACCATATGTGCTGGAGTTCAGGGACCGCTTGGAGGCACTAACCCAGACCGTACGGACCAACCTCCAGGCGGCCCAACAACGCCAGCGCCGATGGTATGATAGGGGAGCCAGAGACCGCAGCTTTCACGTGGGACAGAAAGTTTTGATTTTAAAACCTGTTCGCAATGACAAGCTGCAGGCCATCTGGCAAGGCCCATACCAGGTGGTGGAACAAAGATGTGACACCACCTATGTGATTGGCCCCTGCTCAGGGACAGGGAAGAGACGCATGCTCCACGTGAATATGCTCAAACCCTACCACGAGAGGATAGAGGACGTGGCGGCGATATGCGCTTCAGCCTCTGAGGATCAGGAGAATCTTCCGCTCCCTGACTTATTAGAGCAGGTAGATCAGGCAGAGGCCTCCACAGGTGTTCAGCTGGGGGAGCGGCTAAGTCCTCAGGAGCGTGCCCAGGTACAGGAGTTAATCGCGGCTAAGGGAGCCACTTTCTCCAATTTACCAGGGTACACCCCGCTAGCTACTCACCGAGTTGAGACCCCCGGACAGCTACCTATGCGGCAGACCCCATACCGTATCCCGGAAGCGGTCAGGGAACATATGAGGAAGGAAATTGAGGAAATGTTGCAGCTAGGGGTTATTGAACATTCCGATAGCCCCTGGGCATCGCCGGTAGTGCTGGTACCCAAGAAGGACGGCACAACACGCTTTTGTGTAGACTACCGGAGGCTAAATGACAAAACAGTGTCTGATGCCTACCCGATGCCCCGGATAGACGAGCTGCTAGACAAAATGGCACGAGGCCAGTACCTTACTACAATAGATTTATGCAAAGGGTACTGGCAAATTCCACTAGCCCAGGATGCCATCCCTAAGTCGGCGTTTGTCACCCCGTTTGGCTTGTATCAGTTTCGAGTCATGCCATTCGGGATGAAAAACGCTCCGGCTACCTTTCAACGGATGGTGGATCGGCTACTGGATGGGTTCCAGGAATATGCATGTGCATACCTGGATGATATCGCCATCTATAGCCAGACTTGGTCAGACCACCTGCGACATATTGGAGCAGTCATTGACCGGATCGGAGAGGCAGGGTTGACGCTAAAGCCCAGCAAGTGTCACATAGGGATGGCAGAGGTGCAGTACCTGGGGCACCGGGTAGGGAGTGGACAGCAAAAGCCCGAACCAGCAAAAATTGAGGCAGTAGCTAAGTGGCCTACCCCCCGGACAAAAACCCAAGTGTTAGCCTTCCTGGGTACTGCAGGGTACTACCGAAAATTCGTACCCAATTATAGTGCCCTAGCCAAACCACTGACTGACTTGACCCGCAAAAACCTTCCGCGACAGGTCATCTGGGCCCCAGAGTGTGATCAGGCGTTCCAACAACTCAAGACTGCGTTAACCAATGCACCGGTACTTGCTGCTCCTAATCCAACTAAACGATTTCTTGTCCACACAGACGCTTCAATGTTTGGATTGGGAGCAGTGCTGAGCCAAGTTGGAGCAGATGGCGGAGAACATCCCGTAGCTTACTTAAGCCGAAAGTTATTACCCCGTGAAGTGAGCTACGCCGCCATTGAGAAAGAATGCCTGGCCGTGGTGTGGGCCCTCAAAAAGTTGCAGCCTTATTTATATGGACAACCTTTTTCCCTACTCACAGATCACAACCCGTTGGTGTGGCTGAACCGTGTGGCAGGGGACAATGCCAGGCTGCTGCGCTGGAGTTTGGCGCTGCAGCCTTTTGACTTTACTATTCATTACCGCCCAGGAAAGCAAAACGGTAACGCCGACGGGTTATCTAGACAGACTGACCTTGAGAAGTGATCTGTGAGTACTCCTCCGGACATCCCCAAGCCGATCCGTTTGGATCAGACTGTGTATGCCGGCTTGGTTCTGGGGGAGCATTGTGGCAAACCTAGCCACTTATTGCAGAACATTTAAAGGTTGTCTGAAATAGCTGTGTTAACCTGGTCTAAAAATGTATTCATGTTAATGTCAAAGTTATATATTGTTATGTTAAAACCAGGTTCTGCTGTATTGAGGGATAATCCACTTAACAGGATTATCTAGTGTGAGTGCCCCTCCCGTACAGCAGTTCATGGTGGGAGAAATGTCCTGTATTTGCACTTCCCAGGTAATCTACTATTGTATAGCCCCTGTAAGGGGATTAAGTAAACCCCTTGCATGGGTATTGCATAAATGCTGGAGCTGTGAATAAAGTAATCAGTTGACTCCCAGAACTGTGTTTCGTCCGGTTACTGGGGGATTTGGGATATTGCCTTACTTTCCAGCGCTTTATTTGGATTACCTTCTTTTACCAGCGGAGATATGGGGATTTAATATTGCAGCTCCGCTACAGAAAGCTAATAGCATTACATGGCTATTGGCTTTCTATAAACCGAAATAGAGTCCCCAATAGGTCAATTGACCTATTCGTAGGAATGGGGACACTCACCCACATTTTACTTCATTTTGCAGCCCTCTAGCCCTTTCCAGTTTTTTTTTTTTAGAGGCATTTTAGTGGCCAAAATTTTGTGTCCCCATTTCTTTCAATGGGGTTCGGGTTCAAGTTCGAGCACGGACCCGGACATTTTTTCGAAGTTCGTCCGAACCCGAACATCCAGGTGTCCGCTCAACTCTATTAGCAACATATCATTCAGCATGCAGAAATTGAGAAACGTGTTCGCTGTGTCTTCTGTTTAATGTCATCTGTGGCTTGACATGCAAGGGATCTACTTTTTACCACAGACACATTCCCCATATATTTTTCTCTTAAAAGGGAAATACCATTTAGTGTCCAAAAATGTGTTTTTAGAGAACTGTTACATCATGTAAATGAAAGAAATAAAAACTCTTCATATATCTCCGAATATAGCAGGGCATACAGTGTATTACATTGATTGGTGTTACTAAGGTAACAGACCCGCCCATCTCTCCAAGCACTTCTTATTGGACGTCAGTGAATTTGGAAGCCCCGGTGAAATAATATTCAGTGTAAAACTGTACATTGTTTCAAGGTAGAAATAAGTGCATTTCACCGAAAATTAGCTGGAATTGCACATTTAATTGACATATTTGCATGCAATTCTGCAAACAGAATCTGGATAGATCATTTTTGATACCCGGTATAAAACCAATAGTAATGTGACAGGGTCTATTTAAGAGATCTGTGCTCTGGCTGTGTATAGTCCATTCCTCCTGTGTACAGGAGATACAGATTGAACACATCCCACTGTATCAATCAGGGAGCCTCTGCTATTTTCACTTTTATATAAACCATGAATATTCTGATTTGTTACTTCCTCAACCTCCTTTCAAGTAACATTAGCAGTGAAATACTGCCAGATATCTTGAAGGACAGCCAAGATTCAGCTTTGCAAAGTGCCCTAAAAAAAAGCTTTAATGTGTCATTTACAATTGTTTTGATGAAAGATGAAATGTTTGTACGTTTAATCTTTCTTAACGCAGTCAATACCTTCAAAATCCTCAGAGCATAGCAATTAATCGCGCTGTTAAAGGAGCAGTACAACCACTGCCTAGATTTACTGCAGGTCCTGCTACCTTGATGACTTGCCTGCAGCCTCATCTGTCATAGGCTCAGGCAATGAACCTTGTGAGGAAGGAGAGCAAGGAAATACGCATGCTGTGCGGGTGTGCATATGAAGAGAAGAGCCGCTTGAAAAAAATGAGGGGGGTTATGGGTAAAAACTTACCAAGCAGAGATTGTGGTACTGCTGACCATTGGGGGTGGGGGAGAGAGTTATTAAACCAATATGATTATTTTTTTAAGAAATGAATTGAAACAAGATAGTTCCCATCTTTTATCATAGGTAGCCTTGTGCACAGATGTTTTCGGTTTCTAGGACAGGTGATCACTGACATTTCACCACTGACAGTGCAGTGTGTATCCAAATCTAACAAGACCTCCTATTAAATCACTTAACGATACAAGGTAATATACAGTGAAAAGAACATTTATCCATGCGCATGTAGAATAAAACAATGCAATGCAAGAGAGGTATATCACAGATTGTAAACAATTGTCAACCTCTTTGTGAAGGATATCAGGAGGTAAGAAATAAAGTAATAATGAGGAGGGCAGAGAGCGATGCACAGGGGTCACTGCAAATATAGAGCAGGGAAGTACTAGGAATGAGGGTATACGGAGTAAATAAATAAAAAGGTTTATATAGCTTGGTGGTACCCCAGCAAATATCTAGGGGTGTTGGTATGATGTGTGTCATCATCCCATGATACCCATATTCTGGAGGAGAAATCTAAAGTATTAGAGGTTCTATGTGTCATTGCTTTGCAGGTTAAAATCAGTGAACATATCATAGAGTGTAGGTCTACGCAGTACTAGAAACTGCATTATTCATTTCCATATACGTTTTGTAATGTCATCTGGTATCATATCCAAGCGGAAAGGGCAGGGCCGGCCCAAGCGGAAAGGGCAGGGCCGGCCCAAGCGGAAAGGGCAGGGCCGGCCCAAGCGGAAAGGGCAGGGCCGGCCCAAGCGGAAAGGGCAGGGCCGGCCCAAGCGGAAAGGGCAGGGCCGGCCCAAGCGGAAAGGGCAGGGCCGGCCCAAGCGGAAAGGGCAGGTAGTACCAGTGATATGGTACCTTTTGACCAGTTTTCAGGGGGGTTATGGTTTTTTTGTGAGGTTTTGCATGTCATAGGTCGTGTTAAGTTCTTGTTGTGTGTGTGTGTGTGTGTGTGTGTAATATCCAGAGAACAGAAGAGGTGGCCCTCGTGGGACATATATATCCAAATATTTATTCAGTAGAAAATAAACGTTTAGAGCTCCAGTATGGAGTAATTTGCATACCGTGCCACAGGTGATGTCAGAAGCCTTCTGTCTTCTACATAGACACATTCATAAACACATTTTTCTCCTAATTTAGACATTTGCTTGCAAGTTTTGCCAACGCAATATGTAGATCATTCTCAACCATTATATTATGTATGCTCTATATTCACAGTAATAATGTTTAGGTGATCCAGTCCCTTTAATACCAGTTGAAAGTATAACCAAATGCATGGTAAGGTCTTCTATTCCCAAACGCATCATCCAGTGTCTGGCATACAATGTCAATAAAAACAGCAGAGAATTATATACCTCCCCCGCCTGCAATAACCGTGGCACAATCACATATACAATGTCCATAATGTAAATCATCCATACACTGGAAACAAGACTGATATTAGACAATGCATGGTTATACAACCTCTCTCCCTCCAAAGTAAACCAGACGTGTGTCTGTAGGTGCACACAGATTTACTCTCAGTTCTGCCTCATTTATTACAAGCACAAGTGCATAATACGTAAACAAAATAATAAAAATAAATAAATAAAAAACAAACAACATTTAGTTGTACTTTACCAAATCTGGAGACTCTGCTACAACATTCAAAATTGCCCCCACCTCCCCCCCCCATAAAATACAAAATGAAAATGAAAAATTAAGAAAAAGCATACAAAGAAGCAGTGTTAACTTATTTTATTAGTTCCTTTTATAAGTCAGTTTGAACAAAGCCAGGTACCATGTGAAGACCATAGTAATGCTCTAGAATAGTCTGCTTTACACAGCTTTCACCATCTTCTCTCATTTCGCCCGGGGTCATCCGGATTTAGAAATCAGGACACTGGAAAGGATTTGGAGGTAGGTGTCCCAGGCCACCTGAAAAGCTGGGGTAAAATCTTGGGGAAAGTGACAGGCCAGAGTCACTTGGATGGTAAAACACTGGTACTGCAGAAAGGATAGAGACAGAACTGTAAACATGGGTACGGCAGTATGGGGAGGTGGGAGAGGGAAGAGCTGTGTACAGGGGAAATGGTGTGGGGAGGTGGGAGAGGGAAGAACTGTGTACAGGGGAGGGCTGGCAATGGTGTGGGGAGGTGGGAGAGGGAAGAACTGTGTACAGGGGAGGGCTGGCAATGGTTGGCCCAGGGGAGGTGGGAAAGGGAAGAGCTGTGTACAGGGGAGGGCTGGCAATGGTTGGCCCAGGGGAGGTGGGAAAGGGAAGAGCTGTGTACAGGGGAGGGCTGGCAATGGTGTGGGGAGGTGGGAGAGGGAAGAGCTGTGTACAGGGGAGGGCTGGCAATGGTGTGGGGAAGTGGGACAGGGAAGAGCTGTGTACAGGGGAGGGCTGGCAATGGTGTGGGGAGGTGGGAGAGGGAAGAGCTGTGTACAGGGGAGGGCTGGCAATGGTGTGGGGAGGTGGGAGAGGGAAGAGCTGTGTACAGGGGAGGGCTGGCAATGGTGTGGGGAGGTGGGACAGGGAAGAGCTGTGTACAGGGGAGGGCTGGCAATGGTGTGGGGAGGTGGGACAGGGAAGAGCTGTGTACAGGGGAGGGCTGGCAATGGTGTGGGGAGGTGGGACAGGGAAGAGCTGTGTACAGGGGAGGGCTGGCAATGGTGTGGGAGAGTGAAGTGTACAGGGGAGGGCGGGCAATGGTTGGCCCAGGGGAGGTGGGAGAGGGAAGAGCTGTGTACAGGGGAGGGCTGGCAATGGTTGGCCCAGGGGAGGTGTGAGAGGGTAGAGCTGTATACAGGGGAGGGCTGGCAATGGTGTGGGGAGGTGGGAGAGGGAAGAGCCATGTACAGGGGAGGGCTGGCAATGGTTGGCCCAGGGGAGGTGGGAGAGGGAAGAGCTGTGCACAGGGGAGGGCTGGCAATGGTGTGGGGAGGTGTGAGAGGGAAGAGCTGTGTACAGTGGAGGGATGGCAATGGTGTGGGGAGGTGTGAGAGGGAAGAGCTGTGTACAGTGGAGGGCTGGCAATGGTGTGGGGAGGTGGGAGAGGGAAGAGCTATGAACAGGGGGGGCTGGCAATGGTGTGGGGAGGTGTGAGAGGGAAGAGCTGTGAACAGGGGAGGGCTGGCAATAGTTGGCCCAGGGGAGGTGGGAGAGGGAAAAGCTGTGTACAGGGGAGGGCTGGCAAAGGTTGGCCCAGGGGAGGTGTGAGAGGGAAGAGCTATGAACAGGGGGGGCTGGCAATGGTGTGGGGAGGTGTGAGAGGGAAGAGCTGTGTACAGGGGGGGCTGGCAATGGTGTGGGGAGGTGTGAGAGGGAAGAGCTGTGTACAGGGGGGGCTGGCAATGGTGTGGGGAGGTGGGAGAGGGAAGAGCTATGAACAGGGGGGGCTGGCAATGGTGTGGGGAGGTGTGAGAGGGAAGAGCTGTGAACAGGGGAGGGCTGGCAATAGTTGGCCCAGGGGAGGTGGGAGAGGGAAAAGCTGTGTACAGGGGAGGGCTGGCAAAGGTTGGCCCAGGGGAGGTGTGAGAGGGAAGAGCTGTGTACAGGGGAGGGCTGGCAATTGTTGGCCCAGGGGAGGTGGGAGCGGGAAGAGCTGTGTACAGGGGAGGGCTGGCAATGGTGTGGGGAGGTGGGAGAGGGAAGAGCTGTGTAGAGGAGAGGGCTGGCAGAAGGCAGAAACAATGTAGGTGCACTTGGTGCTATTTTACCAGCCTACTGGGTGGGTATCATCAGAAAATAGACACACACATGATAGATAAGGTACAGAGATTGATAGGCAGACAAGATAATTGGATAGAAAGATTGAAGGCGTTACCAACTGGAGCATTGAGAAGTGAAAAGTTGTGCATCCCCAGCCTAATATAGAGCGGCCCAGGGGGCAGTTGACCTCCTGCCCCCTTGCCATCCGTCCTGCAGCCTACTTGAGGCCTAAATTCAGTCATCCATTATGTACAGGTTTCCTCACAAACCATCCATAATGAAGGTTCCTACTCATTCTGAAGATGGGCATCCGACATGCCAAACATGTCCAACGAACCTCCCCAAATCCCACCTCCCCCATTATTGTTAATAATTATCGTCTGCACAATTTATTTCTCACACTAAAGGCTTTATTCATGAAAGAGACAACTGCAGTGAATTGAGAAGGGAAGTTCAAATTAAATTTGAAATTCCCTCGTCAATTCCCTCTTTTAGGAAAGAAAGTCTAATGAGGGAGATTTAGAAAAGATATGCGGCAAACAAAGTTGGCATGGAGGAACTGGTTCGAGTGAAGCTTTAATGGTTGTCTAAATAAAAGATGATGTAAACATATAAAAAAAAAAAAAAAAGTTATTAGTGATTATAAACAGAGCCAGTCTGTTACCACTGAATTAAGTGTGTCAGATAATCTTACCTTGAAATATTCAGGGTTTATGTGCAATACGTTGGCGTGTAGGTAGGAGAGATTGGTCATCGCCACTGGGAGGATCTCAATGTTTTTGATACCGTCTCCAATGGCGTTCATTATTTTCCCCCCATGGATGAGAAGATCAGGAGAATTGAAGCTCTGCTCAAAGTGCAAAAAGTGAGACTTGGTTTCAGGGAAGATCAAGAATAGCCTAGAGGATAGAAGAAAAAAAAAAAAAAAAGTTCACATATTCTAAAAATTTATTATACAAAAATTTTTTTAATAAGGCCAACGAAACATTGGATGTCTCCTACTTATGACATCATGTTGTGCTTCATATGTAGATCACATTTCCCGTAGAAAAACAAACTTGATTTGCATATTAAGTCAAGCAGGATACATCAAAGACATTTATAATGAGGTTTAAAAAACACCATTCCCCCATTAATCTATGTATTTTCTCTCAATTCTGCCCACATTATTTTTTTTGTTTGTTTGTTTTTTATTATTCTCCACATTCACAGTATGAATGTGGTTTATGTGATGGGGCCAATTTAAACAGTGAATTAGAGAAAAAAAAAAAATGATGTATACAGTATTCCTTTGCTTTTTTTTGTTGTTGTTGTTGTTGTTGTTTTTTGTTGTTTTTTAACCCTTTAACCCCTTAAGGACAGAGCCTTTGAAACATTTTTGTCCTTTCTGGACAATGCCTATTTTAACATTTCTGTGCTGTTTGTGTTTAGCAGTAATTTTCTTCTTTGTCATTTGCTGTACCCACACATATTATATATTGTTTTTATCGGGACAAGAAGGGCTTTCTATGGATGCCATCTTTTTGATCATATCTTATCATATTATTAAAAAAAATAATAAAATATGGTAAAAAAAAAAAAGATACACAAATTTCTTTGTTTTTATTTGAAACAACTTCTCCTCATCGACAATAGCGAACGAAAAAACATGCTAAATAGATTCTACTATTTCTCCTGAGTACAGGGATACCACCCATGCATAGGTTTGTTGGGTTGTTTGGGGGCTAAAATGCCAAATTTTTGAGGTGCAGTTTTTTGTTTTCCAAATTAAAATTTTGACATGCAGACCGCCTGCACCCATGTCCCATTTGGGACATATTTGAAACCAGCCAGTGTATTTTACCCCATCAACCCATATATTTTTTAAAAGAAGACACCTTAGGCTATCTCAAATGGTGGTATTTTTACACTTTCCATGCACTAATTCTACCACCAGCCTTTGTCAAACTTTGTGGTAGTAATTTTTTTGTGGTTTTTTTTCACAAACCTTGTACTTCAGACATGAATTCACAGATTTTGGTATGTGTCACTGCCAAATAACACCCCAATAAGTGTTCAGCAACATCTCTTGAGTACAGGGATACCACCCATGCATAGTTTTGTTGGGTTGTTTGGGGGGTAAAAGGCCAAATTTGGTAGGTGCAGTTTTTTGTTTTCCAAATTAAAATTTTGACATGCAGACCGCCTGCACCCATGTCCCATTTGGGACATATTTGAAACCAGCCAGTGTATTTTACCCCATCAACCCATATATTTTTTAAAAGTAGACACCCTACGCTATTTCAAATGGTGGTATTTTAACACTTTCCATGCACTAATTCTACCACCAGCCTTTGTCAAAGTTTGTGGTAGTAATTTTTGTGTGGTTTTTTTTCACAAATATTGTATTTTAGACATAAATTCACAGATTTTGGTATGTGTCACTGCCAAACAATAACCCAATATGTGTTCAACAACATATCCTGAGTACAGGGATACCACCCATGCATAGGTTTGTTGGGTTGTTTGGGGGCTAAAGGGCCACATTGTGAAGGTGCGCATTTTCAACTTGGAATATTGACGTGTAGTCAGCCTGAGCCCATCTTTCATTTGGGACTTTTTTTTAAGTAGGACAGTGTATTTTACCCCAAAAAGTATATATTTTGTAAAAGTAGACACCCTAGGCTATTTTAAATGGTGTTATTTTAACACTTTCCATGCACCAATTCTACCACCAGCCTTTGTCAAAGTTTGTGGTAGTCATTTTATTGTGTATTTTTTCCCACATACATTGCACTTTAGACACAAATTCACATATTTCGGTATGTGTCACTGACAAACAATACCACAATATATGTTCAGCAACATCTCCCGAGCACAGGGATACCACCCATGCATAGCTTTGTCAGCTTTGTTAGGGGTTGAAAGGCTACATTTGAGAGGTGCGCTTTTTGATTTTCAAACTTGGAATTTGAACATGTAGAGCAAGGAAGGGGTTAATAGCTCTTATAAGAGCCTTTGTAGTACTGTACAAAAAAATTAACCCCTAAAAATGCACAGACAAGAAAAAATGTTCTGCTGTGCAGTGATCAGTGGCAGGGAAGGGGTTAATACACTACACTATACAAAAGGTATGGCTTTTATAAAAGCCCTTGGAACTCACAATTTATTAACATTTTATTTAATTTATTACAATTTAAAAATTATGTTATACAGATCTGTCTCTTTCCCTCACTAAAACTCAAGTGAGGAGAGGGAGGCAGATCCATATGGGTCAGAACAATATTTACGGACCAGACGAATGGTGATGCTCATCTGAGAAATCACCAAACCACCTTTGCCACTGATCGGCTGTTACTGATCGCTATACACGCGTTCAGACAGCTTCAAAAGGAATACACGTAATCCCCTAGTGGGTATAATTAACCCCTAGTGAGTCTGACAAAAAAAATGCTGATAGCAAAAAAAATCCTTCGGCGACTAGATTGCTCCATATGCGCTGCTTAGGCAGTGACCATATGCACTGCTTAGGCAGTGACCATATGTGCTGCTTAGGAAGTGATATACGGCAAGGAAGGGGTTAATAGCTCTTAAAAGAGCCTTTGATATACTGTAATAAATCAAAGTAAAATAAAATAACCCCTAAAAAAATGCACAGACAGCAAAAAATGTGCTGCTGTGTAAGATCACTGCGTACACAGCGATCAATTGCAGGGAAGGGGTTAAATACTGGAAACGGCTTTTATAAAAGCCTTTGGGTCTCAATTCTATTAAATATATTATAATTAAAAACTTACATTATACAGCTCTGTCTCCCTCCCTCACTAAAACTCAAGTGAGAGGGAGGCAGATCTACACGGGTCAGATCAAATATTTACACATATTGATCTAACCAGACGAATGGTGATGCTCATCTGAGCAAACGCCAACCCGCCATTGTCACTTATCAGCTGTTACTGATCGCTATACATGCGCTCAGACAGCTAAAAAAATTTTTTTACGTTAAACGTAGTCCCCTAGCGGGTATAATTAACACGTGACGGGTGTAATAAAAAAGTTTTAAAAAAATTAAAAATGCTTCTGCAGCAAGATTGCTGCATTTGCGTCAGATCGCTGATTAGGCAGTGATCTACGGCAAGAAAGGGGTTAATCTCTCTTAAAAGAGGTTTTTTTATACTGTAATGAATTACAGTAAAAAAAAATAACCCCTAAAAAATGCACAGACAGCAAAAAATGTGCTGCTGTGTATGATCACTGCGTACACAGCGATCAATGGCAGGGAAGGGGTTAAATGGCTTTTATAAAAGCCCTTGGTGTTTAAAATTTTATTAAATATTTTTTTTATTATTTTATTTTATATTTTTACTTGATCTGATCTGTCTCTCTCCCTTACTATAACTAGTAAGGTGAGGGAGGCAGATCAATACTTGTCAAAGGCAATATTTAGTAATATTGCCTTTGACAGTATGGTAAGTGCTCATCAGAGCACTTACCATACATGCCTGCACACAGATCACATAGATCTGCTGTGCCGGCATCCATTGGCTCCCCCTAGAGCATCGGAAGTGAAATACTTTCACTTCCGATGCTCTTGCCATTAGAAGGGAAACGCTGCCTGTACAGGCAGCGTTCCCTTCTACTGAGCCGATGGGGTCGCTCAGGAGAGCGACCACCATCGGCTCTGGGCAGCCTGGAGGTGTTGTTAAGTGCCTCGCTGGCGAGGCACTTTAACAACACCGCAGATGCTTAGAAAGCGAACGATCGTTCGCTTTCTAAGCACATGTGTGCAGCGGGCGCAGCCATTTTTAAATGGCTGCTACGATCACTCCGTGGAGTGATCGTAGCGCGCCCCTGCACATTTGGGGGGTGTTGCACAATGCCTCTACCTAGAGGCATTGTAGCAACACCGTTAGAGTAAAGAAAGCGACCGCTGGTCGCTTTCTTTACTCCATTTAGTGCATGACGTGCCAGGCACGTCAGCTGTCGGCAAGTCCACGATTTGCCGTGACGTGCCTGGCACGTCATCTGTCGTTAAGGGGTTAAGGACCAGGGATTTTCCTGGGCCAAGGACCAGAGAATTTTTAAATTTTTAATACGCGGTTTTTGAAACAGAATTTTCCTCTCTCTCATTTAACGCACCCATACAAGTTATATGTTGTTCTTTAAAGGACAGTTAGATCTTTCTTTTGATACCCTATACATAAAAATGATTTACATTTTAGTATTAAAAAATACATATAAAAAAGGAAATTTTTGAGGAAAAAAAAAGTTTTTCCCCATTATTTTCCCAATAATAAGCTACATAACTAGTGCAACACTAACCCACTTATCCCCCCTAATTAACTAACTAATAAAAAGGAAAAATATTGGTTCCCATAACAAAAAAGACAGACAAAAAAACTCTGAAGAGTTCGATGTCAGATCAGTAAAAATCATGCAACAGGCATGCAGGGGTTAAATTTGATTAAATAAATATATTAAAATGACCTTTATTTATTAAAAAAAAACTTTATAAATTGTAAAAATAAAAAAAATCTGTTAAAAAAAAAAAAAAAAAACTAAATGAGGGCCATAAAGTGGAAGGAAACTGATCACAGTTAAAAACTGTGATCAGCAATGAAAGGGTTAATTTTTTTATTTATTTTTTTTTACCCCTGTATTTAATTAATTTATTTTTACTTACAGGTCACTCTCTGTGCTTCACTATAAGAATGTGAAGCACAGAGAGTGAATTAGAGGCAGTGTGTGAACACACTGACTTTGCCATCTAATTTGCATGTTATCGGGGTGATCACTCAATCACCGCGATCACATGCCCGGAAACTGACCGATCGGGTCCAGGAGCTTTGCCTCGGGTGCGAGGCTTAGTCCTGGACCCGTTGGTACGAGGCTTAGCCCTGGACCCGTTGCAGACTAGCTGGCGGTGCTCACGGAGCGCACCGCCGGCTAGACTGCATGACGAGTTAACTCGTCATAAGGTCGCGAAGGGGTTAAGAGAAAACGAATACTGTACATGCATCTGGGGGGTCTCCTGCTTATGACACCATCTTGGAATGCAAAGTAACAGCGTTATTTGCAAGATCAAGCCACAACATACACACCCCCCAATTATTCTGTTTAATTATTTTGGAGAGGAGAACAATATGAAAAATGATCTGTGAATTCGGTTAGCAAGACCGCTAGCAAATGTATAAATTAAGAGGGTATACGTTTTAAATGTGTCTGTGGTGTCTTATGTCTAAATGCATTCCTGATGCAACTGAACGAGGTTTCATTTCATGTGGGAAATGTGTAATTTTGTTAAACCTAGGTGTTATTTATTATGCCAATGGACTTCTAACAATAGTTGCAGTAAAGGAATGAGGCCAGCATGGAGGAGCTGCCAATAGACTTAAATATTACTACTAGGAAAGCATTGAAGATGCAGCTAGAGCAAAAGCTTGCTCTATCATTTAACATTTTTAAATCCTTTTATAAATCATTACTCCCAGCTGTGAATGACCCGTAGGGGCTGACATGTAACCTTCCAAGCCCCGCCCCCAGCATCCAGATTTGCCTCAGTAGAGTTGGTCAGTAATAAATAAATATATAATAATAATTAATTATAGGACAAATCTGGCACAGGGCTGACACTGCATCACTTATACACTGTGGAATGCTGAAAATGCCACCTTAAAAAGGACTGTATCACCTGTGGCAAATGAACTGTTTTTCAATGGGAAATTTGTAATTTGCATACCGTGCCACAGGTGATGTCATACGCAGGAGACTCCACAGACATATTTAAATCACAGATCATCATCAGTGGGCTATTAATGGGGCATATCCCCCTCAGTGGGCTATTAATGGGCATATCACCCTCAGTGGGCTATTAATGGGGCATATCCCCCTCAGTGGGCTATTAATGGGGCATATCCCCCTCAGTGGGCTATTAATGGGGCATATCCCCCTCAGTGGGCTATTAATGGGGCATATCCCCCTCAGTGGGCTATTAAAGAGCAGATTATCAGTGGGCTATTAATGGATAAACTATCCGGGGGGGGGGGGCCTGAAATTTCTGATGACGGACAGTCTGCCCATGATAACTAACGTCTTCGTTTCTGTAGTTTTAGTTGGATGAGATATAATGATCTAGTGTTTGCACCAGATTCCTTTAAACACTCTTCACCAGTAGCTAAAGCAGCTCTGTTACCTTAAATATAAAACTGGAACTCAAAGCAAAGTTACCTGTACATAGCCTCAGCCCCCAGGGTTTTGGCCATAGGAGCAATTCTTGTCCAAAAATCAGCCAGAGCCTCTTTCTGACTAGCAGACAGGGTAAGGGTTCTGTGAGGCATTAGGAGGGGCTGGCTTCAGACACTGACAAACACAACACAGGGGCCTTGCAAATCATCTTACATACAGCTGGGCTAATCATTCCTGTTGATTAACTGCCCTGCTGGGGTAAATTACAAACTGGATTTCGCATAGAGGCTTAATTCACACAATGTGAAGTACTCACTAAAAAAGTGAACTGACATGTAAACTGCAGAACTCAGACCTTACTAGCCAAGATTAAAACATTCTCCACCTTGCCTGTTTTTTCCAACTCAGCTATTAATGCCTGCTCTCCACAGCTCACTTTTTAGTTAATAGACTCCTGTCGTTTGTGTCCTGCGTAGTTTATTATTACTACTTATATAATTTGGTAAGTGATTTTTAGAATAAGAAGAAATTTTTAAACTTGTTACTGTGAATGTAGAGATTAAACAATGATTGAAAATGATCTATACATTGTGTTAGTAAAACTGCAAGTAAATGCCTAGATTAGGACAAAAATGTGTTTTACATGTGTCTGTGGTGTCTACTGCTTATGACATCACCTGTGGCACGGTATGCAAATTAACTGTTTGTCAAATGGAAAATGTGTAATTTGCATATCAAGCCACAGAGTCAAACAGGAGACACAGACACATATAGTAGTAACATAAAAACATAGTAATTTAGGTTGAAAAAAAACAAAAGTCCATCAAGTTCAACACTTCTATCTATCATTTCAGCGTTTTGATCCAAAAGAAGGCAAAAAAAACCCTAAGGAAGCTTTTTCGAATGTTGCCTCCTAGGGGGAAAAAAATTCCTTCTTGACTCCAAAAGGGCAATCAGATTTCTCCTTGGATCAAAAAGCTCTATTATTAATGCTCATTCTATTATTAATACCCCTGTATGTTCTGCTTTTCTAAAAAAATCATCCAGACCATTTTTAAATGCATCTATTGTGGTTGCTAGCACTACCTCTCTTGGCAGTCAGTTCCATAACTTTATTGTCCTTAGCGTAAAGAATCCCTTCCTTTGCTGCCTATGAAATCTTTGCTCTTCCAGTCTCAGGGGGTGACCTCTTGTTCTTTGTACATTTCTATTAATGAACAGGTCCCTGGAGAGCTCCTTATATTGGCCCTGCACATATTTATATAATGTTATCATATCCCCTCTAGGACGCCTTTTTTCTAAAGTAAATAAATGCAATTTTTTAAGTATCTCTTCATAACTAAGATCCTCCAATCCCCTTATTAATTTTGTAGCTCTCCTTTGCACTTTTTCTAGTTCCTTAATATCCTTTTTAAGGACTGGTGCCCAGAACTGTACTGCATATTCAAGGTGAGGTCTTACCATTGATTTGTAAAGAGGCAAGATGATGTCCTCCTCCCGTGAATCTATACCTCGTTTTATACATGCCAATATCTTATTGGCCCTTGCAGCTGCTGACTGGCATTGGGCACTGTTGCCAAGTTTGTTATCTACAATGATTCCTAAATCCTTTTCATTAATAGGTTTTCCCAGGGAAATACCATTTAACGTATATGTTGCATATATAAAACACGTTTCTCCTAATTTAATCATTTGTTTCAATTTTGCCATCACACTGTATAGATCATTTTCAATCATTTATCTCTACATGCACAATACAAAGATTGTAGTCATCAAGTGCAGGCATTTTAAAGGGATCCTCCCACCAAACAATGAAAAGGGTTTATTTTTTATTTATTTTTTGCGTTGTTGATTTCAGATATGTCTTTTGTTTTTGTTGTGTGAGTTTATTTTATTATATATTTTACTAAACAAGTATGACTGGGCGCTGCCATTTTGTGAAATATAGTATTTTTGGGTGCCACCCCCTAGTGACTTTACAGCACTCATATCTCACTTTGGGGCTGGGGACACAGAATGCAGTCTATAAGTCAGAATTCTGACCATAGACTTGCATTGAATGGGAGGGTAATGTAACTATGATATCACAAGGGGGCGGAGTTATGATCCTGTTTGAACAGGTTAATCTCCTCTTTGTATTGGAAGACATGGTGGGGGGAAAAATTTGTACAAAGCCACTTAGTCCTGCCCATTATGATACACAGGAGCCAGTTTGTTTATTAATGAAGAGGGCCCAATAAGATTGTATAAGATGTAGTCATGCTTTAAAGCATTTGTATATAAAATGTCTACACTTGCTGCAATCTTTCAATTAAGTAGAATTTATTTTTTTCTGACATTTAAAAACAGACTTTCTGCTGTGACATTAGGATCAATTATGTATTGAGATAATGTCCTACTGTCCTTTCTTCACTCAAGAAAACCAAACAAATAAGTAGTCAGATAACATGGGAAATGGAGAAAAAAAACTTGTATTTTAAAGGGACAGTCTGGTCCCCAAACTCACTTTAGTGAAAGATGAAGATTACTGCTTGTATAGTGCACGGGCTTTTTTCCAGGTTGATTTGTTACAGGCGTTCTGCATAAATTACATTTTTAATATTTGACTCAAGCCCTCCCCTGTGATTACTCTGCATGTTTACTGCAGGTGCGGCAGCACTGATAATATAGACAATGACCATATAAAGTTTTGTTTCATTTCGCCACTTCCTGTGCTCCTTGAATTGAATATATTGTGTGGACTGTAAGTGACATTGCTCTCGTACACAGTAGGATCTCTTAACTATGCAACAAATTGTCTGATGACATCGCCAGAGGGACAGGAAATTCCATTAATTTGCATGCAATTATTCCCACTGGTTCCTGCAGAAAAAGGAGGGAAAAAAAGGGAAATTACTTTTGCTCATCCACTGTGGGAAATCCTGGTTTCTTGCAAACTGCTGTAATGTCACAATTTCATCTAGCTGTATTTTTAAGCAATGCAAAATGAAAAGCATGCTTCCAAACATTAATGAGGTCCACCTCAAGCTTTTCAAAAGGCTGGAAATATTTAATATGTTAATGTGTTTTTGTGGTCAGAAACGTAATATTACTTTGCTGAGAGGGTGGTGGGTGCATGGAATAGTCTTCCAGTAGAAGTGGTAGAGGGTAATACAGTGAAGGAGTTTAAGCATGCATGGGATAGGTATAAGGCTATCCTAGATATAAGATAAGGCCAGGGACTAATGAAAGTATTACGTTACTGAGAGGGTAGTGGATGCATGGAATAGTCTTCCAGTAGAAGTGGTAGAGGTTAATACAGTGAAGGAGTTTAAGCATGCATGGGATAGGTATAAGGCTATCCTAGATATAAGATAAGGCCAGGGACTAATGAAAGTATTACATTACTGAGAGGGTAGTGGATGTATGGAATAGCCTTCCAGTAGAAGTGGTAGAGGTTAATACAGTGAAGGAGTTTAAGCATGCATGGGATAGGTATAAGGTTATCCTAGATATAAGATAAGGCCAGGGACTAATGAAAGTATTACTTTACTGAGAGAGTAGTGGATGTATGGAATAGTCTTCCAGTAGAAGTGGTAGAGGTTAATACAGTGAAGGAGTTTAAGCATGCATGGGATAGGTATAAGGCTATCCTAGATATAAGATAAGGCCAGGGACTAATGAAAGTATTACATTACTGAGAGGGTAGTGGATGCATGGAATAGTCTTCCAGTAGAAGTGATAGAGGTTAATACAGTAAAGGAGTTTAAGCATGCGTGGGATAGGTATAAGGCTATCCTAGATATAAGATAAGTCCAGGGACTAATGAAAGTATTACATTACTGAGAGGGTAGTGGATGCATGGAATAGTCTTCCAGTAGAAGTGGTAGAGGTTAATACAGTGAAGGAGTTTAAGCATGCGTGGGATAGGTATAAGGCTATCCTAGATATAAGATAAGGCCAGGCAGTATTACTTTCCTGATAGGGGGGTGGATACATGGCATGGCCTCCTAGCAGAAGTGGTAGGTTCATACTGATGTATGTTTTATGGTGTACACACAGCTCTCTGACTATATTTCATGTAAAAGTGATATTTCCTGATGTAGATGCTGGGCTGTGAATGTATCTGTTGTATACCAAGGTAGTACCTTGGTATCTTGGTACCTTGGTACCTTGGTAGAAAAGTGGGGTGGAGCATATCTCTTACTTTAAAAAAAAAAAAATATAAACAGTTGTTTTATTTAATGAACATGTGGGTGTATGCTTTAATGCAGCCTGCTCTACCACATGTATAAACACCCACACACTAAGAATGGCTGACTGGCCCTTTAAATGGACCCTGTCACCTAAACATTGCTTATACTTGGATCACATAAAGTAATAAAACATATATCAAAATGATCTGTACGTTGGGTTAGCATAACTGTGTTTATGACATCACCTTGTGACTTCATATGCAAATCACACATTTCCCATTGAAAGTAATTTAATTGCATATCACGCCACGGGTGATGTCATAACAAGAAGACACCACAGACACATGTAAAACACACTTTTCCCCTTATTATGCATTTTCTTACAATTTCACTAACAAAACACATAGTTTTTTTTTTCATTCCCAGTATAAACAGTGTTTAGGTGACGGGGCCCTTTAATCAGCATGATTGATTAGCTCAGCTGTAAGCTATACGTCCCTATAAGAAGGATCACTGTGAGACACTCTGCTGTGTGTCATTTGTATTAAGGTCTAGTAACGGGTAATAGTGTGAAGCATCATGTCCCTGTCTGAGACTGAGAAAGGAGCTCTGGCTTCAATGTGGCTTAGAATTGCCCCTGAATCCAGTAAGGTGGGGGCTGAGGCTATGTACAGGTAACTCAGGTTTGCTTTTGTGATATTTACTTATTTTTATATGTAATACTGTAAATGTGTAGCTAAACTGAAATCATTTTGTGTATCAGAGTAAAGCTGTGTCCCTGCTGAGGGGCCAGGGCTCTGGGTAAAGCTGTGTCCCTGCTGAGGGGCCAGGGCTCTGGGTAAAGCTGTGTCCCTGCTGAGGGGCCAGGGCTCTGGGTAAAGCTGTGTCCCTGCTGAGGGGCCAGGGCTCTGGGTAAAGCTGTGTCGCCCTGCTGAGGGGCCAGGGCTCTGGGTAGAGATCCTGCAAGCCTAACCAATAACCTTTTTTAAAACCTCCATGTATCTCTAAGATGCATGTACACTTGCTGTATGCTAATTTGCAGAGTATGTATGGGCTGAGGGTGGAGTTCTGAGTAACTTTCTCTCCCATATGTAATAAATGATCTGGTCTAGTTCTATAACATTACCAAGCATGGTTTCCCTTACCATAGATCTTCCCTTCCTCTCCTAGGTTTATCATCAGTTGCCCTCAGACCAAGACGTTCTTCATGCATTTAGACCTTAATGAGAATTCCCCCGACCTCCTCGCTCATGGGGGTAAAATCATGACTGCCATAGGAGACGCCATTAAAAACCTGGACAACCTCCCAGCGACCATGTCAGACCTCACAGAGCTCCATGTGGAGAAGCTCAAAGTGGATCTGGAACATTTCACGGTAAGATTGTAAATTCTGCTCTACCATACTTGATGTCTTGACTAATCCTCTGTATCCCCATTACACATGGCCCCCATTAATATATAACAAAGCAGGATAGTCTTTGTGTATAAAGCTTCAATGGTATTTACTCTGCAAATATGGTGCATAAACCAGTCACAAAGGATCAAAGGAAATCTTTATTGTAAGACTTGTTACAAAGTTAACTGATCAGTTTTGTCAATAGTACAAAAGGTGATTTGTACTGCATGTCCAAAATGGGTCCAGTGATTGCAAATATGAGTGCACAGCCTGGGGGGGGGGCATTGTTGGGGTACTATAGGCATCCTAAGGGGATGTCTGTCTGCCTGGGCAGTGCAGACTTCAAGCTGCCTGGTTACCCACTCAGACACAGGTTTACCTCCACAGGCCTAGTCAATCAAGTCAGTTAACTATTAAAGTTGTATACCCCTTTCCCTTGCGCTTCCATGAAAGAGGAGAAGAGAAAATGGAACTTATTTTCTATCTTACTGTCTGCTTCCATACATAAGTGGGCAGGCTGATCAGGTCAGTCTCGCAGAACCTCTTATTGTTTTTCTCTCTAATGAATAGAGGGTGCTGACAGTGCTGTAACTAGTTAATCTATATTGCACTAACGCTAGGGTTGCCACCCGGCTGGTATTTTACCGGCAGGCTGGGGAAAGTCATCAGGCCTATGCTTTGTTTATGGAGACACTAGCAAGACCGGTATTTTTCTGAAGAAAAGGTGGCAAACCTAACTAAAGCAGCAGACCAATGCACCCGATGACCTCAGTGAGACTGAGGCAGTAATATACCTCGCTGACTGTCAGCGCTTGTCTGCAGACAGGTAGCCTCAAATCTAACAAGAGGCAGAGTGATATGTAAACCCCATCAATATGTACTGCATGTAAATCCCCATTCAGTAGTCTGTTGGTGGGATGCTGTATAATGATTCACCCCCAGTTACTGTCATGGATTTTCATTTTTCTTCTCCACAGTCCCTGTCTTTCAACATCCAAATCACCCTGGCCGCTCGCTATCCTCAGGAGTTCACTCCGGTCTGCCAGGCAGCCTGGGTAAAGTTCCTTGCCACGCTCTCCAGTGTCCTGTCCACCAAAGCCACGTAACCAAGGACCTTCATCCCGTCTCACTGGGAAGAAGCTGAAAATACAGAAATATCCCGGCTCCGATATTCCTCCTGTGTCTGTTGTCCAGGTTTCACCTCTGTGGGGGCAGTGAATGAATTAACACTATATGTTGTGTTACAGCAGCTCTACAAAGAGGATTGTGTCACTTACTAAAATCTCAACTGGTTACTGGCTTCAATAAAATGCCATTTATTCAGTAGTCTGAGCATGTTTTTATTACCTCCCTCAATCCTTGTGTAGTAACAGTTCACAAGCTACAGGGGGCACTGTGCTTCTAAACCCAATGCAGATTCTCTGCACCCAAAGGCTTGTCTTGTAATGAATCGGAGTGCAGGGAAGATGTGTACAGAGCACAGTACCTAGGATTGTTTTATACCCCATATGGTTACACAAGTCTCCCCCTTATTTCATTGATTGTGCTGCATCCTCTAAACCTTCTGTAATCTTAATACAAACAGTACAAAAATCTATATACTGTGTTTGCAGAGTTGCAAACATATTTAAGGGACATGGTCAAACTAAACATTGACTCTACTCTTTTTGTAGAGAATAATCTTTAAAATGTTAGCTTAACTGCATGCAAGAGAACAAAATTATATTTCAAAGGTCTGGCTCCCCTTTATGTAAACAAAAGCAACAGATCCCAAAGAATGAGAGATCATCATAAATATATATATATAAAGCTGGACTATATATAGCTGGACTATCTGGTCTCCAATAAAGACACTGGTGGATGTATGGGGGGCAGAGCAGGATTTTTGGTTTGTGTGAGTAAATGCCAACAGATAAAAAAAAAAAAAAAAAAAAAAGTCACTGGATGCAAGCTTTTTTTTTTTCTTTAATTTCAATTTGCCAGATAATTTTAAATGGCATAAATGCCCAAAATCTGGATTTTAGCTGGCAAATTGAAATTAAAGAAAAAGGGAAAAAAAAAAAAAGCTTGCATCCAGTGACTTAGTTTTCGAATGTTGCCTTAAAAAAAAAAAAAAAAAAAAAAAAACTCCAACAGGACAATCAAATTGGTTTCCATGGTGACTGGACCACTTTTAGAATTCTGACCCACAGTTGGCCATTATACATCAATCCTAATGGATGGATGGTGATGTGCTTTGCACTGGTAAGGCTCCCTTCCTTCCAAACATGTCTTCTGAGCTTGGATAACAAGTTCTTTTGATACCAAGTATCTGAAGGGGTGAGAATCTACAGTGCGGCAGATCTGACTTGTTTTACTGCCCATCCTTTCAGAGACCTGCCCGCCATTTCCTTTAGGACGGTGACTGATTAAAGGGCCATGTTCCAACTGCAGAGTCCCAAAATTATTTTTATTCAAGTCCTGTGTCATGTAAAGTAAAAAGAAAATAAAACACCTGTCTCTGCTATACCCTGCATATAAAGTGGAATATAGCAACTACAAGAGAACTGCAAATGATTTTACAACAGTGTCACATATTAAATACACGTAAATTATGTGGCACTGTCCCTTTAACAGAAGCATCCAGTGTAATATCTCAGTTAGTAAATGCCCTGATTATAGGACCTGTTCAAACATCAAGGTCACAGGTTCCAGCAGGATCAGCTGCTTCATCCCTCTGAGGTTGATAAAGTGAGTACCATCAATTGGGGTATAATATCATCTTTCATTTGGCTAATGAGTTTGTTCCAGGAGTGTGCACTGAAATCGTTTTGAGTCCCACTGAAATACTAGTTATTATTATGATAGAGTTAAAGGGACCTGTATCACAAACAAATCTTCAATTACTAGATTTTTTTTTTTAATGTCTGTGGTGTCCCCTGTTTATGACATCACCTGAGGCATATTCTCTATATTGCTGGTATAAGTAATGTGTAGGTGATAGAGTTCCTTTAAGTGAAACCATAGGTCACGGCCTCACTGAAAGCAAGGCAACACATGAACATGTCTGCAAGGCCCAGCACTGACGCTTTGCTTGTGTTCAGCACTGCTAACAAGCAAGGGGCTAATACTCTCTACTCAGGTGCATAAGGCAATTAGTGTTGAACGAACCCGAACCGCACTGTTTGGGGTTCGTACCGAACATTACGATTTTTGGACCCCGGACCCGAACACGGACATTTCACTGTATGTTCGGGTTGGGGTTCGGCGATTACATTGTATGTAATGCTATGGGTCTAATATAAACCGAAATAGAGTCCCCATTCATAAGAATAGGAAATCTATTTCGGTTTATAGAATAGCATTACATGTATTCCATAAACCGAAAGTCTATAAGCCGAATGTCTTTCGGTTTATAGACTTTCGGTTTATGGAATACATGTAATGCTATTGGCTTTCTATAAACCGAAATAGAGTCCCTATTCTTATGAATTCCAGGACTTTTTTAGAGGCATTTTAGTGGCCAAAAGTTCGTGTCCCCATTGACTTCCATGGGGTTCGGGGTCAAGTTCGAGCACGGACCCGGACATTTTTTCGAAGTTCGGCCGAACCTGCTGAACCCGAACATCCAGGTGTCCGCTCAACTCTAAAGGCAATACATTTGCTGAAGGCGTGAATGTCACTGTCACAGCCAACATACTAGCAACTCTCACCTTTCATAAACGTGCTTATAAGTTAGTGTATACTAATAATTTACAGCTAACTGGTTTCTCCAAAGAATATCATGTCACCAGTACATGCTTCAAACTACCCTAGCCTCACATAGTTGCCAACATCGGCCATGTTTCCAGGGACACATATTTGTTCCACATGCTGCAGAAATAGCATGTAAAGTGCAGCCCGGCAGTATGTAGTATGTATATACGCACACACACAATCCAATTCATGTAAAGTGCAGCCCGGCAGTATGTGGGATGTATATACACACACACACAATCCAATTCATGTAAAGTGCAGCCCGGCAGTATGTAGGATGTATACACACACACACACACAATCCAATTCATGTAAAGTGCAGGCTGGCAGTATGTAGGATGTATATACACACAGTCACAATCCAATTCATGTAAAGTGCAGCCCGGCAGTATGTAGGATGTATATACACACACACAGACACAATCCAATTCATGTAAAGTGCAGCCCGGCAGTATGTAGTATGTATATACGCACACACACAATCCAATTCATATAAAGTGCAGCCCGGCAGTATGTAGGATGTATATACACACACACACACAAACCAATTCATGTAAAGTGCAGCCCGGCAGTATGTAGGATGTATATACACACACACACACAATCCAATTCATGTAAAGTGCAGCCCAGCAGTATGTAGGATGTATATACACACAGACACACACAATCCAATTCATGTAAAGTGCAGCCCGGCAGTATGTAGGATGTATATACACACACACACACAATCCAATTCATGCAAAGTGCAGCCTGGCAGTATGTAGGATGTATATACACACACACACAATCCAATTCATGTAAAGTGCAGCCCGGCAGTATGTAGGATGTATATACACACAGACACACACAATCCAATTCATGTAAAGGGCAGCCCGGCAGTATGTAGGATGTATATACACACACACAGACACAATCCAATTCATGTAAAGTGCAGCCCGGCAGTATGTAGTATGTATATACGCACACACAATCCAATTCATATAAAGTGCAGCCCGGCAGTATGTAGGATGTATATACACACACACACACAAACCAATTCATGTAAAGTGCAGCCCGGCAGTATGTAGGATGTATATACACACACACACACAATCCAATTCATGTAAAGTGCAGCCCAGCAGTATGTAGGATGTATATACGCACACACACAATCCAATTCATGTAAAGTGCAGCCCGGCAGTATGTAGGATGTATATACACACACACACACAATCCAATTCATGTAAAGTGCAGCCCGGCAGTATGTAGAATGTATATACACACACACAATCCAATTCATGCAAAGTGCAGCCTGGCAGTATGTAGGATGTATATACACACACACACAATCCAATTCATGTAAAGTGCAGCCCGGCAGTATGTAGGATGTATATACACACACACACAATCCAATTCATGTAAAGTGCAGCCCGGCAGTATGTAGGATGTATATACACACACACACAATCCAATTCATGTAAAGTGCAGCCCGGCAGTATGTCGGATGTATATACACACACACACAATCCAATTCAT
The DNA here is from genome assembly GCA_036172795.1 of Pelodytes ibericus. Taxonomy (NCBI): domain Eukaryota; kingdom Metazoa; phylum Chordata; class Amphibia; order Anura; family Pelodytidae; genus Pelodytes; species Pelodytes ibericus. The sequence goes on from CM069862.1 coordinate 14,385,905, forward strand.
GTAAAGTGCAGCCCGGCAGTATGTAGGATGAATATACACACAGACACAATCCAATTCATGTAAAGTGCAGCCCTGCAGTATGTAGGATGTATATACACACACACAATCCAATTCATGTAAAGTGCAGCCCGGCAGTATGTAGGATGTATATACACAGACACAATCCAATTCATGTAAAGTGCAGCCTGGCAGTATGTATGATGTATATACACACACACACAATCCAATTCATGTAAAGTGCAGCCCGGCAGTATGTAGGATGTATATACACACACACACAATCCAATTCATGTAAAGTGCAGCCCGGCAGTATGTAGGATGTATATACACACAGACACAATCCAATTCATGTAAAGTGCAGCCCGGCAGTATGTAGGATGTATATATACACACACACACAATCCAATTCATGTAAAGTGCAGCCCGGCAGTATGTAGGATGTATATACACACAGACACAATCCAATTCATGTAAAGTGCAGCCCGGCAGTATGTAGGATGTATATACACACAGACACAATCCAATTCATGTAAAGTGCAGCCCGGCAGTATGTAGGATGTATATACACACACACACAATCCAATTCATGTAAAGTGCAGCCTGGCAGTATGTAGGATGTATATACACACACACACAATCCAATTCATGTAAAGTGCAGCGCGGCAGTATGTAGGATGTATATACACACACACAATCCAATTCATGTAAAGTGCAGCCCGGCAGTATGTAGGATGTATATACACACACACAATCCAATTCATGTAAAGTGCAGCCCGGCAGTATGTAGGATGTATATACACACACACAATCCAATTCATGTAAAGTGCAGCCCAGCAGTATGTAGGATGTATATACACACACAATCCAATTCATGTAAAGTGCAGCCCAGCAGTATGTAGGATGTATATACACACACACACACACACACAATCCAATTCATGTAAAGTGCAGCCCAGTAGTATGTAGGATGTATATACACACACACACACACACACAATCCCATTCATGTAAAGTGCAGCCTGGCAGTATGTAGGATGTATATACACACACACAATCCAATTCATGTAAAGTGCAGCCCAGCAGTATGTAGGATGTATATACACACACACACACACACACAATCCAATTCATGTAAAGTGCAGCCCAGTAGTATGTAGGATGTATATACACACACACAATCCAATTCATGTAAAGTGCAGCCTGGCAGTATGTAGGATGTATATACACAAACACAATCCAATTCATGTAAAGTGCAGCCTGGCAGTATGTAGGATGTATATATACACACACACACACACACACACACACAATCCAATTCATGTAAAGTGCAGCCCGGCAGTATGTAGGATGTATATACACACACACAATCCAATTCATGTAAAGTGCAGCCCGGCAGTATGTAGGATGTATACACACAGACACACAATCCAATTCATGTAAAGTGCAGCCTGGCCGTATGTAGGATGTATATACACAAACACAATCCAATTCATGTAAAGTGCAGCCCGGCAGTGTGTAGGATGTATATACACACACACAATCCAATTCATGTAAAGTGCAGCCCGGCAGTATGTAGGATGTATACACACAGACACACAATCCAATTCATGTAAAGTGCAGCCTGGCAGTATGTATGATGTATATATACACACACACAATCCAATTCATGTAAAGTGCAGCCTGGCAGTATGTATGATGTATATACACACACACACAATCCAATTCATGTAAAGTGCAGCCTGGCAGTATGTATGATGTATATACACACACACACAATCCAATTCATGTAAAGTGCAGCCTGGCAGTATGTAGGATGTATATACACACACACACACACAATCCAATTCATGTAAAGTGCAGCCTGGCAGTATGTAGGATGTATATACACACACACACACACACAATCCAATTCATGTAAAGTGCAGCCCGGCAGTATGTAGGATGTATATACACACACACAATCCAATTCATGTAAAGAGCAGCCTGGCAGTATGTAGGATGGATATACACACATACACAATCCAATTCATGTAAAGTGCAGCCCGGCAGTATGTAGGATATATATATACACACACACAATCCCATTCATGTAAAGTGCAGCCTGGCAGTATGTAGGATATATATATACACACACACACAATACAATTCATGCAAAGTGCAGCCCGGCAGTATGTAGGATGTATATACACACAGACACAATCCAATTCATGTAAAGTGCAGCCCGGCAGTATGTAGGATATATATATACACACACACAATCCCATTCATGTAAAGTGCAGCCTGGCAGTATGTAGGATATATATATATACACACACACACAATACAATTCATGCAAAGTGCAGCCCGGCAGTATGTAGGATGTATATACACACAGACACAATCCAATTCATGCAAAGTGCAGCCCGGCAGTATGTAGGATGTATATACACACAGACACAATCCAATTCATGTAAAGTGCAGCCCGGCAGTATGTAGGATATATATATACACACACACACAATACAATTCATGCAAAGTGCAGCCCAGCAGTATGTAGTATGTATACACACACACACAATCCAATTCATGTAAAGTGCAGCCCGGCAGTATGTAGGATGTATATATACACACACACAATCCAATTCATGTAAAGTGCAGCCTGGCAGTATGTAGGATGGATATACACACATACACAATCCAATTCATGTAAAGTGCAGCACGGCAGTATGTAGGATATATATATACACACACACAATCCCATTCATGTAAAGTGCAGCCTGGCAGTATGTAGGATATATATATACACACACACACAATACAATTCATGCAAAGTGCAGCCCGGCAGTATGTAGGATGTATATACACACAGACACAATACAATTCATGTAAAGTGCAGCCCGGCAGTATGTAGGATATATATATACACACACACACAATCCCATTCATGTAAAATGCAGCCTGGCAGTATGTAGGATGTATATATACACACACACAATCCAATTCATGTAAAGTGCAGCCTGGAATTATGTAGGATGGATATACACACATACACAATCCAATTCATGTAAAGTGCAGCCCGGCAGTATGTAGGATATATATATACACACACACAATCCCATTCATGTAAAGTGCAGCCTGGCAGTATGTAGGATATATATATACACACACACACAATACAATTCATGCAAAGTGCAGCCCGGCAGTATGTAGGATGTATATACACACAGACACAATCCAATTCATGTAAAGTGCAGCCCGGCAGTATGTAGGATGTATATACACACAGACACAATCCAATTCATGTAAAGTGCAGCCCGGCAGTATGTAGGATATATATATACACACACACACAATACAATTCATGCAAAGTGCAGCCCAGCAGTATGTAGTATGTATACACACACACACAATCCAATTCATGTAAAGTGCAGCCCGGCAGTATGTAGGATGTATACACACACACACACACACACAATCCAATTCATGTAAAGTGTAGCCCGGCAGTATGTAGGATGTATACACACACACACACAATCCAATTCATGTAAAGTGCAGCCCGGCAGTATGTAGGATGTATATACACACACACACAATCCAATTCATGTAAAGTGCAGCCCGGCAGTATGTAGGATGTATACACACACACACACAATCCAATTCATGTAAAGTGCAGCCTGGCAGTATGTAGGATGTATATACACACACACACAATCCAATTCATGTAAAGTGCAGCCCGGCAGTATGTAGGATGTATATACACACACACACACACACACAATCCAATTCATGTAAAGTGCAGCCTGGCAGTATGTAGGATATATATACACACACACACACACACACACAATCCAATTCATGTAAAGTGCAGCCTGGCAGTATGTAGGATGTATATACACACACACACACACACACACTCCAATTCATGTAAAGTGCAGCCCGGCAGTATGTAGGATGTATATACACACACACACACACACTCCAATTCATGTAAAGTGCAGCCCAGCTGTATGTAGTATGTATATACACACACACACACAATCCAATTCATGTAAAGTGCAGCCCGGCAGTATGTAGGATGTATATACACACACACACAATCCAATTCATGTAAAGTGCAGCCCGGCAGTATGTAGGATGTATATACACACACACAATCCAATTCATGTAAAGTGCAGCCCGGCAGTATGTAGGATGTATATACACACACACACAATCCAATTCATGTAAAGTGCAGCCCGGCAGTATGTAGGATGTATATACAGACACACACAATCCAATTCATGTAAAGTGCAGCCCGGCAGTATGTAGGATGTATACACACACACACACACTCCAATTCATGTAAAGTGCAGCCCGGCAGTATGTAGGATGTATATACACACACACAATCCAATTCATGTAACGTGCAGCCCGGCAGTATGTAGGATGTATATACACACACACACAATCCAATTCATTTAAAGTGCAGCCCGGCAGTATGTAGGATGTATATACACACACACACACAATCCAATTCATGTAAAGTGCAGCCCGGCAGTATGTAGGATGTATATACACACAGACACACACACACAATCCAAATCATGTAAAGTGCAGCCCGGCAGTATGTAGGATGTATACACACACAGACACAATCCAATTCATGTAAAGTGCAGCCTGGCAGTATGTAGGATGTATATACACACAGACACACACACACAATCCAATTCATGTAAAGTACAGCCTGGCAGTATGTAGGCTGTATATACACACACACACAATCCAATTCATGTAAGTGCAGCCCAGCAGTATGTAGGCTGTATATACACAGACACAATCCAATTCATGTAAAGTGCAGCCTGGCAGTATGTAGGATGTATATACACAGACACAATCCAATTCATGTAAAGTGCAGCCCGGCAGTATGTAGGATGTATATACACACACACACAATCCAATTCATGTAAAGTGCAGCCCGGCAGTATGTAGGATGTATATACACACACACAATCCAATTCATGTAAAGTGCAGCCCGGCAGTATGTAGGATGTATATACACACACACAATCCAATTCATGTAAAGTGCAGCCCGGCAGTATGTAGGATGTATACACACACACACACAATCCAATTCATGTAAAGTGCAGCCCGGCAGTATGTAGGATGTATATACACACACACAATCCAATTCATGTAACGTGCAGCCCGGCAGTATGTAGGATGTATATACACACACACACACAATCCAATTCATGTAAAGTGCAGCCCGGCAGTATGTAGGATGTATATACACACACACACACAATCCAATTCATGTAAAGTGCAGCCCGGCAGTATGTAGGATGTATATACACACAGACACACAATCCAAATCATGTAAAGTGCAGCCTGGCAGTATGTAGGATGTATATACACACAGACACACACACACAATCCAATTCATGTAAAGTGCAGCCCGGCAGTATGTAGGATGTATACACACACAGACACAATCCAATTCATGTAAAGTGCAGCCTGGCAGTATGTAGGATGTATATACACACAGACACACACACACAATCCAATTCATGTAAAGTGCAGCCTGGCAGTATGTAGGCTGTATATACACACACACACAATCCAATTCATGTAAAGTGCAGCCTGGCAGTATGTAGGATGTATATACACACACACACAATCCAATTCATGTAAGTGCAGCCCAGCAGTATGTAGGCTGTATATACACACACACACACACAATCCAATTCATGTAAAGTGCAGCCCGGCAGTATGTAGGATGTATATACACACAGACACAATCCAATTCATGTAAAGTGCAGCCCGGCAGTATGTAGGCTGTATATACACACACACAATCCAATTCATGTAAAGTGCAGCCCGGCAGTATGTAGGATGTACATACACAGACACAATCCAATTCATGTAAAGTGCAGCCTGGCAGTATGTAGGATGTATATACACACAGACACAATCCAATTCATGTAAAGTGCAGCCCGGCAGTATGTAAGATGTATATACACACACACACAATCCAATTCATGTAAAGTGCAGCCTGGCAGTATGTAGGATGTATATACACACACACACAATCCAATTCATGTAAAGTGCAGTCCGGCAGTATGTAGGATGTATATACACACACACACAATCCAATTCATGTAAAGTGCAGCCCGGCAGTATGTAGGATGTATATACACACACACACAATCCAATTCATGTAAAGTGCAGCCTGGCAGTATGTAGGGTGTATATACACACACACAATCCAATTCATGTAAAGTGCAGCCCGGCAGTATGTAGGATGTATATACACACACACACACAATCCAATTCATGTAAAGTGCAGCCTGGCAGTATGTAGGATGTATATACACACACACACACAATCCAATTCATGTAAAGTGCAGCCTGGCAGTATGTAGGGTGTATATACGCACAGACACAATCCAATTCATGTAAAGTGCAGCCCAGCAGTATGTAGGCTGTATATACACACACAAACACACACAATCCAATTCATGTAAAGTGCAGCCTGGCAGTATGTAGGATGTATATACACACACACACACACAATCCAATTCATGTAAAGTGCAGCCCGGCAGTATGTAGGATGTATATACACACACACAATCCAATTCATGTAAAGTGCAGCCCAGCAGTATGTAGGATGTATATACACACACACAATCCAATTCATGTAAAGTGCAGCCCAGTAGTATGTAGGATGTATATACACACACACACAATCCAATTCATGTAAGTGCAGCCCAGCAGTATGTAGGCTGTATATACACACACACACACACAATCCAATTCATGTAAAGTGCAGCCCGGCAGTATGTAGGATGTATATACACACAGACACAATCCAATTCATGTAAAGTGCAGCCCGGCAGTATGTAGGCTGTATATACACACACACAATCCAATTCATGTAAAGTGCAGCCCGGCAGTATGTAGGATGTACATACACAGACACAATCCAATTCATGTAAAGTGCAGCCTGGCAGTATGTAGGATGTATATACACACAGACACAATCCAATTCATGTAAAGTGCAGCCCGGCAGTATGTAAGATGTATATACACACACACACAATCCAATTCATGTAAAGTGCAGCCTGGCAGTATGTAGGATGTATATACACACACACACAATCCAATTCATGTAAAGTGCAGTCCGGCAGTATGTAGGATGTATATACACACACACACAATCCAATTCATGTAAAGTGCAGCCCGGCAGTATGTAGGATGTATATACACACACACACAATCCAATTCATGTAAAGTGCAGCCTGGCAGTATGTAGGGTGTATATACACACACACAATCCAATTCATGTAAAGTGCAGCCCGGCAGTATGTAGGATGTATATACACACACACACACAATCCAATTCATGTAAAGTGCAGCCTGGCAGTATGTAGGATGTATATACACACACACACAATCCAATTCATGTAAAGTGCAGCCTGGCAGTATGTAGGGTGTATATACGCACAGACATAATCCAATTCATGTAAAGTGCAGCCCAGCAGTATGTAGGCTGTATATACACACACAAACACACACAATCCAATTCATGTAAAGTGCAGCCTGGCAGTATGTAGGATGTATATACACACACACACACACACAATCCAATTCATGTAAAGTGCAGCCCGGCAGTATGTAGGATGTATATACACACAGACAATCCAATTCATGTAAAGTGCAGCCCAGCAGTATGTAGGATGTATATACACACAGACACACAATCCAATTCATGTAAGTGCAGCCCAGCAGTATGTAGGCTGTATATACACACACACAATCCAATTCATGTAAAGTGCAGCCCCGGCAGTATGTAGGATGTATATACACACACACAATCCAATTCATGTAAAGTGCAGCCCAGTAGTATGTAGGATGTATATACACACACACACAATCCAATTCATGTAAAGTGCAGCCCGGCAGTATGTTGGATGTATATATACACACACACACAATCCAATTCATGTAAAGTGCAGCCCGGCAGTATGTAGGATGTATATACACACACACACAATCCAATTCATGTAAAGTGCAGCCCGGCAGTATGTAGGATGTATATACACACACACAATCCAATTCATGTAAAGTGCAGCCCAGCAGTATGTAGGATGTATATACACACACACACAATCCAATTCATGTAAAGTGCAGCCCGGCAGTATGTAGGATGTATATACACACACACAATCCAATTCATGTAAAGTGCAGCCCAGCAGTATGTAGGATGTATATACACACACACACAATCCAATTCATGTAAAGTGCAGCCCGGCAGTATGTAGGATGTATATACACACACACACAATCCAATTCATGTAAAGTGCAGCCCGGCAGTATGTAGGATGTATATACACACACACAATCCAATTCATGTAAAGTGCAGCCCGGCAGTATGTAGGATGTATATACACACACACAATCCAATTCATGTAAAGTGCAGCCCGGCAGTATGTAGGATGTATATACACACACACAATGTAATTCATGTAAAGTGCAGCCCCGGCAGTATGTAGGATGTATATACACACACACACACACACACACACACACAATCCAATTCATGTAAAGTGCAGCCCGGCAGTATGTAGGATGTATATACACCCACACAATCCAATTCATGTAAAGTGCAGCCCGGCAGTATGTAGGATGTATATACACACACACAATGTAATTCATGTAAAGTGCAGCCCCGGCAGTATGTATCATGTATATACACACACACAATCCAATTCATGTAAAGTGCAGCCTGGCAGTATGTAGGATGTATATACACACACACACACAATCCAATTCATGTAAAGTGCAGCCCAGCAGTATGTAGGATGTATATACACACAGACACAATCTAATTCATGTATAGTGCAGCCCGGCAGTATGTAGGATGTATATACACACAGACACAATCCAATTCATGTAAAGTGCGGCCCGGCAGTATGTAGGATGTATATACACACACACACAATCCAATTCATGTAAAGCGCAGCCCCGCAGTATGTAGGATGTATATACACACACACACAATCCAATTCATGTAAAGTGCAGGCCAGCAGTATGTAGGATGTATATACACACAGACACAATCCAATTCATGTAAAGTGCAGCCTGGCAGTATGTGGGATGTATATACACACACACACAATCCAATTTATGTAAAGTGCAGCCTGGCAGTATGTAGGATGTATATACACACACAGACACACAATCCAATTCATATAAAGTGCAGCCCGGCAGTATGTAGGATGTATACACACAGACACACAATCCAATTCATGTAAAGTGCAGCCCGGCAGTATGTAGAATGTATATACACACACACACACAATCCAATTCATGTAAAGTGCAGCCCCGGCAGTATGTAGGATGTATATACACACATACACAATCCAATTCATGTAAAGTGCAGCCTGGCAGTATGTAGGATGTATATACACACACACACAATCCAATTCATGTAAAGTGCAGCTCGGCAGTATGTAGGATGTATATACACAGACACACAATCCAATTCATGTAAAGTGCAGCCCGGCAGTATGTAGGATGTATATACACACACACACACAATCCAATTCATGTAAAGTGCAGCCCCGGCAGTATGTGGGATGTATATACACACATACACAATCCAATTCATGTAAAGTGCAGCCTGGCAGTATGTAGGATGTATATACACACACACACAATCCAATTCATGTAAAGTGCAGCCTGGCAGTATGTAGGATGTATATACACACACACACACAATCCAATTCATGTAAAGTGCAGCCCCGGCAGTATGTAGGATGTATATACACACATACACAATCCAATTCATGTAAAGTGCAGCCTGGCAGTATGTACAATGTATATACACACACACACAATCCAATTCATGTAAAGTGCAGCTCGGCAGTATGTAGGATGTATATACACACACACACAATCCAATTCATGTAAAGTGCAGCCTGGCAGTATGTATATACACACACACACAATCCAATTCATGTAAAGTGCAGCCCGGCAGTATGTAGGACACACACAGACACAATCCAATTCATGTAAAGTGCAGCCCGGCAGTATGTAGGATGTATATACACACACACAATCCAATTCATGTAAAGTGCAGCCTGGCAGTATGTAGGATGTATATACACACACACAATCCAATTCATGTAAAGTGCAGCCTGGCAGTATGTAGGATGGATATACACACACACACACACAATCCAATTAATGTAAAGTGCAGCCCGGCAGTATGTAGGATGTATATACACACACACACACAATCCAATCCATGTAAAGTTCAGCCCGGCAGTATGTAGGATGTATATACACACACACACAATCCAATTCATGTAAAGTGCAGCCCGGCAGTATGTAGGATGTATATACACACACAGACACAATCCAATTCATGTAAAGTGCAGCCCTGCAGTATGTAGGATGTATATACACACACACACAATCCAATTCATGTAAAGTGCAGCCCGGCAATATGTAGGATGTATATACAGAGAGACACAATCCAATTCATGTAAAGTGCAGCTTGGCAGTATGTAGGATGTATATACACACACACACAATCCAATTCATGTAAAGTGCATCCCGGCAGTATGTAGGATGTATATACACACACACAATCCAATTTATGTAAAGTGCAGCCCGGCAGTATGTAGGATGTATATACACAGACACACAATCCAATTCATGTAAAGTGCAGCCCGGCAGTATGTAGGATGTATATACACACACACACACACAATCCAATTCATGTAAAGTGCAGCCCGGCAGTATGTAGGATGTATATACACACACACACAATCCAATTCATGTAAAGTGCAGCCCGGCAGTGTGTAGGATGTATATACACACACACACAATCCAATTCATGTAAAGTGCAGCCCGGCAGTATGTAGGATGTATATACACACAGACACAATCCAATTCATGTAAAGTGCAGCCCGGCAGTATGTAGGATGTATATACACACAGACTCAATCCAATTCATGTAAAGGGCAGCCCGGCAGTATGTAGGATGTATATACACACAGACACACAATCCAATTCATGTAAAGTGCAGCCCGGCAGTATGTAGGATGTATATACACACACACACACAATCCAATTCATGTAAAGTGCAGCCCGGCAGTATGTAGGATGTATATACACACACACACACAATCCAATTCATGTAAAGTGCAGCCCGGCAGTATGTAGGATGTATATACACACAGACACACAATCCAATTCATGTAAAGTGCAGCCCGGCAGTATGTAGGATGTATATACACACACACACACTATCCATTTCATGTTAAGTGCAGCCTGGCAGTATGTAGGATGTATATACACACACACACACAATCCAATTCATGTAAAGTGCAGCCCGGCAGTATGTAGGATGTATATACACACAGACACAATCCAATTCATGTAAAGGGCAGCCCGGCAGTATGTAGGATGTATATACACACACACACAATCCAATTCATGTAAAGTGCAGCCCAGCAGTATGTAGGATGTATATACTCACACACACACAATCCAATTCATGTAAAGGGCAGCCCGGCAGTATGTAGGATGTATATACACACACACACAATCCAATTCATGTAAAGGGCAGCCTGGCAGTATGTAGGATGGATATACGAACAGACACAATCCAATGAAGTAATCATGGTAGGTCCTATGAGATCGCCACCCTGTTTAATTAATTGGATTGTGTCTGTGCGTATATCCATCATTGTTTTTACTGTGAATGTAGAGCATAAAAAAATTGTTGAAAAGGATCTATACATTGTATGAGCAAAACTGCAGCAAATGCCTAAATTAGGAGAAAAATTGGTCTGTGTGTCTGTTGCTTATGACATCACCTGTGGCACGGTATGCAAATTACACATTTCTCATTGAAAAGCAGTTAATTTGCATACTGTGCCACAGGTGATGTCATAAGCAGGAGACTCCACAGACACATTTAAACACATTTATCTCCAAATGTAGGCATTTTCTTGCAGTTTTGCTAATACAATGTATAGATCATTTACAATCATTGTTTATTCTCCAGATTCACAGAAAAAGACATGTTTGGGCGATACTCTGCCCAGTGATGGAACTATCTTTGTCGCAGGGGTCGCAGCTGCGACCAGGCTCGTCCCTCCAGGGGGCCCGGCTTCCCTGTCGACAACCTAAAAACAAAAACCTGTTAAAATAAAAGGCTTGGGAATACGGGGCAGCTAACAGGGCCCATTCATTCTTGGGGGCCCCCGCTGCCCATGTGACTGTCTGTAGCATATTAATGGGCAAATTGTCTGACATATTAATGGGCAGGCTAATAGTGGCATATTAATGGAAAATTAGCTGTGGCATATTAATTGGCATTCTGTCTGTGGCATATTTATGGGCAGGCTAATAGTAGCATATTAATTGGAAAATTGGCTGTGACATATTTATGGGCAGGCTAATAGTAGCATATTAATTGGAAAACTAGCTGTGGCATATTGGCAATCTGGCTGTGGCATATTAATGGGCAGGCTAATAGTGGCATATTAATGGGGAAAATGGCTGTGGCATATTAATTGTCAATCTGGATGTCTGGTTGTGGCATATTAAGGGGCAGGCTAATAGTGGCATAATGGGCAAATTGGCTGTGGCCAAAGTGATACTGTGGCATGTTCTGCAGGGGCAGTTCTGGCGGGCAAATTGACACTGTATCATGCCAAATCGTGTGGATGCAATATGAGTACAAGCCAAGTGCTGTGGGTACTGTATAGTGCTGTAATAAGACCTTTAGGCGCAATGTGGGTGCAGAGGAACGTAATCAAAATAGGAAATTAACCTTTTTTTCAATAACAATTTTATTACATATGAAAATAGTTGAATATAATATTAAAAAGTTCATATAAGTATAAATGCAGCTAGCTATATACATATAAAAAGGCTGGAAATATTTTGTGTTTTTTTGTGGTCAGAAAAGTAATGTTTGCTGAGAGGGTAGTGGATGCATGGAATAGTCTGCCAGTAGAAGTGGTAGAGGTTAATACAGTGAAGGAGTTTAAGCATGCATGGGATAGGTATAAGGCTATCCTAGATATAAGATAAGGCCAGGGACTAATGATAGTATTACATTACTGAGAGGGTAGTGGATGCATGGAATAGTCTTCCAGTAGAAGTGGTAGAGGTTAATACAGTGAAAGAGTTTAAGCATGCGTGGGATAGGTATAAGGCTATCCTAGATATAAGATAAGGCCAGGGACTAATGAAAGTATTACTTTACTGAGAGGGTAGTGGATGTATGGAATAGTCTTCCAGTAGAAGTGGTAGAGGTTAATACAGTGAAGGAGTTTAAGCATGCGTGGGATAGGTATAAGGTTATCCTAGATATAAGATAAGGCCAGGGACTAATGAAAGTATTACTTTACTGGGAGGGTAGTGGATGCATGGAATAGTCTTCCAGTAGAAGTGGTAGAGGTTAATACAGTGAAGGAGTTTAAGCATGCATGGGATAGGTATAAGGCTATCCTAGATATAAGATAAGGCCAGGGACTAATGAAAGTATTACATTACTGGGAGGGTAGTGGATGCATGGAATAGTCTTCCAGTAGAAGTGGTAGAGGTTAATACAGTGAAGGAGTTTAAGCATGCGTGGGATAGGTATAAGGCTATCCTAGATATAAGATAAGGCCAGTGACTAATGAAAGTATTACATTACTGAGAGGGTAATGGATGTATGGAATAGTCTTCCAGTAGAAGTGGTAGAGGTTAATACAGTGATGGAGTTTAAGCATGCGTGGGATAGGTATAAGGCTATCCTAGATATAAGATAAGGCCAGGGACTAATGAAAGTATTACATTACTGAGAGGGTAGTGGATGCATGGAATAGTCTTCCAGTAGAAGTGGTAGAGTTTAATACAGTGAAGGAGTTTAAGCATGCATGGGATAGGTATAAGGCTATCCTAGATATAAGATAAGGCCAGGGACTAATGAAAGTATTACTTTACTGAGAGGGTAGTGGATGTATGGAATAGTCTTCCAGTAGAAGTGGTAGAGGTTAATACAGTGAAGGAGTTTCAGCATGCATGGGATAGGTATAAGGCTATCCTAGATATAAGATAAGGCCAGGGACTAATGAAAGTATTACATTACTGAGAGGGTAGTGGTTGCATGGAATAGTCTTCCAGTAGAAGTGGTAGAGGTTAATACAGTGATGGAGTTTAAGCATGCATGGGATAGGTATAAGGCTATCCTAGATATAAGATAAGGCCAGGGACTAATGAAAGTATTACTTTACTGAGAGGGTAGTGGATGTATGGAATAGTCTTCCAGTAGAAGTGGTAGAGGTTAATACAGTGAAGGAGTTTCAGCATGCATGGGATAGGTATAAGGCTATCCTAGATATAAGATAAGGCCAGGGACTAATGAAAGTATTACATTACTGAGAGGGTAATGGATGTATGGAATAGTCTTCCAGTAGAAGTGGTAGAGGTTAATACAGTGATGGAGTTTAAGCATGCGTGGGATAGGTATAAGGCTATCCTAGATATAAGATAAGGCCAGGGACTAATGACAGTATTACTTTACTGAGAGGGTAGTGGATGTATGGGATTGCCTTCCAGTAGAAGTGGTAGAGTTTAATACAGTGAAGGAGTTTAAGCATGCATGGGATAGGTATAAGGCTATCCTAGATATAAGATAAGGTCAGGGACTAATGAAAGTATTACATTACTGAGAGGGTAGTGGATGCATGGAATAGTCTTCCAGTAGAAGTGGTAGAGTTTAATACAGTGAAGGAGTTTAAGCATGCATGGGATAGGTATAAGGCTATCCTAGATATAAGATAAGGCCAGGGACTAATGAAAGTATTACTTTACTGAGAGGGTAGTGGATGCATGGAATAGTCTTCCAGCATAAGTGGCAGAGGTTAATGACAGTGAAGGAGTTTAAGCATGCATGGGATAGGTATAAGGCTATCCTAGATATAAGATAAGGCCAGGGACTAATGAAAGTATTACTTTACTGAGAGGGTAGTGGATGCATGGAATAGTCTTCCAGTAGAAGTGGTAGAGGTTAATACAGTGAAGGAGTTTAAGCATGCGTGGGATAGGTATAAGGCTATCCTAGATATAAGATAAGGCCAGGGACTAATGAAAGTATTACTTTACTGAGAGGGTAGTGGATGCATGGAATAGCCTTCCAGTAGAAGTGGTAGAGGTTAATACAGTGAAGGAGTTTAAGCATGCGTGGGATAGGTATAAGGCTATCCTAGATATAAGATAAGGCCAGGGACTAATGAAAGTATTACTTTACTGAGAGGGTAGTGGATGTATGGAATAGTCTTCCAGTAGAAGTGGTAGAGGTTAATACAGTGAAGGAGTTTCAGCATGCATGGGATAGGTATAAGGCTATCCTAGATATAAGATAAGGCCAGGGACTAATGAAAGTATTACATTACTGAAAGGGTAGTGGTTGCATGGAATAGCCTTCCAGTAGAAGTGGTAGAGGTTAATACAGTGAAGGAGTTTAAGCATGCATGGGATAGGTATAAGGCTATCCTAGATATAAGATAAGACCAGGGACTAATGAAAGTATTACTTTACTGAGAGGGTAGTGGATGCATGGAATAGTCTTCCAGTAGAAGTGGTAGAGGTTAATACAGTGAGGGAGTTTAAGCATGCATGGGATAGGTATAAGGCTATCCTACATATAAGATAAGGCCAGGGACTAATGAAAGTATTACATTACTGAGAGGGTAGTGGATGCATGGAATAGTCTTCTAGTAGAAGTGGTAGAGGTTAATACAGTGAAGGAGTTTAAGCATGCATGGGATAGGAATAAGGCTATCCTAGATATAAGATAAGGCCAGGGACTAATGAAAGTATTACTTTACTGAGAGGGTAGTGGATGCATTGAATAGTCTTCCAGTAGAAGTGGTAGAGGTTAGTACAGTGAAGGAGTTTAAGCATGCATGGGATAGGTATAAGGCTATCCTAGATATAAGATAAGGCCAGGGACTAATAAAAGTATTACTTTACTGAGAGGGTAGTGGATGTATGGAATAGCCTTCCAGCAGAAGTGGTCTGCCTAGGGCAGCACAAAACCAAGATACACCACTGCCCTAGACTGATTAATGCCTTCTTGTGTTATACTAATATCACTATGTCTGGGGTGTGTATAACATATAACCATTGTGCCTGTTTAGCACCATGCTGAGCTAGGCTGACCTAACATTGATTGTTATTTGTCACCTCATGTGTAGTAAATATATCTTGTTTTTCACTGGATTTTTTAATATAAGAGACTAATAAAGTTTTTTTGTTTTTAAATCAGTTATGCATAATACTGATGTTGATTTCTAACAGTAACGAATACCGGTTGGCAGGACAGCGGGATAGCCTACCAAAGTAGAACAGTTGGGAGGCATGTAAGTGGTATTTCTGGGGTGGAGTTGCATGATTGTGTTGGGGGGGGCCCCAGGACAATATCTTCAGTGTTTCTAGGTATGTCTCTAACTCTGTCCCTTTAATAATCTCCCCTAAAACCTCAGCTGCTCATTTACTCACCTGATCACTAATTGATTTAAACAGTGAGCTCATCTGAAAGGCTGTAGAGTCTCAGCACTGGCGATTGGTATAATTCAGGATGAAGTTTGCAGTTTGGGAAAAGACTCTCATTGTAAACTTGTGGGAAAAGGTCGCTCCTGAAGCGAATCCATTAGGAGCTGAGGTTCTGGAGAGGTGCGTGTTGGGAATTTGTTATGTACAGTTATTTGTCAGAGGATGTGGTTTGCTTAGCTTGTCTAAACTGTTCTTTATTTTTATTTTTATCACAGACTTCTATGAATATATCCCTTTATAGGTAAATAATAGAAAAACTTGAAATCTGGCTTTATTCACGAAAGAGAACTGACCCGGGAATTTCAGCCGAATTGGAGAATGTTTGTTTGAAACTCTCTAGGAGATTCACAGTGACTCCCATCTAGTTAAAGGGACTGTATCACCTATACATTGTTTTTACAGTGCACATAGAGGATCAAAAAATGGTTGAAAATGTTCTATACATGTTGGGTTTGTGTGTGGTTTTTTTTTTTGTGTGTGTGTGTGTGTGTATGTGTGTGTGTATATATATATATATATATATATATATATATATATATATATATATATATATATATATAATTGATTTACATGGATTATCAGAAAAACATGATTTTTTTTTGATTTTTTTTTAAATGTCTTCTGCTTGAGATGCAAATTAACTATTTTGAGTGGGGAATGTGTCATCTGCATATCAAGCTCCAAGGTCATAATGACATCTCCTGTGGTATAATATGCAAATCATACATTCCCTATTGATAACCAGATCATTTGCATATCATACCACAGGTGATGTCATAAGCAGGAGACTCCACAGACTCATTGTCTCCTAATTCAGGCATTTGCTGGCAGTTTTGCTAACACAATAGATAGATCATTTCCAATCCTGTTTTTGTTCTCTACATTCACAGTATAATCAATGTTTAGGTAATACCCTTTTTTAATGATAAATGCAGTGTTTTGTCTGCATTAAAGCTAAAAGCAACCTGTGTGTCCTTTTTTCTGGGTAAACCTCTACCTGTCAGAACTGGGTTTTCCATTGAATTAGATTAAATGTTGTAATTATTTTCTATATGAATTGAAGCGCTACCTAATTTCTCTCTGGGATTGGTATCCATAAGATATTTTTTTTTTTTTTTTTTGGTTTTCCTTCTCTGTTCGCCAGGCTTTTTGGTATCTGTCCTGAAACCAAAGTTTACTTCAGCAAGTTTGACTTGACTCCCAAGTCCCCCGACCTCCTCACTCATGGTGGGAAATTCATGAACGCCCTGGGAGATGGAATAAAGAATCTGGACAACCTCAAAGAAACCATGTCAAGCTTCACAGACCTTCATCTGAATAAACTTCATGTCACTCCGGACCAATTTGATGTGAGTGTGCAAAGATGGGAGTCGTCAACAGCCACTGCCTGCTAATGGGTGGGGGGGGGGGGGGGGTCTTGGGAATTGCCTCCTACGCAACTGGGCACAAGAGGTTTTATCAAATAAGACTTCCAGCTAAGCACTAGGACACTTCCTCCAGTGTCTGCTTATTGGCATGGTTATGTCGGTGCTCCTACTAATCCGTCCATCTGGTGGTGACAAGAACTTGTTTACAGAGCTCCACCGAAGGAAGCAAATCTCCTAGTGCCTAGTTTCCCCACTATTTGACTAGTGATAGCTTCTTAATTCATCTGTACAGAAAGAGGATAAAGCGACTATTGTTTTACTGTAAAATTAGAAAACAAAAAATGATTGCAAAGGATGTTTACATTGTGCGAGCAGAATAGCAAGCAAATGCTTACATTAGGAGAAAATGCAGTCTATAAGTCGGAATTCTGACCATAGACTTGCATTGAATGGGAGGGTAATGTAACTATTACACCACAAGGGGTCGGTGTTATGATCCTGTTTGATCGAGTCAATCTCCTCTCATTGTGTTGTACACAGCCACCTAGTCCTGCCCACTATGATACACAGGAGCCAGTAAGAGCAGGGGAGTATCTTATGACATCATTATGCAGGCTTTGGCAACAGTTGTAAAGTGAGACTGGCTGGAAGATTTTGGAGAATGTTGCATCATGAGTAAACTTCTCAAAATGGATGCTGGTGATAAACACCTACCTTTTTTTTATTTTTACTTTTATATGCAATTAATTCAAACATAGAAAAAACAAAATAATGGCGTATGTCTTTTATATATGTGTTTGTTTTAAATGGACAGGAAATCTAGTTATATCTTATGTAAGTGGTAGTGTCGCTTTAAATTCTTCAGATGGTGAATAGTGAGGTGTTCCCAGTTTAACATCCAAAATGCAGTGTTAGAAGGGCACCAATTGCATTTATCGTTTAGCCACAGTGTCAATGTATCAAACTAACTAACTTGTGCTGGATCTAAAAACATCTGTCTTTCCCTACAGGCCATGAGTCGTGTCATCCAGATAGTCCTGGGTCTTTACTTTCCGAGAGACTTCACCCCAAAAGTAAATGCTGTAATGAACAAATACCTGGATGAGGTTTCTTCCATCCTGTTCGTCTTGCAGTCTGAGAAGTGGACAACAGACTCTCTTTGTCTTGCAGCACTGATATGATATCCCTTTCTAACAAATCCATTAACTCCATTAATAACACCTTCTTTTTGTAGGCACTCTGCTAGCTTTAAGTAAGAGATTGCAAGGAATAAGCATACTGTATATTGTTAATGTACATTCAAAGGAATAAACCCTGTATGTTGCTGTGAAGAACATGTTTTATAGATGCTTTCTTGGTGAATTTCCAGTGGATGATTGAGGTACTGGGTCTGTTCCTCGGCCTGCTTTTTTATGAGACTTTGTCCCTGAGACTACTGGTGCAGTCCTAACGGGGTGTAGTCAGGTTGGAGCCTGGGTGTTGGGTATATTGTAGACGGTTCGTGTGTGTGTGTTCCAGTCAGTCTGTGAAGACGTAGGGCCAAGAAACAGAAGATTCCTTTGCTGATCTATCTTTTCCCTTCCTTGCCAAATGAGAATGAAATGAAAGGGTAAATGATCACAATATAGATATCGTTAACCAGAATACTAACACCCCCTCCCCCCTAAAGATCCTGTGCATTATATCTTTCTTCTAAACACTGCACTGAAAAGAATAGAAAATGTGTACCGGGATGGCAGAATTTTACTTGCAGGCTGGTAAATCGTTGACTTGCAGTCAATTTTAAGCTTTAGGAGACAATGTTTTTCTTCTTAAAAACAATTTTTTTTTTATATATATATATATATATATAATTTTATATTTTATTATATTTTGATATGCAAACTACTTTCCATGGGAAAGGTGAGATTTGCATATCTAGTCACACAATGATGTCATAAACAGAATACATCATAGACACGTTTCAAGCATAATAAGACTTAAAAGGGAATTATGGGCCAAAGTTCTAATTGTGGTCCAGTCACCATGGAAACCAATGGAATGGTAATTACATCACTGTTAGAACCTTGCCCCAGAAATAACCTATTTTACATAAACCATATTTCTCACTTTATGCATTTGCTGCAAGTCTGCTAACACTATATATAGATCATGTTTGGTATCTTTTATTCTCTGCAACCGTAGTATAAACAATGTTTAGATGACTGTGTCCCTTTTTAAGTTATTATCTGCCTCTCGCACATAACCGTTTATGAGTTTACTATCATATTATATTTAATCACAAATACAAATCAGAAAGGAGAAAGCCGTCCAGAATTTCTAATTTTACTATGTTTTGTCAATGTGTATAGATTTATTTTGCAGCTTTCTCCTATAAGTCACTAAAACAAGAACATGGTGTGTACCAGTCCAGTCTCTCTGGTTCTGTAAAGTGTAAGAGTTTATGTATTTGAGAATTATTGACTCACAACTCACCATGATACTTCTCTTTTTAATGTGACCTTTTTAACCCTTAATGTAATTTGTACACCATTTTTCATTATCTCTGGATTCTTTCTTTTTTTTTTTTGGGCAGAGAAACTGTCACTAGTAGTTGCCTTTGGAGACAGCTGGTGGAGGTAGAAATGTATTTTTTTTTTTTTTTGTCTGTGGGGAATATTACATTTTGTTTCTCTGCACCTCCAGGTCGAGAATTTGCTAACTTGGCAAAACCGTTTTGTTCTATATCTATAACCTGACAGGTCTGCAGTGTTGGAAGGCTGGGATGATTAGAGGACAAAACATTTTTGTGAAGGTCAATGTTGTACTTCTTCCAAAAAGGTTTAATTGATGTAGCTTCTCCTTATGAAACCAATGTACTGAACGGATATAATATCTCTCATGGTCGGAATCTCCACGAAGGAGCATTTAGCAAATCTTGGCCCATTTTCTTATTTATAAAGAGATGAGTTTACAGTTAATAAAACCAGCTTCCTATTGACTTAGAAATATAACGAGATGCTTTTATTCTGAATTCACAATTCCTTCATCTTTGTCCATCAGTTTGTCTTTAACGGTTGTATTGGTCTCAAATATTAACGTACAATCCATTGGGTTTCGGAATGACATTTAAGATCTGTCACTTTTATTACATTATAGGCATTTTTATTATTATTTTTACTATTGGGTAACAATGCCATCTGTTCAGCTGCTTTTTTGTGTGTTTAAAGTCTGGTCTTAGCCAAGAGTTATAGCAGTTGTAAAGAACTTAGGGCAACTCTAAAATAATTCCATATTCACCATTTCCCACAAGGCCTTTAGAAACTCGTCATGTTGAGTCCCCATTGCTTCCACTCTAGAGTTGGCGGTTTAAAGGAAATTAGGGGCAAACGATGGACCCTGAAGTTCCTATTACAGGTCAGTTTAAACGCCTAAGACTCACCGGTAGGTTCATGAGCATGAAATGGGGACGTCAATCCAGTTGAGTAAAAGTTCAGATAAAACAAAAGTTGCGTTTCGCTTTAGTAGATAACCATCCATGGACCTCCTGACTAAAACTGAAGAGCTTTTGACCTATGATTAAGTCCTCCGGACGAAAAGCGTGAGGTTGTATCGTGTGGGCTTCCATGTCACTATTTTTGCGACTTGGATTAAATGTTAGGTTTTAAGGACCTGTTGTCTTGCTGAATACGTCTGCACATTGGACTGTTCCTGTATTTGGATCAACTCTTTGATCTGTCTGCGTTACATACTGTGAGTGATGTATAAACATTCCTGAAACTAGTGTGGAGCGATGGTACCTGGTCCAACCGCTGAAAAACGCCGGATTCTCTACACACGTGTTGCAATCGGCGCTCCTTCAGGGTTTTTGGGACCACCAAAAATGCCTTATTTTTCAGGAGATCATATTATAAATTGGTGCATGTGGAAACGGCTCCACTGCCAGGATCTATCTCTGTGCGCACCTCCATTTATACATAGCGGATGTTTGTCTAAATGTAAATCTACATATAAGACCAGGGGACAAGAGCTAGACTTCAAAACTCCAACATCCATGCATTGCATAACAGCTCAGAATTTTTAAATGTGCTTTTTGTTCTAAACATTAAACTAGGTTAAGTTGCACACCGTTAGGCAAGACCGCTGTTTAGAAATAGTTGACCGCCATTCACTTTTTGCTGAATTAAACCTACTCTCCGTAGGTGTGATATCACCAAAAAGTCAGAAGATGGCGCTCTGTACACCAGTTCTGGGTGGCCCATACATGTAATAAAGCAACAGGTACAGAAAGGCACCCCAAAAAGTGGTGGAAAAAAGCTACCAAAGCCATTTGGGCAGAGGCACGATCGCAGCTCCCACAAAGTTATTAAAAGGCGCCATTCCTTATATGGATTAAAGCTCAGCAACTGGAACGATTTTGTTAATTCCTGACACTTTTGTAAGTGTTATACTTCCCTTCCCATATGTTATATAGGGCTTTATCCATGAACGAGAGAACTGCAGGGAATTAAGAAGAACATAGGCCAAACTAGCTAAGTAGAAAATATATATATATATATATAACTTTCACAGTCGCTTGGTCTAAGGATCTAAAGAATGTATGAATTATTCACTAAAAAATTAGTGTAGGAGAATCCAATGCCAATCTTTATTTTACAGGAAAATGGAATTATATAAAGCTGTGTATGAAATGTTATGTTCATTTTGATTTTGTATATAGATAAAATCAGGGAGAAAAGTTATAAAAGTGGTCCAGTCACCATGGAAACCAGTGGAATGTTCCCCAGTCACTATGTTAACCAGTAGAATATTCCACAGTCATGATGGTAACCAGTGGAATGTTCCACAGTCACCATGGAAACCAGTGGAATATTCCACAGTCATGATGGTAACCGATGGAATGTTCCACAGTCCCTATGGAAACCAGTGGAATGTTCCACAGTCCCTATGGAAACCAGTGGAATGTTCCACAGTCACCGTGGAAACCAGTGGAATGTTCCACAGTCACTGTGGTAACCAGTGGAATGTTCCACAGTCACTATATTAACCAGTGGAATGTTCCACAGTCACTATATTAACCAGTGGAATATTCCACAGTCACTATATTAACCAGTGGAATGTTCCACAGTCACTATGTTAACCAGTGGAATGTTCCACAGTCACTGTGGTAACCAGTGGAATGTTCCTGCCAGTTTACAAACTAATTCATTTTTCATCCCACATAGGGGATTATAAATAATCCCCTATGGTTTATTGTAGAGAAACACTGATATATAAATTGTCTCTTTTTTTAAGTATGTCCTGATAAAGACCTGGCAAATAAATAGCCACCAGACTAAAATAAAAGAGGAGGGAGCTGCCGGAATGATAAATAAAAGAACACAGGTTTATTAGAAAAAAAAAAAAACTGTGACATACATACCTATAGAAACCATTTAACTATAAGCTACATTATTTTTAAAGTATTTAGCATAAAACATAATAACCTAAATA
Organism: Pelodytes ibericus; assembly: GCA_036172795.1. Classification (NCBI taxonomy): domain Eukaryota; kingdom Metazoa; phylum Chordata; class Amphibia; order Anura; family Pelodytidae; genus Pelodytes; species Pelodytes ibericus. The sequence continues at coordinate 14,409,328 of CM069862.1, forward strand.
AGTCATAACCCCAACATATAAGATAAGAATGGGTTAAACATAGCTTACAAGGATGGGGTACCTGAGGATCTGACGTAGGCGCGTAACCGGTACCGGCGTGATGCCCTGCGCAGTGACAAAAACGAGATGTCCTCCCCAGGGACTGACACATGGGGAGTCCTGCGTGTAGTCACCAGGCCACTCCCACCCACGTTGGCCATACTTATGACCTTTTCTACAAAAAGAAACGGCCATGCTACTGCCTCTGTAGACTTCACTTTGGCCTTGAACCAATTTTTCACTGGCCTGCCGGTAAAATACCAGCCATATAATACCAAACCACCAACTATCCCTGGCATCATCCACTAGTGTCTGTACAGCTGTACACTGATAAACCATTAATATTTAGTTACCATGATTTATTGGTTAGCTACAAATTAATGAAAGCGATCACTATCCATGCTAACTAGAGGCCTTGTATAGTTATGGAGCTATAATGTGTTGCATGAATTGTTGTCTCAGCAGTGTAGGGGTTTTAAATCTCCATCGTGGCGGCTGCTTCTAATGCTTCCTCAGATATGGTGAGTGACAGGCATGTTATCTAGCGGCAGAGGGAGAGTGATGGCATCTTGGCACACATGGAGGATCTCAGAGAAGCAGACTGGCAGGATTTAATGAATACAGTAAGGAATGGTTGCAAGGGGAAAGGGCTACATCTATCAAGAAAAATAAATATTGTGAGCAAGAAAGTGCTGCTCCTTTCCTGTCATCTGCACCAACCCCTCGAACAAAGGCACAAGGAAAACAAGAAGTGTTTATATATTGTGCCCAATGTGCAAACCGGACATTACTGTGAGTTTTATTGCTGTGGAATCTGTGATACACTCACACGCTGCACATTACTGTGAGTTTTATTGCTGTGGAGTCTGTGATACAGTCACACACATCACATTACTGTGAGTTTTATTGCTGTGGAGTCTGCGATACACTCACACATTGCACATTACTGTTAGTTTTATTGCTGTGATGTCTGTGATACACTCACACACTGCACATTACTGGGAGTTTTATTGCTGTGACGTCTGTGATACACTCACACACTGCACATTACTGGGAGTTTTATTGCTGTGACGTCTGTGATACACTCACACACTGCACATTACTGTGAGTTTTATTGCTGTGGAGTCTGTGATACACTCGCACACTGCACATTACTGGGAGTTTTATTGATGTGATGTCTGTGATACACTCACACTGCACATTACTGTGAGTTTTATTGCTGTGGAGTCTGATACACTCACACATTGCACATTACTGTTAGTTTTATTTCTGTGACGTCTGTGATACACTCACACACTGCACATTACTGTGAGTTTTATTGCTGTGGAGCTGTGTGATACACTCACACACTGCACATTACTGGGAGTTTTAATGCTGGAGAGTCTGTGATACACTCACAAACTGCACGTTACTGGGAGTTTTATTGCTGTGGAGTCTGTGATACACTCACACGCTGCACATTACTGTGAGTTTTATTGCTGTGGAGTCTGTGATACACTCACACACTGCACATTACTGGGAGTTTTACTGATGTGGAGTCTGTGATACACTCGCACACTGCACATTACTGTGAGTTTTATTGATGTGGAGTCTGTGATACACTCACACACTGCACATTATTGTGAGTTTTATTGCTGTGGAGTCTGTGATACACTCACACACTGCACATTACTGTTAGTTTTATTGCTGGAGAGTCTGTGATACACTCACACACTGCACATTACTGTGAGTTTTATTGCTGTGGAGTCTGTGATACACTCACACACTGCACATTACTGTTAGTTTTATTGCTGGAGAGTCTGTGATACACTCACACACTGCACATTACTGTGAGTTTTATTGCTGTGGAGTCTGTGATACACTTACACACTGCACATTACTGTGAGTTTTATTGCTGGAGAGTCTGTGATACACTCACACACTGCACATTACTGTGAGTTTTATTGCTGTGGAGTCTGTGATACACTTACACACTGCACATTACTGGGAGTTTTATTGCTGTGGAGTCTGTGATACACTCATACACTGCACATTACTGTGAGTTTTATTGCTGGAGAGTCTGTGATACACTCACACTCTGCACATTACTGTGAGTTTTATTGCTGTGGAGTCTGTGATACACTCGCACACTGCACATTACTGTGAGTTTTATTGCTGTGGAGTCTGTGATACACTCACACACTGCACATTACTGGGAGTTTTATTGATGTGGAGTCTGTGATACACTCACACTCTGCAACTTACTGTGAGTTGTATTGCTGTGGAGTCTGTGATACACTCGCACACTGCACATTACTGTGAGTTTTATTGCTGCAGAGTCTGTGATACACTCACACACTGCACATTACTGTGAGTTTTATTGCTGCAGAGTCTGTGATACACTCACACACTGCACATTACTGTGAGTTTTATTGCTGTGGAGTGTGCGACACACTCACACACTGCACATTACTGGGAGTTTTATTGCTGGAGAGTCTGTGATACACTCACACGCTGCACATTACTGTGAGTTTTATTGCTGGAGAGTCTGTGATACACTCACACACTGCACATTACAGTGAGTTTTATTGCTGTGGAGTCTGCGAGACACTCACACACTGCACATTACTGGGAGTTTTATTGCTGGAGAGTCTGTGATACACTCACACGCTGCACATTACTGTGAGATCCACACATATTGTGTTTATTGTTGTGGACCCTTTAAATTGATTCAGCAGGAATTATCTTAACATTGTCACAACAATTTAAAAACGGCTTTACCTAAACATATATATATATTGACATTTATTATACAGGGTAAGTGGTTTAATCCTAAACTATATGATGAGATGTCTTTGGTTTTCTGGTGAGCATGGGGCTGGATGTGAGTGGCAGGGGTTGCACTAGAGCTGTAGACAAAGCATTGGAGGGGGATTATTATATATTCTTGGCAGATTCCCATGAAAGTAGTTTGGATCCTTTATTTATCTAAGCCGGTTCTGTATGTTGATGGTTCATCTGTTGAACCTAAATCTTTGGGTTTATATTTAGTACTGAAGACACATAATCCTGTTATCAATATATAGTTGGCTCTGACCTTCATAATTACCCCCTCAGTTCCTTTTACAGTTTCGGTGCAGAATATATTTTATCTCCATTTCAAGAAAATCAATAGGAAAAACACAAAGGAGCTTTATCTAAGATTGCTGATGTACCACGGATTCCAAAATCTATTCACTGCCAGAGACCTCTCTGTACACAATTAGAGGGCATTCAGAACAGGTCACAGACATGAGTAGTTTGTAAAGTACGGTTCACACTGCACCCAAAGGGGATTGGTTCCTATATTATTTTTCAACATCTCCACTTTGGTTTAAGTTTCGGTTTATCCAAGACGTTTATATATTCGATATTTATCAAAAAATGTGATATAACGTACTTATATACGCTCCAGTACCTTTGGAAAGTCGCTGGCTTTAAAAGCCGTAAGGTGCTGTTCCAATTATACTTCCCAGTGTACAGTGTTTGACTAAGTACCGCATTACGTACAGAAATGAAGACAGATTTGAGGCTGTATTTCTATTAAGCAATCCCTGCCTTGTAGAAAATACGGCAGGAAAACATTTATATAGGCTAGAAAAAAAGAAAAAAATGATAGGGACATTATTTATAATTTTAAACAAAGCGCTAGTTTTTCAAAACCAATCACGAGATAATATCTAAGTAGTTAAAAGATGTGGAGGGGGGGGGGGAATTAGCAGGCAGAACATCTCTTTTAAAGGATCAATCTAGGCGCAAATTCTTGAAATGGGCATCAACAGCCAATCAAAGGGCTTCTATATAGGTGAATGGGAACTTACAATACATATGAATTGGAAGGTAAAAGGTTTCCCACAATTTGGCACCTCTGAGTTGCATAAAAATAAAAAATAATTGAAAATAAATGTATAAAAAACAAACAAACCCCCCTACCACCTATAAAAACCAGGCCCATACTTCTAATACACATGGGGACAAGGACTAGTGGCCCTGCTCCACTATAACAAATGGGGCTGGGCAAATGCTTCCAGCCCTGTAATATACATGGGGGGCCAGGAGAGATAGCCCTGCCCCACTCCTTGTCACATAATTATGAAGAAGCCCTGTGCCCCTCTACTAGTAATGGGGATGGGTAAATATGTTACTGCTAATTTCAACCACCAGTCTCAGACTTTAGTGATAAGACCTATGTGTGTTTGGGTGTGTGTATGTATGTGTGTACATGATTGTGTGTGTGTGCGTGACTGCATGGGCATAACTAGAAACCTCCAATGTAAAAATTGCCCCTGGGACACCCCAACTTCACCAAGCAACACATCACTGCCAGTGAGTGATACCCAAACAGTGTGTCAGCTTCGGAATCCCGAACAATTCAGAGACACCTAACCTGTAATATATTCCCCTTCTCCTATGTGCACAGCATTTAATGAATACCTGCACATATTAAGGCTGTAATTCTGTCCATTTGTATAACCGCACCAGTGAATTAACCAGGATAAAAAAAAAAAAAAGATGTAAATATGATTTCTAAAGAGAGGCTTGACCAATTACATTTCTGGAGATTAAAAAGGATTATCACCCCGACCCTACATATTTGATTTATTTTAAAGGACAACTGTAGCCAAGAAATAATAATTGCTAAAAATGTTATTCATAACCTTTGGGACTTAATATGATGTAATGTACTACATGCAAAAATATTATCTTAACCTTTTTATTTGCTATAGTTGTAACCAAGCTCTAGGTTGGAGCATTCATATTTAAACAATCTTCAATCAGATCTGCAATGAACCAACTGAAGACCCCTTTACTTACGCCACTGTATGCCTTTGACTGTATGGGTTCGACAGTGCGTAAAGGATTGTATGTCTGTGTGTGTATGCTACTGTGAGTCTCTGTGCAGGACTTTCTGTATGGGATTGTTTGTGTGTGTCTGTGTATGTGTGAGTTTGTGTGAATGTGTTTCAGCTTGTGACGGTGGGTTCTTTACTTTGACATGTATGTATCGCAATGCCAGAAAGAATACAGCAAAATCTAAAAAACACGTATCCATTTCAGTGGGCGGATTCAGGGATAGAATATTTGGGAATATACGTGTCCCCGGATGCTAACAAGATGGCTGATAACAACTTAAACAAGGTAGTTACAGAGACGATAATAAACTTTAACAAATGGCGTCAAATCCTAGTTTCATGGATGGGGAGAATTAACATCATTAGAGCTTATGTTATCCCAAAATGGTTGTATGTCTTCCGTATGATTCCAGGGGAAATTAAGTTAGAGACACTCAGGGTTATCCAAAAAAAGATGCTAGAATTATGGCAAGTATGGCAAGGGAAAAAGCCCCAGATCAATAGAAAAACTTTATATCTAGACCCCAAAAAGGGAGGAGTGGGTATGCCAGTGGTGGAAGAATATTGGAAGGCCAGCTTGCACATGCATGTGAACAGAATGCAATAAGCCACAAATAGAGATATTGACTGGTGGCAGATTGAAAAAACAATTATGGGTTTAGAGGATTTGAATAGTTTGTTATGGCTGGATAAAAAACAATGGGCTTATATGAGAGGAAAAATAAAAGGAAATTTAGTGGTAAGGTTAATGGATTTTTGGTATAAATGGAAGAAAAAAAACGGGTTAGAAGATAAGATATTGACATCTTCACCACTAGAAACCCTAGAATGTAATATGATAAACATAGACTTAACTGAGTGGAAGAGTTTGGGAATTAATACAGTAGCTGATATATTTCTAGATAATAAGATTGGACAATTTAAGGATATTAGGGACAAATACCATATTCCCTTAAGAGATATATTTAAATTCCTCAGAGTAAAACATTATATCTAAGTGGCCATTTACAAACCCGGGGAAAGAGATTGACCATAGGATCACAACTCTGTATAACAGAGCGTCTAAGAAAAGGATTTTTAGTCGATGTCTCGCACTAACAAAACAGCAAAATACCTTCATGACACCAACAGCGTGACGACGCTGGGAGAGAGATTTAAACATACGATACGGTAGAGAGGAAAGCGCTGAGTTGTGGCAAAAGGGGTGGAATGAAATAAGAAGGCATATCCATTGTCTAAATTTACAAGAACTATTCTTTAAACTAACCAATAGATGGTATCTAACACCATCTCAATTGAATAAAATGCATCCCAATAATAATGACAGGTGCTGGAGATGCAATCTAGATAAGGGTACCCTGAGACATATATTCTGGGATTGCCATGAGATAGAAACCTGCTGGGAGATAACGTTTAAAGAAATTTCGAGAGTGGTGGGTAAGGAGATAACTCCGTCTCCACAGAGAGCATTATTACATCAGGACCTCGACATCATAGAGAGGAAAACGATACCGTTGGTATTACATATATTATTAGCCACAAAGCTTATGCTAACAAGAAACTGGAAAAGACCTGGGAAGATCCAGTGGACCCAGATAAAGAACCAAAAAGATTCATAAAAAATAATGGAAAAGGGGTATTTTATGAACAGAAATTGTGCAGGTAGATATTATGGAATCTGGGGTAAATGGTAAGCAGCTGGGAGTGGGGGATAACCTAGCTTACAAATCTGTTGAAGCCCCTCTTGGTCATCATCCGCCCCCCTACCCTCCCCCTAGAGCATCTAACAATAGTAATGAATAGTTGAAGCCGTCTCCTCAACGTAACGTTTTGTATGTATCTGTGGTGGTTTTATTGTTTTGATATTGATATACCTTCAATTTGCCAATGACTGTACAATTAATGTTAAGTGCTGCTAGATATTGTGTTCATTGTTTGTCTTTTTGATATCTTTATAAAAAATAAATAAAAAAAACATAAAAAAAATAATAATATTATTCTCACGGGAGGAAAATATCATCGTGCCTTTATACAAGTCAATGGTAACACCAATTCTGGACACCAGTCCTTAAAAAGGATAATAAGGAACTAAAAAAAGTGAAAAAAGATGGCTACAATTTTAATTAAAAAGTTGCATTTATACACACTATTAAAAAGGCGTCTCAGAGGGGCTATGATAACATTATATAAATATGTGCAGGGCCAATATAAAGAGCTCTCCAGTGACCTGTTCATTAACAGAAATGTACAAAGAACAAGAGGTCACCCCCCTGAGACTGGAAGAGCAAAGATTTCATAAACAGCAAAGGAAGGGATTCTTTACGGTAAGGACAATAAAGTTATGGAACTCACTGCCAAGAGGTGGTGCTATCACTACAATAGATGCATTTAAAAATGGTCCGGATGTTTTTTTTTAGAAAAGAAGAACATACAGGGGTATTGATAATAGAATAAGCATTAATAATAGAGCTTGATTCAATAATTGATTCAAGGAGAAATCTGATTGCCTTTTGGAGTCAAGAAGTAATTTTTCCTTCTAAGTGGCAAAATTCAAAATACAAAATAGCTAAATTGAGGGGGAAGCAAGTGCTTAAATTAGGAGAAAATGTGTTTTAAATGTGTGTGTGGAGTCTCCTCTATATGACATCACCTGTGGCACGGTATGCAAATAAACTGGTTTTCCATGGGAAATGTGTAATTTGCATACAAAGCCACAGGAAAAAAAAACACATTTTCTCCTAATTTAGACATTTCCTTGCAATACCGCTAACATAATATATATCAGTCATGTTGTTATTCTGTACAGTCACAGTATAAGCAATGTGTAGGTGATCCAGTCCCTTCAATGCAGCTCCATCGTACCTTATAAGATGTTCTGTCTTATATAGATAGGCCACTCCTCTGAAAAAGAACAGTATATATTGCACATCAGAAATAGTTAAATTAAATGTTATCAGAAAATGTAAAAAAAAAAAAAAAAAAACCACAATATATGGTTAAAACCAAGACACATTTTAAAAATTGCATTATAAAGCCTTAAAAACCAGAACAAAATGGAAAAAAAAGAAGTACACAGTCACATGGAAGATAAATTACCCAGAAAAGCTTATTTTCACAGCAGAGTTCTGCAGTAGTTGGCATATTTTAACACATTAAGGAATAGGAAAAAAAAAAAAAAGTAAGCAGGACACAGTGAATTGTCAATTTACAATTTAATTCTGCCATTTCACATAATGGACATTCTGGCAGGATGGTTATTTTTCTCTCTCTATGACAGATAGATTTCATTATCAGTTCCAAAAAAAAGAATAATTTTATGACATTTGAAGGAAAGAAGATGCTCATTTAGTTGAATAATGTTCAAATACTTTAAGGTCTGCTGTCTAGAATCAGGAAAACTAAACATGTGGGTTTTTTGTTTTGTTTTTAAAAGGTTGTTAACCAATTAAAAAAAAAATCGAAAATCTGGCGAATATTACTAATGATCGTCATTGTAGAGAGACGTTTTTTATTTTCACTTTTATTTTAGCTTTGACTGGACAGAAGAACATTTTTAGACTCATCCCCCCCACCCCCCAAAAAATAATCGTAGCCTGAGGCAGGCTGTTGATAAAAAGCAAACATTTTCGAGAAATGCATTTAATTTTTATGTTACAAATTATTCCAGCAAAATTTCTTCATTCGGGAGAGAAAAAAAATATGAAAAAATTATCTTACCAGCTCTGGCTTATTAATTTGTATAAAGTCATTAGCAAAGCACATTGCAATACAGTTTTAAAGCTTGCTCTTTACTTTTAGTTTTTACTATTATTCCATTTATTTATGCACTTCTGTTGCAGTATTAAGATATTGTGCACTAACAGGGACAAACCAAGAGCATTAAGCTTCCAGTGTGATGTGGCAGCACCAGACCATGAGAGTGCTGCCATCTTTTGGCCCTAGGGGGTGGAATAACTATTTATTGGTCCATGGTGAAACTCATCGACTCACTCTTTATCATCAGATATAGAGGCATGGCAGATGCTAACAGATAAAGTATAGTAATTGATAGACAGACAAGGTAAATATAGACAGAGATAGACAGACAGAGCAATGTCAACAGTGGCTGGCATGCATTTTTACCCCATTTATACTGGGGCCATTTTATCGCCACTTTCTCTACCTCAGATCCAGAAAGAAAGGACTTGCACCTGCACCAAGAACTTACCCCAGCATCCATATTGTACTCACAGGGCTTGCACCTGCACACAGATTGCAAACACAGTGCTTGCCCCACACCCATGATTTACCGCTCCATCCAGATTGAACTTGGGGTTTACCCCAGCACACATATTGTGACCCGGTTTACCCCTGCACCCAGGATTTAAGGAAAGCATGAGAGGCAACTCGAGGATGTACCTGGGCTGCCTGATGTCCTTACTTAACCCGCACATCGAGCACTTCAGTCAGCCCTGCTGCAGCACACCTATTTATGTCTCACGGCACGCTGGTTGCGAAGCAGTGGTTTAGGTCATATGTGTGTCATATGTGTTAGAAAAAACACATATACCCGACATATACTGCATACCTTTGGATGGCAAGAATTGTTCCTGACATTGTGCTCTTTGATCAAGATGGTGCATTTTACTCTTTTTCGAGTGTGCAAAATCACTCGTAACCCCCAAGGTCCATCAAAAAAATAATAATTGGACTGAGATGGTTAATTTTACTGATTCTAGGGAAAGCAGTATGAGTAGGATAACCCAAGTCCACATGGTTGAGTATTGATCATCAGCCAGGGTTTCAGAGATGACTTTTTCCAGGTCTCAAAATGACTAGGACCATGCATGAACCACTCAAAAATAATTGGATCGAGGTGGAACATTTGACTCTTTTTCCATTATGCAAAATAACCAGGACCTCCCAAGTATAATTGGATTAAGAAGGTAACCCTCTGATGATTTTAATTGTCTACGGACGATAATAAAGCTATTTTTCTACTCTTGTGGACTCCCAGCTCTGAGTTTCAAGGTGTCGTCTGGAGCATCTTTGGTTTTTTATATGCCCAAAAGTCTAGGACCGCCCAAACATGATAATATTGATATTATTATATATTTTGAAGTCTACAGTGTGAGCAGGACAACCCAAGTCTGCATGGTTGACTACTGATTGATCGTCAGCCGCACTGAGCTTCCGATTACTGTCTCCCTCATCTATCTTATGTTGTTGACTCAAATAATTCCGAGGTATGTTATTATTATCTATGTAGACTCATCCAGAGGAGATTTATGATCATATGATATATGAGAGGCAGCTAATGATATCCAGCCATCACTTCCTCTTTTCTAAGGAACTCCTAGATCACTTTAGACTGAAAAAAAGATTTATCATACGTCTGAACATAAACCAAATGACACGGGAGACAATGACAAATTTCGAAATAAATATGCCTATTAATTACAGTATGTAAAAATTTTGCTAAACGTAATGGATTTACAAGCATTTGCCGCAGAGCCTATCTAAGTGCTTAGTAATTCATGCGTGAGGGCATGTCAAATGCTTTCCGAAATAAGCATTAGAATAAAAGTAATAGGATCTATCCTATTGGGAAATAAGAGAGAAAAAAAAGGAAATGTTATGAAAATGGATGTGATTTTGTGCTCCCTTCCTCAAAAAATCTACTTCCCTCTGTTCCATTGTCCGTTTCAAAGGAAATCCTTAAGTGAGTGCAATTACAAATACATTTTGTGATATAGGAAAATCTGCACATCTCTTTTCATTAGACTTATTTGGAGAATTGCTCCCTGAGTGATTGAAAGCTTTAAGGGCACCTTGACAATTTACTGCGGGTTGGATAGAGCTTCAGAAACTGGCCATGTGGTCACTATTTCCCAGAGGACACGACGGACAGTCAAATATTTAATTTCTTTCTTTTTTTTTTTCTCCAAAGAAAAACACATTTCAAAATGGGGGAGGTAAGGGATGGGTTTATAGAGGACAGTACCTGGAGGAGCAGGAACAAGGGGAACAAGTTACAGGAACAAATAGATTCACAATATAATTAATGCCCCACAACACTGAGTCAAAAACCAACCCAACCATACCCATTAATTGCAGGGGGAGGAGCCCCACACCCCACCCCACCCACAGAGCTCCCAGCCCCCGCTAGGGACTCTATGAAGACTACATCCGAACCGCACCATCCACAATTGTGTCGGCAATGCAACCCAGAAAACGCCGGTTTGTGAACCGCCCATGTGCAAATATTTCATTATTATTGTACAGGGGTGAGATTAAGATGAGCCTATCAGTTGCCTGTCTGCTAAACCGTGAGCACACTGTAACTTGTAGAAATGATGTCATCGAATGATCTTCCACGTCTCCCACCAGAGGACGAAACAATGTTCTTTATTTGTAATATAACCTTGTTTGGCTTGATTTATCTCTACTATGGTAAGGAAATATGTATTTACAAGGCCTTAAAAGCTTTAATTGCCTGGTGCAATCAAGCGGCTGTCAGAATTATTATCATCCCAAATTAACGCACTCGTTCCTGCGCCTAAAAAAAAAAAAATATTTGGAAAACATAAACATTGGAGTAGATCAAAATGTCTTGCAAAGTGCAAAGTCAGAAAATAAGCCCTTCCAGACTAATTTTTTGGAGGAATCTAAAACAATTGGGGAAAAAAAACATAATAGGAACAATAACAAAGTGTTTAATAGGAAAAGGTGCATTAATATAGTCTATCAATATAAGGAAGGTGCAGGGGAACTTACTATTGTCCATCATCCAGGCATGTGACTGTTACTCAGTTTGATGGTACTAATTGTATCAACCTTGGAAGGTTAAAGGAGAAGAGTTGACTCTAATCAGGAATTGAACCTGCAATCCTGGTGATAGATCCCATTCTACAGTTGGAACTTTAGCCAACAGAGCAGTCACCAGTAATAAACCTAGATGCCATCGGGAGATTTAATTTTTAAGGACCACTCGGACCTGAAGATGATCTATCTTTTTTTTAATGCATTTTAAAGTTGAATAACTATAAAAAATCTATGCATTTGAATATCCATGTTCTAAATATAGGATTAATTGACTCACAAGTATCTTGTTTGCAGATTTTATTGAGCCTCCCAATTACGACCTCTGCGCTCCTCAATGGGACTAAAAACTCTCCTCCAACATCATCGCCTCGTCCCATTCAGGCCTCCAAGATTTTTGCCAAGCTGCCCCCTCTCTCTTTGGCACCGGCTGTCTCCTTCCTTTTCAAACTTTAAAAAGTCCTTCAAAACTCATCTCTTTAAAGAAGCTTACTACCCAATCCCCTAGACTACCGCTCACTTTACCTCTAGCTGTTCCCACCTAGCTGGAACACATACAATTCATCTTTGGCCTATCCCACCTAGTGCCTTCTATCCAAACTACTGTTACTACGATAGAAACATAGAATTTGTCGGCAGATAAGAACCATTCGGTCCATCTAGTCTGCCCAATGTTTTAAATACTTTTTTATTAGTCCCCAGTTGCCTGTCTTATAGCTAGGATAGCCTTGTGTCTATCCCATGCATGCTTAAAATCCTTGACTGTGTTTACCTCTACCACTTCTGCTGGAAGGCTATTCCATACATCCACTACCCTCTCAGTAAAGTAATACTTCCTGATATTACTTTTAAATCGTTGCCCCTCTAATTTAAGACTATGTCCTCTAGTTGTGGTGGTTTTTCTTCTTGTAAATATACTCTCTTCCTTTACTGTGTTGATTCCCTTTATGTATATAAATGTTTCAATCATATCCCCCCTGTTACGTCTTTCCTCCAAGCTATACATGTTAAGATGCTTTAACCTTTCCTGGTAAGTTTTATTCTTCAATCCATGAACCAGTTTAGTAGCCCTTCTCTGAACTCTCTCCAAAGTATCAATATCCTTCTGGAGATACGGTCTCCAGTACTGCGTACAATACTCCAAGTGAGGTCTCACCAGCGCTCTGTACAATACTCCAAGTGAGGTCTCACCAGTGCTCTGTACAATGGCATGAGCACTTGCCTCCCTCTGACCTCTTCAATCCCTTATGTGTATCATGGACCCCATTCCCTCTAGATTGTAAGCTTGCGAGCAGGGCTCTCTAACTCATGTACCAGTCTGTTCTAGTTTGTCTAACTTAGTATGTAGTTCCCTTCTATGCTCTGTACCTAGCGCCACGTAAATTGTTGACGCTATATAAATAAATGTTAATGTAATGTAATGTAACACTCTCAGCATCTGGCTGGAAGCTGGGTGAGGGCAGGGGAATGCAACATATGAACATGTCTGAAACATGCAAAAAGCAAAGCCTCTCAAATGGGAACTATACTTACAATGTGTGCAAATATTGCACAAGAACCTATACAGAGCATGCATCTGAGGGTTATTTCCCCACCAGTTGTAGAACTAGGAGGGCCAGGTCTGCCTATTTTTTGGTGGACACATTTTTCACGCTCTCCTGCAGAATGTAGAATGCAAGTGTGTCCAAGGGAACCAATCACTTAAACAAGGGGAGGATCCAGCAGGAACTACCTTGAATAATTATCTGATTTTCCTCGGAATACACATGAAGAGCATACAGCTGTATGCATGGAATAAAAAGTGGGAGGAGTTAATGTCAGATCTATTCAGGTAGCCGATCATACAGCTGTATGCATGGAATGAGAAGTAGGAGGAGTTAATGTCAGATCTATTCAGGTAGCTAATCATACAGTTGTATGCGTGGAATGAGAAGTAGGAGGAGTTAATGTCAGATCTATTCAGGTAGCTGATCATACAGCTGTATGCATGGAATAAAAAGTGGGAGGAGTTAAGGTTAGATCTGTTCAGGTTAATAGCACGACAGCGATAGCAATCAGAAAGTGGGGTTGTAAGCAAGTAATAAAACAGGGGGGGGGGGTATTTGCTTGGAGTGGGGCTTTGATTATTAAATTTTATTTTTTTATGTCAGAGTTTGACATGTTTCAAGTTTATTTACATTAAAAACATATAGAAGCTTGTGTGATTGGTCATCTGTCCCTATAGAAGACAATTTCACAGACTCATTTGGGGACTCATTCCGGACCCATTGGACAGGCAGTCAGATGGGCAAGATTTCAGGGTATACCAGTGGGAATGGACATGCCGAATTCCTGTGGGAACTGTCTGCAGATAAGCGGAAACCTCTGGGGAAGTAGAGCAAAGCAAGCTGTGATGGTAACTGCAGAAAACTCTGATGCATCGTTAAAGGAGCCTGGATGTGGGCAATGCAATCTCTAGTGTGTGGAAATCACATCTAGTGTTAAATGAAACAATATACTCAACATATATAAGGCATCATGCATGTGCATAAATACATGTACAAAGTCATAAGAGAGGTGGCTTCTGAAGCAATGTTGGATCTCACACAGGGATCGGCTGTCTCAATTTCTTATAAGAAAAACTGTCTGCTCTTGTGACCATTATAAAGTTGGCATAAATATAAAATAAATGAGAGGTGTTGGTTCTATGAATTAGCCAGGTGCATAATAAAGCTCATCTGCCACTTCAAGGCACACTCAAGATGAGACCCTAACCTCACCTATGACCTAATGGGCTCAAAAAGCAGTTTATCGTGATACCAACAATTATTTAAAGGACAACCACCAATATGCAATATGCCATGGAGCAATAATAGGTGATTATAGTGCAATATGCCATGGAGCAATAATAGATGGTTATAGTGCAATAATCCATGGAGCAATAATAGATGGTTATAGTGCAATATGCCATGTAGCAATAATAGATGATTATAGTGCAATATTCCATCGAGCAATAATAGATGATTATAGTGCAATATTCCATGGAGCAATAATAGATGATTATAGTGCAATATGCCATGGAGCAATAATAGGTGATTATAGTGCAATATGCCATGGAGCAATAATAGATGATTATAGTGCAATATTCCATGGAGCAATAATAGGTGATTATAGTGCAATATGCCATGGAGCAATAATAGATGATTATAGTGCAATATTCCATGGAGCAATAATAGGCGATTATAGTGCAATATGCCATGGAGCAATAATAGATAGTTATAGTGCAATATGCCATGGAGCAATAATAGATAATTATAGTGCAATATGCCATGGGGCAATAATAGATGATTATAGTGCAATATTCCATGGAGCAATAATAGGTGATTATAGTGCAATATGCCATGGAGCAATAATAGATAGTTATAGTGCAATATGCCATGGAGCAATAATAGATAATTATAGTGCAATATGCCATGGGGCAATAATAGATGATTATAGTGCAATATTCCATGGAGCAATAATAGGTGATTATAGTGCAATATGCCATGGAGCAATAATAGATGATTATAGTGCAATATGCCATGGAGCAATAATAGATGATTATAGTGCAATATTCCATGGAGCAATAATAGGTGATTATAGTGCAATATTCCATGGAGCAATAATAGGTGATTATAGTGCAATAAGCCATGGAGCAATAATAGATAATTATAGTGCAATATGCCATGGGGCAATAATAGATGATTATAGTGCAATATTCCATGGAGCAATAATAGATGATTATAGTGCAATATGCCATGGAGCAATAATAGATGATTATAGTGCAATATGCCATGGGGCAATAATAGATGATTATAGTGCAATATGCCATGGAGCAATAATAGATGATTATAGTGCAATATGCCATGGAGCAATAATAGATGATTATAGTGCAATATGCCATGGGGCAATAATAGATGATTATAGTGCAATATTCCATGGAGCAATAATAGATGATTATAGTGCAATATGCCATGGAGCAATAATAGATGATTATAGTGCAATATTTCATGGAGCAATAATGGATGATTATAGTACAATAATCCATGGAGCAATAATAGATGATTATAGTGCAATAATCCATGGAGCAATAATAGATGATTATAGTGCAATATGCCATGGAGCAATAATAGATGATTATAGTGCAATATTTCATGGAGCAATAATGGATGATTATAGTACAATAATCCATGGAGCAATAATAGATGATTATAGTGCAATAATCCATGGAGCAATAATAGATGATTATAGTGCAATAATCCATGGAGCAATAATAGATGATTATAGTGCAATATGCCATGGAGCAATAATAGATGGTTATAGTGCAATATGCCATGGAGCAATAATAGATGGTTATAGTGCAATATGCCATGTAGCAATAATAGATGATTATAGTGCAATATTCCATGGAGCAATAATAGATGATTATAGTGCAATAATCCATGGAGCAATAATAGATGATTATAGTACAATATGCCATGGAGCAATAATAGATGATTATAGTGCAATATGCCATGTAGCAATAATAGATGATTATAGTGCAATATTCCATGGAGCAATAATAGATGATTATAGTGCAATAATCCATGGAGCAATAATAGATGGTTATAGTACAATATGCCATGGAGCAATAATAGATGATTATAGTGCAATATGCCATGGAGCAATAATAGATGGTTATAGTGCAATATGCCATGGAGCAATAATAGATGACTATAGTGCAATATTCCATGGATCAATAATAGATAATTATAGTGCAATATGCCATGGAGCAATAATAGATGACTATAGTGATATATTCCATGTAGCAATAATAGATGATTATAGTGCAATAATCCATGGAGCAATAATAGATGATTATAGTGCAATATGCCATGGAGCAATAATAGATGGTTATAGTGCAATATGCCATGTAGAAATAATAGATGGTTATAGGGCAATATGCCATGGAGCAATAATAGATGATTATAGTGCAATATGCCATATAGCAATAATAGATGATTATAGTGCAATATTCCATGGAGCAATAATAGATGATTATAGTGCAATATTCCATGGAGAAATAATAGCTGATTATAGTGCAATATTCCATGGAGCAATAATAGATGATTATAGTGCAATATAGCATGTAGCAATAATAGATGATTATAGTGCAATATGCCATGGAGCAATAATAGATGATTATAGTGCAATATGCCATGGAGCAATATTAGATGATTATAGTGCAATATTCCATGGAGCAATAATAGATGATTATAGTGCAATATTCCATGGAGCAATAATAGATGATTATAGTACAATATGCCATGGAGCAATAATAGATGATTATGGTGCAATATGCCATGGAGCAATATTAGATGATTATAGTGCAATATTCCATCGAGCAATAATAGATGATTATAGTGCAATATTCCATGGAGCAATCATAGATGATTATAGTGCAATATGCCATGGAGCAATAATAGATGATTATAGTGCAATAATCCATGGAGCAATAATAGATGATTATAGTGCAATATGCCATATAGCAATAATAGATGATTATAGTGCAATAATACATGGAGCAATACTAGATGATTATAGTGCAATATTCCATGGAGCAATCATAGATGATTATAGTGCAATATGCCATGGAGCAATAATAGATGACTATAGTGCAATATGCCATGGAGTAATAATAGATGATTATAGTGCAATATTCCATGGAGCAATAATAGATGGTTATAGTGCAATATTCCATGGAGCAATAATAGATGGTTATAGTGCAATATGCCATGGGGCAATAATAGATGACTATAGTGCAATATTCCATGGAGCAATAATAGATGGTTATAGTGCAATATGCCATGGAGCAATAATAGATGACTATAGTGCGATATTCCATGGATCAATAATAGATAATTATAGTGCAATATGCCATGGAGCAATAATAGATGATTATAGTGCAATATGCCATGGAGCAATAATAGATGATTATAGTGCAACATGCCATGGAGCAATAATAGATGATTATAGTGCAATATGCCATGGAGCAATAATAGATAGTTATAGTGCAATATTCCATGGAGCAATAACAGATGATTATAGTGCAATATGCCATGGAGCAATAATAGATAGTTATAGTGCAATATGCCATGGAGCAATAATAGATGATTATAGTGCAATATGCCATGGAGCAATAATAGATGATTATAGTGCAATATGCCATGGAGCAATAATAGATAGTTATAGTGCAATAATCCATGGAGCAATAATAGATGATTATAGTGCAATATGCCATGGAGCAATAATAGATGATTATAGTGCAATATGCCATGGAGCAATAATAGATGATTATAGTGCAATATGCCATGGAGCAATAATAGATGATTATAGTGCAATATGGCATGGAGCAATAATAGATGATTATAGTGCAATATGCCATGGAGCAATAATAGATGATTATAGTGCAAAAGCCATTGCACAACAGTGTTTTCAGGATTTGGAAACCAGGGGATGTTGTGATTTTTCAGGTTTTATGTAACCTGTGTTGTGATAAATTACAGATTCATGGTGACAGGATTATTAAATATGTCTGTCTCAATAACCAAGGCGTAAATAATTGGCTCCTGGACTGTTTGCCAGGCCAGTTATAGCTCTGACAATTTACTGCAGCTGTTTTGGGGCTGAACTTTCAGCACCAACAAATATTATAACCCCCTACTAAAGTAACCCCTGACCCTAAAGCCTGAAATCCTAATGTTAACTGTAAAACTAACCCTAGTACTAATACAAATCTAGACCCTAACCCTACCACTAACCCTAAACCCAGATCCCCAATATTAACTGTAAAACTAACCCTAGTACTAATACAAATCTAGACCCTAACCCTACCACTAACCCTAAACCCAGATCCCCAATATTAACTGTAAAACTAACCCTAGTACTATTACAAATCTAGACCCTAACCCTACCACTAACCCTAAACCCAGATCCCCAATATTAACTGTAAAACTAACCCTAGTACTATTACAAATCTAGACCCTAACCCTACCACTAACCCTAAACCCAGATCCCCAATATTAACTGTAAAACTAACCCTAGTACTATTACAAATCTGGACCCTAATCCTACCACTAACCCTAAACCCAGATCCCCAATATTAAATGTACAACTAACTCCAATACTAACTCTGAAACGATCCATAATACTAATCCCTGATACTAACCCTAAAACGAACCATAATACTAATCCCTGATACTAACCCTAAAACGAACCATAATACTAATCCCTGATACTAACCCTAAAACGAACCATAATACTAATCCCTGATACTAACCCTAAAACGAACCATAATACTAATCCCTGATACTAACCCTAAAATGAACCATAATACTAATCCCTGATACTAACCCTAAAACGAACCATAATACTAATCCCTGATACTAACCATAAAACGAACCATAATACGACCCCTAAAACAAACCATAATACTATCCCTAAAACGAACCATAATACTAACCCTAAAACTAACCATAATGCTATCCCTAATACGACCCCTAAAACTAATCATAATCCTAACCATAATACTAACCCATAATTCTAACCATAACTCTACCCCTAATACTAACCCTAATACTTACCCCTAATACTAACCCTGAAACTAACCATAATACTAACCCCTAATACTAATCCTGTAACTAACCATAATACTAACCCCTAATACTAATCCTGTAACTAACCATAATACTAACCCCTAATACTAACCCTGTAACTAACCATAATACTAACCCCTAATACTAACCCTGTAACTAACCCTAATAGTAACCCCTAATACTAACCCTGTAACTAACCATAATACTAACCCCTAATACTAACCCTGTAACTAACCATAATACTAACCCCAAATACTAACCCTGTAACTAACCATAATACTAACCCCTAATACTAACCCTGTAACTAACCATAATACTAACCCCAAAAACGAACCCCTAAATTAACCCTAAAACTAGCCTGCTCTTTGACGATTCCCCTGATAGCGCTGAACTGTCCGGCACTCTAAGTGACTCTAAGTGCCACGATGAAGCATCCATAAAGAACAGTCCCACCCTGCAAATAATCATACGCCATCCTTATTCTTTGTATAGTAAACTGCTGAAAATCCTCATTTAAGTCTAGGCAAGAACCAGTTTTGAGTCTTGAGTACTAAGAGCGATGGCAGAATTCAACTTATTTCTATATTTTATTCAAGATCTGTGTTGTCCTGGTGTGTTTGGTGTCTCCCCTGACCCAAAAACTAAGGTGTTACTCCCCCCGACCATCTATATATGGAAACATCTAACCAACCCATTGGGTACCAGCTGCTGGTGAAGTTCGTCTCCCATAATTATTAACCATGGTGTGTCCAGCCAATTGATGGCTGAGGGTTGTGGGATTCGAGGCTCGACAGTGAACGGTGTGAGAGAGAACTATATGCTTTACCCATGTTTTACAGAGCAATAAAGCGAGCTGGGTATTTAGCAGGAAGCAGAGATCAGCTGTTTGACTGGATTGTGGCTGTGATATATGATGTGCATTATAAGGTCGTGAACTAAGAGCGGAGGAAGTGACAGTGAGATTTTTCACATCGGAGCTGGTGGAGCCACACTTCAGCCTGATCATTTCTTTAAGTGCAGATTGTTTTTTTAGATCAGTCCTGCAGGGTGGCATAAAACAGTGCAAAAAAAAAAAATATATATATAAACAAACAAATACGAGCGGCAGCTTTAAGTACGGTTATACTGGCACTTATAGGAATTCACGCATCATTAAACGCATTAATGAGACTCTGTCACCAAAACAAGTTTTCTTCAAACTAAAACAAAATACCGGCCTTACTAATACCTCCGTAGACAGTACTTATACTGTGAATCAGAGAAAAAAATATATGTGATAAAGATAGTTATCTGTTTCAAACAGGTTTAAAATGAGTCTGTGTTGTCTCCGGTTTATGACATCACCTTGTGGCTTGATAGGCAAATGTCAATATAAAAGTGACCAAACTATTATAAATTGGCACTAGGCAGAAGAGTTTTGAACTTCCGCATCAGAACAAAAACTGTGCATCGGGAGATTCAAGGGGTGGGTTTCCATGGCCAAGCAGCTGCATGCAAACCTCACATCACCAGGTACAATGTCAAGCGTCGGATCCAAAGAACGTCACCTGCCTGACTGCCTTGTGCCAACTGTAAAGTTTGGTGGAGGAGGGATGATGGTATGGGGCTCATTTTTGGACTAGGCCTCTTACTTCCAGTGAAGGAAAATCTCAATAACAGCCATAACTGCATGGCTATGCCCCAGTGCAAAAAGCAAGGTCCATAAAGACATGGGTGGATGAGTTTGAACTCAACCCCACTGAACAACTTTGGGATGAACTGGAGCAGAGATTGTGACCCAGGCCTTCTCATCCAACATCACTGCCTGACCTCACACTCTACTGGATGAATTCCCACAGCAACACTCCCAAATCACGGAACGCCTTCCCAGAATAGTGGAAGCTGGTATAGCTGCAAATGGGGGACCAATTACACATTAATGTCTAAGTATTTAGAATGTGCAGTCATTAAAGTCCCTGTTGGAGTAATGGTGTACAATGTTTTTTGTTAGTTATGCATCAAAAAGAGACACTGGCAGATTGTGAAGAAGCATATCAGGCTTTACTTGTGTGGATAAACAGCAAACATTTAGAACATATTAGTTACTTAAAACAGTAGCCAGCTTGGTGAAAGGTAAAGGGAAGAGAGACATAGAGCAAGTGAAAATACAAAGAACGTCCTTCCAACAACTTCAAAACAAATATAAGAACTGCACACGCCATCTACAGCTCAAGTGCTAATTATATACATGTTATGCAGTATATGCTGTTGTATTTCCCAACACTTTTGTCCATATAGCTTATATAATACATGTACACCGATCAGCCATAACATTATGACCACTGACAGGTGGCAAGCCGGTGGAGGCAGTGTTATACTTTGGACTGACAGGTGGCAAGCCGGTGGAGGCAGTGTTATGCTTTGGACTGACAGGTGGCAAGCCGGTGGAGGTAGTGTTATGCTTTGGACTGACAGGTGACAAGCATGTGGAGGCAGTGTGATGCTTTGGACTGACAGGTGGCAAGCTAGTGGCGGCAGTGTGATGCTTTGGACTGACAGGTGACAAGCCGGCGTGGCAGCGTGAAGCATTGGACTGACAGGTGGCAAGCTAGTGGAGGCAGTGTGATGCTTTGGACTGACAGGTGGCAAGCCGGTGGAGGCAGTGTTATGCTTTGGACTGACAGGTGGCAAGCCGGTGGAGGCAGTGTTATGCTTTGGACTGACAGGTGACAAGCCAGTGGAGGCAGTGTGATGCTTTGGACTGACAGGTGGCAAGCCGGCGGAGGCAGTGTGATGCTTTGGACTGACTGGTGGCAAGCCGGCGGAGGCAGTGTGATGCTTTGGACTGACAGGTGGCAAGCCAGCTGAGGCAGTGTGATGCTTTGGACTGACAGGTGACAAGCCAGTGGAGGCAGTGTGATGCTTTGGGTAATTTTCTGCTGGGAAACCTTAGGTCCTGCCATTCATGTGGATGTTACTTTGACGTGTACCACCTACCTAAGCATTGTTACAGACCATGTACACCCTTTCATGGAAACGGTATTCCCTGATGGCATTGACCTCTTTCAGCAGGATAATGGTCCCTGCCACAAAGCAAAAATGGTTCAGGAATGGTTTGAGGAACACAACAACGAGTTTAAGGTGTTGACTTGGCCTCCAAATGATTCAGATCTTAATCCAGTCGAGCATCTGTGGGATGTGCTGGACAAACAAGTCCGATCTATGGAGGCCCCACCTCGCAACTTACAGGACTTAAAGGATCTGCTGCTAACGTCTTGGTGCCAGATAACACAGCACACCTTCAGAGGTCTACTGGAGTCCGATCAGGGCTGTATTGTTGTCTACATGGGAGCTACACAAAATTAGGCAGGTGGTCATAATGTTATAACTGATCGATGTCACAGTGATGTCATAAACGGGAGACACATGTAAACACATATCTTTTCATTTTGGCCTTGGATTGCCGTTTTGTTAACACAGTAAATAGATCAATCTTATATTCTCTACATTCACAGTATAAATAATGTGCCACCCACTTTCGTGTCCGAAAAATATATGTTTCAAAAAGTGCTGTACCACGTGAAGTAAAAATAAGCCCATCTCCTTGTGTAGCACAAGGAGATGGGCTTATTTTTACTTCACGTGGTACAGGGTTGCCACTGAATATAAAAGCCCCGGTGCAATTATATTCAACGTCAACCTACGGGAGAACTGTAACTTGTTTCAAAGTAAAAATAAGCACGTCACATATTAAACACATGTAGAATATACAACTGAACTAGATAGAATCGAGACTAACCAGAATTCGCTAGAATATGTATCTAGAGTGGACAGGTGGACCATTCAATCAAAATGATATAAAACAGGAGGTAGGACCTTAAATAAAAAAAAAATTAAAATGTGGGACTTAATCCTTCTTTAATTAGAATTAACTTAATTTGTTTTAAAAATGGGAATTTTTCATTGACACTCTAGACGAAACTTATAAAACACAAATACGAACAACATTCCAGGAAACAACGTGGTATTTTACACAATTATTAAGGGGCAGAGATATTAAGGGGCAGAGTACCATGTACATGATAAAAGTAGAAAACGTAACATCTCTTTAATTAAATTCAACTTGATATATAAAACAAGAGTGACATAGAGCCAACATAAGATAATAATTAAGTACTACTAAGTTATTTATTTAAGATTTAATAGGGGAAGGGATGGGAATTATTATATTTATTTTATCTAAAATGTATTGTAGATATATTTGACGTTTGAAAGTTTCATTCGTATGTTACATTTATTGTGATATTAACTTATGTCCTTACTGTAAGTTTAATGTATATACTTATATTTTGAAGTTGTAAAATGAAATAGTTATAGAACGTTTGAATATATTAAATAAAAAAATAATTAGAATTAACTTAGAATTACCAATTACACTGGTAGATGTTAATGCACCAGCTGTATAATCAGTTTAATTCTCAGGGTTAGTAAAAAGGACTTCAGACTTTATTCATGACATGAGAGAATTACAAACGTAAGTAACAAGAGACCCAGCTCGGAGAAGTCACATTGCTGCACTCTGAGATCCAATCTGCGTTTCCACTGTGAGTGAATTGGTCAGCTTGATTTCTTACATTAAATGTTTTTACACTATTGAGGTGTTTCTTTCTTTCCAACGAGACTTACTTCACGCTGAGGATGTTTCAGACACAACAAGACCAACAAGAAGTAGCTGTTTTTTTTTTATTACTCTTGATCAACTGACCCACAGAGAGATTAATTTAGATGAATAGAGAACTGTAACTACAGACTGTATAAACATAGTGCAGAGAACATGTCTGTTTCAATTGCTTGTTTATAGTATGGTCCATTAAGTGGCATTGACAGAAGAGGCGTCGCTAGGGGTGGGCTAAGGGGGCTGAAGCCCCGAATGTAATGATCAAAGCCCCCAGTCTCTGCAGCTCCGTGTAGCTCCGCCCCCTGACATCACCCAGACAGTGTGTGAAAGCCCTACACTGATAGGAGGCTGAGTGATGTGTCAGCCAATCAGTGCAGGGCTTTTACACAGCATTATTACTGTGTGTGAAAGCCCTGCACTGATTGGCTGACACATCACTGAGCATCCTATCAGTGCAGGGCTTTTACACAGCATCATGACAGGGATGTGAAGGAAGCTCCACGTGGGACAGTGAGGCAGCTCTGAAGATATCATTACCGGCTGTCACCATGTGATAGATACAGAGCAGGTCTATTACACAGCATGGTCACTGTGTGTGACTGCTGGGGTGTGAGGGAAGCTCCACGTGGGACAGTGAGGCAGCTCTGAAGATATCATTACCGGCTGTCACCTTGTGATAGATACAGAGCAGGTCTATTACACAGCATGGTCACTGTGTGTGACTGCTGGGGTGTGAGGGAAGCTCCACGTGGGACAGTGAGGCAGCTCTGAAGATATCATTACCGGCTGTCACCTTGTGATAGATACAGAGCAGGTCTATTACACAGCATGGTCACTGTGTGTGACTGCTGGGGTGTGAGGGAAGCTCCACGTGGGACAGTGAGGCAGCTCTGAAGATATCATTACCGGCTGTCACCTTGTGATAGATACAGAGCAGGTCTATTACACAGCATGGTCACTGTGTGTGACTGCTGGGGTGTGAGGGAAGCTCCACGTGGGACAGTGAGGCAGCTCTGAAGATATCATTACCGGCTGTCACCTTGTGATAGATACAGAGCAGGTCTATTACACAGCATGGTCACTGTGTGTGACTGCTGGGGTGTGAGGGAAGCTCCACGTGGGACAGTGAGGCAGCTCTGAAGATATCATTACCGGCTGTCACCTTGTGATAGATACAGAGCAGGTCTATTACACAGCATGGTCACTGTGTGTGACTGCTGGGGTGTGAGGGAAGCTCCACGTGGGACAGTGAAGCAGCTCTGAAGATATCATTACTGGCTGTCACCTTGTGGGAGATACAGAGCAGGTCTATTACACAGCATGGTCACTGTGTGTGACTGCTGGGGTGTGAGGGAAGCTCCACGTGGGACAGTGAGGCAGCTCTGAAGATATCATTACTGGCTGTCACCTTGTGATAGATACAGAGCAGGTCTATTACACAGCATGGTCACTGTGTGTGACTGCTGGGGTGTGAGGGAAGCTCCACGTGGGACAGTGAGGCAGCTCTGAATATATCATTACCGGCTGTCACCTTGTGGGAGATACAGAGCAGGTCTATTACACAGCATGGTCACTGTGTGTGACTGCTGGGGTGTGAGGGAAGCTCCACGTGGGACAGTGAGGCAGCTCTGAAGATATCATTACTGGCTGTCACCTTGTGATAGATACAGAGCAGGTCTATTACACAGCATGGTCACTGTGTGTGACTGCTGGGGTGTGAGGGAAGCTCCACGTGGGACAGTGAAGCAGCTCTGAAGATATCATTACCGGCTGTCACCTTGTGATAGATACAGAGCAGGTCTATTACACAGCATGGTCACTGTGTGTGACTGCTGGGGTGTGAGGGAAGCTCCACGTGGGACAGTGAGGCAGCTCTGAAGATATCCTTACTGGCTGTCACCATGTGATAGATACAGAGCAGGTCTATTACACAGCATGGTCACTGTGTGTGACTGCTGGGGTGTGAGGGAAGCTCCACGTGGGACAGTGAGGCAGCTCTGAAGATATCATTACTGGCTGTCACCTTGTGATAGATACAGAGCAGGTCTATTACACAGCATGGTCACTGTGTGTGACTGCTGGGGTGTGAGGGAAGCTCCACGTGGGACAGTGAGGCAGCTCTGAAGATATCATTACCGGCTGTCACCTTGTGATAGATACAGAGCAGGTCTATTACACAGCATGGTCACTGTGTGTGACTGCTGGGGTGTGAGGGAAGCTCCACGTGGGACAGTGAGGCAGCTCTGAAGATATCATTACCGGCTGTCACCTTGTGATAGATACAGAGCAGGTCTATTACACAGCATGGTCACTGTGTGTGACTGCTGGGGTGTGAGGGAAGCTCCACGTGGGACAGTGAGGCAGCTCTGAAGATATCATTACCGGCTGTCACCTTGTGATAGATACAGAGCAGGTCTATTACACAGCATGGTCACTGTGTGTGACTGCTGGGGTGTGAGGGAAGCTCCACGTGGGACAGTGAGGCAGCTCTGAAGATATCATTACCGGCTGTCACCATGTGATAGATACAGAGCAGGTCTATTACACAGCATGGTCACTGTGTGTGACTGCTGGGGTGTGAGGGAAGCTCCACGTGGGACAGTGAGGCAGCTCTGAAGATATCATTACCGGCTGTCACCTTGTGGGAGATACAGAGCAGGTCTATTACACAGCATGGTCACTGTGTGTGACTGCTGGGGTGTGAGGGAAGCTCCACGTGGGACAGTGAGGCAGCTCTGAAGATATCATTACCGGCTGTCACCTTGTGATAGATACAGAGCAGGTCTATTACACAGCATGGTCACTGTGTGTGACTGCTGGGGTGTGAGGGAAGCTCCACGTGGGACAGTGAGGCAGCTCTGAAGATATCATTACCGGCTGTCACCTTGTGATAGATACAGAGCAGGTCTATTACACAGCATGGTCACTGTGTGTGACTGCTGGGGTGTGAGGGAAGCTCAACATGGGACAGTGAGGCAGCTCTGAAGATATCATTACCGGCTGTCACCTTGTGATAGATACAGAGCAGGTCTATTACACAGCATGGTCACTGTGTGTGACTGCAGGGATGTGAGGGAAGCTCCACGTGGGACAGTGAGGCAGCTCTGAAGATATCATTACCGGCTGTCACCTTGTGATAGATACAGAGCAGGTCTATTACACAGCATGGTCACTGTGTGTGACTGCTGGGGTGTGAGGGAAGCTCCACGTGGGACAGTGAGGCAGCTCTGAAGATATCATTACCGGCTGTCACCTTGTGATAGATACAGAGCAGGTCTATTACACAGCATGGTCACTGTGTGTGACTGCTGGGGTGTGAGGGAAGCTCCACGTGGGACAGTGAGGCAGCTCTGAAGATATCATTACCGGCTGTCACCTTGTGATAGATACAGAGCAGGTCTATTACACAGCATGGTCACTGTGTGTGACTGCTGGGGTGTGAGGGAAGCTCCACGTGGGACAGTGAGGCAGCTCTGAAGATATCATTACTGGCTGTCACCTTGTGATAGATACAGAGCAGGTCTATTACACAGCATGGTCACTGTGTGTGACTGCTGGGGTGTGAGGGAAGCTCCACGTGGGACAGTGAGGCAGCTCTGAAGATATCATTACTGGCTGTCACCATGTGATAGATACAGAGCAGGTCTATTACACAACATGGTCACTGTGTGTGACTGCTGGGGTGTGAGGGAAGCTCCACGTGGGACAGTGAGGCAGCTCTGAAGATATCATTACCGGCTGTCACCTTGTGATAGATACAGAGCAGGTCTATTACACAGCATGGTCACTGTGTGTGACTGCTGGGGTGTGAGGGAAGCTCCACGTGGGACAGTGAGGCAGCTCTGAAGATATCATTACCGGCTGTCACCTTGTGATAGATACAGAGCAGGTCTATTACACAGCATGGTCACTGTGTGTGACTGCTGGGGTGTGAGGGAAGCTCCACGTGGGACAGTGAGGCAGCTCTGAAGATATCATTACCGGCTGTCACCTTGTTATAGATACAGAGCAGGTCTATTACACAGCATGGTCACTGTGTGTGACTGCTGGGGTGTGAGGGAAGCTCCACGTGGGACAGTGAGGCAGCTCTGAAGATATCATTACCGGCTGTCACCTTGTGATAGATACAGAGCAGGTCTATTACACAGCAGGGTCACTGTGTGTGACTGCTGGGGTGTGAGGGAAGCTCCACGTGGGACAGTGAGGCAGCTCTGAAGATATCCTTACTGGCTGTCACCTTGTGATAGATACAGAGCAGGTCTATTACACAGCATGGTCACTGTGTGTGACTGCTGGGGTGTGAGGGAAGCTCCACGTGGGACAGTGAGGCAGCTCTGAAGATATCATTACCGGCTGTCACCTTGTGATAGATACAGAGCAGGTCTATTACACAGCATGGTCACTGTGTGTGACTGCTGGGGTGTGAGGGAAGCTCCACGTGGGACAGTGAGGCAGCTCTGAATATATCATTACCGGCTGTCACCTTGTGATAGATACAGAGCAGGTCTATTACACAGCATGGTCACTGTGTGTGACTGCTGGGGTGTGAGGGAAGCTCCACGTGGGACAGTGAGGCAGCTCTGAAGATATCATTACTGGCTGTCACCTTGTGATAGATACAGAGCAGGTCTATTACACAGCATGGTCACTGTGTGTGACTGCTGGGGTGTGAGGGAAGCTCCACGTGGGACAGTGAGGCAGCTCTGAAGATATCATTATTAGCTGTCACCTTGTGATAGATACAGAGCAGGTCTATTACACAGCATGGTCACTGCGTGTGACTGCTGGGGTGTGAGGGAAGCTCCACGTGGGACAGTGAGGCAGCTCTGAAGATATCCTTACTGGCTGTCACCTTGTGGGAGATACAGAGCAGGTCTATTACACAGCATGGTCCCTGTGTGTGACTGCTGGGGTGTGAGGGAAGCTCCACGTGGGACAGTGAAGCAGCTCTGAAGATATCCTTACTGGCTGTCACCTTGTGGGAGATGCAGAACAGGTCTATTACACAGCATGGTCACTGTGTGTGACTGCTGGGGTGTGAGGGAAGCTCCACGTGGGACAGTGAGGCAGCTCTGAAGATATCCTTACTGGCTGTCACCTTGTGGGAGATGCAGAACAGGTCTATTACACAGCATGGTCACTGTGTGTGACTGCTGGGGTGTGAGGGAAGCTCCACGTGGGACAGTGAAGCAGCTCTGAAGATATCCTTACTGGCTGTCACCTTGTGGGAGATGCAGAACAGGTCTATTACACAGCATGGTCACTGTGTGTGACTGCTGGGGTGTGAGGGAAGCTCCACGTGGGACAGTGAGGCAGCTCTGAAGATATCATTACCGGCTGTCACCTTGTTATAGATACAGAGCAGGTCTATTACACAGCATGGTCACTGTGTGTGACTGCTGGGATGTGAGGGAAGCTCCACGTGGGACAGTGAGGCAGCTCTGAAGATATCCTTACTGGCTGTCACCTTGTGGGAGATGCAGAACAGGTCTATTCCCACTCAGGTAAGCTCTGGATATGGTGGAGAGAGGGCAGGGTTGGGGGTCACTGATTTACATCCACCTTTGTGTATTTAAGCTATATATTGTTGGTTTGAGATTCCTTATTACAGGACTGACAAACAGCATAGGAATGATTCATGTTACATATGTATGTGTGTGTGTGTATATATATAACATAAATCCTTCCTATGCTGTTTGTCAGTCCTGTAATAAGGAATCTCAAACCAACAATATATAGCTTAAATACACAAAGGTGGATGTAAATAAGTGATTTATGCTATATATGCATAATGATTTATACTATATATATATATTTTATATATATATATATTCATAAATCATTCCTATCCTGTTTAGCAGTCCTGTAATAAATAACGTCACACATGTGTGTTATGTGTTTTATTACAGGACTGCCAAACAGCATAGGAAGGATTTATGTTTATATCAGGGCTTGACAAATTTTATTTAGTTTTAGGAGCCAGCAAAAAAATAGCCAGACAATGGCACATCAGAAAAGCATACATACACAGAGACAATCACATGCACACACCTCACAGACATCCAGTCAGTCACATACACAGCCAGTTACACACACACACACCAGTCAGCAAGTTTTCTTTTTTTTTTAAATAAAAAAATAATTCCTTAATGTGTCCCACACGTCACATGCACAGCCAGTTACATACATATTCACATACAACACATACACAGCCAGTTACATGCATACACACACAACACATACACAGCCAGTTACATACACACACAACACATACACAGCCAGTTACATACACACACAACACACACAGACAGTTACATACATACACACACAACACATACACAGCCAGTTACATGCACACACAGACAGTTACAAAGATACACACACACACAACACATACACAGCCAGTTACATACATATACACAGACACACACACATACAGCCAGTTACATACATACACACACAACACACTCACACTGACATACACACACTCTCGCTCACACTGACATACACACACTGTCGCTCACACTGACATGCACACACTCTGTCTCACTCTGACATGCACACACTCTCTCTCACTCTGACATGCACACACTCTCGTTCACACTGACATACACACACTCTCGCTCACACTGACATACACACACTCTCGCTCACCCTGTCATACACACACTCTTGCTCACACTGACATACACACACTCTTGCTCACACTGACATACACACACTCTCGCTCACACTGACACACACACACTCTCGCTCACACTGACACACACTCTCGCTCACACTGACACACACTCTCGCTCACACTGACACACACTCTCGCTCACACTGACATGCACACACTCTCGCTCACACTGACATGCACACACTCTCGCTCACACTGACATGCACACACTCTCGCTCACACTGACATGCACACACTCTCGCTCACACTGACATGCACACACTCTCGCTCACACTGACACACACTCTCGCTCACACTGACATGCACACACTCTCGCTCACACTGACATACACACACTCTCGCTCACACTGACATACACACACTCTCGCTCACACTGACATGCACACACTCTCACACTGACATGCACACACTCTCACACTGACATGCACACACTCTCAGTCATACTGACATGCACACACTCTCACTCACACTGACATGCACACACTCTCACTGACATGCACATACTCACACTGACATGCACATACTCACACTGACATCCACACACTCACTCACACTGACATGCACACACTCTCACTGACATGCACACACTGACACTGACATGCACATACTCACACTGACATGCACATACTCACACTGACATCCACACACTCACTCACACTGACATGCACACACTCTCACTCTCACTGACATGCACACACTCACACTGACATGCACACACTCACACTGACATGCACATACTCACACTGACATCCACACACTCACTCACACTGACATGCACACACTCTCACTGACATGCACACACTCACACTGACATGCACACACTCACACTGACATGCACACACTCACACTGACATGCACATACTCACACTGACATACACATACTCACACTGACATGCACACACACTCACTCACACTGACATGCACACACTCACACTGACATGCACACACACTCACTCACACTGACATGCACACACTCACACTGACATGCACACACTCACACTGACATGCACATACTCACACTGACATACACACACTCACACTGACATACACACACTCATTCACACACATGTCAGGTTTTTAACTTACCTGCTGCAGGCATCTCTTTGCTTTGAGCTCAGTGTGAAGGAGGTCTTAGCCAATCATGGGAGGCTTCGGAACTCTCAGCCGATCAGGAGAGTTGAGAAGTCCTCACCTGATTGGCTGAGATCCTTGAATCAAGCTCCCCTGGACACAAGAAAAAAAAAAGACTGCTGCATAGAGCAGCAAAGTGCCGCCCCTGCCAGGGTGCCGCCTGCGGCAGCTGCCCCATTAAAGGACCGGCCCTGTGAAGGCTCCTAAATTACAAAACTGGCATGAAGCTCAGAGCGGTGAGCATATATTGGTAAGTGCCCGTATGGTTCCATTTAAAAAACTAAAAAAGTCTCATGGGCTATAGCCCCAGATCTTTTGGAAACCTAGCAACGCCTCTGATTGACAGGGACACGCGCATGCTTTATTTATTTATGTAATATTAGGTGCTCACTCCACTTGATTTATTACTAATTCTCAGAGTTGCAGGTTCCATTCCTGGCAAGATCGACCCAGATCTCCATCCGTCCACCTTTTCTTACAAAATGTGTTAAAATACTGGCTATGCTATAAACTCCATAGACTTCACATTGGCCTCCAGTCAATATCTTACTGGCCAGGTGGTAATCCTATCATAGTGGACAAAGAGCGCTATTAAACTATGGGATAATAAAATCAACACGAGACTGGAGAATGCTACAATATCTCCTGTAACACACTTAGCACCATGTGATCCTGGAGAGCTTAATTACTGTATATTGGAGACGTGCAGCTGTCAGTGATTATCCCATTGCAAGCAATTAGATTTCTAATAGCACAATTATCCATGCAGAACAGATTTTTGGGACAGGAGGGAACTTAAAGACCCCCATACTTAAAGACCCCCATCCCCATAATCAAATAATTCATAGATATTAAAGCTAACACTTTAACTCTACCATATGTATTCACTATGTTATTTAAATTAATATTTATTTTATTTTTGAAATATATGAAGTGCAGGTTTCCAAACTGCTACAGATTTCCTCCAGGCATTTGTAAAATAGGCGGCCCCCGCGTCTCACAGGAGCAAGGCATCTGTAAAATGGGCACCCCCGCGTCTCACAGGAGCAAGGCATCTGTAAAATGGGCACCCCCGCGTCTCACAGGAGCAAGGCATCTGTAAAATGGGCACCCCCGCGTCTCACAGGAGCAAGGCATCTGTAAAATGGGCACCCCCGCGTCTCACAGGAGCAAGGCATCTGTAAAATAGGCGCCCCCCCCCCGCGTCTCATAGGAGCCAGGCATCTGTAAAATGGGCGCCCCCCCTCATCTCACAGGAGCCAGGCATCTGTAAAATGGGCACCCCCCGCGTCTCACAGGAGTAAGGCATCTGTAAAATTGGCGTCTCCCCCCCCCCCGCGTATCATAGGAGCCAGGCATCTGTAAAATGGGCGCCTTCCCGCGTCTCACAGGAGCCAGGCATCTGTAAAATGTGCGCCCCCCCCCGCGTATCATAGGAGCCAGGCATTTGTAAAATGGGCGACCCCCGTGTCTCACAGGAGCCAGGCATCTGTAAAATGGGCGACCCCCGCGTCTCTCAGGAGCCAGGCATCTGTAAAATGGGCGACCCCCGCGTCTCACAGGAGGCAGGCATCTGTAAAATGGGAACACCCCCCCGCGTCTCACAGGAGCCAGGCATCTGTAAAATGGGCACACACCCCCGCGTCTCACAGGAGCCAGGCATCTGTAAAATGGGCGCCCCCGCGCGTATCATAGGAGCCAGGCATTTGTAAAATGGGCGACCCCCGCGTCTCACAGGAGCCAGGCATCTGTAAAATGGGCGACCCCCGCGTCTCACAGGAGCCAGGCATCTGTAAAATGGGAACACCCCCCGCGTCTCACAGGAGCCAGGCATCTGTAAAATGGGCACACACCCCCGCGTCTCACAGGAGCCAGGCATCTGTAAAATGGGTGCCCCCCGCGTCTCACAGGAGCCAGGCATCTGTAAAATGGGTGCCCCCCCGCGTCTCACAGGAGCCAGGCATCTGTAAAATGGGTTCCACCGTGTCTCAAAGGAGCCAAAAATGAATGGGGATACCCAGAGAACATTCTTTATATTAGTGACAGTATAAACAGTTTTAACTGACATCTGGCTTTACTTTGTATACCTCTACATAAGAGTCTTAGGATTTATTTTTTTACCCTTCTCTAGTCACTGTGAATGTGTGTGATATCATCATTAATCTTCGCTGTATATGCATATATCATCATCACCCCAGGCCCCAGGGGTGTGGCTTTTATGAAGTGGGGAAGTTAGCAAATGAGCCCCACCCACCTGGAGAAAACCATGCACATAGATGCTCCTGGCCCTAGGTTAGGGTTGCCACCTTTTCCTCGCAATAATACTGGCCATAGCTGCGGGTCATGATCAATTGGCAAAGACAGAGTCAAAAAGGGGCAGAGTTACGCACTGTACAGATAGCAGGTGTGTAGAGCTCCTGCCTATTTACACTGTGTATTTAAAGGGTGAAAATA
Source organism: Pelodytes ibericus (assembly GCA_036172795.1). Classification (NCBI taxonomy): domain Eukaryota; kingdom Metazoa; phylum Chordata; class Amphibia; order Anura; family Pelodytidae; genus Pelodytes; species Pelodytes ibericus. Next base: position 14,443,615 of record CM069862.1, read on the forward strand.
GAAGCAAATAAAGAGAGATGTCTGAATTAAACAGAGAATTAATTAAAGAGAAGGCATGGAAAAGCTTTATAACTGGACCCAACGCAGCAATGGAAAGACGTATGAGAATGGAATGAATATGGGGCGGCAGAGTGACATATACAAGAAATAGAAAGATATATAGGAAGGTTGTGGAAATATATAAATAAAGAATGAGATAGTGAGAAGGAAAAAGTGAGACTCTAGACATTGGAGCCACACCGGGCTGTCACACATGCTCACTGCCGAGTAGATCCAGCTCTGTCTTCCCCCCGTCCAATGCATGACGCCTGCATGCATGCATTTATTACGCATGGTGCATGCATGCAGGCATCAGTTTATGCAGTATATCAATCGGCTCCTCACGTCCTGCTCCCCAACAAAAACACTAGGCTTTGGATTGCCGTTTTTTCCATCATACCAGCACCGGCTCCAGAACAATAATTACCGGTTGTGCCAGTAAAAGAGCAGCCGAATGGCAGCCCTACCGTATGCAGAACACTAGGGGATGCAGCGGGAGCAAGCCTGCTGGGCCAGTCTCTTTGCCCATGGCAGACACTCTGCACAGCATTACCCAGTGAGTGCAAATGAACTAATGTTCAATGCAACGTGTGTAATTTGCATTTAAAGCCACAAGGTGATGTCATAAGCAAGAGACAACCCCAGCCACATTCAAAATACAAATTTTCCCTCCGTTGAGAGAATGCTTTGTTTGCAAATTTGGTGAAAGGATATATCGATCACTTTTGATTATGTTGGTAGAGTACCTGCCACTACACCCAACCAAGACATCTGGATTTACTGTATAACTCTAAATAGGCACTAATACTGATTGAGAACTCATTGGAAAAGTAACTGATGTGAACATTCTCAGAATCCCACAGACAATAATAGTCAAGATGAATATGCAAAAACTAATTATCACAGCATCTGCTACGGAAGCCTACGGGGACCAAACCATCACGATGGAACATACCAAGCCCTAAAGAAAGATATTATGGAAAGCAAGGGCACAATAAACCTTAACGGTGGAAAAACTGTATTTGTACATAGAGAACAAAGCAGACTTTGACATGGCATCAAATCTGTGGGGGGCATTTCTGAAAGATTAAAATCAGCTCCTTATAATCTAATAAATACGTCATCCGTCCCACGCATCAGAGTCTACGGGACCGATACACATGCAAAAATGATTGTGTTAAGAAAATATCTAATATAAATAATATAAGAAATCAGACACACATTGCTTTTTTATATACCTGTTTATTGACAATGTTTGGTTAATAATTGACATTTTGAAATTGTACATGAATGAAAAAAAACATAAAGTTTAAACCACAGGAAATAAAGGAAAATAAAATATAAGGAGATTGATTACTAAGTCCGATTTGTGCATTGGATAAGAAATGTCATAAACACAAACTTCTTGGCTAGTATCATATTCTTAAAAGGTGTAGTAAAGGACTATTCCTATTTAAAAAAGTTATTCCAGTTACAAACATTGCCTTAATCTCCTGTCATATGCAGGAGACCACCTATGCATTTATACCATATGTATCTCTTATTTTATGCATTTACTTGCAATTTGTTTAGATCAATTTTCATAATTTTCTATTCTTTACATAAACAGTGTGAGCAATGTCCAGGCTGTTAAGCCCTCTTGTCTCTGCATAGCTCTATCGGGGGCAGACATATTATTTAGAACCTTGGATGAGATTAAGGAAAATCCAAGATTGTAAACATGTCCGCCTCCTGATAGTGCTATACAGAGCAAAGATTCTAAACAACATGTCCGCCTCCTGATAGAGCTATACAGTGCAAAGATTCTAAACAACATGTCCGCCTCCTGATAGAGCTACACAGAGCAAAGATTCTAAACAACATGTTCGACCCCTGATAGAACTATACAGAGCAAAGATTCTAAACAACATGTCCGCCCCCTGATAGAGCTATACAGAGCAAAGATTCTAAACAACATGTCTGCCTCCTGGTAGAGCTACACAGAGCAAAGATTCTAAACAACATTTTCGACCCCTGATAGAACTATACAGAGCAAAGATTCTAAACAACATGTCCGCCCCCTGATAGAGCTATACAGAACAAAGATTCTAAACAACATGTCCACCCCCTGATAGAACTATACAGAGCAAAGATTCTAAACAACATGTCCCCCCTGATAGAGCTATACAGAGCAAAGATTCTAAACAATGTGCCCCCCCCCCCCCCCCCCGATAGAGTTATACAGAACAAAGAGGGCTCATTAAGGTACTTTATTTGTATTCTTTCATTAAAGCAATCCTATTTAAAAGCACAAAATAAATACTTTTATAAAAATGTTAATACAAATATGTAATTTAAAATCATATAAAGGAATCAAAGTAACTGTATCAACAGTACAAATGCCTACGGCGTGGAGTCATTTTCTTCGAGAAGTTTTACTCGTATTTCATAATGTTATTCTGGAAATGTTACATAAAATTAAAAAAAAAAGATAAACAACATAAGTTAATTATCTTATTGTTTGTGACAAATATTGGGAACATCTCTCTGTTTTTTGTTACTCTGTCTTCTTTTTTTCTTCTTTTAACTAAAATTGAATTTTGTTCAGGGCGGTGGATCTAATTTGCAGACTAATTATGTGAAGCTGGGCGTGGCCAATTATACACGGCCCGTCACAATGACATTATCATGGTGTCTTTTCTCATGATTCTACTTAACAAGCTAATTAGCTATCCTGTAACGTCGAGCCTGTGCCTGATTACATTTCATGTCACACTTTTATGACATTATATCCAATATCAGATTAACTTGATCATTAGTAATAGCGTGGGATCCAGTCAAATACAGACAGATCATGTTTTACATTGTGTTAAGACTCCTCTGATGATGGGTGAGATCTGTTACATTCATAGTAGAGGATTATAATCTGATAGACAGGTAATGGGTAACTCAGTCTATTTAGTATCATTTTATTTTGTTTATTTATTTAGAAATTGTTTTACCCGGAAGAATACATTGAGATTTCTCTCGTTTTCAAGTATGTCCTGGGGACCCAGTCCAGAATGGAGTTACACAGAGTTACACGTTTAACAAGAGATAAAAAAAAAAAAAATACATTCATACATACATACATATAGTTATACAAGTTGGGAAGGGAACACCCAGGATAAATCATTATTAATTAAAAAAAAAAAATAAAAGCGGAAACAATGAACATGTACAGTATATATAGGAGTTTGTAAACTAATAACAGGTACATTCTGGAACCCAAAAATAGGATATAGAATATTTGGTACAGTCCTAACCTCAACATCTGAGGAAAGGGATTTAGGAGTAATAATTTCAGAGCACTTAAAGGTAGGTAGGCAATGCAATAGAGCAGCAGGAAATGCTAGCAGAATGCTTGGTTGCATAGGGATCGGTATTAGCAGAATGCTTGGTTGGATAGGGAGAGGTTTTAGCAGAATGCTTGGTTGGATAGGGAGAGGTATTAGCAGGATGCTTGATTGTATAGGGAGAGGTTTTAGAAGATTGCTTGGTTGGATAGGGAGAGGTATTAGCAGAATGCTTGGTTGTATAGGGAGAGGTATTAGCAGAATGCTTGGTTGTATAGGGAGAGGTTTTAGCAGAATGCTTGGTTGTATAGGGAGAGGTTTTAGCAGAATGCTTGGTTGGATAGGGAGAGGTTTTAGCAGAATGCTTGGTTGGATAGGGAGAGGTTTTAGCAGAATGCATGGTTGGATAGGGAGAGGTATTAGCAGGATGCTTGATTGTATAGGGAGAGGTTTTAGAAGATTGCTTGGTTGGATAGGGAGAGGTATTAGCAGAATGCTTGGTTGTATAGGGAGAGGTATTAGCAGAATGCTTGGTTGTATAGGGAGAGGTTTTAGCAGAATGCTTGGTTGTATAGGGAGAGGTATTAGCAGAATTCTTGGTTGCATAGGGAGAGGTATTAGCGGAATGCTTGGTTGTATAGGGAGAGGTATTAGCAGAATGCTTGGTTGCATAGGGAGAGGTATTAGCATAATGCTTGGTTGTATAGGGAGAGGTATTAGCAGAATGCTTGGTTGCATAGGGAGAGGTATTAGCAGAATGCTTGGTTGTATAGGGAGAGGTATTAGCAGAATGTTTGCTTGTATAGGGAGAGGTATTAGCAGAATGCTTGGTTGTATAGGGAGAGGTATTAGCAGAATGTTTGGTTGTATAGGGAGAGGTATTAACAGAATGCTTGGTTGTATAGGGAGAGGTATTAACAGAATGCTTGGTTGTATAGGGAGAGGTATTAGCAGAATGCTTGGTTGCATAAAGAGAGGTATTAGCAGAATGCTTGGTTGCATAGGGAGAGGTATTAGCAAAATGCTTGGTTTTATAGGGAGAGGTATTAGCAGAATGCTTGGTTGCAGAGGGATAGGTATTAGCAGAATTCTTGGTTGCATAGGGAGAGGTATTAGCAGTAGAAAGAGGGAAGTGTTCATGCCAGCTTAACTTAGCTTCAGTGGCATATGCTCCATATGTTCTAGGTGTGCACCGCCCATCCGCGCTGTGTATTTCTGGGGTTTGTGCGCTCCGAGCAGAGGGAACACAAACTCCAGAAATACATCCGAAAGGCGACGACGGCTCACTCTATTGCCAATTCAACAAGCACTAAAAGTATACAAATGTTCATATACTTTTCGTGCTTGTCGAATTGTCAACAGAGTGAGTGACTCTGTTGCTGAATTCATAGCAGCCTCACCCCAGATGTAACTTGTGTATTTCCGGGGTTTTTTTTTATTTATTTATTTTTTAAATTATTATTATTTTTACTCAGTGTGCAGCCTCTAGTTGTTCCTAGGGGACTGCACACCAGTTGCTGGGGTAGGAGGTGGCACCCAAAGCTGTTGCTCTCTGCAACTCTGCTTGCTGTAATACTGGTCTCCCATCCACATTGGTGCAGGTCTCGGCAGCTGTCAGTCATGCTGCATGGAGAGCCAATGACAGGGGTGCCCGGGGATATGAAGTTATAGCCCCTCCATGTGGCAGCATGGCTGACAGAAGAGAGCCTGCAGGGGAAGATACTCAGAGACCATAGCTGAGCCTCTGTAACAGGTAGGAAGAGCTTATAATAGCTTTAAGGTACATGGCAGAGTGGGGTAAATCCAGGGAGGTCCCTCCCATTACCCTGAGGTCTCCATTTGTCCAGTCTGAGCAGCTCCTCTGACCAGCCTCTGCTCACATCAACATGGTGACAAGGGGATGGGGCAGAAAAGATAATGGAGGATAAAATGATGTGATAGATGGAGGCAGATTGCAAACAAAATGGAATGACATGGGGCAGAAAAGATAATAGAGGATGAAAAGAGGTGATTGATTGGAGCAGAATACAGACAAAATTGTGACATGGGGCAGAAAAGATAAACTGTAGGTGAAAAGAGGTCACTGACATGGAGGAATAAAACATATAAAATGATGGGGAAAGAGATGGCAAACATGGAGGAATAAAACATATAGAAGAGGGGGAAAGAGATAAAGAAATGTCATGGATTTAGGAATTTGGGTGTTTAGGGAATCTGATGCTTTGTGTTTATATTGTGTGCTATAGTGTTGTATCTGGTGCTGTGGGGTTATATTGTGTGCTATAGTGTTGTATATGGCGCTGAGAGGTTATATTGTGTGCTATAGTGTTGTATCTGGTGCTGTGGGGTTATATTGTGTGCTATAGTGTTGTATCTGGTGCTGAAGGGTTATATTGTGTGCTATAGTATTGTATCTGGTACTGTGGAGTTATATTGTGTGCTATAGTATTGTATCTGGTGCTGAGAGGTTATATTGTGTGCTATAGTGTTGTATCTGGTGCTGTTGGGTTATATTGTGTGCTATAGTATTGTATCTGGTGCTGTGGGGTTATATTGTGTGCTATAGTGTTGTATCTGGTGCTGTTGGGTTATATTGTGTGCTATAGTGTTGTATCTGTTGCTTTGTGTTTATATTGTGTGCTATAGTGTTGTATCTGGTGCTGTGGAGTTATATTGTGTGCTATAGTGTTGTATCTGGTGCTGTGGGGTTATATTGTGTGCTATAGTGTTGTATCTGGTGCTGTGGAGTTATATTGTGTGCTATAGTGTTGTATCTGGTGCTGTGGGGTTATATTGTGTGCTATAGTATTGTATCTGGTGCTGAGGGGTTATATTGTGTGCTATAGTGTTGTATCTGGTACTGTTGGGTTATATTGTGTGCTATAGTGTTGTGTCTGGTGCTGTGGGGTTATATTGTGTGCTATAGTGTTGTATCTGGTGCTGAGGGGTTATATTGTGTGCTATAGTGTTGTACCTGGTGCTGTTGGGTTATATTGTGTGCTATAGTGTTGTATCTGTTGCTGTATGCTGATATTGTGTGCTATAGTGTTGTATCTGGTGCTGTGGGGTTATATTGTGTGCTATAGTATTGTATCTGGTGCTGAGGGGTTATATTGTGTGCTATAGTGTTGTATCTGGTGCTGAGGGGTTATATTGTGTGCTATAGTATTGTATCTGGTGCTGAGGGGTTATATTGTGTGCTATAGTGTTGTATCTGGTACTGTTGGGTTATATTGTGTGCTATAGTGTTGTGTCTGGTGCTGTGGGGTTATATTGTGTGCTATAGTGTTGTATCTGGTGCTGAGGGGTTATATTGTGTGCTATAGTGTTGTACCTGGTGCTGTTGGGTTATATTGTGTGCTATAGTGTTGTATCTGTTGCTGTATGCTGATATTGTGTGCTATAGTGTTGTATCTGGTGCTGTGGGGTTATATTGTGTGCTATAGTATTGTATCTGGTGCTGAGGGGTTATATTGTGTGCTATAGTGTTGTATCTGGTGCTGTGGGGTTATATTGTGTGCTATAGTGTTGTATCTGGTGCTGTGGGGTTATATTGTGTGCTATAGTGTTGTATCTGGTGCTGTTGGGTTATATTGTGTGCTATAGTGTTGTATCTGGTACTGTGGAGTTATATTGTGTGCTATAGTGTTGTATCTGTTGCTGTATGCTGATATTGTGTGCTATAGTGTTGTATCTGGTGCTGTGGGGTTATATTGTGTGCTATAGTATTGTATCTGGTGCTGAGGGGTTATATTGTGTGCTATAGTGTTGTATCTGGTGCTGTGGGGTTATATTGTGTGCTATAGTGTTGGATCTGGTGCTGTGGGGTTATATTGTGTGCTATAGTGTTGTATCTGGTGCTGTGGAGTTATATTGTGTGCTATAGTGTTGTATCTGGTGCTGTGGAGTTATATTGTGTGCTATAGTGTTGTATCTGGTGCTGTTGGGTTATATTGTGCGCTATAGTGTTGTGTCTGGTGCTGTTGGGTTATATTGTGTGCTATAGTGTTGTGTCTGGTGCTGTGGGGTTATATTGTGTGCTATAGTGTTGTATCTGGTGCTGTTGGGTTACATTGTGTGCTATAGTGTTGTATCTGGTGCTGTTGGGTTACATTGTGTGCTATAGTGTTGTATCTGGCGTTGTGGGGTTATATTGTGTGCTATGGTGTTGTATCTGGTGCTGTGGGGTTATATTGTGTGCTATGGTGTTGTGGCTGGTGTTGAGAGGTTATATTGTGTGCTATGGTGTTGTATCTGGTGCTGTGGGGTTATATTGTGTGCTATGGTGTTGTATCTGGTGCTGTGGGGTTATATTGTGTGCTATAGTGTTGGATCTGGTGCTGTGGGGTTATATTGTGTGCTATAGTGTTGTATCTGGTGCTGTGGAGTTATATTGTGTGCTATAGTGTTGTATCTGGTGCTGTTGGGTTATATTGTGTGCTATAGTGTTGTGTATGGTGCTGTTGGGTTATATTGTGTGCTATAGTGTTGTGTCTGGTGCTGTGGGGTTATATTGTGTGCTATAGTGTTGTATCTGGTGCTGTTGGGTTACATTGTGTGCTATAGTGTTGTATCTGGTGCTGTTGGGTTACATTGTGTGCTATAGTGTTGTATCTGGTGCTGTGGAGTTATATTGTGTGCTATAGTGTTGTATCTGGTGCTGTGGGGTTATATTGTGTGCTATAGTGTTGTGTCTGGTGCTATGGGGTTATGTTGTGTGCTATAGTGTTGTATCTGGTGCTGTGGGGTTATATTGTGTGCTATAGTGTTGTATCTGGTGCTGTGGGGTTATATTGTGTGCTATAGTGTTGTGTCTGGTGCTGTGGGGTTATATTGTGTGCTATAGTGTTGTGTCTGGTGCTGAGAGGTTATATTGTGTGCTATAGTGTTGTATCTGGTGCTATGGGGTTATATCTTTGCTATGTTGTTGTATCTGTTGCTGTGGAGTTTCAGCTAGAGCTCTGGATATTTATCTGGTGCTGTGGTTTATATCTTGTGTCATGGGTTTTTAGCTGGTACTGTGGGTTAATATCTGGTGTTGTGGGTCTATATCTGGCACAGTGGATTTATATTTGGTGCAGTGAGACTATATCTAGTGTGGTTGGTTTATATCTGGTGCTGTGGATCTATATTTGGTGCAGTGAGGCTATATCAAGTGTGGTTGGTTTATATCTGGTGCTGTGGATCTATATTTGGTGCAGTGAGGCTATATCTAGTGTGGTTGGTTTATATCTGGTGCTGTGGATGTATATTTGGTGCAGTGGCTATATCTAGTGTGGTTGGTTTATATCTGGTGCTGTGGATCTGTATCTGGTGCAGGCTTTATCAACCCTTTGCATGCCTTCACTGATAATGACAAAGCTCCTCCACTTCATAACAACTTGTCAAAAAGAGGCGCGGCGCAGAAAGGATGACGGTAAAATTATGCCCCCCCCTGAAAAAATTTCTGCGGATGCCCATGGGGACAGTCCCAGTTTTTTGCGGTCCTGTCCTTTTAAATGTGTGTCTGTCCCAGCATTAATACTGCCTGTGTACAGTGCTTAGTACTGGGCAGAATCATTTAAACTGTGTATTTTTTAAAGAGATACACAGTCTAAACTAGGAGAACTGAACTCCAGCCATCCGGTATCTGTAATTGGGAGGCTGGAGTTTAATCTCCTGGTATCACAAAATGTTGTGTGAGGTCACTTGAATCCATTTAGCTTTTAAAGACCATGTCACTCTTCAAATTCTCATCAAAGCCCCATGCTCATCTCAGAGATTCAATCCCTATTGGCTCTTAGTATTCATTGACCTTAGAGACCCTTTATCAACTGCATCAGGGCTTTCATTTACTCCCATACCTGGAAATAATGTCCTTACCCCCTGTTTATTCATAAGCTTGTGAATGGGAACAATCAGGAATATCCTTACGCATGTCCCACCGGAAGAAACCTTCCCTTCGCACCCCAAGGTAGCATGGCCCCTCCCCGGTTGGGAGGTACTACTCGAGCTAATGGAAGCACAGCTGATCTAGTGAATGCCATTTTCCAATGTCAATAGGGTTGAAACCCATCACCGGCAGGCTGGCAAAAAATGGTTGAGGCCAAAGATAACTTTTTTTTTTTTTTTTAAAGAAAAAGTGGTAATCCTAAATCTAAATAGAGCAGTTGGTCTACATTTTGGCATGGAAGGGAAACATTTTACACAAATATGCAAGACACCTCCCAGGAATTGTATTCAAAGTATCTAATTTAGCACTAATGTGAGGATAATTTAATGTACATGTCAGTTTATCCTATGGCCAGCGGCCATGATGCCGCTTAGCTAGGTCCCCTCTGTTGATGGCCCCCAGACAGACCGCGATCAGACAGCTGAGCTCTGAGTGAACCTCCAAGGAAGCAAGGGTTAAGAAAGTCGTTTAGTTTAAACATAATTTACACAGAAAATAAAAGATGACAATACATGATCTATACATTATTTTAATGCTATTGTAAATAAATGTTGAAATAAGGAGAACTATTTGTGTCTGCGGAGTCTCCTACTTATGACATCACCCTGTGGCTTGATATGCATACTACACGTTCCATTGCAAAGTAATTGCTTTGCATATCATGCCACAGGTGATGTCATAAGCAGGAGACTCCACAGACACGTCTAAAACAGATTTTTTTTCCCTCTTAATCTATGCATTTTCTTGCAATTCTGTCAACACAATGTATAGCTCATTTTCTATAACATTTTATTCTCTAAATTAAGTGAAGATGATGAAGTCCCTTTAATATGCTCAATATGCATTTTAAAATCTATTTTATGGGGATATTCTGTTTGTGTTTATCAAATTGTAAACATGAATGCTGCTGCCTTGATTGTAATGCTGCATGATGCACCAGATTTAGAAATTCAGAAGTACAGAAGTAGAATAAAATCTGTGTGACTGTACCAATAAGATTTCTCTTGGAATTTTCCCCTCTGTTCCACAGGTTTTGTTGTTGTTGTTGTTAATGTATATGGCAGCACTGAGGAATGTCAGGTTTATTCCAGTATTGTATGAGAGAGAGACAAGCAAGATGCAATCACGTCAAATTAGTCAGCGAGTGTGATTAATTAGTCTGCGCCAGAGATATCTGTGACAAGGCGAAAGAAAATAGTTCTGAGCTTGTCTGCTACATTGTTTTTATTTACAGTTAGAAAAGGCATTACAGGTATTGATTTCCTTAAACTTCAATTTCTGCAACATGATGTAGAAATGCAAACAGAATATAGACCAGTAACATGCGTCTTAAAGAGACTCTGGCACCTAAATATTTCTTATACAGTGAATAAAAAATGCTGCAAAATCATCTATGCAATGTCTTAGTGGCATGTAAATGTACTGGATGTCTCCTGTTGATGATGTCATCTGTGGTTTTTGGTATGCAAATGACACATTTCTTTTTCAGAATATTATTACAGTTATTTTGTGATGTCATAAACATGAGACAGAACAGATACATTTAAAAACAATTTCAGGAGTCTGCGCTACTCCGCCGATTACCTTTTGGTTGTGCTGGAGCAGCCAATGTACAATAAAAAAAAAAGTCCCGTTTTAGTGTCTGAGACTATCACTGTTTTTTGGTTTATTTTATTAGTTTATTTTCATTTTGGATACATTAATCATACAAATATTTAAAAAAAAAAAGCTTTTTCGCTACATACACAGAACCATAGATACGTGACAAGGGAGATGAAAAAAAAAAAACAAACAAGCTGAGGCCCAGGGGCAAAAAATGAGGCAGAATAATTATTCCATTGAATTTAATGCCCATGGAGAGATGAAACAAATACAGTAAAAGAAGATCAGAAGGAAAGAAAGAAAAAAAAAGAGGAGAAAACAAACAAACAAAAAAAAAAACATCATCCATCCTCACGTCCCTCAGACCTGACATACACCTTGGGACCAAGAAGGGAAAGAAGACCCAGAAGGGGAAGGAGCGCTAGAACTCGATATATCTAGGCAAGGCTTCTGAAGTTGAAAAAGGTGATCAGAAACGGATCCCATGAGAGCAATATTGACACAGATCTATTCAGCAGAAAGAGGCGTTGTGCCGTATTCAGACCAGCATTTCCAGATTTCCTCATACTTATGTAGAGATACAGAGGTACAGTAAAAGCCCCTCTCCATTAGCCCCTGGTATGAAATCTGGTCAATGATTTATTTCTAGAGAGGGATCTCAGCCCTCCTCCAGTATCACTGTTTGGCGGACGTCTTTCTCCTACATTGCAAAATGTCAGGATTTAGAGAAAAAGACGCAACCGCCATTATAAAGAACAAACGGTGATTGCGCGTCTTTCTTTTTTTTTTAACCCCTCGTGACACATTACAACGCAGGAGTTTTTACACATGACCCCCACGGTGTAGATCATTTTTCATAATTACCTGTGAATGCTCACATAATTAATAATGTTTAGAGAGGGAGTAAACCCTTTCAGAATTATTTTCCAGAATGTAGTTATTTAGCAGTAAAAATAAAGGTTGCACAGCTCCTATCACCTCTGTGGGAAAAGCGTTCCTCTTTCAAACCAAAATCTCCCTGTACCTCCCTCCAAGGGAAATAATGAAGATAGGTTAGAATATATAATTCCCATCAACTAAATAATATAGTAATAACAACTAATATAGTGCTTTTCTCCCGGTGGGACTCAAATAGGTCTATTCGTTAAAATTTGACAGTCTATTTTTATTTTGCGTCATATTCAGCATCCAAACCCAGGTTAGAATCTTCCCCATTGAAAGTTACGGGGGAGGGGGTCAAAGCTATTTTTGAGACTAATGGGTCTATTCACTAAAAGTTTTTGCTGGAGGAAGTCAACTTCCACTCAGCGTCAAGTTTGACTTAGTTTCAAAAACAGCTTTAATCAGTTCACCCCCCATTTCTTTTAATGGGGAAGATTCCAACCTGGGTTATTTCTACCTAAAACTCAGGTGTCAAATTTGACTTAGTCTCAAAATGAAAGTCGACTATTTGACCTTTTTATTGAAAGGTGCTATGGGTTTCACATACAAAAAAATATCTTGTTCCTGCCCGTGGTGGAACAGGACCATTAAGTGCTCTGGTGAGGAAACAGTTTCTGGGTCCTCTTCTTGGCCTATATGTCCAACTGTACAGAGAGCCTGCCATACACCTCGTTAAAGGGACAGGTCTGAATAAATTACGGTTGCAAGACCCCTTATGTATTGAAAACCTCCATGCACCGACTGCCTCCATGTGCTGAGAACCTCCATGCACCGACTGCCTCCATGTACCGAGAACCTCCATGCACCGATAGCCCCCATGCACTGCCAGGCTCCATGCGCCGAGAGCCTTCATGCACCAACTGCCTCCATGTGCCGAGATCCTCCATGCACCGATAGCCCCCATGCATCTTGTGCCTCCATGCACCGACAGCCTACATGCCTCGTGTGCCTCCATGCACCGATAGCCTCCATGCACCGGATGGATCCATGCACCGAGATCCATGCACATGCTTACGTTATATAATTGCCTGTTGTTTTTACCTGATTCGGTCACTAAGTGAACTTCTAGTTCAGCGAGAGACCCTCATTTTATTTGTAATCTTTAGACCCCACACACACACTGTACTTGCCTACTTTCCGTGTCTCTGTGCCAAGTGATGCTGCTTGTAATGTGTCTTTGTGTGACGCCGGGAGATTGGCATAAATACACAGGCATCATTAGACTGTCTAACAGACATACACAGGCTAAACGTGAGTCTCCAGACACCCGATATCTATATTAGGTAACTGGAGCTCAATATCACGTAACTCCATTCCTTTTAGGCATCACCCACTTTTCTTACCAGCACCATAGAAGATAAAGTAAAAGTATGCAACTAATCCCTAACCACAGGACTGTCCCAGAAAATGTGGGACTGTTACCATCTATGCACACACAAGTGGGAAGCAGATCTCGGACTGGCTGAGCATGTTCACATTATGGCAGAGAGTATTTTTTTATTTTTTTATTTATTTAGAAAGTGTTTTACCAGGAAAAATACATTGAGATTTCTCTCGTTTTCAAGTATGTCCTGGGATAAAGCCACTCATCTCTTGAAAGAAACAAGTGAAACTGCTAAACAAGCAAAACAAAAATAATAATAAATGCATGTCACTTTAACAAACCTGAAGCTTTGTAAAAGGTGCAAAACCTGAAGCCCTGTCAATTGTTTTAATGTCTCAGTTATAACAGCTCTATGAGTCAAAGGTTAATAGAAACCCACATAAATATCAGAGAATGTCTTTCTACAGTCTGACCGCAGTCATGCTTTTATGCAAAAAGAAAAATAGCTACATAGACGAAAAATATATACAGTTATATCATGTGTTCAGTCTCTGCGTAAAATTATGGTATAACTCAAAAGATATGCAGGTATCACCCTATATAGAGAGGGATTAAACCCTTTACTAATTTGCTATATTTAAGGCATGTTCTATGCTCCTTCTTCTACTACAGTGCTGACATCTTTTGTAAGGATCTGACTACCCCCTTTCTCACTGTCTGCTCCATCCTAGTTTACGGTCATCTTTCATAACTGTGTTTTGTACATGTTGAACCACAACAGAACTTTAAGCTAATATCCCCCAATGTTTCAGGCCTCTGAGCTGTTCTCAGCTACATTGTACAGCCACAATGCTGGTTATGTATAAGAGGGGATGCACGTACAACAGACTTTTGGAAAGAAATTTAAAAAGAGGTACGCTGCAGAGCTCAAGCAGGGTGCACCTCCCTGCCCGGTGGGCCGCATTTGGCCCGCAGGCCGCACGTTGGACGCGCATGCTCTATACAATATTTTCACTACAGACAGTTTAAGTGACCAAGTGTGTGTATTTTGTTGAATAATAGTAAAATCTCCAGGATGTACTTGGAAACCAGGGAATACTGGAATGTACTCCTCCTCGTTAAACACTATTATTAGTACGTCCTAAATAAAGTACCCCCCCCCCCCCAAGTCTGTGAAAATCTGGGGTCGTCTATCAGCACAAAGTTTGGTTGAGCTGCTCATTGAAAGTCTCAACAGTTTAAAACAAATGGCAGCAGCTTGCCAAACACATAACACTATATTATAGTCACAAGGACAGGAATATATATGTCAGGTTTAAAATGTAGCAGTTTTGGGGATTGCCATCATTGGATGATTTGCAGTGCCATCTAGTGACCAATTTGGTCATTACAGTTCTATTAAATTGAAATATCCATTTCGATTACATTGAAATACAGCAAGACTAAACCTAATTTAGTCATATTAGTTTATTTATCAACGTGGATGTGCAGGTTAACAAGTCTATGCCTTATTATACCTAGTCCATAGTCTAGTGGTAAAATGTACAGTAAATTGTATTTATTTTAAAAAACAACTACTTTTCAGACAATACCCCAGAAACACTGATCAGTAAAATTTGTGAGGCACGGAAAAGTGTCATTAGAGGCCACTCATAAAATAAGGATCCAAAGAGAAAAAGCAAATAGCTGTACAACTGCAATCCATGCTAACAGGCATAACCTTATAAACATCCCTGACCCCCCAGACTCCAATACAAAATAACTGACTACCCCCCCCAGAATCCAGTAAACAAGACCTGACCCCCCCCCCCAAACTACAATAAATAAGATCTGACTCCACAGACTCCAATAAACAAGACCGTACCCCTGAGATTCCAATAAACAAGACCTGACCCTCCCCAGACTCCAATAAACAAGACCTGACCCACCCCAGACTCCAATAAACAAGACCTGACCCTCCCCTCTCCAGACTCCAATAAACAAGACCTGATCCTACCCTCCCCAGACTCCAATAAACAAGACCTGACCCCCCCCCCCAGACTCCAATAAACAAGACCTGACCCTCCCCTCCCCAGACTCCAATAAACAAGACCTGACCCTTCCCTCCCCAGACTCCAATAAACAAGACCCTCCCCTCCCCAGACTCCAATAAACAAGACCTGACCCTCCCCTCCCCAGACTCCAATAAACAAGACCGTACCCCTGAGATTCCAATAAACAAGACCTGACCCTCCCCTCCCCAGACTCCAATAAACAAGACCTGATCCTCCCCTCCTCAGACTCCAATAAACAAGACCTGACCCTCCCCTCCCCAGACTCCAATAAACAAGACCTGACCCTCCAGACTCCAATAAACAAGACCTGACCCCCCCCCCCAGACTCCAATAAACAAGACCTGACCCCCCCCCAGACTCCAATAAACAAGACCTGACCCTCCCCTCCCCAGACTCCAATAAACAAGACCTGACACTCCCCTCCCCAGACTCCAATAAACAAGACCTGACCCTCCCCTCCCCAGACTCCAATAAACAAGACCTGACCCTCCCCCCAGACTCCAATAAAGACCATAAAATAGTTGCCTACGCAGATGATTTGCTCCTTATACTTTTGAACCCCTCGCCTCCCTCCCAGAAGTGACATGCGAGTTCCACAGATACAGCTCCGTAGCCAATTTCAAGTTTAGTATGACAAAGTCCGAGATCCTTAATCCACCTGAGAGGGCAGTGTTAATATCCTCAGATTTTAAATTCAAATGGTCTGAATGCTCCATGAGATATTTGGCCAGAGCTGCATTATCACAACCTGACATAGACTTTCTCAGATTAGGACATGTCCTAAAGAACCCAAAAATGTCACTTTTAGTGTATTTGGTTAGCTGCTATTGGCATAATTGACGTGCCAGGCAAGTGACGGGAGAACGACCTATTTATGACAAATCAGCTTGGCACATCATGGCGGATCCGATCATGGCATGCATGCTGGCATACCGCCATCAGGGCTAAAACTGACATGGCTGAATGCCTCAGGACTGAAGCACTCCAGCCACATCTGCTGAAGCCCCCAGGAACACTCCCGATCACTGTGACAACCAGTGCCAGCTTTAGATCTCCCTGCCACACAGCAAGCCTAGAGAGGGATAGACTAATTCCAGCATGAGAAGCTTGCCTATGTTCCCCAACCTGCAGATTTTCCTAAAAAAAAAAAAATGTATAGTTAGTCTTAGTGCTATGGTTAGGACTAAAATGTCATTTAAAACATGCTAGAACAAAAATGGTTCATAAAAAGCAAAACGCTACTTTCACTTATTCTCCTATGACTTGCAAAACTATTATAAAAAAATAATAGCAAAAATATCAGTTTTTTTTTCATTAGCTTTTGCAGACGAGTAAAAGATTTTTCAAGTAAACATTAAAAAAAGTGTTTTTTGCTTTCATAATTTTTTAAATTATATGAGATGATCGAAATAATGTTATCTAAAGAAAACACTTGTTATCTCCCCCCCCCCCCCCCATTAAAAAATATTTAAATGTGTGTGGGTACAGTAAATGGGAAAATTACAGCTAAACACAAACACCGCAGAAGTGTTAAAAAAAGCCATGGTCACAAAGGGTACAAAAATGCCCAAAAATGCCCGGTCACACGGGCTTAATAAAGTTTTCCAACAAAATACTGAATATATTCCAGTATCTTAACAATGTCTGATAAAAATTTTTTTTTTTTTAGATAAGCGAGGCATCATGTAAACTAATGAAAAATAAACAGATCCTGTTGTCTAAAAAAACCCCTGCAAATACAGTGTAATAGTTATACAGTGTAAACAGTCCTGCCCATCTCCCCATTCCACTCCTTATTGGCCGTCACTGAATTTAGAAGGCCCGGTGAAATTATTTTCAATGCACAACTACAGGGGAGCTTTACATTGTTTTGAAATATAAATAAGTGCATTTCACATACAGTATATTGCACCATAGTATGTTAGATGGAGCTGCCCCTTTTTAAGGTTTGCGCAAAGGGGATAAGGCAGTTACCTCAGAATACTGGAGGTGATTTGTAGACGGCCCTGAATAAGATAAGCTGAAATTAAGTTGTACCCAACATTAACATTGAGCAAACAGCTTTGGCGGCAGGGTAACTTTAATATAGTATCTTTATTGTAGTGTTATAGAGGCTTAAAGGGACATTGTTTTTACTGTGCATATAGAGCATAAAAAAATGATCTATACATTGTGTTATCAAAACTGCAAGCAAATGACTAAATTAGGAGAAAAATCTGTCTTAAATGGGTCTGTGGAGTCGCCTGCTTATGACATCACCTGTGGCGCGGTATGCAACTTTGGAGGGCAACTTTCATTTTGAGACAAAGTCTAATTCGGCACCCACGTTTGACTTAAATAAAAAAAAAAAACAGGTTTGTATCTTTCCCATTGAAAGTCATGCAAGGCGACATGATTGGAGCTATTTTTGAGTCAAACTTTGGTTTACGAATTTGGCCAGTTCTCAAAATGATAGTCGACCTCGAAAAGTCGCATTTAAGTGAATAGATCCACAAAGCGTTGCTACGGATTCTATTGTTACTTGTGTTACTGGCGCCATCATGTGGCACTAAGAAGGATTCTTAGAAATCAAACCATTTTTCCAAAGCACTTTTTTTTTTGAGGCTGCTGTAAGTCCCGGCATCACGAAGGTGTTAAGGGCCCTTATCCTTTTACTTCTCCAACAGTTCAACATTTTCAACTAATCTGTTTTGGAGGGGGAAAATGTCATAAGAATGTAAAAGTAGGTGAGCTGGAGAGATTTGCTCCACTATGGGAGCTATTTATTAAT
Source organism: Pelodytes ibericus (assembly GCA_036172795.1). NCBI lineage: Eukaryota > Metazoa > Chordata > Amphibia > Anura > Pelodytidae > Pelodytes > Pelodytes ibericus. The sequence continues at coordinate 14,461,592 of CM069862.1, forward strand.
AGTGCATTGAGAAAACATTCCATCTCACTGACTTAAAGGTCAACTTTTGGCAAAACAAGTTCTGTTTAATTGAAAGATTGTAGAAAGTGTAGGCATTTTAAATAGAAATGCTTTAGTAAAAGAAAGAATACAAATAAAGCACCATACTGAGTTCTCTGTACCTGCATAGCTATAGAAGGAAGCGGACATTGTGTTTAGCATTGTGGGTCAGATGAAGGTATATCTGACAAAAGATGTCTGCCCCCGATAGTAATTTATGGAGCAATGTAAAGTGTTTTATTTTGATTCTTTCATTAAAGCATTTCTAATTTTTAAAACCCACACAGAACTTGAAGAACTCAGTGATTTAACAATGCATTATGCAGGGCCAACCACTCTTTTATAAAACAATAACAAAAGCCAGGCCCTGCACAATAGAATCTACCATTAATGCCAGATTGTTGCAGTTGATGGCAGTTTGTACTCTCCCCCTGGGATGCCTTGACCCTTTTACCCAGATGGGGTTATTCTGCACTGAAGAAAGAATACTGCAGCTGGATCATGATCCTGGTAATTTCATACCTCCCAACTGTCCTGCTTTTCTGCACAGAGGTAGAGCTCAACGGGTCAGTGGGACTCAGGACCACCCCAGACAACAGAGAATGCTTACACCTCCCTCCCAGAGAGTTGGGAGGTATGGAATTTCTGCAAGGAGTTTAGATCAAATATAAAAAAAGATATCCTGCTTCTCCCAAGTAAACCTGACGTGTATCTTAATAGGTTTAGTCTTGGCTGCGGGGCGCTGCCATGTCAGAACGTGCACAGCCAATGAGAGCGTGAACTCGGGCTACTCATCTGAAATGTAAGTAGGGTTCCCTCGCAAGAACTAGGGTGACAGTGGCTGACCAGACTGGGCTACCTGCTTCCCATGGTATGTGGGACGTGCATGCCAGCTTATCCTCATACTAGGGGTCCTGGGGGGCCCACTTGCTTGCAATCCAAGATCTCCCCCAACGAGCCTCTCTGCAGCAAGCAGGTGGCATGGTGTCTGTGCGCTGCCTAGATGCCATCCTCTCATGCTGCCTCTTGCGCTTCCCGCACGTGTTCTAGGGTCAGAGTGTCTGTTGTCACGTGACCTGCATGCTCTTAGACTTCAGAGCGCTCATGGAGAGGAAGCATGGTATGGGCAACTCACAGACACCATGCTGCATGCCACTAGACACCAGGGAGCTGTGGATGATTGGGGCATGTCCTAGGTGTGCAATGTGGGTGATGGGCCATGTTATGGGCATGTAATGTGGATGCTGTGGCATATCCTGGTTGTGCAGTATGGAATATGGGGCATGTCCTGGGTGTGCAATGTGGCAGATGGGACATGTCCTAGATGTACAATGTGGGTGCTGTGGCATGTCCTGGGTGTGCAATGTGGATGCTGTGGCATGTCCTGGGTGTGCAGTATGGAAGATGTGGGTGTGCAATGTGGCAGACAGGACATGTCCTAGACGTGCAATGTGGGTGACGGGGCATGTCCTGGTGTGCAGTTTGGAAGATGGGGCATGTCCTGGGTGTGCAGTATGGAAGATGGGGCATGTCCTGGGTGTGCAATGTGGCTGGCAGGACATGTCTTGGTGTGCAATGTGGCTGACAGGACATGTCCTGGGTGTGCAATGTGGCTGACAGGACATGTCCTGGGTGTGCAGTATGGAAGATGTGGGTGTGCAATGTGGCAGACAGGACATGTCCTAGCAATGTGGGTGATGGGGCATGTCCTGGGTGTGCAGTATGGAAGCTAGGGCATGTCCTGGGTGTGCAGTATGGAAGATGGGCATAGTTGCCAACTTTGGCCATGTTTCCAGGGACACATATTTGTTCCACATGGAGCATGTCCTGGGTGTGCAGTATGGAAGATGGAGCATGTCCTGGGTGTGCAGTATGGAAGATGGAGCATGGGTGTGCAATATGGCAGACAGGGCATATCCTGGGTGTGCAATTTGGCAGACAGGACATGTCCTAGATGTGCAATGTGGGTGACGGGGCATGTCCTGGGCGCACAATGTGGGTACTGGAGCGTGTCCTCAGGTGCTAGCATAAGTCCTGGGTCTGAAACGTGGGCGCTGGGGTATATCCTGGGTGTGCAATGTGGGTGCTCTCTGGGGTAAGTGCAAGTTGCACCATATGGGTGCTGGGGCATCTCCTGGCTGTGGGAGGGATATGATGGCATTAACTAAAGAATCAGTGTGAGTGGGGGAGGAGGAGGCCCAGTCCATTTGGTGTGTAAGGGGCCCCATGTCTGATGGAGGGCCTTTTTCAAGCACAATATAAAGTTTATCATGTTCACAGTTCACCTACATTTACACCTATAATACATACAAAACCCACAAATACAACATGGTGCAAAGGCAAATAAATAAAAACCCTTGACAAACTATCCAGAAAATAAGAAAAGTGACAGGTAACGAACACACCACCTCCTCCCCTTCCTGAATGTAACCATGTAGAAAAGAGATAATGATGTTAAAGCTGAACATTAGATATCCCTGATTAATGTGTGCCATTCACCTTATTCATATATTACTGGAGAGCAAACCAGCTAGTGTTCAACTCTCTGGGACCATTTAGCATTTTATAAATAAGGTGACACCTTGGCAGCAGTTCAAATGCACACATGCTGTGAACAATAAAGTTTATTGACAGCTGTTGTACAATAAACAGTCCGCTGATTGGAGGAGAAATGTGTTACCATGGAGCAACAAAGAATGTGATTGGAGCAAAGCTTTCCCTCAGGCTGTATAAAAGGCAGAGGACGCGCCCTCGCCCCTCATTTGATTTGTGTTAATGTAGAGGAAGGTTTGGGAGGGGAACAAGCTGCTGCTACCTGGGGTGTTTATTATTAAGGAGCAGGGGAAAGAGCTAAAATCGTGTTCTGAGGCTGTAGATAATAATCACTCAGGGAGCTCTGCTTTAAGTAACTTTCCAGACACCTTACTCTGGCTTGGTGTTGCATAGATGGGAATCCTGAATTAAGCTGGTTGATATGCTATTAAGAAAAGCGTATCTCTATATAATTTTTTTTTTTAAATTTCCTGATTTAGTGATATGCACTTCTGGTGTATTAAAGTGTGCATACAATATAGCATTAAGCCAATTTGCATGTCTGATATATTTTTTTATTTTGCTCATGAGTAAAGGCTCCTTTATTTGATGCTATAATACAGCCCCATCCTGTGTAATCCCTAGAAGTGGTCAGTTGTAGTATTTGTATAACTTGGGGGTGGTATGTGCACATTATGCTAATACTGGACTGCTGTGCTTATTACTAAATGCAGTGTATTGTCTGTTACAGGAAAAACTAAAGTTAGTTATTTATATCTTTGCCCCAGCAAGGCAATTTGCATGAAGCTTCTGCCCTGGAGGATTTATGTGCCTCCCATAGCTAGTAACTACTAGGCAAATGCCTGTAATCTATCCATGCTTGCATCAGTGGGTTAAGTATCAACAGGGGTGGGTAACAAAGTGCCTGAGTGAAAATACAATGTGCAGCATCATAGTGTCTGATTAATGCTTAAAACATATATTGCAAACTAAAATATGGGCTTCTGCTGTGTAGAGTGAAAATATTTCCAAACTTGCCTGATGCTATTGATTGAAGGGCTGCAAAGGGTTTGCAGGCAGGAAAGACTACACGTGCTCTCTAATTAGGATATGGATGTGTCTAGGAGGAAAAACAAAACTTTGCAAGCTGACCTCTTCCCACCTCATTTTAAATTGCTGTGACCTGCCTAATAAAGACTGCCTCCAATCCTCATGACTGAATATCTAATTATATGGCAATACAGGCTCCATCTGAACGGTTTTAATTATTCTCCCTGTCTGGTACCAGACCAGTGTATGGATTGTTCACTAACTTTGTGTATTCCTCTTGCACAGCTTTTAATGTATGCATTGCATTTTTAAACTTGCATAGTTTAAATCTTCTATATCTATGTTGTACTCCATGTTGAAATGTTGCAGACACTACGTTTGTAACCCAGAAACACATGTAAGTATAAGTGAAATAGAGTGTTGTGCAATAAACAGGTACTTATCCCAATAATATGGAACAGTTGATAATCTCGGGTACATTAAAAAACAAATCCAAACAAATGTGTATCTGTAAACACAACACAATAGGAAGTATCCAGACCCCCTTGGGAATACACTCACTCAACCCTATATTGGCTCTAATTTATGCACGTTATGGGACTATAATCCCCACCATCAGTCAGGGTGCAGCCTCAGCTAGTAGTTTTTCAGTTGCAGGGCTAGTAGGCAGGATTTACACAGGGATGGGAGAAGCAGACCATAGTGTACCAGAAAATAGAAAAGTATTTATTGGCCCCCAATTGGTTAGGCTTGCATAAAAACACTTTTTTTTTTTTTTTTTTTAAAAAGCTTTAAAAGCAGCAGATGACTTGCGTGACTGGAAGTGGTACTCTGTCCTGTATAAACTGAATAGCAGTTGCCAGAGTCCTCCGTATAGTCTAACTGCAAGCAGGATCAGCTGTAAACGCTTCATCGGAAACGCCTCCCTCTGCCGTCCAATCACCGTGCACCGTTCTATGACTCGTTCATACATCACGTTCTAAGATAAGGAACATTCTACTGGTTCATGGAGTACAAGCCAGTGTGACCAGCACTTCCTAAACCCAGTTAAGACACAAACCCAGTTAAGACACAATCTGACCAGTACAGCTGATCTCACTTGGTGGTCATGATTATCCTCTAAAATTCAGGCTTGTACTGCAGACTATTCTTTCTGTACTAAACCATGTTGGATACGGCATGTAGTGTTTTTTTTTTTTACCACTTACAGAAGTAACTGACAAAGATCTACTGTAGAAAACAAAATGATCAGAGAAGCACACCAGAATGAAAGTAATAGCAATACGGTGCATCATCCCCAAGGGGAGTCCATGCAACATCCCCAATAATAGTATATACAGAAAAGGGGAAGTAGGAGGAGCACACAAAAAACAGAAATACAGTGCTATAAAGTTACAAAAATGTATTAGAAAAATTATATAAATAAATATATTCTATACAATGTATTACATAAACTGAAATAGACAAACGGCAAATACTTTACAAATATAATGAGTAATTAATAGCACAAGCAAAGATAGTCTAAACACAAAAGAAAAGAGGACAGGAGGGACACACTGCAAAAAAACGGAGGTCAGACGTTTTGGCTGTAAAGCCTTTATCAAGGAGACCACAAGATCTATTGTTGAGGCAGCTTTACAGGAGTGCAATGTCAACATGTCAATCTATAATAGACATAGGCATGCAGGGTTAAAATGGTCAATGTGTATGAAAACGCCTACTTTTTATTGTAGATGGCATAACCCATGTCTGATTAAAACATTTCTTTTATAATATACTTTCTTATTAAGATCACACAACATTTGAATATAGAAATATATTAAAGAGATCATTTGGATACATCTAATCTTGATCTTGGTAATGGGAGATATCTCAAAGCATGTATAGGGGTCCCTTGAACCACAGCCCCTTGAGTGGGGAAGAATGGTCCCTCACTGAAAATAAATTGGTCTATAGAGTCCTTTTTATAGATGTAGCTTTTTCAAACTCCTTACTTCATACCCGCATAATCTGATCACCTCTCAATATCTGACCTTGCATACTGCTACAAATGTTCTTGGGGTCTCCATACAACCAAGGAGCATGTTGGCAGCTACTTTTTTCCAATAAAACACTTTTTTTTAATTATGTTTTTCGGTTTAATTGGCTGCCTTGAATATAAATATCCAGGCCAAAAAATTGATAATGCTAGTTAGGTGAGGATAATTCCATACTCATTAATGGAGGGGGGCATTTTTAAATTCTTCTCTCCACACACAATTGCAATATGTCTAGATTAGAGTGCTAGGCTTGCTTTCCAGTCTTGCCCACCCCAGACATCTCTCCTCCAAATCTGCCATTAATAGGTTTGCATAATGGTCCCTCTTCTGGAGAGATCTCACAAAACCAAAAGGGGCTAGAGACTTATCTCTAGCCCCTCAGGGCAAACCTGATCCCCATAGCTGTACCTCTTTTCTGTAAATAGTACTTAAAACAGAACCAGAAAAAACTATTTTAAAGGCAAAACACAAGTTTGAGGTTCAATGGCTATAAAGTAGTGGCAGTCACCTCTTATCCTTTATTGGCAAAAGTGAGTTTTATTTTTCCCACTGAGTTTTCTTCGGGATATTGGTGTAAAGAATGATGGCATTTCAATCAGCTTTTTATTTGTGAAAATACTTTTTATATTGGAATCCACATAGTTCGACTCATTTTTAAATGGTCTTGAATACAAAGCAGTCAATTTGGTAGCCAGCAAAAATCATCATATAGTCACACTTTTGGTCTGACTCTATGGTGGACAACTTTTATCTTGATATTCAGTCACTTTTTTTTATTTTTTTTTTCCAGGTCTGTAATGTTGGACATCTCTATGGACTGCTCTTCAGTCTATTTTCAGCTGCTTGGTCATATAAGCCATTTGGAGAGAAATATATTTTGGAATGTGGCTATTCGCTATATTCAATAGGTGGTGGATTTAAATGCGCTGTTAAACAACCTGGTTTTTATTTTTGACTGTAAGCATGCCCTGCTTTTTTCAATTTAACTTCTAGGTAATTTTTTATTGGCTGAACCATACCAAAGATTTTTCATTACTTTGAAGCTCTTATGAGGGAGCTTTGAGATGGGTTGATTGAGAATGCCCAGCAAGTTCAGTCTTCTTTTTAATCCAGAACTTTTAGGGTTTTCCTATATCCAGAACATCTGTCCCAGTGCGTTGAAGAATTTGCCACCCTTCAAGTTCTTGGCTAGTTTGCGATTTGATGGGATCCCTGTTTGTTTGGAAAAATGAGTGAATTACAAATATTTACTTATGTTCCCCCAATCCACATTGTTGCTGGTGACACCCCCCCGCCCATATGACCATAGGGACACACTGACTAATGATACACGTGATGAAGGCCTTTTTTTTTATTTTTTTTTTGGAGGTGTGGTCAGTTTGGGTGTCTTGGCTGTTTTGAAATTGGCTTTTTTGGCAGATTTAATAGCAGTTGGAGTGAAGTGGTAGCTTTTAAAGGAGATGTAGGTGTTCACATCCACTGGCGTAAAGCGTGTTTTGTAGCAGATTTCAAAATCTAGAAGGTGGATTAGCTCTCTGCTTAATACTTTGGATGCTTAAGCCATACTGGTTTAAGTTGATATGAATGAGAATCCTTAAAGATCTTTTTTTTTTTTTTTTTCCCCTTCCAAATAAAGTTTGCCTTCTTATCCATAAAATAGCCTTTTAAGTTGAATTCACTTGTGGTTTTGCCAAATGGTTTTATTTTCCCAGAATGGAAGGCACTGGGTGCAAATTTACAGCTCATGCCAGTTTTTTTTTTTTTTTTTTTGTAGAAGTCATCAGTGTATCAAGGGTAAACAAACTGAATTCCATTGATACAGGTTGCCGTGTGTACTTTTTACAAAAAAATCTTTGAATGAGTTTATGCAAAAATGTCAATAGATAGAATTTCTGATATGGGTGAAGTTGCTGGAGATTATAGGCCTGCCTAGTGATTTGATGGGGTCCTTTACGTATTTATGGCACTATATATCTGAAGGGGATTCTTGGATATAGTATTTTCATGAAATGGAATTCGGTGTTATTGAGGATACCTTTTTTTACTTTTTTGGGGGAAGGGGTTTTAAGGTAGGCACTTGTCAGCAAGTTGGCGTGTGATCAATTATAGAATGTCCTATGCAGGATGACCATCTTACAGACAGACCCTTTTATACTTTTTTGTTTGAACTATATATTTTTTTTTTCTCAACATATAGCCCTCCAAATTGACAATGTGCCATACTACCAAGTTTCAGCTTCCAGTTCCCTTATGTTACTAGTTAAACTTCTTCTGCCATTCACAAGCATACACTTTAATACCACTGCCATGTTCCACTTGTGATATTTTTTGGTTTATAGGCTTCTCCCTGAAATCGGTATTAACCGTGCCCCTAGATCCACCCACCTGGCTACTAAATTGCCTTCCCATTCTATCTAGTCCAGTGTTTGGTTCCACCTCCTCCCCTTTCTAGTTTAAACACTCAAACTATCTAGTCATACTGATTTGGATCAAAGCAAACTTTGCTTTGTCTATCTACTCCTTCCAAATTGATCAACTAATGCGCTTTTCCCTAGAAGTAAATCACACCGGAGACAAAGTTTCTGATCAGTGAAAAACCGGAGGCAAACCTTTTATTTCCCAGAGTGGGGGATTCCTTTTAAAGCAGGAATACGTCACAGTACAGTCATAGTTTAAAGATACAATATACATTCAACAATTGGCTAAAAGTTGGAGGGTCTTCTTTAAGCCCACCCTACAGAATGTGATGTCATCTTTATAGAGTTCTCCCACCCACATTCCAGCTCCATCTTGGTTACACGATGGGAGGGGGAGTGAGTAGTTTACTGAACAAAGAGGGGCTCCAGGGGGAACAGTTACTGTTTAACAGTGATTCACATGGCATGTAATAACTTGTACAGGAGAAAGTGGGAGGAGTTAGTACCGGAAGCTGGTCTTTATAAGAATGTGTTACATGAGACTTGCTCCTTAGCAGGGGGGGGAAGGGGTAGCTTGGATGGGAGGAGTTTCCATAAGAAGTAGCTTATTTGAACACATGTGTAAAAGATTAAACAGACAAAGGAATGCAATGCTTATACGTAAGCATCTGTAAGAAATTATGACCTTTTAGGGAAGTGTGCCAAATAAGACAAACACAAATATATAATAGTAAAATACATTTTATCCATTACAATGCTCTCCCCAAGAACATGAGGCCCTCTTGCATTCAGGTGCAATCCATCCCAACTGTGCCCCAGCACAATCAGCTTGGTGTGCAAATAAAGAGCCCTCCTTCGTATAGACTTCAGCCATGCATTAATCTCCTGCAGTCTTTCTGGTGTAGCGCATGACATGAGTTTTATCTCTAGAATACTTTGTCATAGATGCCATTATGGACCCATATAGATGGATCCTATACAGCCCCTAAGTCTGTCTGCAGCATTCCAAAACATTCAGTTGCTGCATTCAAAATAACAGATTACTCGCATCTATATCATCTTTCCAGATCAATAAGCTCTCTCCAGATCTTTAGAATACCTCTTCTGCACTTAGTCTTTCTGTAATTGCTGCAATTGTTTACCCTTGGTAAGTTTTTTTTTTTTTTTTTTAATTTTTCTTTTTTTCTACTTGGTCTTTCAGTAAATGTTTATTGCTGTGATCTCATTAGTTTACATACACAATTCTAACGTGGTTCCACTCTGAAATTAATTCCAGATCTATCAAGTGTGGGGAAAAATCCAATGTACATTATCTTATGTAGATTTACTTAATTTAATCTGGTAAACGTAAGGTAATGCTAAGTTTAGCTGTATCTAAAGGTTTTTAAATCAATTGATGAACATGGGCACTGGCCTGGCTATGGTATCTGAGTTAATCAGCTGCTGCATTTTGTATCTCTGGCACATGAGAGCGAATAGAAACATATATGGTAGAGTGAAAGCCATGTCAATGTGTGCATAAACCACATGATATGAATCAAACCTCTGTAGTGGCTAAATTATGCGAGAAAAGGCAACATCCTTTAACTGTGCTATCTGCTGGTTTGGGTAATTTAAATAAGGATGCACTTTTTTTTTTTACCATGACTTGGGGTCCTGGCCCAAAAGAAGCTGCTCCCTACTGATGGTTCCCAAAGAAGGATGACTCCCTGCCCAATTTAAACATTCATGCCTACATTTGCATTAAAAACAGACCCCTTTAGGGTGTAATTGTGACTAATTAGTTTTCATTCTGTATTGATTCTGGGGGAACCTCCTTGGCATTATACTTACCCAAGAGCCCACATCTTTCATACCTCTTGCGGTTGTGGCCTGCTGTATGCTAACTTATGTCAAGTTAACAAAATTAAAATATATAGACAAGTACAAAAAATTTCTTTTGATTCGAAAATACAGATACTTTTGTAAAGATGAATACCAAAAGACAAGATCTCTTGATTTTAGGTTGATAATGATGATTTGAAAGAGGTTATGCAGCAGTTACTTGTACCTTTTTAGTTACAGTACTAGGCATTAATCTAAACCATAACTTCTCAACCCAAGATGAAAGCTTTACTTTCAACTAAAAATAGTTTCAGCACACTCCCTTACTCTGTCCATGCTGCTGTCCTGGTCCTTCCACATGTCTTCTCACCTTTTCCCCATTCCAGCTAATGTCCAGTCTCTCCTCCCACCCAGGATTTACCTGGTGGAACAAAAGGTCATCACTCCCTAGTGACACCTGCTGGTAGGAGTAATGACCTTCTTACAATGCTACATTGAACATCAGGTATCAAATGGATGCCACAGTTAAATGAATGGTCTATCTAAAGGGAGGTACTTCATATCATTAATATGCACTTATGAAGTTGCTTTTGTGACGTGAATCCCTAATAAATGACTTTGCAAGCCATATACAATACCCCATATTAAATTTTTGTGAACAGAATTTTTGGCAAAATGTCTAGTCATAGTTAAACCAAGACAAACTGCCAAAATACTTGTAAGCCTCTAAAATTGATTTCAAGATGGTGATAAAGACCACCTGCTTTGTTGAATGACTCACAATATACACTGCTAAAAATACAAAAAGCTTGTAGCCAGTTAAGACCGGGGTACTGCTCTTCTATCTTCCTCTTTCCTGCTTCAACAAAAATTCCTTTTGAAGCTGGTAACCGAGAATATCAATATACTCATTATTCCAACTTTTTTCCTTAACTCTATTAGCCAAATGAAAACCAAGTGGGGAGGATATGCAAGCTAATGCTTCCTTTAAAAAAAATCTCATAGGTGTACTATTCCTGTCAGGTGTTTTGACAAAGTGTACACTGAGGTGTATGGGGAACAATTGCAGGCAGCTGCTGATGCCCTCACTACCCACTGACCACCAATAAAAACCTTCCCTCTGAACTTGCCTAAACGCTAGCGCAAGACTTATTGTGCACAGCACCATTAAATCCTTCAACCCTGCAATGCATATGTGAACATGGTCAAATTGACCATGTACAGTCTTTCCATCAACTGACCATTTTTAAAAAAAAAATTTTATACAATCCAATAGTTACAAAATTGTTGAATGATCTATATCATCACTTTGTGATTAGTGGGTTGTATGTAGCAGTCACTAATGTACAAATTTATATGGTCCAAACTGGATAATAAGCACTGAATCTGTCTAATGTAAGGGTATGGACTTCTGAAGAATGGGGTGAAATATCACCATACCAATTAAAGAACATTCTGCATATTTCAAAATCTCATTGTTTCACAAAGAAAGGTGAATACAAAAGTGTCTATTAGCATGAATGTATCATATTTAAATGAAAAAATGTGTTGTATTACTCTTGACACATACTTGAGTTATCAAAGGTCATGCTGTAAAATGTGTATTACCATTTAGATAAGTAGCCCATTTTATAAATGACAGGACACTTGTGGTCAGGTTGCTGTATAAGACTAGAAACTAGTATATAACTGTGCCTTTTGTGTGAAAAATTGAGATTATTGACTATGTATTGAATTAGTAAGTCTAGTCTGACTAAAGTCTGCATATGATACACATTTACTTAAGACTTTTTGAATTGCATTGATGCCTATACATTGAAATAGCATTGTTGGTAAAAACGCAATTTGAATAGCGAATGATAAATCGGCCAATCACCTTAATTTCTATCTCGGGTAGATACAGCCTAACAAACAAACTATATCCTTGCCAGCCTAGCTTAATTTAACTAACTACATAGTGCAAATAGCAACCAACCTGAAGTAAGTACTCCCCTCGTCCGAGGGTCTCTTACCCTTTACCTTATCCATGCTTACCATTAGCCGACTCCTCGCTCAGTGGGCACGTACCAAATGGTGACTGATCACCTTAATAGAGGTTAGGGGAGGGCTAAGCCCAAAACTTCAACCAATGGTTCTGACTCCTCCTTTCCTATTAACAACCCTGACCGGCAAGGACATACACCCCCTGCTGCAACAAGAGAAACAAAGACAGACAACATATAAAAAAACATGAAATTGTAAACAAAGGGATGGACAGACGGGAACTTTCAGAGTGCTTTTTGGATTTTAAAATGGCTGCTGATAGAGGGAGGCTGGCTAGCTATATATATACTGTTGCATACCCAGACCCTACCCCTATCCTGGCTATGACCCTAACACACACTCCCACGCTCATACATGTCCTGTCTGTTCCAGCTCTGCCTAACTACCAGGATTCTTGATTAAATGAGATGCCCATCCAACTTAGTCGATGGAAGTGATTATGCACTAAAGGGTAAATGATTAACCACTGGTAAAAAATAAATTAAATTTAAGTAACAGCAGTCTCAATGTAGCAGTGTAGGCTCCCACCCTCCGCACGTTTCACCACTGCAGAGGCTTCGTCGGGGTGATAGCCAGCTTCAAGTGGGAGATTATAACCAGTTTGGACATGGTGGGGGTGTCTAGAGGCAGAGTCTCAATAGGTCCATTACTAGCATGTGATAAGAGACCGAGGGGGGGGGGGGGGGTGAAGTGTACGACTTCCTTCCTAATTGGGCTTGAAGGTTGCAAGAGTTAACTCCTTATGGTACTGAACTTGGTTCAGAATCATATAGTGCCGTTAGGGGCAAAGTGCACAGAATTTATTTTAATACTGGCCAAGAATTGTAACACAAGTTAACCAGAGTTATGTGAGGGTTAGCTCTTAATCAAGGGCATTGTGCAATATCATATAGCGGTGCCAAGTAAAAACAGAGTTTTATATATTAATGGTGCAGCAGTGATTTAGTATGCAATCAAAATGAGATGGTGAAATAATGATGAATGGTTAAAATATACGCATTTTGTTCCAAACTGGCACTTGGTCATAGGCACCTCCTATGTGCCTATATTTTCACAATAAATATATTAATTTTGGCTCAAAGCTTGCATGGAGTGGCTGTCTTTTTTGCGTCTAATTAGATTACTACCTAATGTTGGCCTTGACCTCAAGGAACCATTTTACTTGATCTCTGCGATTAGTCATGTTACTCAGGTTCTGATTGACAAACAAACAAGTTCTGCGATTTAGAGCAAAATTTAATGTGGGGTTTGAGATGGGGATTGGCTCTGCGATAGAGCGGGTGTGCAACGTATAGGGCGGCCTAGCTAACCGTGCTGGGAGGCATAAATATTATTCATGGGATTAAAACCTCCGAACGAGGGGTGGGTGAAACTATGATATTGAGATATTACATGATTACAATGTAATAACCGTTCATCTAACACCAAGTTAGTAATTGATGGTAAATTCCTGCTCTTGCATGACCCTCAATGGGTGAGACAAATATTGTGGAAAACATGAATATAAAGGCCTTAGGTTCTCTGGCCTACCATTTTAATGATATCCCAAAAAGTTGTCTAGCGACAATTAACTGTACCTAAACCGTAAACCCAGCAAGGATATAATTTACGTCTAACCACCGGATCAACACCTACATAATAATTGCCATCACAACAAATTAACACACTTGTAATGTCAATGCCTACTGCTTGTATGATCTTTTCTGCAATAACACCAACCTTATGTAACCTCAAATAGGGTACTGATTTAAGCAAGGACAGGACAGTCTTTAACCCCTTGCCGACAAAGGACGTGCCAGGCACGTCCTGGGAGAATCTCCCTTAATGACAAAGGACGTGCCTGGCACGTCCTGCAGTGAATGAAGCAGTTTTCGCGATCAACGATCGCGAAAACCGCTTTAACAGTGCTGGTCTATTGCCTTGACATCGAGGCAATAGCCAGCACCGATATTTCTATTTTGGGACCCCCACGATCGCCCCACGGAGCGATCGTGGGGAGCCATATTGACGGAGCATGCTGCTCCGTCAATATGGCTAAGTCCTCTGCCGGTCTGAGCTTCGGAAGTGAAAGTAACTTCACTTCCGTCGCTCTGAATATGCTACTTGACTACCCCTAGTGGTAGTTTAGTAGCATTGCAATGGAAAATAATTAAAATACATATTTAATTAAATAAAAATAGGTTATTTAGCTATATTAGCCTATAGGGTTAAAATTAAATATTTTTTAGCATAAGGGATAGGGTTAAAATTAAATTAAAAGTTAAAAAATATTAAGGGATATAATAAGGATTAGAGTTGGGGTTAAATTTAGTGTTAGGGTTAAATTTTGGGTTCGGGTTGGGGTCAAAAGATCAATATAGGAAAAAAACAAAAAACACTATTTTTGGTTTTTGCCCCATAACTCGCAAAAAAATACCGAAAAATATGGAAAAAAGCATATTTTTGAACTCGGGACAACATTTAGAAACTACTTAGCCGGGGTCTTTTTTAATGATTTTATTTGTGTAAATTATATTTTAGGTCAAAGTTAGAAAAAGTGGGGTTTTTTACATTTTTCATCATATTTTATGATTTTTTTTGTAGTAAATTATAAGATATGATGAACATAATGGTATCTAATGAAAGCCCTTCTTATGACGATAAAACCAACATATAATTTGTGTGGGTACTGTATGTGAGAAAGCAAAAAATTACAGCTAAACACAAACACCCTAGAAATGTCAAAACAGCCATTGTCACCAAGGGAAAGTCAAGGTGAAAATGTCTTGTCACTAAGGGGTTAACACTTCTATCAAAACAAAAACATGTTAAGTTTTATAAATGTGGTATATCATTTTGCATGCGGATAACCAGTAATTTACACCTGACAAAATATTAGTTTGGTAATGACTATGCGCTTGATAGTGGTTAATATCCATTTGCACAATACATACTACCTCTATGCATCCATAAAGCCATACAGACATTCAGGAATGACTTGAAAGGATAAAACAATACCGGTGTAGGTTGGAAGCATATAAGTATGATCCTTGAGGTTTGTGAATGAAACTATTACTGAACTTGTATTTGGTAGGTCTGCTTATGCCCTTGCTCAATACAGAGCATATTGGATCACAATATGGGCACATTATTGGCAGATAGTGTTTCTCTCCTGCTCCAAAATGTATGACAATCTTAATGGCCCATACGAAGGTTGCAATCTGCCAGAACACATACGTGCAAAATATTTTTCTTAAATGTTCATCCGAGGTAACATAATGAACATATGGAGGAGGTGTCCCTTCTCCAGAGTACCTGTAAATGTGCGTTGCACTGTTCGAAAACCCATGTTGAGGAATTTGGGGGCACGATTATGGCTACTGTAGAACACAAAAACATGTTGGGCGGTGATGGGCAAATGTGTCCTGTGGAGTGACGTACCCAGGCAGCCGCGTGGGGGAAGGTGAGTTGGGGGGGTTATCACAGGCGTCCAGAAATGGGGGGGGGGGTTCAAGGCCATCGGACGTACCTGGATACCCCAGCGGGGCTTGACGAGTGGTTAAACAAGGGAAGGCGGCCGGTGCAGACCTGCGCTGCGGGCAGGTGGGGCTCAGCGCAGCTGTCTCAGGTGATAGGGGGTACCGCATTTGGTTTGGACTCCCCTTTTCCTTTCTTATATATAAATGACTTCAATTTGCCACCATATCAAGTGTGCTTGTTTTTATTAAAGTATTGGAAGGGGTAGCTAAAGGTTGGATATTCTCCATCGGGAACCCAATAAGGCGTGGGCAGCTTAACAGTTCTTCAAGAATTGCTCCTTATCCATGTCTTAAAGTTTGTATGGTACTGAAAATAGTAGCTATAACTTTTTATTTTTTAGCTGTTCAAATCTCTCCTGAACAAATTTCATTTAGGACATCCAAGATGGTATAGAAGCTCTCAACTTTAAACTCGTTTTGTGGATCTTGGATCAGATCATCTGGTCCTTTTTAGGAAAGTCTCCTTTTTGTTCCTCTTTATGCACCGAAGGGATCACAGGATCCATTTCCAATCCTTTTTTCGTGCTTCTGTGAGTGACTCGAATCTGTTGTCAGACCTATAAGTTTTCCAAGTAGGTCCAGCTGGCATCTTGTCAAGTAAAATGAGAACGTTGGTGTGGCAAACCTTGCCACTTTAGGTCATATTGCAGAACATTTAAAGGTTGTCTGAAATAGCTGTGTTAACCTGGTGTAAAAATGTATTTGTGTGTTTTTAGAATAGAGAGCATGCATAGGCTCACAGCCGAAAGCCGCTAGCATGCACACCGAACGGTCATTTATTGTAATCCCACGAATAATGTTAGTTATATATTTTTATGTTAAAACCCGGTTCTGCTGTAAGGAGGGATAATCCACTTAACAGGATATTCTAGTGGGAGTGCCCCTCCCGTACAGCAGTGCATGGTGGGAGAAATGTCCTGTATTTTCAGCTTCCCATGTAGTCCACTACTTTATAGCCCCTGTAAGGGGATTAAGGAAAACCCTTGCATGGGGAATTGCATAAATGCTGGAGCTGTGAATAAACTAATCAGTTGACTCCCAGAACTGTTTCGTACGGTTACTGGGGGATTTGGGATATTGCCTTACTTTCCAACGCTTTACTTGGATTACCTTATTTTACCAGCGGAGATATTGGGATTTAATATTGCAGCTCCGCTACACTTGGAGTTTGCTTACTGCATTAATGTGACAATGTTAAACCACATTAGTTAAACATGAAAGTTGTTCAGCTCTTCTGCCCATGTTGTGGCCTTGTTTCTAGCAAGAGTAGCAAATGTTGCATCTTGGGTTTTCAGTCATTCATGGATTTTTTTTCTGAACACCAGAGTCCCTTAAATTTCATGTTAGAACCATTGTCCTACCCTTGGTCTCTCATATTCCTAACCTTCGCCTTCATGGCTGTCGCAAGTCTAAAGGCATCACCACTCAAGAAATTATACTTTAAAGTGAAGAGTACATAATCTGTCAATTCTTTCTGTTGAAGCTTCTCTGTATCCGAGTCCATTATCCTTCTGGCTTGTTCACCTTTACACATTATGGCCCACAGATACTCTGGACTCCACTTCAAATCCTCCCATGTATCCAGTTGTTTAGTGTCTCGCAAATCAGACTTGGCCTGATTGACAAACAATATTTTGAAGCAAAACATCCACAATGTTGGAAGTAAGAGAACCAAAGAATAAAGCAGCTTTGTGCAGTCAACAGACCAGATTCCCAACTGTAGAAAGTTATCCAACATGTGTAAATGTCTGAACGACCACTAGATGGCAGAGCAAGTGAGTATTTTAGGAGTTAATCCGCATGCATTTCAAAGTGGTTTGCCTCAACCTGGATGTGGGATTAGGGCTGCCACAGTGCAAAAAATTACACTTTTCTAATCTATATTCAGGGCTAAACATCTCCCTCAAAAATAGTGAGTAAAAGTATGAAAGTGGGGAAACCTCTTATGAATCATGATATAAAACATGATTCACAAAAGGACAATTGGATATTGTCAATATCCAGTTTAAATTATCATAACCTCACATCGATGATAGACTAATTTTATAATTTGAGTATTATGCATTAATATAAATGCAATGTATTGAATACAATTATGCTCATTTATTTTAACAAATGGGGAAACCTCAGGTTTTTTAATAACTTTTTTTTTTTTTTTTTTTTCTTCTAGGATCTAAAGTAAAGATCCCTGGCCTTATCTTATATCTAGGGTAACTTTATACCTATCCCATGCATGCTTAAACTCCTTCACTGTATTAACCTCTACCACTTCTACTGGAAGACTATTCCATATATCCACTACCCTCTCAGTAAAGTAATACTTTAATTAGTCCCTGGCCTTATCTTATATCTAGGATAGCCTTATACCTATCCCACGCATGCTTAAACTCATTCACTGTATTAACCTCTACCACTTCTACTGGAAGACTATTCCATACATCCACTACCCTCTCAGTAAAGTAATACTTTCATTAGTCCCTGGTCTTATCTGATATCTAGGATAGCCTTATACCTATCCCACGCATGCTTAAACTCCTTCACTGTATTAACCTCTTCCACTGGAAGACTATTCCATGCATCCACTACCCTCTCAGTAAAGTAATACTTTCATTAGTCCCTGACCTTATCTTATATCTAGGATAGCCTTATACCTATCCCACGCATGCTTAAACTCCTTCACTGTATTAACCTCTACCACTTCTACTAGAAGACTATTCCATGCATCCACTACCCTGTCAGTAATGTAATACTTTCATTAGTCCCTGGTCTTATCTTATATCTAGGATAGCCTTGTGCCTATCCCATGCATAAAGTAAGAATGGTTATTATTCATTCAACTAAAAGGTTTAAAGGCATAGGTAAAAACATATATATTACCAGTAAATAAAAGTACAGTACAAAAGCATCAATGCAGTGCTTCACTAAATGTGTCAGTCATTTAACTGAAACCAAGACAATCTGTGATTATTGCACTCTATATTAACTGTGTCCATGACAACATCCCACCGCATGCCTGGAGGCATTGGATGTCCAGTTGGAGATAATGGAACATCTAACAATGGGCTGATTCCAATGCTGCACCTCACAACCCCCTCCCCCCCCTTCCAAAATTACTTCCATCAGTGACTGCTAATCTGTCAATGGGAGGTATAGTACAGACTTCTATACCCACAGTGATAAACATACATGACCTGACCAGCACATGTTTAATCTGTATGTATTTGATCAAGTCTATCTCCTGGAGCGCAGAGTTAATGTAGTATATACTAGTCATGTTATCAGCTCTAGCAGGTGAGATTGGATAACAGTGCAGAGATACATGGCATGCTGGAAACAGGGCTTATTACAATTAATGTACTACTGAAAGAAATCCATAGCACCTGAAAAGTGACCCTGCTTAACAAGTCAAGCCAGTAATTTACCTGCCAGGCTACTCTGGCTGCAGTCCCTCCACAGGTACACGCATGTGTTGAACAGAAATTGAATATAAAACACAAGCTGTCATAAATGAAACATTTATTTAATTTGATAAAGATCTAAACACATTGAGTCTCAATGGTCGGTGTATTAAATATATAAATTATTTTTAAATACTGTCCTAGCACAACTAAATATGAAGATGCAAGAATATCAGGATCAGGAGGGGTGCAGTGAGAAAGGAATTGCAATGGTGACAGAATAGACTGTAAATACAGGGAGAGATGGAAGAGCAATCTATTCAAAGCTTTCCTCTCACCCCAAATATTAGCTTTGCTCAGTGGATCCACTCTCCCACCCACCCCATTTTCCATTGTCTGTGTAGTCCAGGGGTAGGCATCAGCAAGGTTTGTGAGGGACATTCACATTGTGATGGATAAAGATGTTCTATGGATGTTCAGACCTTGCCATGGATACTGGTGTATTTATATGGACTCTACCGATCTCTGCTGTAGTCTCTTCATCCTCCGCACAAAGTACCATCTTTAATTAGTCTTTTTTCTTGCGCCTATGAAGATTACCAGGCAAAGACACAAACTATCCACGCCTACTGCCACCTCATCTTTGAAGACCTTGTAAAATGCCCTCTGACTGGGGCAGGGGTTTCAAAGAGCGAGGCAATGGGAGTTTTAAGATATTGTCTGGATATTCCCATGGTTTGAGAGACTTTAATAGTGTTTGCATAGTGAGGCAACATAGTGTAGCCGGAGCACGCCCCACGATGTAGTCATACACGCCCTCGTCCAGTATTTCTTGCCAATAATCTTCGTTGCATTGTAGACACTCTTTCATCCAGGACACCGGGCAAGGTGAGAACCACAGCAAGTAGTTGAGGCATTGGAGGTGGATGCCTCTATTTTCCTCAGAAACCCACAACTTCTCCAGGATTATATCCAGAGGAGCATCCAGCCAGGAGTACTTGGATTGTGTCTGTGCTCCGTGGGCCAACAGGACTAGGACATAATCCATCCTGGACTTCTTGCATGCCTCGATTAGCGGGT
Organism: Pelodytes ibericus; assembly: GCA_036172795.1. Classification (NCBI taxonomy): domain Eukaryota; kingdom Metazoa; phylum Chordata; class Amphibia; order Anura; family Pelodytidae; genus Pelodytes; species Pelodytes ibericus. The sequence continues at coordinate 14,481,532 of CM069862.1, forward strand.
TAGATTTTCTTAATGGGGTGTTGAGTTTATCCATGTACATGTTGTAGTCGGTGGTACGCCTTACAATTTTAAGTATCTTTATAAAAACGTCCCACGTGTTATACCGAACGGCTAACGTGAGGTGGAAGGACTCCAGCGAGCCAAAGCACGGTGTCATCCGGGAGACGTCCAGAGCCTCTTCTTCATATTGAGACAGCAGATACATGGCGTACTCCACGTGTCTATAATGGATTGCGTAGCTGAGAGCTCGGGATGGGGTTTCATACCAGTCGCACTCGTCGTCTTCCCAGTAATTGTAGGGAAGCTTTCTCAATTCCTCCAGCTTTTCCACACTTTCATGATGTTCGATGTTTATTTCAAACATGGTGGGTTCTGTTGGTTTCACAGCAGAGAGTAATATTGGTCAAAGAACCGTGCTTCTAGCAGGATAACAATGTGAGCTTCTTCTGCACCTTGCTTTTTATATGGTTTGGAGAGCTGTCGGTGCTAGTGAAAGCAGTAATTATACTGAGGAGCAGCTGGTGACATCACTCCCTTAATTGCCTGCTCTTTGTTCCTTTATGTTTCTGGATCATCTGCCACTCCTTTGTTTAACACCAGTCTGTTTTGTAATATATTATACTAATTTTTACAAACCTAATTTTGCAGTTGTGATAAAATTGGAACATAAAGTTTAAAAAAAGCAAAAATTACAGCTCCGTTCTATTTTAGGGGCGTGCATTCAGATGTTCCGTTTCCTTTCCATACATACAAGCATTTATATGTTTATACAGGGTTATCTGCTGATCTGTTTGTGGGAATTGCGAGCAGGGTTGTCTCTTGTGTATCAGTCTGTGCCTGTTCATCTAACATAGTATGTATCTCTCCTTAATGCTCTGTACCAAGAGCTATGTAATATGTGAATGGATGGCTTGTTAGTTCAATAATCAAGGGGTTAGAAATCACTGATGTTTAGAGTTAAGTATCCCAGTAGGGATATATGAAGCATCTTTTGCTGGATAAATGCAGTGCTTGTGTTAATTGAGCAATGGGAACTATAGTTGTTGTTTTTTTTTTTTCCCTGATCAGGTGGGGCATGATGAATTGCGCATGCATAGTATTTTTGTTTTCCATTCTCTGGTTCAGATGTTAAAATTCTTACCATCCAGCCAAATTTTATAGCTGAACTATGTAACTCTAGAAAATAATTCTGATAATGTGTATCTTAAATATCAACCAGCATCATCCCAAGTCTGTTTTTGTCAGTTCTTTGTTCATAAGAATAGCTCACCGCATTAAAATTACAAGGACACTTCACTTCACTTCAACATCTTAATTTTAGTGCAGTTTTATTATTGTTACATAGTTGCCGACAGTCCTGTTTCCTTGGCTGTATATATAGTATGTTCCACATGCTGCAGCAATGGCAGTATGTAGGATGTGTAAAAACACGCGCACACACAATCCAATTCATGTAAAGTGCAGCCCGGTAGTATGTAGGATGTATATACACACACACAATCCAATTCATGTAAAGTGCAGCCCAGTAGTATGTAGGATGTATATACACACACAATCCAATTCATGTAAAGTGCAGCCCAGTAGTATGTAGGATGTATATACACACACAATCCAATTCATGTAAAGTGCAGCCCAGTAGTATGTAGGATGTATATACACACACAATCCAATTCATGTAAAGTGCAGCCCGGTAGTATGTAGGATGTGTATATACACACACACACACACACACACACACACACACAATCCAATTCATGTAAAGTGCAGCCCGGTAGTATGTAGGATGTAAATATACATACACACACACACACACACACACACACACACACACACACACACACACACACTCCAATTCATGTAAAGTGCAGCCTGGCAGTATGTAGGATGTATATACACACACACAATTCAATTCATGTAAAGTGCAGCCCGGCAGTATGTAGGATGTATATACACACACACAATTCAATTCATGTAAAGTGCAGCCCGGCAGTATGTAGGATGTATATACACACAATCCAATTCATGTAAAGCGCAGCCCGGCAGTATGTAGGATGTATACACACACACACACACACACACACACACACACACACACACACACACACACACACAATCCAATTCATGTAAGTGCAGCCCGGCAGTATGTAGGATGTATATACACACACACAATTCAATTCATGTAAAGTGCAGCCCGGCAGTATGTAGGATGTATATACACACACATTGCACCTACCCTGACTAATTTGATTGTGTGTACATGGTCACATTTCCACCTGTCCAAGGGACAATGGTGACCTCAGGGTAAAGGGATTTGCTCTGGTGACTCCCAAGTAGCAGGTGGATGTTGGACTGTTAAGAGATAATCTTGGATCTATGTAATTACAATCGCAAATGTTCTCCCTTTTGGGAAGGGAATAGCCTGTTTCACATGGCATTAAAGAGGAGAGGGGTAAACGTGGGCAGGTTTTTGTTTTTTAATCTGCATCTCCCTGCGGTATATGGTAGAATTAGAGGTTTTATTTATCTTGTGTATATAATTTTACACTTCACTGTCCAGCCATGTTATTGAATTTATAGGCTTTACATTGAATGCTAGTTAAATAATCCCTGCTCAGTGGTAACCCTAGCCCCAGATTTCCAGAAGCCACATACCAATTACTAAACCAGTATTTCTGTCCCATCTTGTGGAATTCAAGATTTCTAGCACAATGGGGGAGTGTTAACCTCTTCATGATTGGACCATTTTTGGAATGTTGTGTGTTGGTGACCGAGGCTGTTTTAACACTTCTGAGGTGTTTGTTTAGCTTTAATTTTCTTTTGTCAGTTGCTGTACCCACACATTTTATATATTGTGTTTTTTTTCAGGACAAGAAGGGCTTTCTTTTGATGCCATTAGTTTGTTCATATCATTTATTGTATTATGAAAAAATAGTAAAATGGCTAAAATTAAAAAAAAAAACACTTCCTGAACTTTTCTTTGTAAAATCTTTTACTAAGCTCCAAAAGGTAATGAAAAAAACCTGCTAAATAGACTCCAAGATTGGTTCTGAGTTTAGAAATATCCAATGTTTTTTTATTTATTTTTTTTGCATGTTATAGGTTAATAAATACAAGTAGCACATAGCTGTTTCAAAACTATTTAAAAAAAAAAAAAAAAAAATTTGCGTTGGTAACATTGTAACCCCCCACATGTACACAATTTTAAGTAGACATCCTAGCATATTCAATTTGGGGTATTTTGACACTTTTCATTCAGTAATTTTACCACCAATCTTTTACAAGTTTTGGCATAGTAATTTTGTGTTTTATTTCCACACACTTTGAAATTTAGGTATGAATTTAAAGGAGTTGTTCTATTTTTTTTTGCCAAACAAAACCCCTATATATGTTTATCAACTTCCCCTGAGTATAGCAGTACCCCACATACATAGGTTTGCTAGGGTTATGTGGCAGTTACAGGGCCAAATTTAGGATACGGTCATTGCCACTTTAAAACGTATTTTGTAATGCTTGTGACTACATTTCCTATCACACGTAGCCAGCCGTAGCATCACAGGAATTGCAGTCTATAGTAGGTATATGTTGCAACCCTGCGGCTGCATGGATCATATATCCAGCTGCTGCGGTCCCCTATCTACTGCTGGGGGCCAATATAATATTTAAAAAAAAAAAAAAAAATATATATATATATATATATATATATATATATATATATATATATATTCTATCCCTAGAGTACCACAGACAGACATAACATGTCACTGGTCCATTACGGACTTATTATTTTTATGTAATTTATTATAATTTTTATTTCATTTTGTATTTTTTTATATACTTATTTAACCTTAACCCTAGGGTTAGTACAAACCCTAACTCTAACTCTAGGATTAGGGTTTTGATTAACTCTAACCCTAACCCAATGGTTAGGATTAGCACAATTTTTTTTTTATTTTTTTTTTTTTTTAACTTAAAAACCACCTAACATGCGTTTCACCTTTCAGCATGAACCACATGTAATTGATTTGGAAATGATTTCTTGATTTGGAAATGTGGAGATAGACTGTGCTGATTATCACTATCATAAGAAAGTGGCCGGTAATATGGTACTCCATGCAAATAGCTGTCATCCACCTCATGTAATTAGGAGCGTTCCTACTGGCCAATTCACCAGACAAAAAATAAATAGCTTCTCACCAGACAATTTTGAGATACAGGCTAGGGATCTACAAAAGAGATTTAGAGCGAGATGCTATTTGGAGCGTGATATCCAACTCTCGTATAATCTGGTTCAAAAGAAGGATAATAAAGATCTACTTAAGGATCAGCTGCAATTGAATGTAGTGACACTTAGGAGTCACAAAGAGGAGAAAATGTGCTTCACTACCCTGTTTAGCTCAGAATTACATCAGATACGATCCATACTTAAAAAGCATCTGCCTGTGTTGGACGGCCCTGCACTCCGGGTAACTGGCACCCAGTACTTTTCCCAAACCTACTAATATTACCAAAACTTGGCTCTCTAACTCTGATGTATTCCTGTGGCCATATGATCTGTAAATTCTGTTCCTATATTGATAAGACTAACACTTTTGCATCAACAGTGGGGGGACAAACCTTTCACATATTAACTGTTGTACAGAAAACGTCATCTTACCTGATTACATGTGTTAAGTGTGGCATCCAATACGTCGGACGACGGCAATTAAAAACACGGATAAGGGAGCACCTCTTAAGTGTAGAACTGAAGGATGAACAATCCCCTATAGGGAAACATTTTCTGAACTGTAATAATAGGTGTTTGAGTTTCTTTAAATTCTGTGGCATTGAAAGAGTGCCTATCCCCTTTAGAGGTGGCAATCTAAGTACTATTTTAAACCCATGGGAGGTCTTATGGATCCTTCACTTAAAAACCTGTATACCAAAAGGTTTAAATGCACAGTATGATGTTTCTTGCTTTATTGGCTAATTTTTGTCTAAAGGGTTCATATTTTTTCATTTTTTTTTTCTTTTCTTACAGATAAATGTTCTCTTGTATCTGGTTTTTATCAATATTATACATCCAAATTTCTTTTGTTAAATACTTAAGACACAAACGTCTTCTTTTTTTTTTTAAATCTTTTTCCTTTCGTTTCTTTTGGTGTCTTAATATTAAGGTTTTCATTTTGTGTTTGAGGCTTCCTTGTCTAGTGCTATTTTGTATCGTGTTTCTTTACACTGTACTTCATTATTATTGAAACGTTTCCATTTACGTTCGTGCTCAGTCTAATTATAATTGAATTGACAATTTATTCTACTGACATATATTGCATATTATCGTTGAATAAATCAAATTTTATTAGCATTATGTACTTTCTCCTGTTCCGGAAGCTATATCAGGTGCCGGTGTTCTGACAAATTTCTCAAACTGCACAGACGCAGTAGAATTCACTCACCCTGCATTCGCACAAAGTTACAGCAGATCACTCAGCTGATCACGCCCCCTTCGGATCAGCTGCGTTGACGGATAAAGTAAAAGCGCATGCGCACTTCCCCTGAGATTTCTCAAGACCTTTTTAACACTACAGCACATGCTCAAAGCAATCACTGTATTTGGTAAAAATCCTATCGGTGACATGCTATGATAGTAAGTGGTAGTCAGACACGGGGGGGGGGGGGGGGGGGAGGCTGCCTCATCTTGATGGGAATTATGAGCACCTCCTTAGACACACGGGAGTCTAACGCCAATTGCAATCTTACCTCCCCAAATCTAAAACAGCTTTTTAATGCCAGGGTCCATAATCTATAGGGAGGAGGCTATTAGTTCTCTCCAAGAACCCCAGTGCTGGAGGTTTCTGTCACAGGCTATTTTAACACTTCTGCTGTTTTTAGCTGTCATGTACCTAAACACATTTCATACTGTTTATTGCCATTAGAAGGGCTTTCTTGAGATGCCATTATTTTCATCTTGTAATTTTCTATAACATTTATGGAAAAAATAGAAACATTTATCATTTTTACACATCTGCAAACATGAACAACAACTTTACAAATAGATTCTAAGTCTAGAAATGTGGCAATAAGAGGGGGAGGGGGGGTTCGCTAAACCATTTTCTCCTACAGTGGTATTTTGACCCCAACCCTAATCTTAACTTAACCTTAACACTAACCCTAAATGCAACCCCAACCTAGATCTTAGAGTATCTTGACTGTATTTTTCCCTGTAATTTTGTTTTAACACTGCCAGAGTGACTGAAACGATCACCAGAACCATTGCCAACTACAGCGCAGCATCCTATTGGAGGGGCATCCAGTGGGTCAGCAGATTTTGGCGTTGCTGGATGCCTTGATATTGAGGCATCACAGCAACAACTGCTGACCATATGAAGTGATCGTTGATCACTTCCTATGCTCGCTTCACTGCAGGACATACAAGATACATTCTGTGTCACTAAGGGACAGATTTTTCATGACTTACCAGGCACATTCATTGTCTCAAAGGGGTTAAAAAATGTAAAAGCGCTAGAGCAGAGGGAGCCCCTCATTTTTGCATGGGGTCAGCAGATGTGACTACAGCTGAGCGGAATAGGAAAGATACACCGGTTCTACAGGTGAAGCAAAAGTTTACAAAATGTAGTCACTTTAAGGGATCTTTCTACTGGCCCCACCCATAATCCTCTCCTATCGATTATCTCCATTACAGTTAAGGGGCACGGAGATAAGGCATTGTAATTACTGATTGAGCAGCACACATTCATAGCATGCTACTGCTCATTAGAGAACCTGATTTACCTTAAAACGTAAACATATTGGACTGTTTGCTAAACAATGACCTGTGAAGAACTGACCAGCAAAGAAAAAATATCCCACTTGTTACGTGCATCCTAAATCCTCTCAATCACACTTTCTGAACTGCTACAGTTTTCTTGCTAGTACCGTATTTGCTCGATTATAAAACGACCCTGATTATAAGACGACCCCCCAAACTTTGGATATTCCTTTAGGAAAAATACTAAAAGCCTGAATATAAGACTACCCTATAGGAAAAAAGTTAAACTTGTATATATTCACATGTAAATTGCTTTTTTAATAAAATATAAAAAAAAATGCATTTCTTGTGTTTATTTCTTTTTATGTGCCAATGCTGCCTCTCTTTCCCTTGCCCCCAGCTTTGTCTCACTCCCCGCTCACCTGTCTCTTCCCCCCACATGTTTGTCTCTGCCCCCCTTCCTCTGTCTCTCCCCCCCTTCCTGCTCTGGCCCCCCTCCCTGTCTCTGTCCCCCCCCTTACCTGTACTTCAGTCCCTGGTGGCTAGTGGGGGCAGCTGGGGGATGTCTGCACGATACTTGCAGACATCCTCCATGCTGCCCGACACGGCAGTCTATTATGACGGACAGCTGTCAGTCATAATAGTCTGCCGTGTCGGGCAGCATGGAGGATGTCTGCAAGTATAGTGCAGACATCCCCCAGCTGCCCGATTGTCCCTGGTGCCTAGTGGGGCAGCAGAGGAAGTCTGCGCGATGAGCGCAGACCTCCCCTGCTGCCGCCCGGCACGCTCGCCGGGACTTCTGTGACGAAAGCGGAAGTACCCGGCTTCTTCACAGAAGCCCCGGCAGTCGTGCCGGGCGGAAGCAGGGGAGTCTGCGCTCGTTGCGCAGACATCCCCTGCTGCTAAAGAGGGGGATCCAGGTCCCGTGCAGCTCTGCTGGGGACCTGGATGCCTGTCTTATAATCTGACCTCAATTTGAGGTCAGATTATAAGAGACCTCGATTATAAGACGAGGGGGATTTTTCAGAGCATTTGCTCTGAAAAAAACCTCGTCTTATAATCGAGGAAATACGGTAATTTGTCTCCCACCTACTGTCTGCATCTGAGGCATCCCATGCATACAGCTGCATGATCAGCCATTACTGTATTTGCTACACAGATCCCCTCCCCTAACTTTGCATAATCATGTAGGGGGAGGGGGGGCCTGAATATGAATTTACATGCAAACCTGTTTGGTTTTTTTCATATTTAATAAAGAAATTATGATTGAAAAAACTGCACTTCATGTTTTGATTTTCATTTTATTTGTCAATGTAATTTGTCACCAGACTTGGCCATCTGCCCCCCAGACTCCCTGGTCTCTATGAAGAATGCTAAGGCAGTCACGTGACCCCTGTGTTCACTGGGCAGCATTGGAGGAAGTCTGCGCACAGGGGTGCGCGAGGTGGGGGTTCCATGCCTCCAGGAGTTGTGGGGCTTTGGGTGGACCAAATAACTTGGGTCTGGGCGTAGTGACTTGGTAACGGTACAGTAAGACCTGGGGTTAATGTGTGGCTTTTGAGAGTTCCTGCAGAGGATTCAGGGTCTGGACTAACATCTGCAAGGTATCCTATGTTTTTGGGAAGCTTTGGATGTGTTCTGCCGGCACGGCATCTGTCAAACTTACTGGGTTGGTTTAAATTGACTAGGCAACTTGATGTTCCGTAGGAAATTATTGTGCGCCAGGTGTGAAAGGGCTTTGCGGTAGGGTAAGAACAGCATAGATACAAGTAAACCGGTGTCGGGGGCTCTGTTGATTGGGTTGCACCACGTGTTGCCTGCAGTTTGCAGATCACATTACAAGGTTATATTGTTTAGGTTAGTGTTTACTTTTGGGGTGATGCGACTAGACGGATTAGTTTGCCCATCCAAGAAAGTGCCCGGGAAGATTTTATTTCCTGATGTTCTGTGGGGCTGATGGTTGGATACATTTTCTGATTAGGCAGTCTAAAACAGACATGTCTGGTAAGGGTGCCTTGGTGTCATTTCGGGAGGTGGAGGGATCAGTGGTTTGCCCTGTATCTAGTTTTGTTCAATATTCAGTTCGACCTACCTCCTCAGGCCTGTTGTGCCTGCTTAAGGATATCAGTCTCCTATCTTGTTTCCAGTTTATTTCAGTATTTAAGGTCACCCTAGAGGCCATGGGCCTGGTGCGATTTTGGAGGCATTCTATCAGAATAGGGGCCACCATGCAGGCTTCCCATTTGGGTTTTTCTGACCATGCCTTTCGGCGCATAGGGAGGTTGGAATCTCGCAGATTCCTGTCCTACATTTGCCCTACTTGATTTAACCCCATTTTCTCCTGTCATTTCTATAGGCCCTTCGGTTTTGAAGATCTGCCTGGTTCGGTACTAGAGGTATGAGGTGGGTTCTGCTTCTACCCAAGCTTGTGCAAATGTCCCGTTTGCTCGGAGTCCCGGATGTTCTAGTCATCCATTTGGGGCGTAATGACTTGGGCAGTGTCTGTTTGGGACAGTTTGTGATGTCATAAAACAGGATTTGATGTTCAGTGTTAGGAAGGAACGGTGTTAATTAGAAAAGGATGGGGGGGAGGGAACCCCCCACCTTGGGCAATGTTAGAATGTTATAATTGAATAGAAGTTAGATTATTTAGTTAAGTATTTAAAGTGTTATTAAAATAATGTTTAATTGAAGGATTGGCAAGGTTAAGGAATAGGTTTATACTGTATTATGCTTTATTAACCCCTTTGCGACAATGGACATGCCTGACACGTCCTGCAGTGAAACAAGCGGTTTTCATGATCACGAAAACCTCTCTAACGGTGCTGGTCTATTACCTCGATGTCGAGGCAATAGCCAGCACCGAAATGTGCTCTCTGGGGCACGGAGCGATCGTGGGCGCCATATTGACTGAGCAGCATGGCTATGCCCACTCCGGGTCAGAGCTTCAGAAGTGAAAAAAATATGTTGCTTGACTGCCCCTAGAGGCAGTGAGCAACATTGCAGTGTAAAAAGAAAAGATTTAATTAGTTTAAAACTAGGATTAGGGCTATATTAGCTGTTAAATTAAATATTTTTTAGCATAAGGGATAGGGTTAAAATGAACATTAAGGGATAGCATAAGGGTTAGAGTTGGGGTTAAATTTAGGGTTAAGTTTAGGTTGGAGTCAATAGGAAAAAAAAAATACCTTTTTGGTTTTTGCCCCAGGACTCGCAAAACCATGCAGAAAAATATGGAAACATGCATATTTCTTGACTCAGGACAACATTTAGAAACTATTTAGACAGGGTCTTTTTTACTGATAGTATTTGTGTTAGGTCAAAGTTAGAAAGTGTTTTTTATTTTTTTTTTTGTAGTAAATTATAAGATATGATGAACATAATGGTATCTAATGAAAGCCCATCTTAGGACGATAAAAACATAATTTGTGTGGGTACATTATGTGAGAGAAGAAAATTACAGCTAAACACAAACACCCCAGAAATGTAAAAACAGCCCTTGTCACCAAGGGAAAGTCGAGGTCAAAATGTCTTGTCTAATGCAGTATGAGAACTGTTTTTCCAATAACTGTTATGGCGTGTTTTAACTCCAACTATGCCTCGTGTCTTCCTTGGGGTAAATCCAGTAAGGTAAGAGGGGTGCCAAGGTTAAGGGGGCAGTCCCCACGGCTCACATACAAGTGTATAGGTATTGTCAGAGTATCACTTCTCCAAATAATATGGGATCTTGCTACAAGTTTGAAATTCCACAAACATACCTTTCAGAAAGCAAGGGCACTGACAGTCTATTCAGCATCCAGCCCCCTTTTAACTGATATAGCCTTTTCATGCATGCTCAGACTCCCCCATGCCCACAAAGGGTAATACAATGATACGTGTGCATCACAGTAACAGTGATTTTTTTTTACGCTATACAGTATTTGCATTAATATTACTGTATTTCATGAGCACTTGAGAGGCTTTAATATATCTTATTGGTGAAAATGATCCAAAATGCATGGTACCATTAGTATTTTGGATAAGGGAGTTGACCTGTAACAGGAAAAAAAAGTGACCCTTCCTGTTGATAGTTCATACCCCTGGGCTTCCTGGTTCCTAAATGGTAAATCCAGTAAATGTCCCTAGTTACATTTGATATTATGTTTATCTCCACCCTGCTTGGGATTATTGATTCCCCCCCCCCCCTCCCTTGGTATGAGAATTGCAGATTTCCTCCACTACACATGTGAAAGTGTTTGTACAATGGGTACTATATCAGAGACTTTCCACAATCAATGCATGACTGGATGTTATATTCCCTTTTTTGTTTTGAAGTGGATATAAAACTTTCCCTTTTTTCACATGCAGCTTCCGCACCTGGTGTTCATATGAACATTGCTTTCTGCTGCAGGCAATTCCAAGACCTAGTTCCCTCATTCAAAAAAACTGGATTCAATATATCTTGTAAGATTCTTTTTTTGAGCAATGCACAGTATAACTTGACCACTTTTTTATTTTTTATACACGGGGTCCATTGGCAAAATCGGCAGATGCTTATTGATACAATTCCTTGTTAAATGTAGTGATAAATCTAGGGGCATGTGTTGGTTTATCCTTGTCATTTGAATATCCTATTTTAATATGCTGGTTCATTGGTGTTAAAAGGGAGCTCCTACCCGCAGAATATGCTCTCATATGAATTTCAGTGTTGCCATACTTTTCTTTGAACAAGTCTGTGTTGTAATTTTTCTGCCTTTTAGGGCAAAGGATTCCAAAGAACTGCAGTCTCTCCTTGTCATAAAAAGTCACCCATGGGAACCCTGGAAAAGATGACCTATGGATGACCGAGTAACTAATAACGAGTATTGTCTGATATCGGTTTCTTATCATTGCTAGTATTGATTGTGCCCTGTTCCAAGTTGTCACCAACAACTCCTTGCAGCAAAAGGTCCAAAAACACACTCGTAATTCATCGAAAAAATATTCAAATCATTTCTGTTGAAATAAGTCCCAAATTCTACCAACAGATCTTGACTTTTACTCCATGTGACCAGCAGCTCATCAATGTATTGTCAATACTATACAACGTGGGAGAAACACAAATGGTTTTTCACCCCCTAAGTTGCAGGACCGCTCCTACAATCTCATGTACAACTTAGCAGAGGATGGTGCAAAGTGTGCCCCCATTGCAGTGCCACATCTTTGGAGGTATAATAGCCGTCAAACAAAAATATAATTGTCAATAACATTTTAATACAAATCAACAATAAAATCAGGCCCACATTGTGTGGAATGGATGAATACAGAGAGGAGACATCCAGGGTAGGCCACATGCCAAATACTTCAACTGGGATACCACATGTTGTGTATCCTCCATATAGCCCTAAGCATCTTCAAAACAAAGGCTGCAATCTTAAAACCAACAATTACCCAGGCCGTGTCCAAGAGACCAAATAGACAAAATAATGGGCCAGTATCCAGGATGGGAAGCTTTTGGTACTAATGGGACACAGTATCAAGGATGGGAAGCTTTTGGTACTCATTAATGCTTGAGGAATGGACCTAGGAACTTGGTCGTGAAAAAGCTTGCAATCTAACTCTGTTAGGGTTAAACTTATACCATTTATTGGCTATTTGTTTTCTGTTTTTCCATGGCTAAAATGATATTTCACCTTTTAAACATTTAAGTATAAAATTTGGACTTTTGACTGGTGCTGTGCTGGGCCCATGTCTGCCTTGCCGAGCAGTTTCACAGGCCCTAATTGAAATTACTGCTTTAAAAACTCCCCATATTTTACCTCCACGAAGAAAAGATCAGTGTGCCCACCTGTGGCCCCCCCCATTCCAATATTTTATTTTTCTTTATAAACATATCTTTTAGTTTCCATATTCCATACTTACATTGCACAGTGAGTGGTGTGCATTTCATATATAACAAATAGTAAATATTACACTGCTGCAAGCAGACAGTTTCTACACAACTCATTTAATATACATATATATCAAATTATTTACACAACACCACTGGATGTTTCCATTCCAGACAGTTGGTGAACATGAGACTTCATTCCCAGCTTCCGTCCTCTTCTACAACAGTCATCTTCCAAGATGGTGTTCGGAGTTCATGGAAAGATGTGAGATGTGCAGCCGAGTCAATAGCTGCTAAAGTAACCAACCGGTTGGCGACCTCAGATGCAGTCTGCTGCACAGATAGATGCTGACTGTTTATAAACCTCATCATGTCTGAAAAGACCGAACGGGGAATAAAAACCACTTGAAATCTCTCCACTGGCACAATATTTCCCAGACATTTACACTGCACATTGTCTGGTACCTTGTATCATCATGTATTTCCCAAATATTACAGGGTCACCTTCCAAATTCTGCTCTCTGTTCCTCACCATGAAAGTTATAATGGAGACTTAAACTGCAGTCATTACTGGAAATAAAACCATATCTATGGTGTCTGGTCACGAACAACTGAACTCCGCTCACTGTTTAGTGAATAGAGCTCTACGTTACATTCCTTATTATACAATCTCTCTATACAGTAACTCTGCCCTGACTTATTGCCCTATTCCTTATTATATAGCTCCTCTATAGGTAACACTCTGCCCTGTCTTCTTGCCCCATTTCTTATTATATAACTCTATACAGTAACACCCTGCCCTGTCTTATTGCCCCATTCCATGTAACACTGGGCTTAGCATGATTATGAATTGACACTGATTTCTCACTAATTTGTCACATGACTGCACAGACGTCCACGTTCCTGTATAACAGACTTAATGACTTATCTAACAAGTGATGCATCAATTCTGCCTGGGAAACAGAGTAAGTGAAGCTGATCTTATTTATTATATATAATAGAGCATGTGTCTAGCAAAACATGCATTATTTAGCATCAGATTTATCTGGACTCTTCCAACTACAGAGAGATCTACACAGTAGTAAATATCTGGAGAGAGAAACTGTTCAGTTATCCTGTTCTTCATCTTATGTCATCTTTTGTCATATGTTTACTGAACTGTGAATGTCTTTCTTTGTGTTCAGTCCACCCACACAAATTATATTATTTTTATTAAAGGACAGATGGGGGCTTTCTTTTGATATTTTATATAAAGTATATAATATTATTTTCATCATATGAAATAATTTACAAGCTGTAAAAAAAGAACCAGTCTATAGTTTCTAATATTTGTCCTGAGTTTAGAAATACTAATGTTTCCATGGTTTTTTTTCTTCTTCAAGTAATAGGGAAATAACCGATACAAGTGTTTTTTTTTTTTTTGTTTCCTAACCATTTTCTTCTACAGTGAACCATTGACCCCAACCTTAACCCTAAAACAACTCCCACCCCTTAATTTAACTCTTGTACTAACCCTAATTGTAACCACAACCCTAGATCTAGGGTTAGCTTTTCCCTTTTTTCCCCCTCCTAACTGTAATGTTGCTGACTGCCTCTAGGGGCAGTCAAGCAACAGTTTCAGAGCAACAGAAGATGTATATATATATTTTTTTTTATCACTCCTGTCGATCTGCTGGGCACGTCGAATTGGAGGAGCATGCTCCTCTTCAGTACGGCACCCGCCCTGGTGGGGCAGAGAAGGGTGTTGCATCACGCAACACCTTTAACACATAGGCTGTGAAAGCAGATGACTGCCTATGTGAATTTAAACGCAGACTTTCATATTCAGCGGTGATTGTATGTGTGGGGGGGACCATGCTTTTCAGGACATATACCGTATTTGCTCGATTATAAGACGACCCTGATTATAAGACGACCCCCCAAACTTTGGATATTCCTTTAGGAAAAAAACTAAAAGCCTGAATATAAGACTACCCTATAGTAAAAAAAGTTAAACTTGTATATATTCACATGTAAATTGCTTTTTTAATAAAAAATTATGATATCAAAAAATGTATTTCTAGTTTTTATTTCTTTTTATGTGCCAATGCTGCCTTTCTCTTTCCCTTGCCCCCATTTTTCTCTCTCTCCCCCCTCCCCTTGCCTGTCTCTTAACCCCTTCCCTCCCCTTGTCTCCGTCTCTTAACCCCTTCCCTCCCCTTGTCTCTGTCTCTTAACCCCTTCCCTCCCCTTGTCTCTGTCTCTGCCCCCTCCCTCCCCCCTGTCTCTCTGTCCCCCTCCCTCCCTCCCCCTGTCTCTCTGCCCCCCTCCCTCCCTCCCCCTGTCTCTCTGCCCCCCTCCCTCCCTCCCCCTGTCTCTCTGCCCCCCTCCCTCCCCCTGTCTCTCTGCCCCCCTCCCTCCCTTCCCCTTACCTTGATCCCTGGTGGCTAGTGGGGGCAGCCGGGGGATGTCTGCACGATACTTGCAGACATCCTCCATGCTGCCCGACACGGCAGTCTATTATGACGGACAGCTGTCCGTCATAATAGTCTGCCGTGTCGGGCAGCATGGAGGATATCTGCACGTATCGTGCAGACATCCCCCAGCTGCCCGATTCTCCCTGGTGCCTAGTGGGGCAGCAGAGGATGTCTGCGCGATGAGCGCAGACCTCCCCTGCTGCCGCCTGGCACGCTCGCCGGGACTTCTGTGACTAAAGCGGAAGTATCCGGCTTCTTCACAGAAGCCCCGGCGGTCGTGCCGGGCGGAAGCAGGGGAGTCTGCGCTCGTTGCGCAGACATCCCCTGCTGCTAGAGAGGGGGATCCAGCTCCCCTGCAGCTCTGCTGGGGACCTGGATCGCTGTCTTATAATCTGACCTCAATTTAAGGTCAGATTATAAGAGACCTCGATTATAAGACGAGGGGGATTTTTCAGAGCATTTGCTCTGAAAAAAACCTCGTCTTATAATCGAGCAAATACGGTATATAGGTCCATTTTCGTTACGGGGTTAATGATCAATGATAGAGGGCAAACTTGCCAGCCGGGAACAAAACATTACAACACTAGTGTCACCAACCTCATATGCTATAAAAAGTTTCTTCAAATGTAACAAAGCATCATTTATTTAGCATTATATTCCATAGACTCCTGGTTTGTCACTTGGTTCATCTCTTAGGGGGCAGGTTAACTAGTTATAAAGTTAATTTAAAAAAAAAAGACATGTAACCCATCAAGTTTAACCCTTCCAATCACTCATATCTGCTGATACGGAAGAAAGCAAAGGTTAGTCAAAAAGCGAGTGAGATGGATTAGTGTGTATCTTCTAGTATTATTCTAGTACTCACTGATACAATCTGGATGTCCCTGCTCTGGAGTTTGAGCAGTAATGATGCTACGCAGGTCTGGAAGATGTTGATGGCTCTTGTTGACAAACTGTTGATTTTCACCCATTTGGCTAATTCTCCAATCAGCAGGATTGCAGCCAGCTGTAAACGTTCCCTCTGTTTCAAATGGAAACACATTTGTTAGTCGATTACTAATGATTTATACTGATAGAAGTTATATTTTATCTATTTGTGTCATTCCAATGTTATAACTTATATTGGATTAGGGTTAAATAGATCCCATTTGATATAATTGAACTTAAGTTTCCAAAGTCATTTGTTGCTTTGTGATTTTTCTATAATCTTATAATGACTGGTGTATAACCTCCAAACTGATAGGGAGACAGAGCTCTCCTCTACTAAACTGGTTCATGTGTTGAAGGATAAAACTTACCAGGAAAGGTTAAAGCATCTTAACATGTATAGCTTGGATGAAAGACATAACAGGGGGTATATGCCTATTTAAAAGTAATATCAGGAAGTATTACTTTACTAGTAGGGTAGTGGATGCATGGAATAGCCCTCCAGCGGAAGTAGTAGAGGTAAACAGTGAGGGAGTTTAAGCATGCATGGGATAGGTATAAGGCTATCCTAGATATAAGATAAGGCCAGGGACTAATGAAAGTATTACTTTACTGAGAGGGTAGTGGATGCATGGAATAGTCTTCTAGTAGAAGTGGTAGAGGTAAACACTGTGAAGGAGTTTAAGCATGTGTGGGATAGGCACAAGGCTATCCAAGATGTAAGATAGGGAACTGGGGACTAATAAAAGTATTTAGAAAATTGGGCAGACTAGATGGACCGAATGTGTCACAGATAAGAACCATTCTGTGTTTCTATCCCAATGTTTTACTCTATTTTACCCTACTAGCTCCTCTTTTAACTTTCCCAGTCCATTACTAGAAGTGTCTCCATATTTATTACACACCCTCGGTTTAAGTAAATGTTATGATATTATCAATATTTAGGAAAGCAAGAATAGATGACAAATTAAGGAATCAAATTTCTATGGGTTTATTTACCATATATTAAAATAAAGCATCTTTACTGAATTAAGTTCCAATAATAAAAAATCTCCAGTCCATGTTCACATAAAAGATAATGATAATATAATTATAAATCACTAATGGATTTCATATGAGGCAAGTTAGGATTTTGCCCCAATGCTACATTTTCAGCGGTGTTATAGAGAGCAGAGGAGTGATTTATCATTTTCCCTTTTCCTTTGCTCAGGCTCCAATGTCTTTCAGTCAGTCTTCTAGCTTTTCCAAATGTGCTCTCTTTTAGAGACACTATAATTTTCACCTACATACCTAACCCTTATATAATTATACTTATTTATCAAAGCTATATTGTATGTTTTAGAGCATTATAGATTTATCCATAAGCATCTGAGATGTTAATGAAACTCTGGTATTAATATTATGCTGTATGTAGAAGGAACTTCATAAGATGAGTATATGAAGAATGGAGTAACATTTACTGTATCAAGAGAACTTCCTTCATTGACGACACGATCAGCCATTAACTCAGAGCTCTTGCTGATTTTACTTTTTTTCAGCAGCCTGACGATCTACGTGGAGCACTTTATAGTTTCTTCTTTTATGTGCACTTGGTCTTCATTGACACCGGCCAGAAGAGCCTGGATAATCTGTTTCTTAACCTAAATGGGAAGATGCTGACCTATTTAGTGATAAATATGTGGAGTGAAAGGATTGGTGGACATGGAGATACTGGTGAATTATTCCATCACTGAGCTACTGGTTTAGAGATTTCATTTGTGTAAGACATTTTAATGTAGACTTGTTGAAGAAAAGGAAAGAAATAAACAACTAAGTGGGCAAAGTAGGGGCATCGGGTCTCCAGATTCATCCCCCCCCCCCCCCCCCCCCCCCGGTGCATGTCAGAGTACCTCTAAAGCGAGACAGCAGATATCATGGTCAGTGGATTTTTCAATCATGAACTCGAGCAGTTGAATGGCAGAAGTCTTGTACAAGATGTTTGAATGACCCAAGAGCTAAACAAATAGGACATTTTGGTTTTAGCAAAAAACTGTCAGCAACTTTTATATTTCCATGAAAAACATTATTAATGAAAAGTTTTATCATTTTATTGACCAACCAATAAATCCCATGTCTTACATTTGCTGCAACACATGGGCATGGAGCTAGTTTTTGCAATAAAAATAGATAATATTGCTTTGTATATCACAAGGGTGGCCAGCAGAGTAAACACAATTCATTATTCAACCCTCTCACATAAAGAGTTATAGGTAGTAAATCCTAAATCATTAGTTATGGGGCCTCACCTCTGTGAAGACTGCTGGCCCTGTTATAACACTTGGATGGCAACTGGATTTCTAGAAAGGCAGGATGTATTAGCATGTGTATGGACAAAGAATGAGCTTATCTGATAATGCAGTATGTCATGTAATGTAACTATTATATATTCTTATGTGAAAGATTACTTCTCTGCTTACTACTTTATTGTGGCCAACTTCAGATTATCTCATGTTTAGCATTGAAAGGATAGCAATTAGGAGAAAGATCATTTTGACCTAAGTTAATTGATTGAGGGTGATGTAAAATGTCATTCTGGTTTGTTACACACTCATTTGCACGCACACAGATGCTGATAAAACGTTTGTTTAGACACAAATGGGCAATTCCTAAATCGTGGACTACTGGGTTGGGAACCAGTGATCTAGGTTGTAGTAATTAACATTTGGACTGAGCTCTGGTGGTGGTAGTGCTATTTTCGTTAATTATAACGTCCTCCTCCATTTTCAGTTGAGTGGGAGGAGGCGCTTTGAATGAGGTAGGAGGATCTGTTCAGCACCTCTCCTTCCACCTTCCTCTGTCATGGCTGGACATGGTATTCTGTGGCATCATTGAGAAAAGGCAAGTACTGGGGAAAGAACTGGGTGACATTAAAACAATTGGACAAGTACTGGGGATATTATGACACTTGGGGAAAATACTGAAGGACATTGTGACACTGGGGCAAGTACTGGGGGACTATTATAACAAAGCGTAACTATAAACAATGGACAACTGATCAGAAAAAAGGACACACTGTCAGTAATGTCCCAATAAAAAATATTAATACTGCAGATAGAAACTGGAAAACCACCAAAAAAGTGGCCGAGCAACTCCAAAATCACAACAAAAGTGATTAGGTAGGATATCTAAACACAGGTAGGATATCTAAACACAAAACAAAAGGGAACAGCCCTCAGCAGACAAAAAGGGGTTTGTGCCAATCCAAAAAATACACATAAATTTACAGGCTGAATAGCAAATATACGTGGTTGGCCACAAAATGAATAAACAAAAAAAAATAAAAAGCAAGAAGCCATTCCAGCAGAGCCTGTCAAAAACAAATATAAGATGTAATTAAATTATCTAAACCCAAAATAGATATCGAAGTAATTCATCCTATCACAGCGGTTCCATGTTTAAAACCGATCCAATTTAACCCCCAGAGACATACTATACCCCCAGCCTTATAAATATGTGAATTACCATGACAAATTAGCTGTAAATGGGCAGAAAAGGAAAGGAACAGGGCTGCTGGGCTGAGGATAGGACAGGTTGGCAATGAAGCCGAAGGATGGCAAAAAGAAACGCGCGTTTCGCTGTGGCAGTTTTGTCAGCAGCAGATTTGCTAGTGAATAGATGTGAGTTTAAGTATCAGTGTTTACCCTGCTGATATGCAATGTGAACCAATAGAAGCTTAGTGGGCGGGATAGTGAATCACTGGGCAGGAAAGAGGAGTGTCCGTCGCGAACCTATGAGTATCAAGGGGGGGCGGAGTTTCTCTTTCTGTGGCGTGTGCATAGACGCGCTAAGCTCGATAGACATTATGAATGGGTAGATAGGACAAGGGACTGAGCGAAGCACCCTCTGGATCAGAGATCATATCATTAGGCAGAGGCTAACCGATGCCACAGACAAAAGGCTATAATATATATACATATATGCGTAACGGTAAATTCATCTAGATGTAAGATGAATGTTGGGTATTGTGAATAAAAGGATGAATGAGCGGGTCCCCAAGAACAGTTACATACCTAGCTATTATTATTCTTGCAATATTTTCACATATGTGTGCATAAAAATATGATCCATAAGGGGAGTAGCTCTGAGTAGATATATCTAATAGTAGATATATCTTGAAAGTCCCTTTCTGGGCCAAATTAAAGATAAATAAAAATGAATAGATGAAATATAATATCCACGGATGGACACCCTCCACTCATAGATTTGATCTGCATCAATCTATACGTGTCATTATATGCCGGAATCTATAGGTATCAAATATACTAGTATAAGGTGAAATTGAATAAAGAGAGTTGCTGAGATGTTAGTTAAGTGGCAGCTGAGTAGCATTAAAACACATAGGTTGTTTCGTGTGTCCCCTTCATAGTTCTTTCATACATTTCACCCATTGTATAAACGAGGTGTAGTTAAACCCCTCGTTAAGTCCACCCGGACTTAATGTCTGTATTCTGTAGATCCATTTGTAATAGGGATCTATTTTTGTTCCCTTTCCTTTTTAACTGATCGATGGCTCGAAAGCGTAGACCGTTGGTGTTGGAATTGTGAAAAGCTTTTATGTGGCATGAAATAGGAGTGTCCAAGTTGCTGGAAATACAGTTTATATGTTCCAGGACCCTTCTCCGAAATTTTCGGATGGTTTTCCCCACATATTGTATGCCACATTCACAATCAATCAAATATACTATATAGGAGCTTTTTAAAATTGAGAAATGTATAGATAGTGTAAGTATCTCCTTTACAGTGACACAAAGTTCTTTGGAGTGATAAATTGGCACGCTGTGCATGTACCGCACCAGTAAAACCCCTTAGTTTGTTGTAACCATATCTTTGGGGGGACAGTGGAGTATATGCTGTGGACTAACAGCTCTCTTAGATTTGGTCCTCTCCTCGCTGTCACACTTGCATAGTCAGAGATAGCACCTTGAAGCAGAGGTTCTGCTTCTGATAGTTGACAAGGTATTTGGTTTTTTTCTGGTTCTTCTCCATAATCAGGAGTACTCTGTCTTGTATTAGAGCTTGCTGATATGCCTTTTTAAGCCACCGTGAAGGATAACCCCGGGATTTGAATATTTGGCGTAATTTGTTAGCTTCTTGTTGGAACAGGGGTAGAGTGGAACAGTTACGTCGAGCTCTAGCGTATTGGGATACTCCATTTTAGAGGTTCTGGATGGTAACGTGACCAAGATAGGAGCCTATTAGTGGCTGTGGGTTTGTGGAAAAAAGGTCAGTTTTAATGGTGTTCTCTTGATCAATAAAGATGTTGATCAAGGAAGACTAGTTCCAATTGGTGGACAACCAACTTCATTTTTATTTAAAGAATCCGTAAATTCAGAGAAGAGGGATACAGATCCTGTCCAGATTAGAAAGATGTCGTCAATATAGCGCATCCACTTAACAATGTGTGTGGCATATCTGGGCATGGTGTCAATAAATACATACATTTGTTCCCACCATGCCAAAAAACAGATTGGCGTAGCTCGGAGCACAACATGTGCCCATAGCTGTATCCCTGATTTGTTTGTAATATTTTCCATTGAAAAGGAAATAATTATGAGTGAGAACAAATTTAAGAAAAGATAAGGTGTCCCTCTGTTTCTCAGAAGTGATTCGAGAACCAGTGATGACATGCTAACAGACCCTTCTCATGTGGAATGTTATTGTATAATGCAATGACATCAAGACTCGTAAGGAAAGCCCCTTCCGCGACTGGTGTGTTCCATAATTTTTAGATTGTGTCGGTTGTATCGTGCACATATGAGTGAGTCTTCTGTACAATGGGCCTCATAATTTTATCAAGGAAAATACTCATATTTTGAGTTATGCACTCATTTCATGATATTATGGGTCTCCCAGGATGATTCATGGTATTTTTATGCACCTTAAGTAGACCGTAGAATGTGGCCACTAGGACAGTGGGTTATCATGAAGACAAATTCCTTTTTGCATATTATTTCATCCTTTAGGGCTTCTACCAGAATAGAGCGTCATTCTTTTAAATACAGTACAGTGGGGTCACTGACAAATTTTAGATAACCCAACTGGTCAGATGAGACTTAGATCTTTCTACATATTGAGTCTTATTCATGATGACAATATTACCTCCATTATCAGATGGTTTGACCTCTATTTCAGTATTGTGGGTTAGTTCTCTTAAGGCCTTTTTTTCTAGTGTGGACAGGTTGTTATTCCAATCCAAATCACTGGGGTCGATTTTGCTCTAGATCTGAGATGACAAGTCTAGTAAAGAGTTCAATACTGGAGGTTTCAGAGATTGGGGGGGGGGGGGGGGGAATAGGCTCTTTTAGGTTTTAGATTGGTGAGTGGATCGTCTGAAATTTGTATGTTCTGGGGGATATAAGATTTTGTAGACCAAAGAGGTCTCATTGTGTCCCAACAACTTAGCTGTTCTAAGATCCTTTCTTTGGAAATGTGCATGAAGTGAAAGTTTGCGTGCAAATAGATGAATGTATTTTACCCAGGAAAACTTATCAAAAGTTGGAAGTGGGATGAAAGAGAGCCATTTATTGAGTAGTGATATATGACTTTGAGATTAACGGAGGATAGATTTGAAAATGTTATTTACATTTAATTCTTGTACCCTCACACATTTCTGTCTCAAAGTTTTCGTTGTGTGGGCCGGTGACCTCACCAGTCCATTGCTCAAAAAGACACCGTGGGATTGTGTTTCAAGATGCCCTTTTGACTAGTCAGGGCATCTGAGGAAAAGTGAGTGAAAAAGGAGGGGATAGTAAATCAGAAGATACAAAGTGAGAGTAGGTGAAATATAGTAACAATATAAGATATGAAAGGTAAAAAGCTAGACAATAATGGTAGTGCTGTTTGTAGTTTATATTATTTTTCCACTGGTAGCTTAGGTAAATACTCCATAGATAATAATAGTTGTTACAGCCAACTACCCGTAGCCAAGAATAGGTATTGAAACCTCAATTTGAGTACTGGGGGACATTGAGGCAAGTTCCGGGGCGACATTGAGGCAAGTTCCGGGGCGACATTGAGGCAAGTTCCGGGGCGACATTGAGGCAAGTTCCGGGGCGACATTGAGGCAAGTTCCGGGGCGACATTGAGGCAAGTTCCGGGGCGACATTGAGGCAAGTTCCGGGGCGACATTGAGGCAAGTTCCGGGGCGACATTGAATCTCTGGAACAGGTGCATGGGTGCATATGGCAGTTACTATAACGCGCATTGCGGCAAGTACTGGGCGACATTGAGGCAAGTTCCGGGGCGACATTGGAACATTGAGGCAGTTATTATAACGCGCATGTATAAAAATAAGATCACTAATATACACAATGATATTGCAATAGTCAGAGGGGTAACTAGAAACCACCAGGCCCTGGTGTAAAAATTGCCCTGGGGCCCCCTGACCTCACCATGCAACTCTACCCCATGCCTCCCAACTCTACCCCATGCCTCCCAACTGTTTGTGGGGTTTTTTTGTGCAGGACAGTACTGATTTTGGTAGGCTTTCCAGCTGTCC
This sequence comes from Pelodytes ibericus, assembly GCA_036172795.1. NCBI lineage: Eukaryota > Metazoa > Chordata > Amphibia > Anura > Pelodytidae > Pelodytes > Pelodytes ibericus. Next base: position 14,505,045 of record CM069862.1, read on the forward strand.
TGCCATCCTTTACCTCTATCCCAAAGCGGGACATAGGTAGAGTTCAGTGGGACAGCGGAATCTCAGACCTCAATCATGCAGTAAAAATGGGAGTCTGGCATCTAGGACACCGGCGGAGACTGATTACGCAAGCTTCCCCCCCCCCACGATATACAGATACAGAAGAGTTGGGAGGTATGCACATGTACATTGTGTCATTTTTACTAGCACACCGGAATAAGGAAAGGCATACATATTCCACCAAAAACAGCTTCTTACGGACAAGAATAGTTTGGTGCGAGCCCACAAAAGTCCAAATAAAAATTAATAAAAATATATTTTCCAAAAACTTTCCTCCTCCTTGAACTCGAGACAGATCTGCAAAATAAGAAAAGGCAGACGTGTTAACAGGTGGTTTAATTTTGGTGTGATAAACTAGTATTTATGTAACATATTTTCATCCAATGTTCAATTAAAAAAATGTTGTTTTTTTTTCAAAACCATATTCAAATTGCAACTGCAAGATGGATGAATTTGGAACCTAAAGAGATAAGAATCTGCATTAAATGACCACTTTATTTTAAATATAGAATATCATGGGATACTAAACAAATCCTATGTAGTTCAGTCACACAACATGTTATATAGAATTTATTCCTGCAATTTTATTCAATGGCACAATTTTTGCTGGCTTCTCCTATTCACACTTTCCAGAGGTGTCTGATAACTATCCTGAAGAAAATGATAAATGGACATACATATCTAGATTTTACAATTCAGACAACCACTGCAGTGGAAGACAATTACACACCAAAAAAAGGATTCTGTGTTGGTATTACAAACGAAAGGCCGAACTGAAGGTGGAACGAAAGGCCCAGCGCGAGTCCAAACTGACAACTTAACTCATCCAATTAAAATGGCCGCCGCCGTGTTTTCATTTGAGCAAAGTAGTCCACAATGGTATCAGTGTTAAGCTTTTCTTGCTCTATCATTTTCAATACTTGACAAAGCTAAGCCAGAAAGTCTTTGTTGTGACATGCTGCTTCTCAAATAATTTTTGGTTTAACTTTAATTTATGCAAAAGGACTTTTTCTGCACTTGCAACTGTAACAGAAATTGTGAGGAACAGTAGCATGCTATGGGTACATCTTGTAGATCCGTTAAGGCACAGTTTTCAACTAGTAGAAGATGAGACAAGTCCTTTTACAGTGGAGCATCTTCAAATCTCTTCCTGAAATGTTGACCTGAGTCTCAGAAGCTGTTCCAGGAAAGCTGGTGATATATCCTCTTAATAATATTCCTGTAGCTTTGAACAAATCTTCAGTTTCAGAAGTAAGTACTGTCAGCTGAATTATATTGAATCGATGCATGACATTGCTCATTGCTGACTGATCACAATGTCTAAACACCTTTAAAACGTTGCTCAGTATCCTGGAATCGTCTATTGAAAGTGATGCTCCATGTTTCTTAGTCTCCTATACGAGTCTGGATGTCCCACTTTTCTGCAAGTTCTACCACTGTCTGTTTTACCACATCAAAATGATCCCTATATTTTGAAAGGGCTTCAGCTGTATTTTGTATTTGATGTGCTACACTGGATAAATCCAGATTTCTGGACTGCAACAATTTAGAAACTATATTTATGATGTCCAAAATCTTGCTTTGTATGACAAGGAGACAAACAAATTCAAAAGATTCTATTTGTGCTTTAAAGCAGGCAGCATCATCTCTTTCTTTAGGCTTGGCTGACATCAGGTTTATTTTTGTTAAAGCTTGCATAATGTCAAAAAAAACTAAAACTTAGAGCAAGCAGTGAATCATGGCGAGATGACCACTGAGTGGGACAGTTTTTTTTTTTCTTTATGAGGACTCCAGTAGAGAATGATGAAAGAATTTTCCATCTGCGTATTCTTTCCACCAAAAAAACTATAGAATGCCTGCACCACTTCAAAAAATTAGAAATTTTGGGTATGTTCCCAACAGCATCCTGAAGTACCAGGTTCGGATTGTGAGCTGCACAATGTACAAACAAGGCAATTTTTTGTGCAATTCAAGCCTGCACCAGAAAGTACCCCATTCATTGTCGCTGCACCATCGTACCCCTGACCATGACATTTTGTTATATTGAGGCCATTGCTCTCTATGCATGAAGCAATGTCATGTTCAAAGGCTAAGCACTCTGGTCCTCAATGGCTTGAAACCCTAGGAAAACCTCTTATGTCAACACTAATTGCTCTCTGGCTTTCATCTCTTTCCACAGAAACATATCTAAATATCTGACTTATTTGATCAGCTTTTGATATGTCCTGTGTAGCATCAATAATTGAAAAAAACTGTGCCTGTTTTATTTCCGACATAATAGTGTTCCGCACCTTATTTGAAAGTGTCTATAATTTCATTTTTCATTTTAGGACTTAGGAATTTTTTTTTGGGGGTGGGGGGGGGGGGGGGTTAACTGGAGGAGCTGCTTTAAAACAGGGATGTACTCAGAGAGCAGCTTCTATGATTGAGAGAACATTTCCATTATTTACCTTGAACAATTTTTCTGTATGACCACGGAAGCAAGATTAGCCATTGAAATTGTCAATGTTACATTGACAATTCTATATAAAACCTGTCTCCAAAATTTTTTTTTTTTTTTTTTTGTTCCTGTCTAATATTCTTTTCATTTTCCTCATCGATTGTTTTGTTCTTCCTCCACTGTTCATATACTCCACATGCGTCCATGTTACCTTGGGAAGACTCATGAACCTTTATTCTGGCAGAAAGCCTTTGCCATTTCTGCATACCTTTTTGCCCATGCTGGTTCATATCCTAGCTTTTTAGGGTCCCCAAACAGCCAGCATGGTTTACAGTAAGCCTCATTCATTTTAGGTGAGTATCATAGCCACGTTACAGGGATCTTAAGGCCCGTTTTAGTAATTCATTCAGAAAAGCACCTTCTCTCTTGATCTCGTGGAAAAGGTCCTGCAGGTTGGCACGGGCCATGAGCTAGTATAAATGTCTTAATATTTAAACCTATTGTAATAGAATAATGTCCCCCATCAGTCCCCTATGTTTCTCTTGCAGGATGCTACTTTATATGGCACTGATAGAAGCCTTTTGTAGAGCTCAATAATTCAAAATCACCTGATTTGGTGGTACTTTCTGCTGACTGTGCCTTTTCTTTACTTGGAAGACTTGTGCTAGTGTATAAGCTGTAGCTTTTTTGGTGTTTGGTGCACACGCTCTACACAGAATGACTGTTATCTTTTAATATATACCATAGTCTATGAATAGGGCAGTTTTATAACCTTGTTTTTATAAAAAAATTCAGGACAAGGAAAAGATCTTAAAAGGCCAATAAAAAAACTCTGCGATGTTGTCAAGTACAATATATATATATCTCATATACAAATCCACAGGTAATGAAAAGCACTCACGGGACTATTACAACGTTTCGGGGAGACCAATAGCCCTTTGTCCAGCACAATACACTTTGCGCAATGGAACACATATAAATATACAAAAGTTAATTACTTACCAGCCACAGCTGTTCGCGCCCGCGTCCCTCACCCGGAAATGTGTTTTACAGCCGAAAGCAGGAAACCCAAGCACCTGTGTGAAAGTTGTCTCAGTCACCATAGTAACACATGTACGATCTTGTGATATACGATCAGCCAATCGGTGTTCTAAAAATGTGAAGCTACCCGAATGTAAACATACAATGACAGACGGCTGCAATTAGGATGAGGGTCCGCTGCCACCTATGCCCGTCCCAGAACTCAGGAAACACGGACATACAGGGAGTGCAGAATTATTAGGCAAGTTGTATTTTTGAGGATTAATTTTATTATTGAACAACAACCATGTTCTCAATGAACCCAAAAAACTCATTAATATCAAAGCTGAATATTTTTGGAAGTAGTTTTTAGTTTTAGCTATTTTAGGGGGATATCTGTGTGTGCAGGTGACTATTACTGTGCATAATTATTAGGCAACTTAACAAAAAACAAATATATACCCATTTCAATTATTTTTACCAGTGAAACCAATTATAACATCTCAACATTCACAAATATACATTTCTGACATTCAAAAACAAATCAGTGACCAATATAGCCACCTTTCTTTGCAAGGACACTCAAAAGCCTGCCATCCATGGATTCTGTCAGTGTTTTGATCTGTTCACCATCAACATTGCGTGCAGCAGCAACCACAGCCTCCCAGACACTGTTCAGAGAGGTGTACTGTTTTCCCTCCTTGTAAATCTCACATTTGATGATGGACCACAGGTTCTCAATGGGGTTCAGATCAGGTGAACAAGGAGGCCATGTCATTAGATTTTCTTCTTTTATACCCTTTCTTGCCAGCCACGCTGTGGAGTACTTGGATGCGTGTGATGGAGCATTGTCCTGCATGAAAATCATGTTTTTCTTGAAGGATGCAGACTTCTTCCTGTACCACTGCTTGAAGAAGGTGTCTTCCAGGAACTGGCAGTAGGACTGGGAGTTGAGCTTGACTCCATCCTCAACCCGAAAAGGCCCCACAAGCTCATCTTTGATGATACCAGCCCAAACCAGTACTCCACCTCCACCTTGCTGGCGTCTGAGTCGGACTGGAGCTCTCTGCCCTTTACCAATCCAGCCACGGGCCCATCCATCTGGCCCATCAAGACTCACTCTCATTTCATCAGTCCATAAAACCTTAGAAAAATCAGTCTTGAGATATTTCTTGGCCCAGTCTTGTGTGTCTTGTTCAGTGGTGGTCGTCTTTCAGCCTTTCTTACCTTGGCCATGTCTCTGAGTATTGCACACCTTGTGCTTTTGGGCACTCCAGTGATGTTGCAGCTTTGAAATATGGCCAAACTGGTGGCAAGTGGCATCGTGGCAGCTGCACGCTTGACTTTTCTCAGTTCATGGGCAGTTATTTTGCGCCTTGGTTTTTCCACACGCTTCTTGCGACCCTGTTGACTATTTTGAATGAAACGCTTGATTGTTCGATGATCACGCTTCAGAAGCTTTTCAATTTTAAGAGTGCTGCATCCCTCTGCAAGATATATCACTATTTTTGACTTTTCTGAGCCTGTCAAGTCCTTCTTTTGACCCATTTTGCCAAAGGAAAGGAAGTTGCCTAATAATTATGCACACCTGATATAGGGTGTTGATGTCATTAGACCACACCCCTTCTCATTACAGAGATGCACATCACCTAATATGCTTAATTGGTAGTAGGCTTTCGAGCCTATACAGCTTGGAGTAAGACAACATGCATAAAGAGGATGATGTGGTCAAAATACTCATTTGCCTAATAATTCTGCACTCCCTGTATGTACTAAGCCATTGTTCTGTGTTAATGATATTTACTGTTAAAACTAACTGTGATGTGTTCTTGTATATTTTTATCCAGGACCGGACTGGCCCACTGGGATACCGGGAAAAATCCCGGTGGGCCATCTGCCCTGGGGTATCAGTGCTGACTTCCGCTTCAACTAATTTGGCCGCCGCCGGAAGTCAGCAGTCAGATTAAATCGTTAAAGCGGCGACGGCTGTCTAATTAGTTAAAGCGGTGAAGGCGGCCGAATTACCTGAATTCGTCTGACTGCTGACTTCCGGCGGGGGCCGAATTAGTTGAAGCGAAAGTCAGCACGGATGGGGGAAGGGGGAGATCAGACGAGTGAGGAGAAGAGGCACCGGAAAAGAGGGGGGATAGCATTGGCAATAGAAGAGATTACTGGGGGAAAGTCAAAGTGACTACAGGGGGAAAGTGACTGCAGGGGGGATATAAATTTTAGATAGACTACAGGGGGAGTGAGACTAAAGAATTGAGAGATGATAGAGACTACAGAAATATAAAGGATAAGGGGAAGACTACACACATGAGGAGGAAGTGGAGATAGAGACAGACCTGGGGGAAGAGGAAAAGATAGACAGAAATGGGCAATGCCAACATACTCTGGATCCTCCCCTGCTGGGCAAGTCCTGTGGTGCAATCTCTGGAGTGGGCTGGGTGCTGAGGCAAGTCCTGTGTGTACAATCTCTGTTCTGGGGATAAGTCATGGGTGCTGGGTCAAGTCGTGTCAATGAAATCTGTGTGCTGGGAAAAGTGCTGTGAGTGCAATCTGCATGCTAGGGGGAAAATCTTGTCAGTGCAATTTGCATGCTGGGGTAAGTCATGTAAGTGCAGTCTGCACGCTGGGGTAAGTCCTGGGTTCTGGGGAAAGTTCTGTGAGTGCTGTGCTGGGGCAAGTCCTGTGAGTGCAATCTGCGTGCTGGGGTATGTCCTGGGTGCTGGGGCAAACCCTGTGAGTGTAATCTGGGTGCTGGGGTAAGGTTATATCCCACACACTGCCATGATATATACCCCTGCACAGGGCAAAATATGTCCTAAGAATGTACAGAAGGTTATGTCTCACACACTGCCCTTGTATATATCCCTACAAAGGACAATTAATATAACCTTGGGTACATACTGGGGCCTCTGTATTGCCCTGTCCATAAGTTATATGTCAGGGTGTGACATATTACCTTGTTGTGTACATACTGGAGGTACAAATTGCAATATGCAGGGGTATATATGTCTCATCTATAAATAATACACTCATCAGATGTGCTTTTAAAAATGTGTAGTTTTCCTTTTTCTGAATAAAAAATAATGTTATGGTATGGGGCTGGTTTAAAAATATTTCCAGGGCTGGTTTTTATTGCCAGTCCGGCACTGTTTGTATTATGTCTGGTCCATTGCTGTTTAATTCCTGTTTGATTACCGTATTTATCGGCGTATAACACGCGCCGGCGTATAACACGCGCCGGCGTATAACACGCGCCGGCGTATAACACACACCTCATTTTAAGAAGGAAATTTCAGGAAAAAAAACATAAATTTCAAATAAAGAACTTTGAAGTCCAATATGCCATTTTAATATGCAGGATATTGCCCCCAATATGCTATTTAATATGCAGGATATTGCCCCCAATATGCCATTTTAATATGCAGGATATTGCCCCCAATATGCTATTTAATATGCAGGATATTGCCCCCAATATGCCATTTTAATATGCCAGATATTGCCCCCAATATGCCATTTTAATATGCCAGATTTTGCCCCCAATATGCCATTTTAATATGCCAGATTTTGCCCCCAATATGCCATTTTAATATGCCAGGATATTGCCCCCAATATGCCATTTAATATGCCGGATATTGCCCCCAATATGCCATTTGAATATGCCGGATATTGCCCCCAATATGCCATTGGAATATGCCGGATATTGCCCCCAATATGCCATTTGAATATGCCGGATATTGCCCCCAATATTCCATTTGAATATGCCGGATATTGCCCCCAATATGCCATTTGAATATGCCGGATATTGCCCCCAATATGCCATTTGAATATGCCAGATATTGCCCCCAATATGCCATTTGAATATGCCAGATATTGCCCCCAATATGCCATTTGAATATGCCGGATATTGCCCCCAATATGCCATTTGAATATGCCAGGATATTGCCCCCAATATGCCATTTGAATATGCCAGGATATTGCCCCCAATATGCCATTTGAATATGCCAGGATATTGCCCCCAATATGCCATTTGAATATGCCAGGATATTGCCCCCAATATGCCATTTGAATATGCCAGGATATTGCCCCCAATATGCCATTTGAATATGCCAGGATATTGCCCCCAATATGCCATTTAATATGCCAGGATATTGCCCCCAATATGCCAGGATATTGCCCCTTAGTATGCTCGTTATGCCACCCTCCTCCCCGTCCCCCCCTTCCCCAGACCCCAGCACTTACCTCCTTCCTGCTCTGTCCCCCGGTGCTCTGAAGGTGCGTGGCTGTGAGGGAAGCGTTGTGAGCTCCCCTCCAGCCGTGCGGAACAATAAAGTTTGTTTAAAAAAAAAAACACACTTTATTGCCCGCGTGGCTAGAGGGGTGCTCACAACGCTTCCCTCACAGCCACGCACCTTCAGAGCACCGGGGGACAGAGCAGGAACGAGGTAAGTTTTAGATTTATTTTTTTTTCGGCGTATAACACGCACACATAATTTCCCCCCTATTTTCAGGGAGAAAAAGTGCGTGTTATATGCCGATAAATACGGTATATGTTAATATGAGTTAAGTTTTATGTTATCTGTATTATGTCTGAATATATACTGTTACTGTTCAATAAATGTGATTCCTGTTTCAAAGTTACTGGTCCTAACTGGTAATTTGGAAGCTCCATCTAAAACACTGGTTCTGCCTGGTGGCTTGGGGTGGCTAATACAAGGAAGCAGAGCTCTGACGAGGTACCCAGTCGGGGTACCAGGGGGTACATCACATGCAGCATAATCGATAACCAGACCAAGGACTTGAGGGTAAATAGAGAGCAGAATAGTCTGTAAACGGTCCAGGGATACGGCAACAGGAGACTTCAATTCACGTTAGACAGTGGAGAGAGACTGGGAACAAGAATCACCAAGCGCTGATGGAAGCGCTGTGATTCTTTTTAAAGTCTCCCGGTACGTGGGTGTGACGTCATGGAGAGCGTCCGCGAGTCACTTTAGTATACTTAAAATGCAGCGTACGTGCTTTGCTGGCCCTTTACGGATATCGGAATGCCCTGGTGATCCTTGGGTATACTCAGGGCCGTCTTTAACGCGGGGCAAACGGGGTAGCTGCCCTGGGCCCATTTACTCCTGGGGGGCCCCAAGGCAGCTGTCCCGTGGGCCCCCAGCCCCTGCTGCCGCGTTCACAGCGCATTGCGCTTGTGAACGCTTTTTTCCGGCAAGCCGCATCCGATGGATGCGACGGCCGGAAAAAAAAAAAAGTCGCGTCACATCCGGTTTCTGTTTCCCTCCTCCGTGCAAGAGGGAAGACTGCACGGAGGAGACATCCGGCGGGGGACACGGAGCAGCTTCATGTAAGTACGGGGGGGGGGGTCTGGCTGGCACAATAATACTGGTATCTGATTGGCACTATATTACTGGGTATCTGATTGGCACTATATTACTGGGTATCTGACTGGCACTATATTACTGAGCATCTGATTGGCACTATATTACTGGGCATCTGACTGGCACTATATTATTGGGTATCTGATTGGCACAATATTACTGGGCATCTGATTGGCACTATATTACTGGGTATCTGATTGGCACTATATTAATGGGTATCTGGCACTATATTCCTGGGCATCTGACTGGCACAATATTACTGGGCATCTGATTGGCACTATATTACTGGGCATCTGATTGGCACAATATTACTGGGTATCTGATTGGCACAATATTACTGGGCATCTGATTGGCACTATATTACTGGGCATCTGATTGGCACTATATTACTGGGTATCTGATTGGCACTATATTACTGGGTATCTGGCACTATATTCCTGGGCATCTGACTGGCACAATATTACTGGGCATCTGATTGGCACTATATTACTGGGCATCTGATTGGCACAATATTACTGGGTATCTGATTGGCACAATATTACTGGGTATCTGATTGGCACAATATTCCTGGTATCTGGCACAATATTACTGGGTATCTGATTGGCACAATATTACTGGGTATCTGATTGGCACAATATTCCTGGTATCTGATTGGCACAATATTACTGGGCATCTGATTGGCACAATATTCCTGGGCATCTGATTGGCACTATATTACTGGGTATCTGGCACAATATTACTGGGCATCTGATTGGCACTATATTACTGGGCATCTGATTGGCACTATATTACTGGGCATCTGATTGGCACAATATTACTGGGCATCTGATTGGCACTATATTACTGGGCATCTGATTGGCACTATATTACTGGGTATCTGATTGGCACAATATTACTGGGCATCTGATTGGCACTATATTACTGGGCATCTGATTGGCACTTTATTACTGGGTATCTGATTGGCACTATATTACTGGGTATCTGGCACTATATTCATGGGTTATCTGATTGGCACTATATTACTGGGCATCTGATTGGCACTATATTACTGGGTATCTGGCACTATATTACTGGGTATCTGGCACTATATTACTTGGCATCTGATTGGCACTATATTACTGGGCATATGATTGGCACTATATTACTGGGTATCTGACTGGCACTATATTAATTGGCATCTGATTGGCACTATATTACTGGGCATATGATTGGCACTATATTACTGGGCATATGATTGGCACTATATTACTGGGTATCTGATTGGCACTATATTACTGGGTATCTGACTGGCACTATATTACTTGGCATCTGATTGGCACTATATTACTGGGTATCTGATTGGCACTATATTACTGGGCATCTGACTGGCACAATATTACTGGGCTCTGGCTGGCACAATACTACTGGGCTCTGGCTGGCACAATACTGGGCTCTGGCTGGCACAATATTACAGGCATCTGACTGGCATAATATTACAGGCATCTGACTGGCACAATATTACAGGCATCTGACTGACACAATATTCCTGGCCTCTGACTGCACACTATTACAGGCCTCTGACTGCACACTATTACAGGCATCTGACTGGCACACTATTACAGGCATCTGACTGGCACTATATTACTGGGCATCTGATTGGCACTATATTACTGGGCATCTGATTGGCACTATATTACTGGGTATCTGATTGGCACTATATTACTGGGTATCTGATTGGCACTATATTACTGGGTATCTGATTGGCACTATATTACTGGGTATCTGATTGGCACTATATTACTGGGCTCTGACTGGCACTATATTACTGGGTATCTGACTGGCACTATATTACTTGGCATCTGATTGGCACTATATTACTGGGCTCTGACTGGCACAATACTGGGCTCTGGCTGGCACAATATTACAGGCATATGACTGGCATAATATTACAGGCATCTGACTGGCACAATATTACAGGCATCTGACTGGCACAATATTACAGGCATCTGACTGCACACTATTACAGGCATCTGACTGGCATAATATTACTGGGCATCTGATTGGCACAATATTACTGGGCATCTGATTGGCACAATATTATTGGTATCTGATTGGCACAATATTATTGGTATCTGACTGGCACAATATTATTGGTATCTGACTGGCACAATATTATTGGTATCTGACTGGCACAATATTATTGGTATCTGACTGGCACAATATTATTGGGATCTGACTGGCACATTATTACTGGGCTCTGACTGGCACAATATTGCAGGCATCTGACTGGCACAATATTGCAGGCATCTGACTGGCACAATATTACTGGGCTCTGACTGGCACAATATTACTGGCATCCGAAAGTTACAATATTACTGGCATCTGAATGGCACAACAATTATGGCATATGTGTGTGTGTGTGGGGGGGGGGGGGGGGTAACATTGCGATGGATGGCGGGATTGCATGCAGGGGAGGGGGCAGGGTCCAGGGGGCCCAAGCAAATGCTTGCCCAGGGTCCAATCACTATTAAAGACGGCCCTGGGTATACTGGAGAGTTACTCTGCTGTGAGTGTGTATTACTCCATTCAGTCAGGGATACTCCCAAGGTATTCATTAACCCATTACTCTGAGCACGTGACTGCGCATTACTCCATTCAGTCAGGGATACTCCCAAAGTATTCATTAACCCAATTTTTCAGAGCATGTGACTGCGCATTACTCCATTCAGCCAGGTAGACTCCCAAAGTATTCATTAATCCATTACTCAGAGCATGTGACTCTGTATTATTCCATTTAGCCAGGGATACTCCCAAGGTATTCATTAACCCATTACTCGGAGCATGGGACTGTGTATTACTCCATTCAGCCAGGGATACTCCCAAGGTATTCATTAACCCATTACTCGAAGCATGGGACTGTGTATTATTCAGTTCATACAAAATATAATACTGTGTGGAGAAGTCACATCATCCTAGGGAAAACGGAGCTACCTGGAATGTCCTGATCCAAGTTGATGGTGTGCAGCTGCAAACAGCGTTCTCAGCTGTGAATAAGTGATATAAAGTTTTTCAGCAAGCCAAACAGCGCACCGGCCCATCAGCTTAATAAAATCCACAGGTCACGGAGTGTATGAAAGTAGACGATCTCTGACGATGTTTTTATTTTGAATAAAGATTTTTCTACTTTCATACACTCCGTGACCTGTGGATTTTATTAAGCTGATGGGCCGGTGCGCTGTTTGGCTTGCTGAAAAACTTTATATCTATTATTCAGTTCAGCCAGGGATACTCCCAAGCTGTTCATTAACCCATTACAAGCAGCATGTGACTGTGCATTACTCCATTCAGCCAGGGATGCTCGCAAGGAATTCATTAACCCATTACTTGGAGCATGTTACTGTGTATTACTCCATTCAGCCAGGTAGACTCCCAAGGAATTCATTAACCCATTACTCGGAGCATGTTACTGTGTATTACTCCATTCAGCCAGGGATACTCCCAAGGTATTCATTAACCCATTACTCGGAGCATGTTATTGTGTATTACTCCATTCAGCCAGGGATACTCCCAAGGTATTCATTAACCCATTACTCAGAGCATGTTACTGTGTATTACTCCATTCAGCCAGGGATACTGCCAAGGTATTCATTAACCCATTACTCAGCGCATGTGACACTGCATTACTCCATTCAGCCAGGGATACTCCCAAGGAATTCATTAACCCATTACTCGGAGCATGTTATTGTGTATTACTCCATTCAGCCAGGGATACTCCCAAGGTATTCATTAACCCATTACTCAGAGCATGTTACTGTGTATTACTTCATTTAGCCAGGGATACTCCCAAGGTATTCATTAACCCATTACTCGGAGCATGTTACTGTGTATTACTTAATTTAGCCAGGGATACTGCCAAGGTATTCATTAACCCATTACTCGAAGCATGTGACTGTGTATTACTCCATTCTGCCAGGGATACTGCCAAGTGCTAACTGATTCAATTTTAACCAACCATCACTCATACTGCTGCTGGGCTGGTGCTAACATTTGTTTTCGGAAGAAATCGGCCATTCATCAGAATATAACCTGACCCTTATGGTGTGTGTGTTGTTTGACTTGACTTTTGCATTCGATATCTGCCGAAACCAAATGTCATCAAAATGTACAGAATGGAAGTGGTAGCCTTGAAATCCCCATTATATCCTATGGGAGTGATTTCACATATTAGATATAGATGGAGGATGGGTGGGTAGATAAATGAATGGATGGATATATAGATGCAGGGCCGATCCTAGGGTCACGGGCGCCTGGGTGCAGGTTTTCCTTTGGCGCCCAAGGGTGGGCGTGGCTATATTATGAACTCCTCCCCTTTAGACATTTCTGTTCCAGACATGCCCATTTCAATATTAGGGAGAGGGGGAGGGAGAAAACGTTATTTTAATGTAAAGGACCAATGTTTATTTTAAATAAAGATATATATTTTGCCATAATACTGTGTAGTGGTTTTATTTATTTCTATGATGCTCAGCCAGCAACATGGGAGACTTTTTTTTCTGGCTAGCAGAATGAGTTTTAACTACCGTTCCCATGAATCCCAACCAGCCAAAGTCTCTCATTAGTCTGGCTGAGCATCATTGGAAAAGAAGTACACAAGGAGTGATAAATAATATTCCACCAAGTCAGTCACTCACGTGTCTCTCTCTCTCCCCCCATACCATCATGTCTGTCTGTCTGTCTCTCCCCGTACCCTCATGTCTGTCTCTCCCCGTAACCTCATGTCTGTCTCTCCCCGTAACCTCATGTCTGTCTCTCCCCGTAACCTCATGTCTGTCTCTCCCCGTACCCTCATGTCTGTCTCTCCCCGTACCCTCATGTCTGTCTCTCTCTCCCCATTCCCTCATGTCTGTCTCTCTCTCCCCATTCCCTCATGTCTGTCTCTCTCTCCCCATTCCCTCATGTCTGTCTCTCTCTCCCCATTCCCTCATGTCTGTCTCTCTCTCCCCATTCCCTCATGTCTGTCTCTCTCCCCATTCCCTCATGTCTGTCTCTCTCTCCCCATTCCCTCAAGTCTGTCTCTCTCTCCCCATTCCCTCAAGTCTGTCTCTCTCTCCCCATTCCCTCAAGTCTGTCTCTCTCTCCCCATTCCCTCAAGTCTGTCTCTCTCTCCCCATTCCCTCAAGTCTGTCTCTCTCTCCCCATTCCCTCAAGTCTGTCTCTCTCTCCCCATTCCCTCAAGTCTGTCTCTCTCTCCCCATTCCCTCAAGTCTGTCTCTCTCTCCCCATTCCCTCAAGTCTGTCTCTCTCTCCCCATTCCCTCAAGTCTGTCTCTCTCTCCCCATTCCCTCAAGTCTGTCTCTCTCTCCCCATTCCCTCATGTCTGTCTCTCTCTCCCCATTCCCTCATGTCTGTCTCTCTCTCCCCATTCCCTCATGTCTGTCTCTCTCTCCCCATTCCCTCATGTCTGTCTCTCTCTCCCCATTCCCTCATGTCTGTCTCTCTCTCCCCATTCCCTCATGTCTGTCTCTCTCTCCCCATTCCCTCATGTCTGTCTCTCTCTCCCCATTCCCTCATGTCTGTCTCTCTCTCCCCATTCCCTCATGTCTGTCTCTCTCTCCCCATTCCCTCATGTCTGTCTCTCTCTCCCCATTCCCTCATGTCTGTCTCTCTCTCCCCATTCCCTCATGTCTGTCTCTCTCTCCCCATTCCCTCATGTCTGTCTCTCTCTCCCCATTCCCTCATGTCTGTCTCTCTCTCCCCATTCCCTCATGTCCGTCTCTCTCTCCCCATTCCCTCATGTCCGTCTCTCTCTCCCCATTCCCTCATGTCCGTCTCTCTCTCCCCATTCCCTCATGTCCGTCTCTCTCTCCCCATTCCCTCATGTCCGTCTCTCTCTCCCCATTCCCTCATGTCCGTCTCTCTCTCCCCATTCCCTCATGTCCGTCTCTCTCTCCCCATTCCCTCATGTCCGTCTCTCTCTCCCCATTCCCTCATGTCCGTCTCTCTCTCCCCATTCCCTCATGTCCGTCTCTCTCTCCCCATTCCCTCATGTCCGTCTCTCTCTCCCCATTCCCTCATGTCCGTCTCTCTCTCCCCATTCCCTCATGTCCGTCTCTCTCTCCCCATTCCCTCATGTCCGTCTCTCTCTCCCCATTCCCTCATGTCCGTCTCTCTCTCCCCATTCCCTCATGTCCGTCTCTCTCTCCCCATTCCCTCATGTCCGTCTCTCTCTCCCCATTCCCTCATGTCCGTCTCTCTCTCCCCATTCCCTCATGTCCGTCTCTCTCTCCCCATTCCCTCATGTCCGTCTCTCTCTCCCCATTCCCTCATGTCCGTCTCTCTCTCCCCATTCCCTCATGTCCGTCTCTCTCTCCCCATTCCCTCATGTCCGTCTCTCTCTCCCCATTCCCTCATGTCCGTCTCTCTCTCCCCATTCCCTCATGTCCGTCTCTCTCTCCCCATTCCCTCATGTCCGTCTCTCTCTCCCCATTCCCTCATGTCCGTCTCTCTCTCCCCATTCCCTCATGTCCGTCTCTCTCTCCCCATTCCCTCATGTCCGTCTCTCTCTCCCCATTCCCTCATGTCCGTCTCTCTCTCCCCATTCCCTCATGTCCGTCTCTCTCTCCCCATTCCCTCATGTCCGTCTCTCTCTCCCCATTCCCTCATGTCCGTCTCTCTCTCCCCATTCCCTCATGTCCGTCTCTCTCTCCCCATTCCCTCATGTCCGTCTCTCTCTCCCCATTCCCTCATGTCCGTCTCTCTCTCCCCATTCCCTCATGTCCGTCTCTCTCTCCCCATTCCCTCATGTCCGTCTCTCTCTCCCCATTCCCTCATGTCCGTCTCTCTCTCCCCATTCCCTCATGTCTCGCTCTCTCCACTCATGCTCCATGTCTGTCTCTCTCTCCACTCATGCTCCATGTCTGTCTCTCTCTCCACTCATGCTCCATGTCTGTCTCTCTCTCCACTCATGCTCCATGTCTCTCTCTCTCTCTCCACTCATGCTCCATGTCTCTCTCTCTCTCTACTCATGCTCCATGTCTCTCTCTCTCTCTCTACTCATGCTCCATGTCTCTCTCTCTCTCTCTACTCATACTCCATGTCTGTCTCTCTCTCTACTCATTCCACATGTCTGTCTCTCTCTCTCCACTCATACCCCATGTCTGTCTCTCCCCTCATCCCTTATATCTTTTTCCATTTCTATCTTTCTGTTCCTCATGTCTCTGTTTCTCCTCCTATATCCCCATATATATCTCACGCATGTCTCTCTCACTCCTCATAACCCCCATGTATCTGTCTCCCCATGTCTCTCTCTCCCTCCTCATAACCCCATGTGTATCTTTCTCCCCCCACTCCCCCCATACCCTCTATCTGACTCTTTGTTCCATGATCCCCCATATCTTTCTCCTATACCTCCTACCTACCATGTATTTGTCTCTTCCCATGTCCCTTTTCCATGCCCCCTGCTCACCTCATCTCAGAACTCAATTAGCGCTGCCTTAATCTCCCCGCACATAGTGATGACTCTGACCGTTATGTTCCAACGCTCTAAGTCATCACTGTGCACGGAAAGAGCAGAAAGCGCTGACTGAGGTCTAAGGGGAAACATGGCGCCGATCTGCAGAGCTGGCTCTGAGAGGCAGCAAAGCAGCACATGGGCAGCCCATTTGCAGAGGTGTACTTAGGGTACACTTTGCCATTAACATAAGCAACAGCCAGTTTGCCTATGAAAAATGCTAGTTTGCCCAATAAAAATGCCAGTTTGTCCATTAAAATATGCCAGTTTCCCCAGTAAAATACCAGTTATTTTGCCCATTAGTATGCCACATCCAGTTTGTCCATTAATATACAACAGCCATTTTGCCCATTGATATGCCACAGACAGTTTTCCCATTTATATGCCAATGCTAGTTTGCCAATTAATAGGCTACAGCCAATATGCCACAGTTAGTTTACCCAATAAACTCATAATCTCCTCTCCTGCCTTCCCCAGTACTCACCTTGCTGCTGCTCTCGTGTCCCCAGCCGTCTCCTCCACACAGTCTTCCCTCTACACATGCTGAGTGCAGGAGGCGGGAAACAGACGCCAGCTGGTTGGGGGCTGGTGCCCTCCATGTGATAAATTGATGAGCGCAGTGAGTGCCCCGGGCAAGAACACACTTACACACAGTCACACATAAATACACACAGTCATACATAAATACACAGACACCCTTATACACACTGTCACACATACATACACACACAGCCACCTTTACACACTTAAACATAGGATACACTTGCACAGACACTCATGTACACACACTTACACAGACAGTAACACACACATAGTTATACACATTGACACACACATCCACACTATTTATTTTATTATTTTAAACACCCCCCCCCCCCCCCCAACCTGTTAGCACCTGCACCACCTCCTCCTTGTTAATCCAAGCACAGCGCAACGGGGAAAAGCTCCGCCCCCGTCCCGTTCTGTGATTGGCTGCAGGGAGGAGGACGTTCTCTATGGTGTCTGTAGAGGCAGAACACCGCAAGTGTCCTGCCTTGGCAGATACTCTAGAGAACGTCCTCCTCCCTGCAGCAGCCAATCGCAGAACGCGGCAGGGGCGGAGCTTGTAGCCGTCGCGCTGTGCTTGGTTTAACAAGGAGGAGGACGGCAGGGAGAGAGCTCCCTTTTTCAGCGCCTGGGCACGGTGCACCCGCCCAGGATCGGCCATGGATAGATGAATGAACAGGTGACAATGCTCAGTTCTTCAGAAGGATGGGAGTGATTTCACACATGAAAAATAGCCCAAAACTACCGAAATTAGCCAAATCTTCATAGGAAATGGTCCAGTCATGCGGCAGCTTCAAGAAATTGATACAAATAATTGGCACAAAAACCCAACACATAACATTTCAAGCCAAGAAGCAAGGCAGGACACTAGCAGGAGAAAGGTAACGACTGCAAAGTTGTCACATGGAAGACCACCTTACTCGTTTCGTCTATCGAGTGTGAGCTTCCATGTGACAAGTGTGTTTTATTACTTATCATTAGAGTTGAGCGGACACCTGGATGTTCGGCCGAACTTCGGAAAAAAAGTCCGGGTTCGGGCTCGAACTTGACCCCGAACCCCATTGAAGTCAATGGGGACCCGAAATTTTGGGCACTAAAATGCCTCTAAAAAAGTCCTGGAAAGGGTTATAGGGCTGCAAAAGGAAGTAAAATGTGGGTAAGAGTAGGACAAGTGCCCTGCAAATAAATATGGATAGGGAAAAAACTTCAATTAACATAAAATAATTACAAATACAGCTGAGCCATATAATAGCACTAGATGGAATCTTTGATTTTAGTTTTGGAAGAACATAAATATAAAGCATGGCTGCCAGGAGGATCAACAGAATTATCCATTTGAGAGAGGGTTGGAGTGCAGGGTATTCTCTTTCAGTTTATACTAAGTGACCCATAGGTTGAGGAGGCGGTGACCGTGGCGGGGTAGGTGGAAGCGGCGCTGGAGGAGGAGGAGGTAGCCAGAATTTTTCAAAGTGCGCTGTAAGCACAGTATTGGACTGTTCTATTTGACTCTCAGATATGAAGTGCACCGCAAGATGCAAATGTACTATTTAGCACCCAAAACTATTAGAATTTTTTTAAAGTGCGCTGTAAGCACAGTATTTGACGGTTCTATTTGACTCTCAGATGTAATACATGTAATGCTATTGCTATTCTATAAACCGATATAGAGTCCCCATTCAATCAATTGACCTATTCGTATGAATGGGGACACTATTTCGGTCTATAGAATAGCAATAGCATTACATGTATTCTATAAACCGAAAGTCTTTAAACTGAATGTCTTTCGGTTTATAGACATTCGGTTTATGGAATACATGTAATGCTATTGGCTTTCTATAAACCGAAATAGAGTCTCCATTCATAAGAATGGGGATGTCTATCTCATACCTTCTAACTTCCTGCCCCTGACGAATCGGCACGTCACGGGGTGGGGCTTGGGAAGTCAAGGTGCATTGCTACCTAGCATGCGCAATATCACTGTAACTCTACTAACAGC
Source organism: Pelodytes ibericus (assembly GCA_036172795.1). NCBI lineage: Eukaryota > Metazoa > Chordata > Amphibia > Anura > Pelodytidae > Pelodytes > Pelodytes ibericus. Next base: position 14,523,986 of record CM069862.1, read on the forward strand.
ACAACTGCGCATGCTCAGAGCCACTGTCACTAAAACTGCCAGCCCTACTGCAGTCCCGAATCCCATCGAACTCTACGTCTGCCCCGGAAAGCAAGACAGAAGCTTGGCGGGACAGAGGGTCAAATCCAGGACTGGACCATTTAGCGCAAGACAGTTGGAAAGCCACTGCAGTGTTAGGAATGCTGGATCGTTATACGATGGGTATTCCCTGCTACATTTCCTAATTTGCAGTTGATTAACGTAACCATGAATCTGACGCACTAAGTGTCACAAACGCACCACACCACACACCAGCCCAACCTGGGCCCAACAGGTGGTAAAAACCTGGTATATTTAAGGAAGGCAAAGAGTACCCCTTGTGTTCCATCACTGCAGTGTTAAAAGCCCTCCTAGTTACCCAAATACTGTTTAAACAGTGGATTCGTGGCAGCCGGTCCCTGGGCAGAAAGGGGGGTGGAGCCACACAACCTGCGCATTGAGCGTCAGGATAACCAGTACCTCTAACTCGGGTCTGGAGCTCATTTGGGATCTATACATTGTGTTACCTGAATTGCTAGTAAATGTTTGAAATGTATCTGTGGAGTCTCCTGTTTATGACATCACCATATGGACTTATGGGCCAATGTTCTACTTTCAGTGAGAAATGCATACCTCCCAACTGGGAGTGTGCCCCGCTTTCCGGGACAGGGGTAGAGTTCGGCGGGGTAGCAGGCCCAAAACCGCGCTATAGTGATATTCTCCAGTGTCTATGATAACAGAGAAGAAGTACTGTGCATGTGCGGTGGGTCTGCCAACCTTCCTCCGAAGCTCCACCTCCTGGCATCCCAGTTCACCAGGGGGGAAAATGTTGGGCGGTTTGGAAATGTCTACTTTACATATCAAGCTGCACGGCGATGTCATACACAGGAGGCATCACAGAGAGGTAAAAAAAAAAATACACCTTTTTTTTTCTTTTAATTTATGCCTTTGCATGCAATTCCCTTTGATGCAATTTTTAGATAATTTTTAATTATTTTTTATTCACTGTATAAACAATGCTTATGGCCCTTTTAACCAAAGTGACGCTTTCCAATGTTTCTCAGTCTTTTCAAATCTTCCTCAGAGGGAATTAACAATAATGCAAACATGTATCTAGGGGAAAAACATTCCACATCATGTCAACCTGCTTTATTCTAAAATCTCAAGGCTTCACTAACCCCTGCGCCTCTACCGCTACAATTCACCCTACCTCACAATGCTCCCACCTGATTCATGGCCGCAATTCCGCCGTCTGGATATCATTCTCCGCAGCAGTAACTCTGCCAGCCTCGGGAGCAGACGCTGGAGCGTATCTCTGTGCCTTTAACTCCCTGTGTCTTTTACATGTTCTAAAAAAAAATGTGAGGAAATACTGGGTGATATTTAGGTCAGGGGTCCATTCACTTAAAGGTAAGTTGTAGCGGAGTTGAGGTCCGGGGTCTATACACTAAAAGGTGAGATGAACGTTTCATCTGACCAGTTTAGCAATACATGGCGTAGGGACAATCCTAGGGAGTTTGCTTGCCAGGTTTGCCCCTGCACAATGTATAGTTAAAATGGTGGACGTAAATATACCTCCTGAAAAGAATGGTCCATGAGGACGTATATATACGTCCTGAGTTTTCATGTAGCGAGCGCAACGCTACAAGCCTGCAGTTACTCTCAGATCCGAAGCAGCCTCCGAGAGTGAATACCCCCTCCCACACATATGCATTCAAACACACAGGCAGTGATCAGATTTCACTGCCTATGTGTTAAATGTGTTGCAATGAAGCCTCGAGGCATCATGCAACACCCTCTCTGACCGCCAGTATGCTCCTCCAATATGGCGTGCCCAGCAGAGAGCGACGGAAGTGAGAGGAAAATAATCTCTTCCGTTGCTATGAAACTGTTGCTTGACTGCCCCTAGAGGCAGTCAGCAACATTACAGTTAGAAATAAAGAAAAAGGAGAAAGCTAACCCTAGATCTAGGGTTAGGGTTACAGGTGGGTTAGTGTTAGATTAAGGGATGGGGGTAGAGTTAGGGTAAATTAAGGGTTGGGGTCACTGTAGAAGAAAATGGTTAGAAAAAAAAAACTAATATTGATCATTGCCCTATTACTTGCAGTAAAATATAGAAAAACATGGAAACAATGTAATATTTGTCCTGAGTTTAGAAATGTATAGATTTTTTTTCTTTTTTTTTTTACCATTTGTAATTGGTTTTGTTTTTTTTTAAATCAGGTCAAAGTTACAAAAAGTGTTTTTTTTATGGCATATTTTCATCATATTTTATATATTTTTTTTAATAGTAGATTATATCATATAGTGAAAATAATAGTATCAAATGAAAGCTCCATCCGTCCTTTAAAATATGATATAGAATTTGTGTGGGTGGACCGAACACAAAGAAAGAAATTCACAGTTCAGCAAACGTAGGACAAAAATAACGGAATTCTGGTCTTCAAGGCACATCACATGCAGCATTCGGTCACTAAGGGGTTAAGCTCAGCAGATCACATGGTTTGGCCCCGCACAATGTATGACGCCATAAATGTTCATCTTCCCGTTTAGTGAATAGAGCTCAGTGGTAGCCATTTCGCTCAGAATGAGGTGCTGGTGATTTGGGGTGAGATGAACATTTAATATACTGTATAAAGAGGTACCAAGGCATGATGCACGGTCAGCTGAGCTCTTCTTGCTGGAGAAGCTCATCAGGTTTGTCAACTCACCTGGACCTCACTTTTAGTGGATAGCTCCCACAGAACGAAATAGTGGATACCTGGCATAACCTTCCAGAGAGAGTGGTAAAGACTAACACAAGGAACTTTGGGATGTGATGTAAAGGGATGGGATCCCCTAAACATAGCTTGAACTGTAAATGTAGTGAACAAAAAGTCATTTGTGTTTGCAGAATTGCGAGCAAATCCATCAATTGAGAGAAAAAAGGAGTCTAGAAACATAGAATGTGTCGGCAGATAAGAACCATTCCGTCCATCTAGTCTGCCCAATTTTTTTATCTAGTCTGCCCAGTACTTTTATTAGTCCCCCGTTCCCGGTCTTATAGCTAGGATAGCCTTGTGTCTATCCCACGCATGCTTAAAATCCTTGACTGTGTTTACCTCTACCACTTCTGCTGGCAGGCTATTCCATACATCCACTACCCTCTCAGTAAAGTAATACTTCCAGATATTACTTTTAAATCGTTGCCCCTCTAATTTAAGACTATGTCCTCTAGTTGTGGTAGTTTTTCTTCTTTTAAATATACTCTCTTCCGTTACTGTGTTGATTCCCTTTATGTATATAAATGTTTCTATCATATCCCCCCTGTTACGTCTTTCCTCCAAGCTATACATGTTAAGATGCTTTAACCTTTCCTGGTAAGTTTTATCCTTCAACCCATGAACCAGTTTAGTAGCCCTTCTCTGAACTCTCTCCAAAGTATCAATATCCTTCTGGAGATACGGTCTCCAGTACTACGTACAATACTCCAAGTGAGGTCTCACCAGTGCTCTGTACAATGGCATGAGCACTTCCCTCTTCCTACTGCTAATACCTCTCGCTATACAACCAAGCATTCTGCTAATACCTCTCCCTATCCAACCAAGCATTCTGCTAATACCTCTCCCTATACAACCAAGCATTCTGCTAATACCTCTCCCTATGCAATGCAACCAGGTATTCTGCTAATACCTCTCTATATGCAACCAAGCATTCTGCTAATACCTCTCCCTATACAACCAAGCATTCTACTAATACCTCTCCCTATCCAACCAAGCATTCTGCTAATACCTCTCCCTATACAACCAAGCAGTCTGCTAATACCTCTCCCTATGCAACCAAGCATTCTGCTAATACCTCTCACTATACAACCAAACATTCTGCTAATACCTCTCCCTATCCAACCAAGCATTCTGCTAATACCTCTCCCTATGCAACCAAGCATTCTGCTAATACCTCTCCCTATGCAACCAAGCATTCTGCTAATACCTCTCCCTATACACCCAAGCATTCTGCTAATACCTCTCCCTATACAACCAAGCATTCTGCTAATACCTCTCCCTATGCAACCAAGCATTCTGCTAATACCTCTCCCTATACACCCAAGCATTCTGCTAATACCTCTCCCTATACAACCAAGCATTCTGCTAATACCTCTCCCTATGCAACCAAGCATTCTGCTAATACCTCTCCCTATACAACCAAGCATTCTGCTAATACCTCTCCCTATGCAACCAAGCATTCTGCTAATACATCTCCCTATACAACCAAGCATTCTGCTAATACCTCTCTCTATACAACCAAGCATTCTGCTAATACCTCTCCCTATGCAACCAAGCATTCTGCTAATACCTCTCCCTATACAACCAAGCATTTTGCTAATACCTCTCCCTATGCAACCAAGCATTCTGCTAGCATTTCTCCTGCTTATGACATCACCTGCGGCTTGATATGCAAATGAACTGGTTTCCAGTGGGAAATGTGTAATTGGCATGTCAAGCCACAGGTGATGTCATAAGCAGGAGACTCCACAGACACAATTTAAAAAAAAAATCTCCATATTTAGGTATTTGCTTGCAAGTTTACCAACACAATGTATAGATAATGTTCAATCATTTTATATTCTCGCACAGTATAAGCAATGTTTAGATGATAAAGCTCTATTCTGCAAAACAAACAGAGACGGTCACATTGGTTATCTGTCATTAACCACTTGTTTTTGGAATGTGGTACAATTTAGGACACGTGCTGTTTTTACACTTCTGCAGTGTTTGTATTTAGCTAATATTTTCCTATTTCTTATTCACTATACCCACACACATAATATACTGTTTTTTACCAAGTGAAAAGGGCTTTCTTTAGATATCATTATTTTTTTATCATATCACATAATTTACTGTTAAAAAAAATCATAAAATATGATTTAAAAAATTGGAAAAAAAACAAACTTTTTCTAAATGTTACATAAAAAACATTTTACACATTTGCAAACACAAATAAGATAAGCTGCTAATTAGCTTCTAATATTTGTCTTGGGTTTAGAAATACCCATTGTGTACATGTTTTACTGTTGTTTTACAAGTTTTATGAAAATAACTCAAAGTAGTGTTTTTTTCCCCAACCTTTTACTCCAACAGTGACCTTTTGACCCCAACCCAAATCACCCCAACACCAGAGATGCTAACCCTAACATTGTTTTTCTCTTCAGTGTAATGTTGCTGACTGCCTCTAGGCCGTCTAGCAACAGTAAAGAGTGACTGAAGTGATATTGATCATTTCCATCACTCTTGCCGACTCCAGAAGGCAGCGCCATGTTGGAGAGACGATACGGTGTCTTCCAATATGGCGCCCGCTATCGCTCCCTGGAGCGATTGTGGAGCCACTGGGTAGTCAAGTTCAACCCTTCTACCTATAATTCCAGCTTTTGATCCAAAAGAAGGCAAAAAGGCCCCTAAGGAAGCTATTAAAGCCCTAAGGAAGCTATTAAACCCCTAAGGAAGTTATTAAACCCCTAAGGAAGTTATAAGAAGCTATTAAACCCCATAAGGAAGCTAGTAAACCCCTAAGGAAGCTATTAACCCCCTAAGGAAGCTATTAAACCCCTAAGGAAGTTATTAAACCCCTAAGGAAGCTATTAAACCCCTAAGGAAGCTATTAAACCACTAAGGAAGTTATTAAACCCCTAAGGAAGTTATAAGAAGCTATTAAACCCCATAAGGAAGCTATTAAACCCCTAAGGAAGTTATTAAACCCCTTGGAAGTTATTAAACCCCTAAGGAAGCTATTAAACCCCTAAGGAAGTTATTAAACCCCTAAGGAAGTTATTAAACCCCTAAGGAAGCTATTAAACCCCTAAGGAAGCTATTAACCCCCTAAGGTAGTTATTAAAGCCCTAATGAAGCTATTAAACCACTAAGGAAGTTATTAAACCCCTAAGGAAGTTATTAAACCCCTAATGAAGCTATTAAACCCCTAAGGAAGTTATTAAACCCCTAAGGAAGCTATTAACCCCCTAAGGTAGTTATTAAAGCCATAATGAAGCTATTAAACCACTAAGGAAGTTATTAAATCCCTAAGGAAGTTATTAAACCCATAAGGAAGTTATTAAATCCCTAAGCAAGTTATTAAGCCCCTAAGGAAGTTATTAAGCCCCTAAGGAAGTTATTAAGCCCCTAAGGAAGCTATTAAACCCCTAAGGAAGCTATTAACCCCCTAAGGTAGTTATTAAAGCCCTAATGAAGCTATTAAACCACTAAGGAAGTTATTAAATCCCTAAGGAAGTTATTAAACCCATAAGGAAGTTATTAAATCCCTAAGGAAGTTATTAAGCCCCTAAGGTAGTTATTAAACCCCTAAGGAAGCTATTTCCCATCTCCTAAATAAAACTGCATGTAAAGTGTAATATATTTACTGCTGTTGCCATAATCTCTCCCTATTGGACGTCACTGACTTTACAAGCCCCGCTGAAATTACTTTTGATTTAAAGTAAAAAAAAAAAAAATAGGTGCATAGGGGGCTACTCAATAAGAAGAGCAATGCAGGGAATTGAGATGGGAGTTTCAAATGTAAGGCCAAAGTATCTGCATTTGAAAATGACTTCCATTCAGCTGAATGGGGAGAATTTTTCCAACTCGCCTACTTTGGCCTTCCGTTTGAAATTGCTTTCTCAATTCCCTGCAGCTCTGTATTTATTGAGTAGGCCCTTTATACACACAATACAAGGACATTGTCCTAGACTACAGAGGGCCCAAAAGCAAATATCTGACAATAGGAAGCAAACAATCCTCTGGTACATTCCCCTTTATATTATATAGTAATATATTTTATTATTTGGGTGCCTTGTCCCTTGTTTTTAGATGATATATTACAGGCTGTTTCACCATGTAGACAAATGTCGACATCTGTGCTGATGTATATAATATAGATCTCTGTATGTACAGAAGCGGATGATTCCTGCAATTAAAATAATTGGGTTACGATAAGGGGGGGGGGGGGGGGGGGCGTTTGAGCAACCCTGGATTTTGGGATGTATGTCGGAGGTGGAGTGCAACTCCCATCATGCTCATCCAGCTGCATGGCGAAGGGAGTTGTTAAACCTATTACCTATGTATTCTGTTGTTACTGGTTTTATCTTGCCACCCTCTTGGAACATTTTAAAGCCCTCATCAAGAAATATCGGCTGGTGCAAGATTTAGGATTGGCAGCTAGAAGGCCTCCTTTGCCTTGCTGTGCTCTCTAGCCCACTCCATCTCCTCTTCTCTCCACCCCCCCCATAAACCAGGGATGCAGTCTCTGACTTTTCTCTAGGGCTCCTCCTCTGCTGTTGGGAAAGAGCCCCCCCATCTCTCATGCACACTGCCCCAGTCATAAACTTCCAATGAAGCCCCCACATGATAAGGGCCCCACCCTTAGGATCCCAGCAGTCTGTTCTCAATCAACAACCTTGTGCAAAAAAAAGCAGTTTACATGAAATATGTATTGTTTTATGTCTACAGCAGTTTCAGAGACAGGAGCAGCTTTAACTTTCCCACTTGTTTTATTTTTTTTATTTTGGGGGGGGGGGGGGGGGGGTCCCCTCTGTCCCCTCTGTCCCCTCTGTCCCTATTTAGTTAACTTGCTTTTCTAGCAGCTAGTGTGACCCGGGCAGGGGTTTCAGCGCATGCGGTATAGGAAGAGCTTTGATGCTCTGGGGGAAATGCGATGGTTTCAGACATTGCAGGATAGTTTGCATAGCAGTCAGGTACAAGGTGGCGGGTTTATTCCCCACCAGGTAATTCAATTTGTCCTCTCCCAGCAAGGGTGCCCAAAATTCGGGATTGTCCTGCAGTATTTTCCTCATCTTGAAATTCAGTGACGGGGAAAAGAGTAAAAGATAGTCCAGACACAGCTTCTTGGACACCACGTTGACCTTCGAACTCCACAGCTGCTCCAAGATGATGTCTAAGGGGGTCTCTCCTTTACGGTCCAATATCCTTGGGGATGCCCCGTTGCCCAGAAGGATTAGGACGGTTTCTGCGCTGAGGAGCTCACACGCCATGTGCAAAGGGGTCTTCCCATCCGATAGGTGGGAACAACTTGCCCTGTTGATGTAGCACTGCAGACTGGGTAGCTTGTGTGACATTTTAATGATCATAATCAGAATATCCCTCCGGTCGTAGGTCACTGCCAGGGCTAGGTGTGGGGCGGAAGGGGGGCAGCAGCAGAATTTAATTCCTGGCACCTTCAGTGCCTCCTCTGGAAAGTGAGATAGCAGATACTGGGCATAACGCAGGTGATTGTGGACCACGGCATACATGAGAGCATCAGATGGGGAATAGCACCGTAGACTGGCGTCTTCCTCCCAATGGAAGTATTCCATCGTCCTCATTTCCTCTAATTTCCACACTGGTTCCTGGTCCCGGACAGCTTGGTAGAACATGTAGGCGTAGAACTTGCATTGCTCACCTTGCAAGCTGACTTGATTACTGCACATGTCTGCCGTAGACTGGAGGGTGTTACAAAGGAATAATTGGCTCCCTCTGTATCAAGGTGGTGGATGGGGAAGAGGGGATCTTTCCACGAGCTCCGGGCTTTAATCTCTCTCCATCGTACAGAAATTGCAGGGGGAAAAAACAAGCATCCTCTCTCGCGCCACCATTGCATCAGGTCTATATTGGAGCAAGAAAAAGGTGGGGGGGGGGGGAACAGAATTAAAAAAAGGCTTTTTCTTTAACCCTTGTTGTGCTGTCTTCTTTTCCTTCCTTCCATGCTCCTTGTAATTCCCGTCTATCAGCCTTTAAATCTACCGTGCACTGGATTGCGCTCCCTGTAAGAGGAGGTTGGGGAGAGGGGGGGGGGGGGGGGTTGTCAATTCAGAGCTTGAAATAAATCTGGTAACTGTCAATGTTCAATACCCCTCCTCTCCAACCCCATCCCTTCCACCGTAAGCGTTTGTAATGCTGATATGTCCGTACTCCCCCTGTGAAGCATCCTGCAGCTTAATGCTGTAGTAGCATAATCTATAGTGGCTGTTTTTTTTTGTTCTACAACCCCCTCACCCCCCCCCCATCTACACCCTCCCCTCCTCACACATCCCTGCTGTGTCAGTTCCCCTGCAGTGGAATGATCCAGCTCTTGGAGTCAGGCTGCATGCACTAATTATGGCAGGAGCTAGGATGTAGTAAATCAAGGTTCATCTAAACCAGACCCTGTATCGATTCCTTACGTTATCCAGCTCACATCTGCTACACCACATGCATTGCGTCCTGCAGTGGCAATACCATATAGGCAAATTTAGCCGACCAACACATGCTTGTGAGACCCCACAGTACCTAGCTGAGTGGGGGTAGTTATGGAGAGAGGGGCAAATAGCTTATCTGATTTCTTTTTTTTTTTTCCCCTCTAAAGACCCTCCAAAACTGATCATCCAGCAGACGGAGGTATAAGACTATATTTATTCAGTGTTCCCAAGGAAGCATTGATAGTGCTGATGCTATGGACAGTACCTGGTGCTGGATCCCCTATGTGAGTTTATCTGGGTGCACTTGGGATTCCTGGAAAATTCTCATGCAAACTGTCACGGAATCCTCCACGCGCAGTCAGGTGGCCGAAGTATCAGCATCAGTATCCGAGGCATACGAGTCATCAATGGTTGGCGTAGCAACGCGTCGCAATGGCTTCTCAGCGGAATGGTGGAGGCTTTGTGGGGATAGCTAGGGTATAATATGGCCACAAACCCCAACCTACCTTTCCCGAAACAAGATAATCCATCGAGGTACATACTGGGGAGGTGCTTAGTCACATCTAATTAGAGCGCCAAGGGCCCCCTGGTGCACAGACTATTTCTGGTCCTTCCGCAGTAGGTTAATATGGCTAAGTGTGATACAGGTTGAGTATCCGTTATCCAAAATGATCCGTTATTCCCCCAAGATTTAGGATTTTCCCACAAGTTTCAAATTGCACACACCTGTCAGAATTCAAGCGCTCAACAGTTTAATTTTTTTTAGTGTCCAGCCCCCCTAAAGGACAACTGTAGCAAAAACTTAATTTAAATTAAAAAGGTGGTATTTTATATAGAAATACTTTAGTGAAAGAATAAAGCCCTCTTTAATGAGCCCGCTTTTCCCCATATAGCTCTATCAGGGGCCAGACCTTGTTTAGAATCTTTGCTCTATATAGCTCTATCAGGGGGCGGACAAGTTTTTTTAGAATCTTTACTCTGTATAGCTCTATCAGGGGGTGGACATGTTGTTTCGAAAATTTGCTTTGTGTACCTCTATCAGGGGACGGACGTGTTGTTTAGAATCTTTGGACTGACAGGTGGCAAGCCAGCGGAGGCAGTGTGATGCTTTGGACTGACAGGTGGCAAGCCAGCGGAGGCAGTGTGATGCTTTGGACTGACAGGTGGCAAGCCAGCGGAGGCAGTGTGATGCTTTGGACTGACATGTAGTAAGCTGGCGGAGGCTGTGTGATGCTTTGGACTGACAGGTGGCAAGCCAGCGGAGGCAGTGTGATGCTTTGGACTGACAGGTGGCAAGCCGGCGGAGGCAGTGTGATGCTTTGGACTGACAGGTGGCAAGCCGGCGGAGGCAGTGTGATGCTTTGGGCAATGTTATGCTGGGAAACCTTGGCTCCTGCCATTTATGTGGCTGTTACTTTGACACGTACCACCTACCTAAGCATTGTTACAGACCATGTACACCCTTTCATGGAAACGGTATTCCCTGATGGCATTGGCCTCTTTCAGCAGGATAATGCTCCCTGCCACAAAGCAAAAATGGTCCAGGAATGGTTTGAGGAACACAACAACGAGTCTAAGGTGTTCACTTGGCCTCCAAATCCCTCAGATCACCCCCAAACACAAGAAACATATACACAACTTGCAAATATCGATTCTCCAGATTTTAGTTTGTATTGCCTAGAAAAGTGTAGAAGAAATAAAGTAAACATTATAAACACAAAAATATTCATTTCCAATTATATTAATGTTATATATTATAATATTATAGATTTTTAAATTTTAATTACAAATAAAATGTTTATGTATTTAATGAATGTCTAATGTTTTGTATTATCATTTTTAATGTTTCATTTAATGCACTGGCTATTTTGGCTGGAGCTGAAATTCTCCCATTTACCTCTATGGGAGGACTTCGGCTGTATTTATAACAGCGGAGGTCCTCCCCGAAATGGGCCAAAGTCTGGGGAGGACCGAGGCTACCACTTTGATTTGGTTTCGGCTGAATTTCAGTGTCGGGGGTGTCGGATTGCCTATGATTTCCGAGCCGTGGATGTATTCAGAAGCACATTACAGCTACCCGAATAGCGTGAAATTCGGATGTTCTCTTCCCACCGATATTGTTCAAATACGTTCAGACTCCGTGGCACGATTTTGGCTCTGAGAATCGGAGCTACCTAAGTAAACCCTATAACATCCCTTAAAGCAACCTTTACTTCCCATAGTATCCGGCTCTGTACAGGACCATTTCATGAATAGAGCATCACATTCACTATACCAATCGAATAGAACACTTACAGCGAAAATCAAAGTCTTCCACATTAAATGCAAATGTTTATTACTGAACTACCCAAGGGATATCCCATCTGCTCCAGGAGTTTTATGGAGCAATTCTGATAACACAATAATGTACACATGTGATTTTTCTTTTTTTTTTTTTTACTCTCTACATTCATAGTACATTCGCAACATGCAAAATAAAGAACAACTAGATATTTTTTTATTTGCGTTTCTAATATAGAAGCACCAGTGAAAAATTCAATGCCCCAAGTATCCTCTGACCGGCAGCTGCCATGCTTCCCTGGGAAGCAGGTAGTCCAGAAAGCCCCAGACTTAGCATGCAATAATAAGCGCAGGGGCTGCATGACAAAGAGTCTGTAAGGAGAGAGAGGTCAGGGTAAGGTGGATTAGTGAGTAACATGCCCGCCCTATTTTTTGCTGACTCTGGTTGGTAGGCGCGGTGGGCTTCATGGCGTGTTGGAGGGTCCTTTATACTGTGAGATCTGATGCACAAGTTTGGTCCCGGGGTTGTTGGTATAAGTACCAAATAAGTCTGGGAAAATGGTGGTCTTAACTGGAATCAATGTTATTTAGTTCCCGGTTGGTTAAGCCCACCGTGCTGGTGAACTAATGGTCTTGTGCATACAGATCCACAGTTTGATGGGTATTGAATAATTGTTTACAGTTGCTAAGTTATTTTATATGGTATTTTTATACGGTTTGCTAACATGGTGTTATGTAATAAAGTATTTCTATTTTATTCAATTATTTTAAATAAACGCTGTGGCCATGTTTATCCAAAAGATGTCAAGTGTTGTGTCTTTATTTCAGGGATATATGAAGAATGTACAGTTAAGGCGATGGTCAGGTGGGGTTAAGCATTTAAATGGAGAGGAACTTTGCAGTAGAGACCCCTGTTCTCAGAAAGACCCTAAATCGGTTTCCTCTGTTGAGCCCCTTTTGAACACGTGGGCCTTTCTCAGCAGAGGGAGCCCCCCGCTCCATACAGACCCTGATCAGGAGTACGGACCGAGCCCCCACTCTGATTTGCTTTGTACACGCACCAGTTTCCCTACCCGCTCTGCGTCAGAGATGTAAAAACACTTTACTGAGCACGTGAGTGGTGTAGTGCAGAGAGTGTTTGGAACAGTGGTGCCTGAGTGGCAGTGTGTGAATGTGTGGCTGCATGTGACACTGCGTGTGACACTGTGTGTGTACGTGTGTCTGTATGAGGCCAGGATCAGCATGTGCAAAATATATGTTCTCCTTGGACGGCAAAAAGTCTGCTCCGGCCCTGATACAGGATAATCTTCACATCCATTATATACTAGATTGCAGCGTTAGCGTGAGTTTATGTCTCTTCTTCCATGTTACGCAGGATTATAACAATACGTGTTACATGAATCCTGCCGGTCAGCACTCTGTGAACATGAATTATTCATGCTTCCGAGTGGATCTCGGGGATAAAGCAGTGTTACTGACACAGAGGACATGTTGGGACATTACCAAGCTAATACACAGGAATCCAAAAGACAATTACAATTAAGAAATCCCACAAGTGTTTAGTGACAAAACGACTGGAAAGTAAACACAAGCTTCCAGGAGACAAGATTCCTGATGGGTTGTGTAAATGATGTGTAGCCCTATGTATCATTCTCATGGATTTATGAGAGATAGAAATATGCTACATGGAAAACAGCCAAGAGTCCTGGATTTGCTGGAAAAGTCTAATTTTGTTGGTGACCCATCAAATCCGGGTCAGACATTAATGCGGCCTATACACCATGCACTGCACTCTGTAAAGGCAGCATTGCATTTAAATTGTGTATGTCTAGCAGACCCGCTTCGAGCACAGCCATTTGTCTGTTCCCTGCTTGCACACAGCTGAGGTTGTTGGCTCCTCATTGTCTTGTTGCAGCTTGCTGTTCAGAGGTTAAATGGGAGGAGGTTTAATTGCACATATTAAAAAGGTTTTGGTAGCAGTATAGACTGCTTTGTGTGCCCCCTATGTATCAGGCATATACTGAAAGAGTGCCTTGACGTGGCAGGTCAGATCACTATACTTTGGCCAATTCAAAACCTCTCATTTATAAGATAAAAAGTGACTAGCACTTTAAGTGAAATTTTTTTTTTAAGTTATTAATATAAACGGAGTGCAGCAAACACCAGTGCAACTCCCCAAAAAAAGCACACAATAGTGACAAATGTGAAGGTATTTAGGTTTTGCGCAATACTGTAGAACACAATACTTATCTATATAGTCGGTTCTTCAAAAAAACATTGTCAGTGGAAATATATATAAAAGAGAGAAAATAGACAAAGAATACAATGTGAAGACCTGTAGAAACAGGGCAAGTGGATAATACCCCCAAAGGAAGTATACTCACACTTTAAAGAGCCAAATATAACCGGCTCTAGGTGTGAGAAGCAAACGGACTATAAGTCCTATAATCCTCCAGATCTTTTGGGACTCCTCTCAGCTCATTCGCAAAGGGGATGATGTTATAGTCCAGTAATAAAAGGAGGCGATGGAATGTATACAAGTTTACAAATAGTATTTAATGGCCCCTTAATTATCTTTGAGGCTTTTAAATACGGATCAATAAAAACATACTGACTCCAGCCCAGTGATTACTCTGCACGGTTACTGCAGGTGCGGCTGCACTGATTATATAGACACTGAGGATATAAAGTTTTGTTTCATTTAGTCACTTTCTGTGCTACTGGAATAGAAATATTGTGTGAAAACTAAGTGCCCTTGCTCTTGTACACAGTAGCATCTCTTAATAGTGTAACGCATTGTCGGATGACATCACTAGAGAAACAGGATATTTCATTAATTTGAATGAAATTATTCTCATTAGCTCCTGCAGCAAAAAAAAAAAAAAGTAAATTGACTTTTCCTCAGCTAGTGTGGGCAGTCCTGGCTTCATGTTAAACTGCTGTAATTTCACAAATTCATCCAGCTGTAAGTATTTCCAATGCAAAATGTAAAACATGCATTTTCAAGTACTTTGAAAGCACATTAATATGCATTAATATTTGGAAAATCCTTTTTGGGCACCAGACAGTCCCGTTCAGGTGAGAAGTGCAGACAGTTTTTGTCTTTTGTATACACAACCTTAACGCTGTGAAATGCACTCCAGGCCCCTGGTATCTGTAGCGAGTAGCTTGGAGGCCAATGTATGGGTCCATCCAACGCCACATGATGTCACATGGCATGGCGTAACTCTCCCACATCAGGCTCCGCCCCCTTTTCTTCACGGCAAGTATCAGAAGGGCAGAGGGGGTGGAGGACCACTTGCCATCCCATGGAAAAAAATCAGCTGCCGCAGACACCATTCTTATTGTATTTTTATTGTGACTATAATTGCCTCCATAGGCCTAACATTGGCACGACAGCAATTATTTACCGGCCTGCCTTGAACTATGGACTATCGTTCTGAAAGGTAGGCATTCACTGGAGGATGAATTGGAACCTAGGGGGTTAAAATAATTGCACAGAGGCTCCTAAAGTCATTGAGATCCATTGAAGAGGGGCTTGAGATTGTTGCTAAGGCAACAGCAATACATTTGTTACACGTTATTTGCATATTTTAGGAAACGGAAAGTGTTGAGGGAAAAGACTCAGTCATGACAAATCTGTTTATTTTATACAGTACTGATCTGAAAATGGACAATTCATTTGCTTTTGAATAAACCCTTGTGGACTGATCTGGACAATATCTGGAAAGTAGACCCCATGATGGCAAACTACCTTAGATAGCGTCAGTTTAACACCATGATCGCAGGGAAACAGGGTGGTCTGGCAGGAGGTCTTTGTCTGATCGCAGCTTGCCCCAGATACAGTCACAAAGCAAGAACATATTCCTTTCCCCTTAAACTGTGCTATGTAATTATCTGAATATAGAACTCTGTATTCCAGCTAAACCACTGCAGGAGCAGCTGCTAATTACTGCTACATACTGCTACTTACTGCTACATACTGCTACTTACTGATACATACTGATACATACTGTTACTTACTGCTACATACTGCTACTTACTGCTACATACTGCTACTTACTGCTACATACTGCTACATACTGCTACTTACTGCTACATACTGCTACTTACTGCTACATACTGCTACTTACTGCTATATACTGATACATACTGCTACATACTGTTACATACTGCTACTTACTGCTACATACTGCTACATACTGCTACTTACTGCTACATACTGCTACTTACTGCTACATACTGCTACATACTGTTACATTCTGCTACTTACTGCTACATACTGCTACTTACTGCTATATACTGCTACATACTGTTACATACTGCTACTTACTGCTACATACTGCTATATACTGCTACTTACTGCTACATACTGATACATACTGTTACTTAAAGGAGAAGTAAAGCCTTGGATCCAGTCTTCCATTTTTAGTGCTGGATAGCGGTCTAATATCCTGCTGTCCCATTGAGTTCTGTCCCTTGCAAAACAGGACAGTTGGAAGGAACGTTCCTGGTTTTGCTTTATGGGTGAATTGAATTGAAATGGCTGAATTTTGGGTGAATTTTGGATGATATCATTGAACTTGAAAATGGGCAAAAAATTTCTCGAAATGTGACAGTTTCGGGTTGAAATCGACTATATTGCGGAGCCGAATTTTAGATATTTTCGAAATTCAACTAGTTTGTCCGATCTGGACCCATTTTGTACTGAGTGGACCAGCAAATGTGTGAATGAAGCTACAAGCGCACCTCCCAATGGAAAATGTATCCTAATAACGCCAGTGAGGGTAAAATCTAGATACTTTATTTCTCATAAGATCATCGGCATAGCATGAGTGGAGTCTTACGCGTTTCACCAACAGGCTTAATCAAGACTGACAAAGGCAGGAATATCCACTAATTAAAGTATTCAGTACAAGCAAGACACAGATCTGCCTCTGACAGCGGAATAAAAACACATGGACAACAGGATTAAACAGCAAACACCCCCTTTCTCAATACTCCAAGTGTGAGTGCATATAACCTGTTACCTCAAATCATAATAGGGAATATTTAACATACACTACACCCCTATATGGACATTGTATCTTCAAAACAGAGATTATGAGTTGAATCAACCAGAGAGTGTGGATAAGGTAAATACACAGTGAAATATGAATTTAACCCCTTAGTGACAAGACATTTTCACCTTGACTGTCCCTTGGTGACAAGGGCTGTTTTGACATTTCTGGGGTGTTTGTGTTTAGCTGTAATTTTCTTCTCTCTCACATACTGTACCCACACAAAATATATGTTTTTTTTTTTTATCATCATAAGAAGGGCTTTCATTAGATACCATCATGTTTATCATATCTTATAATTTACTACAAAAAAAACCATAAAATATGATAAAACATTTAAAAAAAACACTTTTTATAACTTTGACCTAAAATATAATTTACACAAATACAATCATTAAAAAAGACCCCATCTAAATAGTTTCTAAATGTTGTCCTGAGTTCAGAAATATGCATGTTTCCATATTTTTCTGCATTTTTTTGCGAGTTATGAGAAAAATAGTGTTTTTTGTTTTTTCCCTATATTGACCTTTTGACCCCAACCCCAACCCTAAATTTAACCCTAACACTAAATTTAACCCCAACTCTAACCCTTATGTTATCCCTTAACATATTGATGCAGGAACAGGGGAGCTGATGATGATGTTTGGGGAGCAGAGGGGCTGATGATGTTGGCAGGATGGGGGTCTAAGGATAATGTTGGGGAACACGTGATGGTAATGATGCTGGCGGAACAGAGGAACCTGGAGTTCACATGACATGGTAGCTTCTATCATTGGGGATATGTATTTGCCTAGAAATAACTCAACTTAAAACCAGACTGTGAGGTAAAACAACGGCCACAGCACTTTATTTAAATAGTCATTGCATTACATAATATATATACATTCCACACATATATATCCGTATTATACAATGACTAAACATAAACATAAACATTCCATATACATAAAAAACCAACCAAGAGTATCCAGGTGGCTGCCGAATAAGTCCATGTTCTGGGCATATACCAATGCCCCCAATACCTGAGGTTCGAGGTACCACTTTCCCCTCGAACCTCCCACCAGAGTCTTGATTGACTCTCCCCAACCCATTCTTCCATTAACCCTCCTGGATACTCTGCAAGCTTCCGCCACAAGCCCATCATCCCGGATGGGCTCCCCCCCCCCCCCCCCCCCACACAAAACTGTGGCCTTCTCAACCCCTTCCTGCAGAGCCAGGTTGAAGAAATCCAACCCCAGCTTGTTCGGATGTACCCCATCTGCCCTGAACAAACCTCAAATGTTTCCTTCTAAATCAAAATGCCGCACCACCACCCCACCCTTTTTTCTCATAAAACTAGCCATTAGCTTGTTTACTTTTCCCCGGCAACGGTTCATGGCCGCCGGATCCCTGGCGTGCCGCCAAACCGACCGGGGAACCATCTCTGACCATACAATCCTAATACCAGGTAGAAGATCAAGCTAGAGGGAAACATCCCGCTGCATGCTCTTCACTAACTCTCTCTGCGGCATGACCCCTAAATCGTTCCCCGACATACTCCTTGCACAACATTACTTACAAGCGCTTTCCATAACATTCCCCTAACCCCAAACCACTTCAAACGATCCCGATCCGGAGGAAAGCCCAGCTGAATTCCATTCCTGCGAACTGCAGCTCTCCTCTCGGCCCAGTACACGAATGAATGGCCGACGATCCACACCTCCAAACCGGAACCTGGAACAGAAAACAAACATAAATAACATTGCACTTTTGATTCCGCTCATACGGAAACAAGGTCCATCAATCCACAACATTTATTTATTTTTATTTTTTTTCTTTGATTTTTTCTTTATTTATTTATGTATTTTTTTTTTATACCATAAAACATTTTCTCTTTTTTTTAATTTTTTTATTACAACAGTTAACCTGTGAGGACGAACGTATGATTTAAACTGTCCCGATTCCCAGCGTACACCCAGGCGATTCAAAGCCATCCTTATCACCCTGAGGAATTGAAACCGTGACAAACCAGAGGAGTCTGCATGGACCACGAGGGACTGAGACACCTGCGCCCGCACCCCCAAAAACTCCCTGATGCGACGTTCCGGGCACACCCGTTCACCCGGTACCTGAAACAATTCATCATCCGGCCCGCTTAGCCGTATCCATTTTTGATGGCCTGAGCCAAACCAGCAGCTTACCTGGCTCACACACCACGTCCACCGCCCAGATGACGCCCGAACGGGCCCTGGAAGGACTAACCAGCTCCGATATACGAAATGCATCGAAAAAGGCCAGGGAAAATGCCGCGCTGAACAACCGATACTTGTAGTCCGATACGCAAATGACCTTCAGCACATCCACCATCTTACGCAGCAACGCCACCGACACCGGGCGCCGAACGTCAGCCTGCTGCTTGCCCTTCCGAAAGGTGCCTGCCTGACCAAAAAATGTTTGCAAACATCTACCTCCCCATGCAATTTAAACAGAAAGGACAATGCCGCCACTGCCTTGTCTAATTTGGAAGGGGACGCTCCGTCAGACGAAAGCTGCACTAAAAACCAAAGCAATGCATCGAGCTGCGACGCCCCGGAGAGGTGCCTACCCCCGCTACCCACCAGCGCTTCCCAGTCCCGCCAGACCCTCGCATAAGCCGACCACGCGACCACGTGGAAAGAGCAAGCGAGCGTTTTACCCATCCCGCAAGCACTCCATCCCGATCTTCCAAAGCACCAACTGGCAATCATGCCCCGTCCTGTCCGCTCCCGGAGCTTCTGCTCGAAACCGCTCCAACTGGAATCGAGAAAGAGCATCCGCTATAACGTTTAAGTGTCCCGGTACCTGCGTTGCACGGAACAAGATGTTTAGTTCCATGCAAAGCAGCACAAAAAATGTTTACTGAATGCACGACCGCCAGGTTGTCAGAGAAAAAGACAACCCGACGGTCCCGCATGCACCCCCCCCCCCCCCATAACGTTAGGGCCACTAGCAAGGGAAACAGTTCCAGAAACGCCAGGTTTTTTAAAAGTTTGCTACCCTCCCATGCCTCCGGCCATCACTCCGCGCACCACCTACCCGCAAAGTATGCGCCAAAACCCACGCTACCTGACGCATCGGTATAAAGCTCCAGCTCATCCACCTGCACAGCTGCACACTGAAACACCACTTTACCATTAAAGCGTTCCAGGAAGACCAGCCACACTGCCAGGTCTGCCCACATGTTCCTGGTTTCCCGGATAAAATGGTGGCCCGCCGCAATACCCGCTGTAGCCCGTGACAGCGACCGAATAAATACCCGACCCACCGGAATTATCCGACACGCAAAATTCAATCACCTGATCAATGATTGCAACTGCCGCAAGGTGACCTTTTTGGCCCTACCGACCATACGAACCGCCGTTCGCAGAACCACTAACTTGTCCCCCGGAAACCGACAAACCCCCGCCACCGAATCAATCTCTAACCCGAGGAAGCTTAGGCACGACGCAGTACCCTCCGTCTTATCAGCCGCCAAGGGAACCCCAAAACTACGTGCAACCTGTTCTAGAGAGCGTAACAGAATCAAGCAGGAACGAGAGCCCCTGGGGCCCACACACAAGAAATCGTCCAAATTGTGCACCATTGAACAATTTTTTGCCACTTTCTTAACCACCCATTCGAGAAATGTGCTAAATTTCTCAAAATAGGCGCAAGAAACCGAACACCCCATAGGCAAACAAAGGTCTACATAAAACCCCTGCTCGAACCAGCAGCCCAAGAGGTGATGACACTCTGGGTGGATAGGAAGGAGACGGAAAGCAGACTCAATGTCCGCTTTTGCCATCAGCGCCCCGGCACCCGCGTCGCGGACCAAGTCCACCGCAACAGGTAGGGGAAAAAACTTTTCCAAAATGGCTCCCCACTTCCTGTTCCTAGCATTTTATAGATTCCCAACTCCTCCCACTAACTCCCACTATAGGCCGAACATATCCCCTCAGCACCCTGTCATGATTGCCCCTCCCCGACCTTGTCTGGGGGCTACATGTTCATTTGGTATTGACTATATATATATATTCTGTACCACCATCAGTGTCTGGATCTGTCTATAATAATTAGAGTTATACTGTACCATCTGCAGTATCTGGCTCATTGTGTAATGATGGGAGTTATACTGTACCATCTTCAGTGTCTGGCTCACTGTGTAATGAGGGGAGTTATACTGTACCATCTTCAGTGTCTGGCTCACTGTGTAATGAGGGGAGTTATACTGTACCATCTTCAGTGTCTGGCTCACTGTGTAATGAGGGGAGTTATACTGTACCATCTTCAGTGTCTGGCTCACTGTGTAATGATGGGAGTTATACTGTACCATCTGCAGTATCTGGCTCACTGTGTAATGATGGGAGTTATACTGTACTATCTTCAGTGTCTGGCTCACTGTGTAATGAGGGGAGTTATACTGTACCATCTTCAGTGTCTGGCTCACTGTGTAATGAGGGGAGTTATACTGTACCATCTTCAGTGTCTGGCTCACTGTGTAATGAGGGGAGTTATACTGTACCATCTTCAGTGTCTGCTCACTGTGTAATGAGGGGAGTTATACTGTACCATCTTCAGTGTCTGCTCACTGTGTAATGAGGGGAGTTATACTGTACCATCTTCAGTGTCTGCTCACTGTGTAATGAGGGGAGTTATACTGTACCATCTTCAGTGTCTGGCTCACTGTGTAATGAGGGGAGTTATACTGTACCATCTTCAGTGTCTGGCTCACTGTGTAATGAGGGGAGTTATACTGTACCATCTTCAGTGTCTGGCTCACTGTGTAATGAGGGGAGTTATACTGTACCATCTTCAGTGTCTGGCTCACTGTGTAATGAGGGGAGTTATACTGTACCATCTTCAGTGTCTGGCTCACTGTGTAATGATGGGAGTTATACTGTACCATCTTCAGTGTCTGGCTCACTGTGTAATGAGGGGAGTTATACTGTACCATCTTCAGTGTCTGGCTCACTGTGTAATGATGGGAGTAATACTGTACCATCTTCAGTGTCTGGCTCACTGTGTAATGAGGGGAGTTATACTGTACCATCTTCAGTGTCTGGCTCACTGTGTAATGATGGGAGTTATACTGTACCATCTTCAGTGTCTGGCTCACTGTGTAATGAGAGGAGTTATACTGTACCATCTTCAGTGTCTGGCTCACTGTGTAATGAGGGGAGTTATACTGTACCATCTTCAGTGTCTGGCTCACTGTGTAATGAGGGGAGTTATACTGTACCATCTTCAGTGTCTGGCTCACTGTGTAATGAGGGGAGTTATACTGTACCATCTTCAGTGTCTGGCTCACTGTGTAATGAGGGGAGTTATACTGTACCATCTTCAGTGTCTGGCTCACTGTGTAATGAGGGGAGTTATACTGTACCATCTTCAGTGTCTGGCTCACTGTGTAATGAGGGGAGTTATACTGTACCATCTTCAGTGTCTGGCTCACTGTGTAATGAGGGGAGTTATACTGTACTATCTTCAGTGTCTGGCTCACTGTGTAATGATGGGAGTTATACTGTACCATCTTCAGTGTCTGGCTCACTGTGTAATGAGGGGAGTTATACTGTACTATCTTCAGTGTCTGGCTCACTGTGTAATGATGGGAGTTATACTGTACCATCTTCAGTGTCTGGCTCACTGTGTAATGAGGGGAGTTATACTGTACCATCTTCAGTGTCTGGCTCACTGTGTAATGAGGGGAGTTATACTGTACCATCTTCAGTGTCTGGCTCACTGTGTAATGATGGGAGTTATACTGTACCATCTTCAGTGTCTGGCTCACTGTGTAATGAGGGGAGTTATACTGTACCATCTTCAGTGTCTGGCTCACTGTGTAATGAGGGGAGTTATACTGTACCATCTTCAGTGTCTGGCTCACTGTGTAATGAGGGGAGTTATACTGTACCATTTTCAGTGTCTGGCTCACTGTGTAATGATGGAAGTTATACTGTACTATCTTCAGTGTCTGGCTCACTGTGTAATGAGGGGAGTTATACTGTACTATCTTCAGTGTCTGGCTCACTGTGTAATGATGGGAGTTATACTGTACCATCTTCAGTGTCTGGCTCACTGTGTAATGAGGGGAGTTATACTGTACCATCTTCAGTGTCTGGCTCACTGTGTAATGAGGGGAGTTATACTGTACCATCTTCAGTGTCTGGCTCACTGTGTAATGAGGGGAGTTATACTGTACCATCTTCAGTGTCTGGCTCACTGTGTAATGAGGGGAGTTATACTGTACCATCTTCAGTGTCTGGCTCACTGTGTAATGAGGGGAGTTATACTGTACCATCTTCAGTGTCTGGCTCACTGTGTAATGAGGGGAGTTATACTGTACTATCTTCAGTGTCTGGCTCACTGTGTAATGATGGGAGTTATACTGTACCATCTTCAGTGTCTGGCTCACTGTGTAATGAGGGGAGTTATACTGTACCATCTTCAGTGTCTGGCTCACTGTGTAATGAGGGGAGTTATACTGTACCATCTTCAGTGTCTGGCTCACTGTGTAATGAGGGGAGTTATACTGTACTATCTTCAGTGTCTGGCTCACTGTGTAATGATGGGAGTTATACTGTACCATCTTCAGGATCTGTCTCACTGTGTAATGAGGGGAGTTATACTGTACTATCTTCAGTGTCTGGCTCACTGTGTAATGATGGGAGTTATACTGTACCATCTTAAGTGTCTGGCTCACTGTGTAATGAGGGGAGTTATACTGTACTATCTTCAGTGTCTGGCTCACTGTGTAATGATGGGATTTATACTGTACCATCTTCAGTGTCTGGCTCACTGTGTAATGAGGGGAGTTATACTGTACCATCTTCAGTGTCTGGCTCACTGTGTAATGATGGGAGTTATACTGTACCATCTTCAGTGTCTGGCTCACTGTGTAATGAGGGGAGTTATACTGTACCATCTTCAGTGTCTGGCTCACTGTGTAATTATGGGAGTTATACTGTACTATCTTCAGTGTCTGGCTCACTGTGTAATGAGGGGAGTTATACTGTACCATCTTCAGTGTCTGGCTCACTGTGTAATGAGGGGAGTTATACTGTACCATCTTCAGTGTCTGGCTCACTGTGTAATGATGGGAGTTATACTGTACCATCTTCAGTGTCTGGCTCACTGTGTAATTATGGGAGTTATACTGTACCATCTTCAGTGTCTGGCTCAGTGTGTAATGATGGGAGTTATACTGTACCATAGTCTGTGTCTGGCTCACTGTGTAATGAGGGGAGTTATACTGTACTATCTTCAGTGTCTGGCTCACTGTGTAATGAGGGGAGTTATACTGTACCATCTTCAGTGTCTGGCTCACTGTGTAATGAGGGGAGTTATACTGTACCATCTTCAGTGTCTGGCTCACTGTGTAATGATGGGAGTTATACTGTACCATCTTCAGTGTCTGGCTCACTGTGTAATGATGGGAGTTATACTGTACCATCTTCAGTGTCTGGCTCACTGTGTAATTATGGGAGTTATACTGTATCATCTTCAGTGTCTGGCTCACTGTGTAATGATGGGAGTTATACTGTACCATCTTCAGTGTCTGGCTCACTGTGTAATTATGGGAGTTATACTGTACCATCTTCAGTGTCTGGCTCACTGTGTAATGAGGGGATTTATACTGTACCATCTTCAGTGTCTGGCTCACTGTGTAATGATGGGAGTTATACTGTACCATCTTCAGTGTCTGGCTCACTGTGTAATTATGGGAGTTATACTGTACCATCTTCAGTGTCTGGCTCACTGTGTAATGAGGGGAGTTATACTGTACCATCTTCAGTGTCTGGCTCACTGTGTAATGATGGGAGTTATACTGTACCATCTTCAGTGTCTGGCTCACTGTGTAATGATGGGAGTTATACTGTACCATCTTCAGTGTCTGGCTCACTGTGTAATTATGGGAGTTATACTGTACCATCTTCAGTGTCTGGCTCACTGTGTAATGATGGGAGTTATACTGTACCATCTTCAGTGTCTGGCTCACTGTGTAATTATGGGAGTTATACTGTACCATCTTCAGTGTCTGGCTCACTGTGTAATGAGGGGATTTATACTGTACCATCTTCAGTGTCTGGCTCACTGTGTAATGATGGGAGTTATACTGTACCATCTTCAGTGTCTGGCTCACTGTGTAATTATGGGAGTTATACTGTACCATCTTCAGTGTCTGGCTCACTGTGTAATTATGGGAGTTATACTGTACTATCTTCAGTGTCTGGCTCACTGTGTAATGATGGGAGTTATACTGTACCATCTTCAGTGTCTGGCTCACTGTGTAATTATGGGAGTTATACTGTACCATCTTCAGTGTCTGGCTCACTGTGTAATGAGGGGAGTTATACTGTACCATAGTCTGTGTCTGTATCACTGTGTAATGATGGGAGTTATACTGTACCATAGTCTGTGTCTGTATCACTGTGTAATGATGGGAGTTATACTGTACCATAGTCTGTGTCTGGCTCACTGTGTAATGAGGGGAGTTATACTGTACCATAGTCTGTGTCTGTATCACTGTGTAATGATGGGAGTTATACTGTACCATAGTCTGTGTCTGTATCACTGTGTAATGATGGGAGTTATACTGTACCATAGTCTGTGTCTGGCTCACTGTGTAATGAGGGGAGTTATACTGTACCATAGTCTGTGTCTGTATCACTGTGTAATGATGGGAGTTATACTGTACCATAGTCTGTGTCTGGCTCACTGTGTAATGAGGGGAGTTATACTGTACCATAGTCTGTGTCTGTATCACTGTGTAATGATGGGAGTTATACTGTACCATAGTCTGTGTCTGGCTCACTGTGTAATGATGGGAGTTATACTGTACCATAGTCTGTGTCTGGCTCACTGTGTAATGAGGGGAGTTATACTGTACCATAGTCTGTGTCTGGCTCACTGTGTAATTATGGGAGTTATACTGTACCATAGTCTGTGTCTGGCTCACTGTGTAATGATGGGAGTTATGCTGTGCCACTGTTTATGTCTGTATCACTGTGTAATGATGGGAGTTATACTGTACCATAGTCTGTGTCTGGCTCACTGTGTAATGAGGGGAGTTATACTGTACCATAGTCTGTGTCTGGCTCACTGTGTAATTATGGGAGTTATACTGTACCATAGTCTGTGTCTGGCTCACTGTGTAATGATGGGAGTTATGCTGTACCATAGTCTGTGTCTGTATCACTGTGTAATGATGGGAGTTATACTGTACCATAGTCTGTGTCTGTATCACTGTGTAATGATGGGAGTTATACTGTACCACTGTTTATGTCTGGCTCACTGTGTAATGATGGTCGTTTTGCTGTGATACTGTTTATGTCTGGCTCTGTCTATGATACTGAGAGTTGTGTCATCTGGGATATGGCCTAAAATATTGAATACAAATATAATGCTTTGACATTCTACACATGAGTCTGTAATATAATATTTGCAGCCTCTGGTTTTCTGAAAATCTATAAAACGTGACCAAGCCTCACACGAGAAGCGATATCTGCCACTAGAGGGCGACCCAGAGGACATTGTAAATTTTTATGTAGTTTTGGCAGCTGATAAAACACAGGAATAATAGTGTAAAGAGACGTCTCCTCCCAGGGTTACTTTTCTCCTAGCCTGCCATGGATATCAGCCAGAGTCCCTAATAATTCACTGTCTCGCCTGCTCTTTGTCCCCAAGAATCACACACGACACAGTTGTAGATACAGCAGTCACAACACGAACTTTATTCCAGGGAATAGCAGACTCTTTATACAGTAAAAGATCAGATAACGTGTGATTGAACAATAGGTAATGTGACAGTAACCAGTTAGATTTTCAGATTGCATCATTTGGCTTGGCCAGGCACCAATCGGAGGGGAGCTCTAAAACAGCCACCAATCGGAGCACAAGGTGCAGGCGACAACGGCACCAAACACTCTTAATCCCTTTACTAAGGAGAACCAATGGGAAACCTGCTGACGGAGGTGGCCTAGAATTGACCACTCAGAAAAGTGCCTACATTCCTAACGCTTCCCCTAACCTCTTTACAAATAGGTTTTTCAAAATATATAAAATCCCTTTTTTTTTTCCAGTAAGCATATTATTATACAGCACCAAATCCAACATATCCCTGCTTGTTTTTATCAAAGGTGTTAGTGGGATTACTCTGTAACTCAGTATATGTATCTGTTTCTTGCAGTTGATGTTTGGCTTTTGTTAATTTCTCAGCCCAGCATTACGTATTACCAAATCATGCTTGTCGACATAGGACGTATCAGGCAAGTCCAGTGATGGAATGAGCGGTGTTGCTGTAATTCCTCGATGTCAAAGGCATTAAACCCTTAACCTATTTGGACCTATACATACGTCCAGCAAAGCCCCTTGAGGACCATGTGGACGTATCCATATGTCCTGAGTTTTAATGTAGCGTGTGCAATGTTATTAGCGCAATACTACTTGCCGGGACTGCTTTGTATCTGAAGTAGTCCTCTGAGTATGCTTTCGTCACAACCTCCACCCCCGGCGCACATAAGATCGCTGCGTATGTTATCGGATGCGTTAAAACACACATAGGCAGTGATCAGTGTTCACTGCCTATGCTTTCAAGGTGTTGCCATGATGCCTCGACATCGAGGCATCATGCATTACCCGTTTTCACCCATATTGGAGAGGAGCTTGCTCTTGTAGGTAAGCGCTTTGAAAGTGATGAATTATCCCTTCCGTCACTCTGTTTCTGGTGCTAGACTGCCCCCAGAGCCCTTAGATCTAGGGTTAGAATTACCGTATTTGCTCGATTATAAGACAAGGTTTTTTTCAGAAAAAAAATTCTGAAAAATCTTATAATCGAGGTCGTTTTATAATCTGACCTCAAATCGAGGTCAGATTATAAGACATGGATCCAGGTCCCCAGCAGAGCTGCAGGGGGGAACCAGAGCAACAAGGGGAGGGAGGGAGGGGGGAGGAGGGAGGGGGGGGCCAGAGCAACAAGGGGAGGGAGGGGGAACAGAGACAAGGGGATGGAGGGGGGGGGGAGAGACAGAGACAAGGGGATGGAGGGGGGGGGGGAGAGACAGAGACAAGGGGATGGAGGGTGGGGAAGAAAGAGACAAGGGGAGCGAGGGGGGAGACAAAGGGAGGGGGAGAGGGAGACAATACTAAGGGGGGGGGAGAGAAAGCTGGGGGCAAGGGAAAGAGCGAGGCAGCATTGGCACATAAAAGGAAATAAAAACAAGAAATGCATTTTTTGATATCATCATTTTTTATTAAAAAAGCAATTTACATGTCAATATATACAAGTTGAACTTTTTTCCTATAGGGTAGTCTTATATTCAGGCTTTTAGTTTTTTTCCTAATGGAATATCCAAAGTTTGGGGGGTCGTCTAATAATCAGGGTCGTCTTATAATCGAGCAAATACGGTACATTAGGGTTAGCATAAGAGTCATGGGTCTATTCACTAAAATTCGAGTTTGGAGGTCGACTTTCATTTTGAGACAAAGTCAAATTCAGCATCTGAGTTTGAAAAAAAAGCCAGGTTGGATTCTACCCCATTTTGAGACTAAGTCAAACTCAGGTGCTGAGAACTTGATTCAGTCTCAAAATGAAAGTCGACCTCCAAACTCAAATTTTAGTTTATTGTATTATACAATACAATGAAAATAATGGAATCGAAAGAAAGCCCTTCTTTTATGATAAAAACAATATATATATTTGTGGGCGTACAGTAACTGAGAAAGAAAACAATTACAGCTAAACACAAACACCGCAGAAATGTTAAAACAGCCCATGTCACCAAGGGAAAGACACAGCCAAAAGTCATGTCACTAAGGGGTTAAGAGCCTTAATGGCTTTTTTTGTTCCTCCACAGATAGATTCCTTTGATATTTTTTATTTCTCTACACTTCATTTCAATACTGCCCATGCTCAGAGTTTTTGCGTCTCCACTGTAGCAACACTCCCGCTTCTAAATCACGCCCCATGGTGAGGTATATTAGGATATATATGTATACGACTGGCCATGATACAAACATACAGGGACTGCCATGTTTGCTCCATTAATTGTAATTAATTAAATGACAGTCAGTCAGCAGCCCTACTAACATATTTGATGCAGTCTGTTGTTTTTGCCGCCACCTGCTGGTGAGCTACAAGCACTGCATATCTGCAGTGCATCACGTGGGCTATAATAGCTGCATTATTCTGAGACAAGGGACTGTATACCCGAATATTATGGTACAATTACTAGGACAGAGGTGTGCTGTGACGACTGTCAGCAGTGAACGTGTGTCTGTGATGCATTATTTGCAATGATACTAGACAACATCCCCAAAATATCCTATGATGTAATCAGACAATTATGCAGTTATTGAGACTACACATATTATTTGAGGGTACTCCATCACTTGCATAGATGAGCTTTGGACAGGATGCTCCATATAAAGGTCTTGTATATTGGTGCTTTGGATAAGGAGCTGTATATTTTTATGTGCTGCCCCCCTGAGGTGTTGCGCCCTTTGCGCTCGCACAGGTCACACTTATTATTGGCCATATTATCGGGCAAATCATTGGGCATATTAATGGGCAAATTGGCAGTGTATCTCAGACTCCACAGTAATGAAGCAGTGTGTGAGTGTTTCACAGACTCCACAGCAATAAAACTCACAGTAATGTGCAGTGTGTGAGTGTATCACAGACTCCACAGCAATAAAACTCACAGTAATGTGCAGTGTGTGAGTGTTTCACAGACTCCACAGCAATAAAACTCACAGTAATGTGCAGTGTGTGAGTGTTTCACAGACTCCACAGCAATAAAACTCACAGTAATCGAAACATAGAATGTGTCGGCAGATAAGAACCATTCGGACCATCTAGTCTGCCCAATTTTTCTAAATACTTTTATTAGTCCCCAGTTCCCAGTCTTATAGTTAGGATAGCCTTGTGTCTATCCCACCCATGCTTAAACTCCTCCACAGCAATACGACTCACAGTAATGTGCAGCATGTGAGTGTATCACAGACTCCACAGCAATAAAACTCATGGTCATGTGCAGCGTGTGAGTTTTATTGCTGTGCGTCTGTGCAGAGCGGTCCTTAAGTGTTTAGGCGCCCTGTGAGGGCCACCCCTGTAAACACCCCCCCAGTCTGTCTCTTTCCCATTTATGTCTCTCTCCCTTCATGACGTATGTCTCTTTCCTCTCCCTTCCATGTCTCACTGCTCTCCCATCCCATGTATGTCTCTCTCCCTTCCAATGTCTCTTTCCTCTCCCTTCCCATGTTTGTCTCTCCTCTCCCTTCCCATGTATGTCTCTCCTCTCCCTTCCCATGTATGTCTCGTTCCTCTCCCTTCCATGTTTTCACTCCTCTCCCATGTATGTCTCTCTCCCTTCTCATGTGTCTCTTTCCTCTCCCTTCCATGTCTGTCTCTCTCCCTTCTCATGTATGTCTCTCACTCCGCTCCCTTCCATGACTCTCACTCCTCTCCCATCCCATCTCTGTCTCTTACTCCTCTCCCATCCCATGTCTGTCTCTCACTCCTCTCCCATCGAATGTCTGTCTCTCACTCCTCTCCCATCCCATGTCTGTCTCTCTCCTCTCCCGTGTATGTCTCTCTCCTCCCCATCCCATGTCTGTCTCTCTCCTCTCCCATCCCATATATGTCTCTCTCCCTTCCCATGCCGGTCTTTCCTCTCCTTTCCACATCTGTCTCTCTCATCTCCCTTCCACGTCTGTCTCTCTCATCTCCCATCCCATGTATGTCTCTCTCCTCTCCCACCCCATGTATGTCTCTCTCCCTTCCCATGCCTGTCTTTCCTCTCCCTTCCATGTCTGTCTCTCTCATCTCCCATCCCATGTATGTCTCACTCCTCTCCCATGTATGTCTCTCTCCCTTCCCATGCCTGTCTTTCCTCTCCAATGCCATGACTGTCTCTCTCCTTTCCCATATCTGTCTCTCTCCCTTCCATGTCTCTCATACCTCTCCCTTCTCCCATGTCTGTCTGTCTCCCATGCCATGTCTGTCTCTCTCCCTTCCCATGTATGTCTCTTTCCTCTCCCTTCCATGTCTCTCACTCCTCCCATGTCTGTCTCTCTCCCTTCCCGTCTTTCCTCTCCCATGCCATGTCTGTCTCTCTCACTTCCCATGGATGTCTCTTTCCTCTCCCTTTTCCCATGTCTGTCTCTCTCGCTTCCCGTCTTTCCTCTACCTTCCATGTCTGTCTCTCACTCCTCTCCCATGTATGTCTCTCTCCTCTCCCATTCCATGTATGTCTCTCTCCTCTCCCATGTCTGTCTCTCACTCCTTTCCCATCCCATGGATGTCTCTCTCCTCTCCCATCCCATGTCTGTCTCTCACTCCTCTCCCATCTCATGTATGTCTTTTTCCTCTCTCATCCCATGTATGTCTCTCTCCTCTCCCATGTCTCTCTCACTCCTCTCCCATCCCATGTATGTCTCTCTCCTCTCCCATCCCATGTCTGTCTGTCTCTCACTCCTCTCCCTTCGCCCATGTCTGTCTCTCTCCCTTCCCATTCCTGTCTTTCCTCTCCCTTCCATGTCTGTATTTCACTCCTCTCCCATGTCTGTCTCTCACTCCTTTCCCATCCCATGTATGTCTCTCTCCTCTCCCATGTCTGTCGCTCAATCCTCTCCCATCCCATGTATGTCTCTCTCCCATCCCATGTATGTCTCTCTCCCATCCCATGTCTGTCTCTCACTCCTCTCCCATCCCATGTATGTCTCTCTCCTCTCCCATGTCTGTCGCTCACTCCTCTCCCATCCCATGTATGTCTCTCTCCCATCCCATGTCTGTCACTCTCTCCTCTCCCATGTCTGTCGCTCACTCCTCTCCCATCCCATGTATGTCTCTCTCCCATCCCATGTCTGTCACTCTCTCCTCTCCCATCCCATGTATGTCTCTTTCCTCTGTCATCCCATGTATGTCTCTCTCCTCTTCCATCCCATGTCTGTCTCTTTCCTCTCTCATCCCATGTCTGTCTCTTTCCTCTCTCATCCCATGTCTGTCTCTTTCCTCTCTCATCCCATGTCTGTCTCTCTCCTCTCCCATCCCATGTCTCTCTTTCCTCTCCCATGTCTGTCTCTTTCCTCTCTCATCCCATGTCTGTCTCTCTCCTCTCCAATCCCATGTCTGTCTCTTTCCTCTCCAATCCCATGTCTGTCTCTTTCCTCTCCCATCCAATGTCTGTCTCTTTCCTCTCCCATGTCTGTCTCTCTCCTCTCTCATCCCATTTATGTCTCTTTCCTCTCCCATCCCATGTCTGTCTCTTTCCTCTCTCATCCCATTTATGTCTCTTTCCTCTCCCATCCCATGTCTGTCTCTTTCCTCTCCCATCCCATGTCTGTCTCTTTCCTCTCTCATCCCATGTCTGTCTCTCTCCTCTCCTATGTCTGTCTCTTTCCTCTCCCATGTCTGTCTCTCACTCATCTCTCATCCCATGTATGTCTCTCTCCTCTCCCATGTCTGTCGCTCACTCCTCTTCCATCCCATGCCTGTCTCTTTCCTCTTTCATCCCATGTCTGTCTCTCTCCTCTTCCATCCCATGTCTGTCTCTTTCCTTTCTCATCCCATGTCTGTCTCTTTCCTCTCTCATCCCATGTCTGTCTCTTTCCTCTCTCATCCCATGTCTCTCTCTCTCCTCTCCCATGTCTGTCTCTCTCCTCTCCCATGTCTGTCTCTCTCATCCCATGTCTGTCTCTCTCCTCTCCCATCCCATGTATGTCTCTCTCCTCTCCCATGTCTGTCTCTCTCCTCTCCCATCCCATGTCTGTCTCTTTCCTCTCACATGTCTGTCTCTCTCCTCTCTCATCCCATGTCTGTCTGTCTCTCACTCCTCTCCCTTCGCCCATGTCTGTCTCTCTCCCTTCCCATTCCTGTCTTTCCTCTCCCTTCCATGTCTGTATTTCACTCCTCTCCCATGTCTGTCTCTCACTCCTTTCCCATCCCATGTATGTCTCTCTCCTCTCCCATGTATGTCGCTCACTCCTCTCCCATCCCATGTATGTCTCTCTCCCATCCCATGTATGTCTCTCTCCCATCCCATGTCTGTCTCTCACTCCTCTCCCATCCCATGTATGTCTCTCTCCTCTCCCATGTCTGTCGCTCACTCCTCTCCCATCCCATGTATGTCTCTCTCCCATCCCATGTCTGTCACTCTCTCTTCTCCCATCCCATGTATGTCTCTTTCCTCTGTCATCCCATGTATGTCTCTCTCCTCTTCCATCCCATGTCTGTCTCTTTCCTCTCTCATCCCATGTCTGTCTCTTTCCTCTCTCATCCCATGTCTGTCTCTTTCCTCTCTCATCCCATATCTGTCTCTTTCCTCTCTCATCCCAGGTCTGTCTCTCTCCTCTGACATCCCATGTCTCTCTTTCCTCTCCCATGTCTGTCTCTTTCCTCTCTCATCCCATGTCTGTCTCTTTCCTCTCTCATCCCATTTATGTCTCTTTCCTCTCTCATCCCATGTCTGTCTCTCTCCTCTCCTATGTCTGTCTCTTTCCTCTCCCATGTCTGTCTCTCACTCATCTCTCATCCCATGTATGTCTCTCTCCTCTCCCATGTCTGTCGCTCACTCCTCTTCCATCCTATGCCTGTCTCTTTCCTCTTTCATCCCATGTCTGTCTCTCTCCTCTTCCATCCCATGTCTGTCTCTTTCCTTTCTCATCCCATGTATGTCTCTTTACTCTCTCATCCCATGTCTGTCTCTCTCCTCTCCCATCCCATGTCTGTCTCTCTCTCCTCTCCCATGTCTGTCTCTTTCCTCTCCCATGTCTGTCTCTCTCCCATCCCATGTCTGTCTCTCTCCTCTCCCATGTCTGTCTCTCTCCTCTCCCATCCCATGTCTGTCTCTCTCCTCTCCCATGTCTGTCTCTTTCCTCTCTCATCCCATGTATGTCTCTCTCCTCTCCCATGTCTGTCTCTCTCCTCTCCTATGTCTGTCTCTCTCCTCTCCCATGTCTGTCTCTTTCCTCTCCCATCCCATGTCTGTCTCTCTCCTCTCCCATCCCATGTCTGTCTCTCTCATCTCCCATGTCTGTCTCTTTCCTCTCTCATCCCATGTATGTCTCTCTCCTCTCCTATGTCTGTCTCTCTCCTCTCCCATGTCTGTCTCTTTCCTCTCCCATCCCATGTCTGTCTCTCTCCTCTCCCATCCCATGTCTGTCTCTCTCATCTCCCATGTCTGTCTCTTTCCTCTCTCATCCCATGTATGTCTCTCTCCTCTCCTATGTCTGTCTCTCTCCTCTCCCATGTCTGTCTCTTTCCTCTCTCATCCCATGTCTGTCTCACTCCTCTTCCATCCCATGTCTGTCTCTCTCCTCTCTCATCCCATGTATGTCTCTCCTCTTCCATCCCATGTCTGTCTCTCTCCTCTCCCATGTCTGTCTCTTTCCTCTCCCATGTCTGTCTCTTTCCTCTCTCATCCCATGTCTGTCTCTTTCCTCTCTCATCCCATGTCTCTCTCCTCTCCCATGTCTGTCTCTCTCCTCTCCCATGTCTGTCTCTTTCCTCTCCCATGTCTGTCTCTTTCCTCTCTCATCCCATGTCTGTCTCTTTCCTCTCTCATCCCATGTCTGTCTCTTTCCTCTCTCATTCCATGTCTCTCTCTCTCCTCTCCCATGTCTGTCTCTCTCCTCTCCCATCCCATGTCTGTCTCTCTCATCCCATGTCTGTCTCTCTCCTCTCCCATCCCATGTATGTCTCTCTCCTCTCCCATGTCTGTCTCTCTCCTCTCCCATCCCATGTCTGTCTCTTTCCTCTCCCATGTCTGTCTCTCTCCTCTCTCATCCCATGTCTGTCTCTTTCCTCTCCCATGTCTGTCTCTCTCCTCTCCCATCCCATGTCTGTCTCTTTCCTCTCTCATCCCATCTCTGTCTCTCTCCTCTCCCATCCCATGTCTGTCTCTCTCCTCTCCCATCCCATGTCTGTCTCTTTCCTCTCTCATCCCATGTCTGTCTCTCTCCTCTCCCATCCCATGTCTGTCTCTTTCCTCTCTCATCCCATGTCTGTCTCTTTCCTCTCTCATCCCATGTCTGTCTCTTTCCTCTCTCATCCCATGTCTGTCTCTTTCCTCTCTCATCCCATGTCTGTCTCTTTCCTCTCCCATCCCATGTCTGTCTCTTTCCTCTCCCATCCCATGTCTGTCTCTCTCCTCTCCCATCCCATGTCTGTCTGTCTCTTTCCTCTCCCATCCCATGTCTGTCTCTCTCCTCTCCCATCCCATGTCTGTCTCTCTCCTCTCCCATCCCATGTATGTCTCTCCCCCACCTCTCACATAGCTCTGTTCTGTTTCTTCCTCCCCCTCCTCACCCTGAGGTGGGCTGGGGACCCAGATCCTCCAAGTCTACAGCTTGCTATAAAGGTACCAGGTATCCCCAGCCCGTATTTGTTTTATGTCATACAAATATAAGAATAAAGTATTTTATTTACACAAATTAATTAAAAACAAAAATCAATTTACTGCAGTTTAAGCACAGTGTATTGGTAGTTGTATTACTGTGGAGTCTGTGACAGACTCATAGAACCCATGGTAATGCTATGGCCATTGCTGGATCTGCTTCCACAGCTTCTGAGGAGGGGACTACATTTCCCATGATGCTCAGCCCCCCCCATGACAGGAGTTCTATTTCCCAACTGCACCGCCCTCCTGTCTGAGGGGGAGGAGCCCGTGGTTCGACTCCGGCAAAGTGGGCGGAACTAAGTGACTGACGGCTCGACTCGGGGAAAGTGGGCGGGGCCCGAGCGAGACGGTTCAGTCAGAATTCCGAGCCGCCGCCGAACCTTCACACACGGAACGTTCCACCGTCTCCTGGCAACCGGACCACGGGTAACCGGGGCAACCCTGGCTGGAGGGCGTCATGACAGGCCTAATGATGTAAAGTGTAGGCCGGGGGTGGGGTTACGTGCAGCCCGGGGAGGGGGGGAGCGATATATATAAATAGGATACAGGTCCCTAATGACAAGTATGGCCCAGTAGGCCAGAGAAGTGGCTAACAACAGGTTAACATCGGGTATAGACGTCATCAGGCGGTGCTGACGTCACGTCTGCTGTGTACCACTGTGCCAGAGAAGTGGGTCATCCAGTCTGGAACAACTCAGAGTGACCCCCCCCCCCCCTTCCCTGATTACCAACCTTCTGATAGTCCAGCATTTGCATGGACTGCAGGTCCCATCATGCTCAGCCAGCCCAGTACTGAACTAGCAGCATCAGGGGAACCCATAAGAGTGCCAGAAGTTAGCCAGCTCTACTAGAAAGGGGAGATGAGAGCCTAATAATAGTATTTATTACCCCATGCCTGGAAATGATGTGAGGTACTACAAAACAAAGGGGCCCTGTTCCCAAGAGCTTACACTCTATTATGAGAGATATTGTTTACTTCAACCCTTGTGAGAGCCACAGAGAGGTGAGCAGACTCTGGCAATCAAATGGTTAAAAGAGTTGCTTTTTAACTCTTTGTGCTGTGGAGTTGTAGCATCAAGTCCTAATCTCTGCCTGTAAACAGCTGGGGGGGGGGGGTCTTGTTTTTTTTTTTCCTGATGGTTTTTGTTTGTTTCCTGGATGGGTGGGGGAGGAGCTTCATGTCTGTCCCCAGCTGATTGGTTGTATGGGGGAGGATCTGGCTGCAGTCAGCTGTTCTCTCTGCTGGTGGATGGGAGGAGGGGACACATGTGTACGTCCTGTGCGTGTGACGTCAGACGCTGCTTGGTGTCAAGCAAATAGTGTTTTTATTTAGTCCATGAGTTGGAGTCATTCTAATTACCTGTAATAGACAATGACAGGGGTTCCTGTTAATGTTGTGCAGTGTCTGCCTCTTGAAGAGTATTCTGATTATTAATATTCTAATTGTTACAGCTCCTCTATATTAATACATGGCTCTAAATAATTTAATCATGGTTTAGTTTGCAAACAAAAGTGCAAACCACTTATTCAGACAGATCAGTGCCTTGCTCCTAAAATGTGTTTATTATTTAGCTTTTAGGTCTCTTGTAATATAAGTCTATAGATGTATTCACATATTGGGGTCACTGCAGAGTAGGGATAACTAATGATTTCTGTATAAAAAATAACCCATTATTTAATAATTCCATCATTATTTAAATGTAGAGATTCCATATATTTACACACATATAGATATGTATACTTCACTATTGATCTATCTCCCAGTTCCTAGTCAGTTCTGTTAGACTGTGCCAGTAACATTTCAATACAAAAAAACATACATTATAAACAAGTTTGTATTTTATCTAGCCAAGTCACGTATATACATTAACTTCTCTGGTCCCCAGATTTGTTGCTCCATTAATTCCTCTTTCTATTTTTTGCTGAAAAACAGATTTTTAACTGATTCCCGGTAGGAATTAGGGTTTACTCTACTTCTTGTGAGAGACCCAGCTTTTTGTTTGTATTCAGATGCTGTCCACTGATCTTAAATAAATCCTACAGAGATGTTATTGCATCTAGTAGTGTCTAACCTGTATATTGTACAAGGCATTCTTTTGTGTACAAATGCGTCTAGGGAGTTCTTGGAAATCTATCTTAATGTGACCTGCTGTAACCCTCTTTTTCATTTGTGATGTGGCCATCTCTTCATACAGAGAATCCCCATGCCACGGGGTGAGGTCAGGACAGTTGTATGATGACCTTTTGCACATGTGCAGTGGACATGACTGTGCATCTCTATATGGTCCCTCTGTTTGGGTCACATGAGAAGCCAGAGGCACTTTTTTTTTGTTCTTGTCCACCGATCACAAAGTGATTGGTAGCCAAGAAAAACTATGGCAGATACCTTATCAAGGTCTTAATAGACCCAGTGAGACCTATCGTCTTTTAGGTACTCCAAAATCAGGACGGCATAGTATGTCCTAGCATCGCGAAGGCGTTAAATAAGCTTTGATGCTGAGGCATTTAGCAACACCAAAACTGGACACCCGAGCGCTGTGTGCCTTTCTTAATATGGCGCTGCACTGCCTGGGGCGCAAATGTTTTGGAAAAAGGAATGCGTATTTACAAACTTATATCAGTTATAATTTATTTAGCAGTAGTTTTTTCATTTGCTTTTGCAGATGTGTAAAAGTAAAAAAAAATCCCATTTTCCATCATACATATATTTTTTATAGTAAATAACATATGATCAAAATAATGGTATGTAAAGAAAGCCCTTCTTATCCCGATAAAAAAAACGAGCATATAATATGTGTGGGTACAGTAAATGAGAAAGACATAGAAATTAGAGCTAAACACAAGGGTCAGTGAATAAATTATTAAACATATTAAGACATTCAAATTTTAATGAATACATATTTCTAAGGATTTAACTTTAGAAATAGGTCAGTCTCATGTTAGTGAGAAACCTCTATTCCTTTAAGCTAAGTATTTCAGAGACTAAAAAGACAAATGTGCTTGTTATTAAATGCACGTTTGTGTACAGATTTTTGTTACCCCAGATACATGCATGATACACACAGGGTGACTGATTGTGCCCTTCACAGATTAATTGAATCTCCTTTTTATAGTTTTCAGGTTTAGCAGTCCCCAGAGTAGAATTATTTCTAAGACCTTTCATAAGGATCATGTTCAGAAATACATTTCCAGTCTGTTTAGCAATTTTTAGCTCTTATCCCATGGGGCACAATCCTCTATTTTTACCGCTTTCGTGACACACACCTCTGAATGTCAAATATGCTTCCATGATGCACAGCCAGTAACATTTCTATCATTAGTTTTGTCATTAATGTCATGATTTATTTTTTATTATGCTGTTCGATCACAGTTGAACAGTGCTGGAAAAGTTCTTGTCACTTGTTTTCTCAACACTAACCCACTTATCCCAACTAATTAACTAATACAAAAAAAAACCCACTGACCAGTGCGATGTCAGAGCCATACGAATCACAGGTCAGCATGCAGGTGTTAACTGTAGTTAAATTAATATATTACAATAATATTTTTATTAAAAAAATGAAAAATTGCAAAAATGACAAAAACAAAATCACAGTAACAAACTGCCATCACATGCCCAGAAACCCGACAGTCGGGTCCAGGAGCTTTGCCTCGTGTGCGAAAACCCTTTACGAAGCCGCACACTCAGTCTGCGCAGCGGATGAAAAAACGCGTCGGGTTATAGACCTCACATAGGCATCTACTGAAAACATCAGTTCCAATACTATGGCTCTCACTGGGGACGGGCAGGACATTTAATCTTAGTATGACCGCCTGTAGTGCGCTAGCCAAAGGGTGGCAGGCTATACACAGTTAAAGCCTTCTGGCTAAGACCACCCGTTTTCCTACGCACGAAACTGGCATCGCTTCACTGTCTCTGATAGTCCTCTCTGTGGCACAGGCTACTGCAGACGAATTAATTCATTAACTGAGCCCTTGAACAGACGAACCGCTGCTCACAAAGCCCGAAATGACACGAGGCAGTGAGAGATGGCAGCAGAGTATAAGAGTAAGAGATTGTGCTACATTATAGGTATTTGGCATTTCTGCATAGCCAAAGGTGTTTTAACCTATTTATTCACTTTATATTATTTTCCTTTTTTCACAATTTGTTTGTTTTCACCTGCACAGAGTAATAGGATAAAAATATAAAATATTTTCACATTTTCATTATAAATAAATATATATATATATTTTAACAATATAATATTAAAAGTTACATTTTACAAGGGAACAAGAACCTACCTAAACATTTGAATTTCCAAGCAGGTTCCAATACCTATTCCTCATTGGTTCATGTTAAATCGCCGATACATTAACACCTTCCCAACTCACTAATATCATAGTCCTGTACCCGTTTAAGATCGGCTGACGGAGTTCGCCGCCGGCTAGAATACATGGCACGTTAACTCGTCATAAGGTCTCGAAGGGGTTAAACACATGTACAACATACAGAATATAAGCCAAGTAGAACTGCCACTTTCAAGGACAAGGTTACACATTAAATAATAAAATACACATATTCATTGACTACAATTAGTGTAAAATATGCCCCCCTTTTTCCTCTCTACTGAAATAGTAAAATAATCAAAGAAAAAATAATGTCAAGCAGACAAATTCGACACATCATGAAAAAAGACAGATGACCGTCTTGCCTGGAGGCTTCTTCCGGTGCGGACTCTGCCTCTTGACGTATGTGTTTGGGTCTGGGTGCTAACTACGTGGTGTGGTAGGAGCAGCTGTGGACGTAGAAGCCGGAAGAGTCTATCCATTTCGCCCGCTGCTGGCGGGTTGCGGGCAGTCTGGACGGAACACCGCTCCCCACCTCTCGTCAACTAGGCAGATTAGTCCGCGTTGGGGAGCCACCCACTAAAAGACCCATCTTTAATATCCTGTTATATTGTCTGCCCAAGATACTTACGGACAGTAACCGTGAGGACCCAAGACACCTGGACCTAACTCCCTACACCACCACTGAAGGTTTACCCACCACTGAAGGTTTACCCACCACTGAAGGTTTACTCATACCGACTACAATGTATCTCCCAGCATTATTTTTTCTTTGATTATTTTATTATTTCAGTTACAGTCAATTCACCATATATCTTGGCTTTTTTGCTTTTTACAGGGGTGCACTCCTGTTTACATGGACAATATTATCATTTTTCACATGTTATTTTATCCTTTTTTGAGTCCCATACTTTTTGATTGTGTCTATAGCTACACATTAATGGCAGGTGAGGTCTGGCAAGAGGGGCACTTGCTCCTCACCCCCCTGGCTGCTCTCTTACCTACATCAATGGGCAAACATGTGTCCCTACCTTAACAGCCTTTCCCCCCTCTGCAAGGCCAGAAGCCTTGGGTACAAGTGCATTCAGGCCCAACCACAGCACTCTGTCTGTTTATCTATGTATCTTGTCTGTCTTTCTGTATCTGAGGCTTATCTGGCATGCCTGTCTATATGTGTCTGACTCTGATATGGGCTGATGAAGTTGCACTATGGGACAGTAAATTGTTTCCTCTCCTTCCCCCCGGGCCAAAGGCATGTTGTTTTAAAATACAGGCTTCCACTGATTTTTTTTTGATTCATGAAAACATTTTTAAAGCAACACTATATAGATTTCCGTCCAGTCGGTATATAGAAACATAGAATGTGTTAGCGGATAATAACCATTCGGCCCATCTAGTCAGCGCAATGTTCTAAATACTTTCATTAGTCCCTGGCCTTATCTTATACCTAGGATAGCCTTATACCTATCCAATGCATGCTTAAACTCCTTCACTGTATTAACCTCTACCACTTCTACTAGAAGACTATTCCATGCATCCACTACCCTCTCAGTAAAGTAATACTTTCATTAGTCCCTGGCCTTATCTTATATCTAGGATAGCCTTATACCTATCCCATGCATGCTTAAACTCCTTCACTGTATTAACCTCTACCACTTCTACTGGAAGACTATTCCATGCATCCACTACCCTCTCAGTAAAGTAATACTTTCATTAGTCCCTGGTCTTATCTTATATCTAGGATAGCCTTATACCTATCCCACGCATGCTTAAACTCCTTCACTGTATTAACCTCTACCACCTCTACTGGAAGACTATTCCATGCACCCACTACCCTCTCAGTAATGTAATACTTTCATTAGTCCCTGGCCTTATCTTATATCTATGATAGCCTTATACCTATCCCACGCATGCTTAAACTCCTTCACTGTATTAACCTCTACCACTTCTACTGGAAGACTATTCCATACATCCACTACCCTCTCAGTAAAGTAATACTTCCATTAGTCCCTGGTCTTATCTTATATCTAGGATAGCCTTATACCTATCCCATGCATGCTTAAACTCCTTCACTGTATTAACCTCTACCACTTCTACTGGAAGACTATTCCATACACCCACTACCCTCTCAGTAAAGTAATACTTTCATTAGTCCCTGGCCTTATCTTATATCTAGGATAGCCTTATACCTATCCCATGCATGCTTAAACTCCTTCACTGTATTAACCTCTACCACTTCTACTGGAAGACTATTCCATACATCCACTACCCTCTCAGTAAAGTAATACTTTCATTAGTCCCTGGCCTTATCTTAGATCTAGGATAGCCTTGTGCCTATCCCACGCATGCTTAAACTCCTTCACTGTATTAACCTCTACCACTTCTACTGGAAGGCTATTCCATACATCCACTACCCTCTCAGTAATGTAATACTTTCATTAGTACCTGGCCTTATCTTATATCTAGGATAGCCTTGTGCCTATCCCACGCATGCTTACACTCCTTCACTGTATTAACCTCTACCACTTCTACTGGAAGACTATTGCATGTATCCACTACCCTCTCAGTAAAGTAATACTTTCATTAGTCACTGGCCTTATCTTAAATCTAGGATAGCCTTATACCTATCCCACACATGCTTAAACTCCTTCACTGTATTAACCTCTACCACTTCTACTGGAAGACTATTCCATACATCCACTACCCTCTCAGTAAAGTAATACTTCCTGATATTACTTTTAAATCGTTGCCCCTCTAATTTAAGACTATGTCCTCTAGTTGTGGTAGTTTTTCTTCTTTTAAATCTACTCTCTTCCTTTACTGTGTTGATTTCCTTTATGTATATAAATGTTTCTATCATATCCCCCCTGTTACGTCTTTCCTCCAAGCTATACATGTTAAGATGCTTTAACCTTTCCTGGTAAGTTTCATCCTTCAACCCATGAACCAGTTTAGTAGCCCTTCTCTGATCGCTCTCCAACGTATCATTATAACTCTTGGGATATAACAATTTACCTGCTGTTTTGTTTCCCACTCCGTTCAGGTTTTAGGGTGCTGGTGTTAGGACATATCCTACAACTAAAACATGGGCCGAATTTTCCTCGATCATATTGGCGGCACCCGCCTTTTCTCCTGCGCCAACTGCGACACGATACTGACCAACCGTTCAGAGCTGATATCCACGCGTTTTACTGGAGCCACAGGAAGAGCATTCCTGTTTAACAAGGTATATCAACTGATAATACATACATCACGCTATATATCTGCCGTCCGATTCTACAAAAAAAATACCGGCCCTGCTACCGCCGCCATAGACTTAACATTGGCCTGCTGGTAAAATACCGGCCAGGTGGCAAACCTAGCTATATAGTGTGCAAATGAACGAAAGAACACAAAATAAATGCATTGGTAAAAATAGATATCTGGAAATAGAGATTTACCATATGTTTATAATAAAAAATATATAACGCCTCCTACACAATAATAATAGTCACACAACTCAACAGAGTCAGGGGGACTGGGCTTTGGCAGAGATCCATGGGAAGCAGAAGACAGAATAGGTAAATGCAATAGGCACCTCCC
This sequence comes from Pelodytes ibericus, assembly GCA_036172795.1. Lineage (NCBI taxonomy): Eukaryota > Metazoa > Chordata > Amphibia > Anura > Pelodytidae > Pelodytes > Pelodytes ibericus. Next base: position 14,566,846 of record CM069862.1, read on the forward strand.
TAACATTTTAGTCAGTGAACAAAAATTGCAAAATTAACACTGCGTTGTACACATATTAATGTTCAGCAATAACGTTGTATGTGTGATAGAGAATATTGGGCTTTTATTTCAGCGGCTGACGTGAAGAACTGTAAATTGTTTTAATGTAAAAACAAGTTCACATAATATATATTAAACATGCAGAAAATAAACTTGGTGCAACTACCTTATTACGTCTACTCTTGTGCGCTTACACTTTCTATAAAGATTTTGCCTTTGAATGGACGCTAAAAGTTTTTTTTCACTTGTGCTTCTAATATAGAAGCACTAGTGAAAAGTTAGTTGTCCCTAGTATGAGGATGAACTGGCGGGTACTTTGATAGTACTTTTGATAGTACACGCCAGTTTATCCTCTGACCGACAGCTGCCATGTTTCCATAGGAAGCAGACAGCCGTCTGGTCGGCGACTGGCTCCCTCTGCTAGCTTTTTGCATGAGATCAGCAGGGTTGACCTTAACCAGGAACTGCTGTGTCTCGCACGTGAGACACAGCGGTTAGTAAACCCGCGTGTATCTATTAAGACGTATTGTTTAAGGAAGCAAGGGTTAAACAACGTTTAATGTTCCTTTAACCATGTGTGGCTTGTCTTTTTTTCATTTTTTTTCTACCTGCTGTTTAACTTGCCACTTTAGCTGCAGATAGCAATGCTTTCAGTGCTAAGACAAATCTGTGTGTGTTGCTTCCCCAGGTGGTAAACCTACAGTACAGCGAAGTTCAGGACCGAGTCATGCTCACCGGCCGTCACATGGTCCGAGACGTCAGCTGCAAAAACTGCAACAGCAAATTGGGCTGGATTTACGAGTTTGCTACCGAGGACAGTCAGCGCTACAAAGAAGGCAGAGTTATCCTGGAGCGAGCTTTGGTGCGCGAGAGCGAAGGTTTCGAAGAACACGTGCCCTCCGACAATTCCTGAAGCTTGTCTCTTCCTCCAAATAGTGTTTTTTTTTTTTCTTCCCTGCTCAGTTGAAAAATGTAAAAACACGAAGGAAAATCAAATATCTAACATTTTGCTTGCATACGCTGTTACCTTGGCCTATGAGTTTGAGACGTCAGTGTGTTAGAAGAAGGCCGGAACACCAGAAAGGGATCATTTTCTCTTGGATATCTTTAATTTGCCATCTTGGGAAAGATTCTACCAGAGCCGTCCTAAATTTGATCATTTCTCCTTTAAAAAAAAAATGGAGTGTTCTTTAATATGTCAGACGGTAGCTGGAGATTAAGGGATTATTCAATATTTTTTTTTTCTTTTCCAAATGTTGGTAAACGCCTTATTTATGTTCGCTACGTAATATTTTTCCTCCAATTTCTGTAACAATAATATAAAATCTTTTTTCCGTTCACCCAAATTTTCTTTCCATTTGATATTGTTTGTACATATTCGGTTTTGATTATGACTTGCTTTGGCCAAAGTAACCCCTACCAGTCAGAGCTATTGTATCAGAATGATCTTATTTTTATTTACATTTTCATCTTTCCGCATGACAATTCCACGGTATTGGGCATTTGGCGTGCTTAATTTGTGATGCAGTCGGTGTGGATTTAAAAAAGAAAAAAAAAGTTAAATATCTATATTTTGAAATGCAACAATTGGTTTTACGTACAAAATAATGTAGTGCGTAGTGTTAGTATAATAAACTATTTCTGTGACATTTTGTTTAATTTATACTTTATAAAGTGTGTTAGTTGTATTGTTTTTTTTTATTTGTTGGATCTCTGCTGTACATTTCAATTTTGTGAAGTTTTTCCTGGTATCTTGCACCATTTTCAACATTGCTCAGGATCTAATGCCACACATCTCTAGATGCCCTAAAAACTTTAAAGGGACACTACCACTCACATAAGATGGAACTAGATTACCTTTGTATTTAAAACAAACATAAACCACTGTTTTTCCTCTATGTTTGAATAAATTGCTTATAAAAGTAAAAATAAAATTAGGTGTTTATCTCCAGCGTCCATTTTGAGAATTTTACCCATGATACAGCATTCTTCATAATCTTCCAGCAAGTCTCACTTTACAACTTTATAAGATACTCCCCTGCTCTCTTACTGGCTCCTGTGTATCTTAGTGGGCATGACTGGATGGCTGTGTACAACACAAAGAGAGGAGATTAACCTGAGCAAACAGAATCATAACTCCGCCCTTGTGATGTAGTAGTTACATTACCCTCCCATTCAATGCAAGTCTATGGTCAGAATTCTGACTTATAGACTGCATTCTGTGTCCCCAGCCCCAAAGTGAGATACTGGTGCTGTAAAGTCACTAGGGGGTGGCACCCAAAAACACTAGATTTCACAAAATGGCGGCGCCCAGTCACACTTGTTTAGTAAAATATTTCGTAACATAAACTCGCATAACAAAAACAAAAGACATATCTGAAATCAACAATGCAAAATAAAAACCCTTTTCATTTTATAGTGGGAGTGTCCCTTTAAAAGCTTGTGTGCAGGAGGTAAGCACATACTGGCCTGCAAAGGGAACTAGATGACCTTTTCTTAAAGTAGGAGGAGGTATATTTTCACAGGTCTGCCCCTAAGCCCATGTGCCATGCTACATGTGGAATCCTTAGTGTGGAGGAAAATCACTACTGGTCTAACCAATAAAAGGTGAGTTGAGAATTTTCATCTTAGCCATGGCTCTTTTGTTTGATTGTTTCGTATTGAACTGTATGGAAGTTCTATTTCCCTGGCTCCTAAAACTAACCAAGCTAGTTCCCGAATTCATCTTTCTAAAGCCTACAGAAACGTGTCTAGTATTCTTTGGTCTTTATAATGCAGCTAGCTTTGGCCTGTGAAGCCAAACAATGTAGAGAACCTACTCGTACCCATTGTACCTCGACCTTCGCCTGGAGACAGACCGAATACCCTCCTAGTCCTCTACGAGGGATTTAGTCATTAGGTAATTGAAGGATATTTTCCAACTTAACAAAGTAGGAAATATTCTACTATTCAGATGACTTTATGACGTGCAACTAAATGGGTTACCCCAAAATGAGTTACCCCAAAAAGGTACAACAATAGACACAGGCTAACGCCCTCCGGGAAGAAGCAGAAGGAGAGCCGTCGTCCCTGGGTGGGCTTGAACCACCAACCTTTCGGTTAATAGCCGAACGCACTTACCGATTGCTCCACAGAGACAAGTCCAGCGAGGGGCCCGGAACTCTTCCCCAGCTTCCCAAATAGGGTCATCGTTCCCTTTAAATTGCTTCTCCCGGCAAAACTAGTGGCAACCGCGACGTTTCCTACTAAACTGCACCGAGAAGACCTTTCTTGGTGCTCTCGGAAGGCTCACCTCGCTGGCCTACATGCAAACCCTTCCAAACGTGAGCACATGGAGCAGAGTGGCGCAGCGGAAGCGTGCTGGGCCCATAACCCAGAGGTCGATGGATCGAAACCATCCTCTGCTAGTCTCTTTTATTTTTTTAATCCAAACTGGGATGCAATGCTTTTTCTCTGCACTTTTCATTTGCTTTAACATGCTTCACACGTAGAAGAAAGCAAGAATGAAAACAATAAATGAAACCCTCTCCGGACATTGGATGTATTAGGAACGTCACAGGATTCCAGTCCTTGAGGACGTTCCTGATACATTTTAACTTGTGCAGATTGTCCCTCCCCACAGTGGGAACCTCTCACTTTGAAAGTGAGCTCCAGGTCCATTCTACTAAAAATTGCACCGTGCCCGACCTTCCGTCTTTCGAGATGTTGTGGCAGGGACTATTAAGATCCTGATCAGGTCTCTGCCACTGTGTCTCTGGCAAGCAATCACTGTGATCGGGGCCAGGCACACAAAAATCAAGGTTTTCCTACTTCATGGCAAAAGTACCATGTGGCGTAAAGGAGTTAATAGAATGACCTAGGTGGCAAATGCTTTCAAGCAGGATGGCAAGTTTCACCTGGAGGTATCACTCTGCTTATATAAATTTGTTATGAAACAAGGGCAGCTGTCAGCAAAACTTATCTTTAATATTGCCATATAAAAACGCCCCCCCTAATACTTCTCTTTTATCCTGATTTAATGGGCTGCAACAAACGACCTTCTGCATGTTCCGTGCTACTTCCTATACTACAGTGCCGACATCTGTCTGTCTCACTGGAGTCTAATCAATAAACTTCAAGAACAATGTGAGGAGGTCTCCAACCCCCTCCCACAACTCGCCTCCTTGTGCATACAAAATAATATACCTGTCAAACCCAGATCACAGAAGATCCCCAAAAGGTCCTAATGAATTTCTAACATAAATGGGGGTCCAGGGCCCCTCATTATTATTACTGGAGTTAGGAGCCTGCCAAATGGCTTCCAGGCCCCCAAAAAGTAATGGGCAAGGGCTCAAGGTCCCTGACTCGTTAGTTATTAATTATGTCTCTTATGAGTTGATGGGCGCGGTTAATAATAGCCGCCTGGGAAGGAAAGGGTATATTTTTTTAACCTGCCATGGACCTTGAGCAAGTCCCATTAATTTTGGGGGGCTGGGAGCCATTTGGTAGGCTCCAGGACACAAATCAAGTACCTTATTGAGACCTCTTTCCTCCATGTAGCTCTATTAGTGGGCGGACATGTTGAAAATTGGGCAGACTAGATGGGCCGAACGGTTCTTATCTGTCGACACATTTTATGTTTAGAATCTTGGGTCACATGAGTGCAAACTCTCTTCATCTGACCTAAGATGTCAGCCCCCTGAGCAAAGAGAGCTAAAAAAAAGTACTTTATCTGTATGCTTTCATTAAAGCATTTCTATTTAAAACGCAACACTTAATGCAATCTTTCAGCTACACATAAGGTCATTTTTTTGTTGTCCTTTAAGCTTCTGGAGGGAAGAGCATGTCTGGTATTAAGAGATGACAGCCTTATTCACACCATGTTGAGGTGACAAATGCTGAGTCTCCATGGAGTCAAAAAGTACAGGTGCAAATTAGTCATCATTTGTCATCTGAATGCCAGGTAAGAAAAATAAAATAACAAAACGGCATAGTCACTGTGTACCTAAATGCAGTAAATATTTATTTCTGTTGTTTGAACACCTGTTTCCATGCCTTACCTTAGAGAACTATTCCCCTTTCTAACTATAGATTCACGCAAGCTAATGTCAACCTTTAAAAAGAATTCAGAAAAATGTCTGACACCAGGTGGCAGTAATTCATCTTCATTCATCGGACGTTTGGCCAGTCCTTCTTCAGGGAGCTCTGTAATCAAGAGACCGGATCAGGCTGTGGGGGGCACTGAATTACAATATTCTGGGGAAATGAATATATTTATTATAGGTCACATAGAGCCTGGCTGGCCAGCTGGGGCCCCTAATCTCCCCACATTAGCCTAAAGACTCTGTCATCTAAACATTGTTTATTTTTTCAATCACTCTTGCGCAACTCACCAAATTGCACCTTTACTGTGGGTTTTATTACATGACTGGGGCTTTGTAAGACAGTATGACCGAGCACCAGCCATGTAATTAAACTCACAGTAATGTGCATACACAGCCACACTGCTACACACATAACCACACAGTCACACTTACACAGCCACACTGCACACAGAAATACACACACAGTCACCCTTACACACGCCGCCACCCTTACACACACACACTTACAGGCACTGTTACAGACACAGACACACTTCCATACACGCGTGCACACACACACAGATACTTACACTGTCACACTTACATACACACATACATATATACTGTTACACATATAAACACAGAAATACACAGGCACCCTTACACACACACTCACATTTAGACACCCAATGAAGCCAATTTTTTACCGGCCTGCCGGTAAAATACCAGCCAAGTGGCATTCCTAGCAGGGTGGAGGACCGCTCAGACAGTGTCTGTCTTTGCAGAGGCAGAACACTGTCAGCTGGAGTCTTCTGAGTGCTGGAAGTCACCTGACATCTGGTTCTCAGTTTCCTGAAGTCTCGCTTGCACCTGTCGTGCCGTGCTCATCCGTCGGTGCGGTTACTGCAAGCGCTGACCTGCGGACCACACCGCGGTGTTAGGGAGAGAGCTCCCTCAAACAGAAATACCTCACAACTATCCCGTTTTGGGCATGATGTGCTCTTCAAGCCGGTGGAACTCACCAGGTTTTGTCAATGCACAATGTTTAGTTAAGGGGACTGTCTGATGCCCAAAAATGCATCTTCCAAATATTAATGCATATTAATGTGCTTTCAAAGTACTTTAAAATGCATGTTTTACATTTTGCATTTCTTAAACCGTACTGCCCACACTAGCTAAAAGTTAATTTCCTTTTTTTCTGCAGGAGACAATGAGAATGATTATATTCAAATGAATGGAATTTCCTGTCTCTCTAGTGATTTCATCAGACAATATGTTGCACTGTTAAGAGATCCTACTCTGTACAAGAACAAGTTTATTACATTCCACACAATGCATTCTATTCTAGCAGCACAGAAAGTGACTAAATGAAACAAAACTTTATATCCTCAGTGTCTATATAATCAGTGCTGCCGCACCTGCAGTAAACATGCAGAGTAATCACTGGGGAGGGCTTGAGTCAAATATTAAAAATGTGATTTATACAGAATGCCTGCATCAAATCACACTGGGACAAAAGCATGTGCATTATACAAGCAGTGATCTTCATCTTGCACCAAAGTGAGTTTGGGGACTAGACAGTCCCTTTAAGCTGGTGAGATGGAATGTTCATCTCACCGTCATCTCACTTTTTGTGAATAGACCCCTAGATATCATACAATCAGTACAGACAGGTTGTGTTAAGGTCTGTTACTAGCTACAAGCATATACTAGACAATCAGCCATTCCCATGGTTCCAGTGGCCATCCTACATAAACCAACAACGACCCATACATTTAAATAGTCACGGTGACATCAGTCTTTATAACACTGGTGTAATTTCCTGCGTGATCATTTCGACCTGTATATTGAGATTGCTTTTAAATATTATAATCCACCACTAGATGGCATTGCTTTCCAAACTCCTCTATTTAAAACAGTTTTAATAATTAACACTGCCATTTTTTATTTTTTATTTTTATGGGGAGAAAAACAAAATCAGTTTTGACCGAAACGGATTTCATCCCTTAACACACGAGTTTCTAATGAAATTCGTCCATTATTTTCGTTTGGAGAATTTCATTCGTACAAATGGAATTCCCGCAATATGTGCCAAAAACACTAGTGTTTTTCCCAGACAGACACAAACAGTCATAAATAAAGTGTTACGCAGATCGCTTCCTCTCCGTGACTTATAGATGTATATTAAATCCACCGTCGAGCGGGATAGCCATTAGCATGCAAACCTCCCTCCGTCAGCACAGCAAGGCACAGTTAGTACATGCTCGCTCACCTCTAACATTCTTCTGTTAGCTCCTGTGGCTAAAGTTAAAGTAGTTAATTTGCATATCAGGCCACAGGTGATGTCATAAGCAGGGGACACCACAGACACATTTAAAACATGTTTTCTGTTTTTTTTTTGTTATTCATTTGCTTGCAATTCTGCTAACACAATATATAGAACATGTTTTAGATTTTTTTATTCTCTACATTCATAGAAAATAGACCTTTATTCAAGAAAGAGTGAACTGCAGGGAATTTCAAACTTAGAGCCAAAGTAGCTGAGTTTGAAAAAAAAAAAATAAATCTCCAATTTTTAAACCAATGACTTATTAAAGCTATATGCATTTTTTTTTTTACCTTTTTTTTTTTTTTTTAGCTTTCTGACTGCCATTCTCCATGGAAAGCTTCTCAGTTTGTATTCTGCTCTCTTTGTTAATATATTTATACTCGAGTTCCCCCCGTGTTTTTTTCAGCTATGTAGCCACCTTTGCTCTATTATATCTATAGCTGCCAACATTCCAATTTTGACAGGATAGTCTTGTTTTTTTGGCGACATGTGCCACTAAATTCAGGGCTGAACTAGCACCGGCTAATCTGGAACTCAAGCTCATGGGGGTCACATCACCCCGCCCCAATGTGAGGTCATGAGTGATGTCATAATGCTTACATTAATCATACTAACTTCATTTTCAAGCTGTTTTATTCATTATAGTGTATTCTTTGTGGGACTTGAGCTCAGTTTCAACTTCTCCAACAGGATCTTGTGCTCAGTTTCAACTTCTAAAATGCGTCATTGAGTTTGGTTACATTGTCAATAACATGACCTTGAGCTTACAGGGATGTATCTGTAATTGCAATTTTAACCTCTTAATGCCATGGTTCCCCAGAGATTTCCTCCACAAGTTTTTTTTTCCTTCCCCGAGTACTGAAGGATGAATCTATGAGTCCAGAGGTTGCTCTCATGTTGTAGCTCTGCCACATAAATAATCAATGTATCGCAATATATAGTCTGTCAATATATACTTTGTCTATATAGTGTGTCAGGAGATACAATAGAGAAACAGAGGCCAAAAAGATAAATGCCCCTGTTCTCCAAAGGCCCATCCAAGGTGTAGTCCCAACAGCCACCAGCAGCAGAAACTGAACAGTACTGGAAGAACATGTGGGAGAAAGAAAAGACACAGAATACCAGTGTAAAGTGGCTGCAGGACCTGAGAACAAACCACAGCAAACTCCAGAACAGGAACTAGTCACCATCACAGTGACAGACATCCAACAGCGGGACAAGAACATGAAGAGCTGGACGACACCTGAGAAAAGACCACAGCAATCTCCCAGAACAGGAACCAGTCACCATCACAGTGACAGACATACAACAGCGGGACAAGAACATGAAGAGCTGGACGACACCTGAGAAAAGACCACAGCAATCTCCCAGAACAGGAACCAGTCATCGTTACAGTAACAGACATACAACAGCGGGACAAGAACATGAAGAGCTGGACGACACCTGAGAACAAACCACAGCAATCTCCCAGAACAGGAACCAGTCACCATCACAGTGACAGACATCCAACAGCGGGACAAGAACATGAAGAGCTGGACGACACCTGAGAAAAGACCACAGCAATCTCCCAGAACAGGAACCAGTCATCGTTACAGTAACAGACATACAACAGCGGGACAAGAACATGAAGAGCTGGACGACACCTGAGAACAAACCACAGCAATCTCCCAGAACAGGAACCAGTCATCGTTACAGTAACAGACATACAACACCGGGACAAGTACATGAAGAGCTGGACGACACCTGAGAAAAGACCACAGCAATCTCCCAGAACAGGAACCAGTCACCATCACAGTAACAGACATCCAACAGCTGGACAAGAACATGAAGAGCTGGACGATACCTGAGAAAAGACCACAGCAATCTCCCAGAACAGGAACCAGTCATCGTTAAAGTAACAGACATACAACAGCGGGACAAGTACATGAAGAGCTGGACGACACCTGAGAAAAGACCACAGCAATCTCCCAGAACAGGAACCAGTCACCATCACAGTGACAGACATACAACAGCGGGACAAGAACACGAAGAGCTGGACGACACCTGAGAACAAACCACAGCAATCTCCCAGACCAGGAACCAGTCATCGTTACAGTAACAGACATAAAACACCGGGACAAGAACATGAAGAGCTGGACGACACATGAGAAAAGACCACAGCAATCTCCCAGAATAGGAACCAGTCACCATCACAGTAACAGACATCCAACAGCGGGACAAGAACATGAAGAGCTGGACGACACCTGAGAACAAACCACAGCAATCTCCCAGAACAGGAACCAGTCATCGTTACAGTAACAGACATCCAACAGCGGGACAAGAACATGAAGAGCTGGACGACACCTGAGAACAAACCACAGCAATCTCCCAGAACAGGAACCAGTCATCGTTACAGTAACAGACATACAACAGCAGGACAAGTACATGAAGAGCTGGACGACACCTGAGAACAAACCACAGCAATCTCCCAGAACAGGAACCAGTCATCGTTACAGTAACAGACATACAACAGCAGGACAAGTACATGAAGAGCTGGACGACACCTGAGAACAAACCACAGCAATCTCCCAGAACAGGAACCAGTCATCGTTACAGTAACAGACATACAACAGCGGGACAAGAACATGAAGAGCTGGACGACACCTGAGAAAAGACCACAGCAATCTCCCAGAACAGGAACCAGTCACCATCACAGTGACAGACATCCAACAGCGGGACAAGAACATGAAGAGCTGGACGACACCTGAGAAAAGACCACAGCAATCTCCCAGAACAGGAACCAGTCATCGTTACAGTAACAGACATACAACAGTGGGACAAGAACATGAAGAGCTGGACGACACCTTAGAAAAGACCACAGCAATCTCCCAGAACAGGAACCAGTCATCGTTACAGTAACAGACATACAACAGCGGGACAAGAACATGAAGAGCTGGACGACACCTGAGAAAAGACCACAGCAATCTCCCAGAACAGGAACCAGTCATCGTTACAGTAACAGACATACAACACCGGGACAAGAACATGAAGAGCTGGACGACACCTGAGAACAAACCACAGCAATCTCCCAGAACAGGAACCAGTCATCGTTACAGTAACAGACATTCAACAGCAGGACAAGTACATGAAGAGCTGGACGACACCTGAGAACAAACCACAGCAATCTCCCAGAACAGGAACCAGTCATCGTTACAGTAACAGACATCCAACAGCAGGACAAGTACATGAAGAGCTGGACGACACCTGAGAACAAACCACAGCAATCTCCCAGAACAGGAACCAGTCATCGTTAGAGTAACAGACATACAACAGCAGGACAAGTACATGAAGAGCTGGACGACACCTGAGAAAAGACCACAGCAATCTCCCAGAACAGGAACCAGTCATCGTTAGAGTAACAGACATACAACAGCGGGACAAGAACATGAAGAGCTGGACGACACCTGAGAACAAACCACAGCAATCTCCCAGAACAGGAACCAGTCATCGTTACAGTAACAGACATACAACACCGGGACAAGTACATGAAGAGCTGGACGACACCAGAGAAAAGACCACAGCAATCTCCCAGAACAGGAACCAGTCATCGTTACAGTAACAGACATCCAACAGCGGGACAAGTACATGAAGAGCTGGACGACACCTGAGAAAAGACCACAGCAATCTCCCAGAACAGGAACCAGTCATCGTTACAGTAACAGACATCCAACAGCGGGACAAGTAGATGAAGAGCTGGACGACACCTGAGAAAAGACCCCAGCAATCTCCCAGAACAGGAACCAGTCACCATCACAGTAACAGACATCCAACAGCTGGACAAGAACATGAAGAGCTGGACGATACCTGAGAAAAGACCACAGCAATCTCCCAGAACAGGAACCAGTCATCGTTAAAGTAACAGACATACAACAGCGGGACAAGAACATGAAGAGCTGGACGACACCTGAGAAAAGACCCCAGCAATCTCCCAGAACAGGAACCAGTCATCGTTAGAGTAACAGACATCCAACAGCTGGACAAGAACATGAAGAGCTGAACGGCACCTAGCCCGTACATGATCCACACCTACTGGTTCAAGAAACTAACCACTCCCACCCAGACTGGCTAACACGATGAAGGACAGTGCTGATCATGAAAGACCCCCACAAGAGCACAGCACCATCCAACAACTGACCGATAACCTGCCTCCGTACAACATGGAAAGTCCTATCAACATCAAAGCCACCAAGCTACAGGACCATGTATGCCAGTATATGAGTACAGCTCACAAGGGCATTGGGAACAACACCAGCTGCTCATTGACAAAGATGACTCCAGGTCCAGACAGACCAACCTGAGCACATCCTGGATTGACTACAGGAAAGCCTATGACTCTATGCCACACACATGGATCTGTGAATGCCTGAAGCTATGCAAAGTCAACAGGACACTAAGTTCCTTCCCCAAAACTCAATGGGTCTCTGGAAAACAACACTGGAAGCCAACTCCAGACAGTTAGCGCAAGTGACCATCAAGTGCGGCATACACCAAGGTGATGGACTGTCCCTCTGCTGTTCTGCATAGGCTTGAACCCCCTCAGCCAGCTGATCACAAGGATATATATGTGCCGATTATCTGCACATATAGCGTCAACCCTTAGATCTTAGTTAAAAAAAACAAAAAACTGGCTACATAAGGGTTTACTCAATAAAGAGAGAACTGCAGGATATTGCAACAGGAATATCAAACTTAAGGCCAAAGTAGTCGAGCTGGAAAAATTCTCCCAGTCAGCTGCATTGGAGATTTTTTCCAACACAGCTACTTTGGTCTCAAGGTTGAAGTCCCTGTCTCAATTCCCTGCAGCTCTCTCTCTTTATTAGGTAGGCCCTACAGACTTGCCCTGTCTAATCTCAACTAAACGATGAAGGCTTCGCATCTGGAAAATATCTAATAATTATCTTTATTACTTTATCCCTATCATGGCAGCCAGAACCCAGCGCGCAGATGGATATGGGAATCATGCTATATCCAAAGATATAACTGGTTAAATGGAAAAAAAAATGTATTTCCGGAACAAACATGCATTTGGCCCCAAAAAACAGGAGTTTCCAAGCAAATTCAGGATGGTTGGCAACTATGCTGATGTAGATGTGATAAAAAAAAAATGTTTTGTATGTTTGTTGGTCAGTAAACTTCAGAGCATTTTGGAAAGTCTTTACTCAGGGTCAAAGGGGGTTATCTATCTATCAGAGCATCAGTGCTAGCCATGTATAAAGAATCAGAGCCTCCGTTAAACACTGTCAGAAAAACAGAGATTTACATATAACCCCCAATCTGAGGAACTTTGCCAATTTGCAGGGCAAAAATGAGAACCTTCAACTCTTAGCCACACTGCAAGGACTGTCCAAGTAAATCGGGACTCTTAGCAACTATGCATTTGATTCTGGCCCATTTAGCTAGATTTTGGTATATTATTATTATTTTTTTTTTTACATTGTGCAGAATGTGGGTTATTTATAAAGTCAATTATGGGGCACGGTCCTGAAAGGGATGTAATCTGCAGAAACCTTCCATTGGTTGCCATGGTGACTGGATCACTTTTAGAACTTTACCCACCAACTGACCTACATATATATATATATATATATATAACCCAGCTATGCTATGCTTAAAACGCACACATTCAGGTTGACAGAGTGCTTTAAAGATGTGCCAGAATTATTAACCCTTGCAATGTATTTCACAAACCCCCGCCACTGAAACGGTTACATTTTTTGTTTTTGTTTACTAATGAAGTATTATTAATATTATTCCCAATATTGTGCTTTTTTGTCCACAGTTATTACATTTTATTGTAACAAGAGGAAAATCATTAATCTGCTGTTTATTCTTTTTTTTTTTTATAAACCCCCAAATCCCCCCCCCCCCCCCCCGACCCCTCTCCCCACTTTCTTCTCAGTACTGACCCAAGGCTCCAAATTCACTGTACCCCAGAGTCAAGAACATGGATTTATTCCATGTTAAAGGAACATTCACACACCTGATGGCTGTTGAGGGATTATGTTTTAGAGAATGGAATTCAGATTAAACTATTGAACTTTTGCTTTAAATGACTAAAAATAAATAGTAATAATAATGGTTAGAAGGAAGTGAGTGTCTATCGGGATAAGGCAATGATATGCTAAATATGCTTAAAGGGAACCTGAGGGTCTACTCACATAAAGAGAGAGTGGAGGCAGTTGAGATAGGAATTACAAACTTCAGGCCAAAGTAGCCGAGTAGGAAAAATTCTCCAATGCAGATGAATTACTCTATTACATCGTATAGAAATGACAGCACCATGCAGTCTGTTTGTGCTCATGTTTTATAGATATCATCTGTGTAAGTGGCTATGTGTGTTTGTGTGTGAGAAAGAGACTATGTGTGTTTAATGGCTGGTAATGAAGGGAAAATTCTCTGAAACTGCTCATGTCTGCTAATAGTTCTCTGAAACTACTCCTGGTGGCTAATAGAGTGGCAAATTCTTTGAAACTGCCTCTGTCTGCTAATAGATGGGTTCATTTCTCTGAAACAGCTCCTGTCTGCCAATAGAGCGGTTAATTCTCTGAAACTGCCTCTGTCTGCTAATAGAGGGGTTAATTTCTCTGAAACAGCTCCTGTCTGCCAATAGAGCGGTTAATTCTCTGAAACTGCCTCTGTCTGCTAATAGAGGGGTTAATTTCTCTGAAACAGCTCCTGTCTGCCAATAGAGTGGTTAATTCTCTGATACTGCTCCTGTCTGCTAATAGACAGGGTTCATTCTCTGAAAATGCAGGTCATGGTTTTCTCTCTCACAGGTAACACCGTCTGACTGATCCCGACATCTAATTCCAGCCAGTGGGCTGCTCTAAACTTTGCACTACACCGAGGAATAGATGTAGTGATCACTATAATAATAATCATTATTCTTCCATCATTAAGACGGTCTTATTTTGGAACAAGCATTTCAGAGCCAGAGGTTCCATATCAACTGGTTCATTGTAACTAAAGGATTGAGACGCAGGGCAGGAGGGGGCGATACAGAGAGAGAGAGAGGTTACTTTGTAACTCCACTCCGCGGCTCAGTTACCCTGGACAGGAACTTTCCATCGCACCAAACCCAAGATACTTTGAACACTTTCTGAAGGAGGGAAGGAAAGAAGATTCCCTAAGTAATGAGACAGTCGCTCACAGCAGGAGATGGTGTATAAAGGGGCTCTGTCACCTAAGCAGTGTTTGGGGTGCAAAAGTAGAGTTAGAGGCAAAATGGGGCTACCAACCAACACAGAAGTGTTTCTGTCCCTGTGTTTTTTGCGCAAATAAATCACTTTTTTCACCTTGAACCGAGGTGCCAGCGCTATTATTCCCCGTGGAATTATTTTTGTACACCTCGGCTATTAAGACTTCACATCTCCTGCCAACTCATTCCACGCAGCAGCCTCTGTCTTGCGCGTTCCACCTGATAGCGCCATCTGAGATAAACATCGTGTGTAAGAAATTTAGCAAGCGTGTTTGTTTCAGATATAGAGAGGAATTAGCATGTCTGCTAATAGTTCTCTGAAACTACTCCTGGTGGCTAATAGAGTGGCAAATTCTTTGAAACTGCCTCTGTCTGCTAATAGATGGGTTCATTTCTCTGAAACAGCTCCTGTCTGCCAATAGAGTGGTTAATTCTCTGAAACTGCCTCTGTCTGCTAATAGATGGGTTCATTTCTCTGAAACAGCTCCTGTCTGCCAATAGAGTGGTTAATTCTCTGAAACTGCCTTTGTCTGCTAATAGAGGGGTTCATTTCTCTGAAACAGCTCCTGTCTGCCAATAGAGCGGTTAATTCTCTGAAACTACCTCTGTCTGCTAATAGAGGGGTTAATTTAGAGGAATTCCATCCAGAGAGACATCCTGTCACCTTGTAGCCAAATTCACTCATTTTATCCCTCACAGAGGAATTGGGTTCTGGACTTATTATGAGTTTAATTCTAGGTGGAGAATAGAATTAAAGTGGCAGTAAATGTAAAAAATAAAGCTTTCCCCTGTGATGGGGAGGAACTGAACCTGCAACAATGGGGGCCCACCTACCTACTTCCCTGACGTGCAGATACAAGAGGTGTCTAATCATTATCATCTGAGATTGGAGGTCGAAAATAATCTCGACCTCAGACAGACTTGACCATCCCTCACTTGCCTCATCCTGACCTTACTTAATGTTATTCACTATTTTTTGTGAACAGCTATTGTATTGCTTTTTACTGAAGGGAGTCCGAGATGGGAGAAGGAGACGGACTTTGGCGAGGTGGGGCGACAGGGAAGTCGAGTTTCTTTTATTGTATAACGTGGCCAAATCTTTAAAGGCAAATTCGACCTCCTCACACTCTTCTCACCCTTTGGTGTATAGACCCCATAGAGGAGGTTGAGACACACACACAGTTGTGCGAAGTCACTAGTGACTTTTCTGACATCCTGCACACATGCAGTGGATATCCCCCCATGCACTTCTACAAGAGAACCTCTGATTGGCTCTTAGGAGATGCTGGGAATTTTCATTTTTTTGTTTGAGAATCACAGGGAGAATGACTGCAAAAGCCACGTTTACCAAGTTAAACACTGCAAAAACTAGAAAATAAATACTAGAAACCACTGAATGTATAATAAAGAGAGACCATTAGACTCCATAGTGTCAACATGACATACATTACTGTGGTACATGCTGATACTTAGAGCATTTCTCACTCTGTCACCAATCTCTACTAATGCTATATTTGGTCTCATGAGGTCAGTCAATGACATCAGTAATTACAATGTGTGATAAATTCCCCCTTCATAAAATGGAAACTGCGACGTTACCTGATAACACATTCTCTCGTTCCCTCCATAATTACATTTAAATTAATTACTTGTTTTTTTTTAATGCTGCAGTTTCATGATTTATTGGATTGCTTTGTTTCAATATCCATTGCAAATCCGTGCACAATCATGCTCTTGGATGGTAATTGCAGGAATTAAATGTGAATTAAATAAAAACAACAAGATTCTGATACATTTCCAAACTAGAATAAATTAAAACATAAAGGACTTTTTTTTTTAATGCCCAAACTGGCTCCATCATCAGAATTATTTTTTGCCCATCATAAAAAAAAACCCCAAATAGAATTAAATAGTTTTAACAACCAGTATTTCCTTTATTTTTTCTTGTCCACATTGGGCATACTGCATCACCACTAGTTATCCGTCTCTCTCTTCCCCTCCCCTGGTTGAATGTTGGATGCTAGTGAGCTCATCTGTAGATATTCCAGCTTGTCATTGGCTGCTGGCATCACTAGTAACCGTCTTACTGTATGGACAATCTAAGGGGGGGGTGGATAGAGTTAGACCTGGTAGAGATTAAATTATCCTTTAACCGAGGGCTGTCCAAGTTTATTCTACAAAGGGCCACTTCGATAGAAATGTATGTGTGCGTGGGCCACATTCATGTTTCATTCATTCAGAGAATAATACATATAATTCACACTAATGTGCAGTGGTCACATTAACTACACACTCACACATATATAGTTACACTTACCTCACACACACATACACATTTATACACACACATACACACTTCCCACACACTCACATACATACACCCCCCCCACACACCTCACATACACTTACCCCCCCCCCCCCACACACACACACAGGCCAGCCATCAGATGGGGGATGGGCGATACTGGCGTCCCAGGCCCAGGTCACGCCGGGGAGAAAAAAAAAATTCTCTGTTAAGCCGGTCCGCAGCTGTGAGGGAAGCTTTCTGCGCTCCTCTCCAGCCGCGCGGCTTCAATAAAGTTTGTTAAAAAAACAACGCTTCCCTCACAGCCGTGGACCGGCAGAGCAGAGCACCGGGAGACAGCAGCAAGGAGGTAAGTACTGGGGAAGGGGGGAGGAGGGTGGTACATAACAAGCATACTGAGGGGCAAAATCCTGGTATATTGAGTGGCTAAATCCTGGCATATTGAGGGGCAAAATCCTGGCATATTAATTGGCAAAATCCTGGCATATTGAGGGGCAAAATACTGGCATATTGAGGGGCAAAATACTGGCATATTGAGGGGCAAAATACTGGCATATTAAATGGGAAAATAATGGCACATTGAGGGGCAAAATCCTGGCAGCACCGCTCTATGTAGGGAACTTTGTTCCCCGACACAGCTTCCCGTGCGGTGAGCAGTTGGAGGTGCAGCTACTTGAGCAGAGCTCAGACGGGCCGCACCTCGATGCCCAGCGCACCTCGATGCCTGGTGGGCCGCATTTGGCCCACGGGCCACATGTTGGACGCCTCTGCTTTAACCAGTAGCTTCCATGCTGCTACCCTTCTGAAATGTTGGGAAAGCCCCTTTCTAAACAAAACAGACTTCCAATACCCAATAAATATCTTGAAAAAAGAAAATTGAAAA
Source organism: Pelodytes ibericus (assembly GCA_036172795.1). Classification (NCBI taxonomy): domain Eukaryota; kingdom Metazoa; phylum Chordata; class Amphibia; order Anura; family Pelodytidae; genus Pelodytes; species Pelodytes ibericus. The sequence continues at coordinate 14,584,702 of CM069862.1, forward strand.
TTGCAAGAATATGGGTATATTTTTTTAAAGAGTCTTTTTTTGTGCATTCATTTATTAAAACACACTGGACTTTATTCGTGATAAAGGGACATGCACGGAATTGATAAGGGAATTGCAAAACGAAGACCAAAGTAGCCACGTTTGAAGTATATCTGAATGGGAGAATTTTTCCAAATAAAACTCTCCGGATGGGACACTTTGATCTAAAATTACAACCACCAGATGGAGCTATAGTAACATTTAATGGACCAAGGACTTTGCTACTGGTATATACTGTGGACTTACTTTATCAAAGAGGAAACTGCAGGGAATTGACAAGGGAAGTTCAAACGTAAATCTAAAGTAGCCAGACTGGGAATAATCTCCAATTCAGCTGTGTGGCTCTTTCTGTAAAATATGTTTAGAAAGAATAATTAATTAAGTGCTATCTCCTCCCTCCGTGAACACTATCAGTGTAAGTTTCCAGGGTGAAGGAATTTCCCTACTGTTATGTCCTAATTGGAAAGCGAAACGTGTAAGGTGATGCACGCTGAACCTGGCATTTATTCTCCTCCGTGACCAGTGTACATTTTTGGGATTATTTTATATAATAAAGAGCCGGGATTTCTGCTCTTTATTATATAAAAATTTTAAGACTATCCCCCCCCCCCCCTCCTGAGAGGACCTTCTCTTGGAGAGTCAGTTTTTATATTCTGCTCAAGCCCTCCCCTGCCTGTGTAGTCACTGAACATGTATCAGTTTTGTTTCATTTAGTCACTTCCTCTGCTGGTGGAATAGAACACATTGTATGGAACCTAAGTGATCTTGTTCTTGTATACGTAGGATCTCTTAACAGTGCAAAACATTGTATGATGTCATCACTAGAGAAACAGGAAATTCAATTAATTTTAATGAAATTATTCTTATTGTTTCCTGCAGCCCAAAAAAAAGGAAATTGACATTTACTCAGCTAGAGTAGGCAGTCCTGGTTTCTTGAAAACTGCTATAATTTCACAAAGTCATCTTAACTGTACATTTTTTATATTCTAAGCAATGCAAAATGTAAAACTTACATTTTAAAGTACTTTGAAAGCACATTAATATACATTAACATTGGGAAGATATATTTTGAGCACCAGAAAGGAGTTGGGAAAGTTCTCCAGTTCACCTGAAGACTACTTTGGCCTTAAGTTTGAAATTCCCTTGTCAATTCCCTCTTTAATTCCAAACACCAGTGTGTCTATATGACCAGTAGGGGGAACAGTGAGCCAGACTTGAGATCTGGAAAAGAAAGTGAAAGCTTTTTAATTGAGTCTAAAGTATTCTTGGAAACTGTAGCAAGCCTTACCCACTTTTCCAAGCTGATGTGCTTCCTTGACAATTATATTCACATAAACTGACTTCTGCAAGGGGACACCAAGATATTGGGGGAAATGAACATCACTTCTGTTATCCCAGCAGATAGACTATATGATTAATAATTAATTGACTGTTGGCAAAAAAATAAGTTGTGTTTAATTTAAATTCCTCAGGTGTAGGCATTTTAAATCAAAATGCTTTAATGAAATAATACAAACAAAGCACCTCACTGAGCAGTCTCTGTCTGCATACAGGCCCGCTATCAGGGGGTGATGGGTAATACACCCGTCATGGTCCTGGCAGACCCAGGCTCCCGGGCTCTTAAAAAAAAAAAAAAGGAGGGGGAACAAATCTGGCAAACAGGGCAGCTACCCAGGGCCCATTCATACCTGGGGGCCCAAAGCAACTGCCCCGTGGGCCCCTGCTGCCCGTGTAACTATCTCACACGGAGACAGTCACTCAGGCACTTTCTGTCACAGCCGTCGGAGATGACGGCCGGAGGAGGGGGTTTATTGGGTAAATTGGCTGTGGCATATTAATGAGCAAATTATCAGTGGCATGTTAATGAGCAAATTATCAGTGGCATATTAATGTACAAATTATCAGTGGCTATGAATGAGCAAATTATCAGTGGCATATTAATGAGCAAATTATCCGAGGCATATTAATGAGCAAATTATCAGTGTCATATTAATGGACAAATTATCAGTGGCTATTAATGAGCAAATTATCAGTGGCATATTAATGAGCAAATTATCAGTGGCTTTTAATGAGCAAATTATCAGTGGCATATTAATGAGCAAATTATCAGTGACATATTAATGAGCAAATTATCAGTGGCATATTAATAGATAAACTAATACTGGCTATGGCATTTTAAGTCTTGGATGTGCAATATAGGTAATGGGGCAGCAGCAAATCCTCAATGTGCAATACAGGTGATGGGGCATGTCCTGGGGTGTATTTAAATCATTGGCATGATATACCCAGACCTAGATAAAATGACTTTGGGAGGGTAGGAAGGCGAGAGGGAGATATTGATGGGGGCCCAAGATTTTTTTTGTTCTCTTCATTCACAGTATCAACAGTGTTTAGGTGACAGAGTCCTTTATAACAATGGCCAGCAGGCTCAAGAAATGCCCAAGAATGCTTACTGAGTCACAGGACTGGTACGGGGCAGGGATGGAGCCACGGACACAGGATTGAGCTCCACGTACCGAGTGCCTGGAGTGCACTTCTTTAACATCTTCATATAGACATGCAAAGTTATAATGCATCAGTGCACTGTGCATGTGTGGCAGTCATGCTAGGACAAGATGCTCCCAAAAAGAGACTGTCCCGTCAAATCCAGGACTGTTGGAGACTATGCCATACGAGGAGAGAAAATGATGGAAGGCTATCTATGGTGGGGGGGGGGGGGGGGGGGGGGTAATGACAAGTGATCTCTAATTTCCATAAAGTCTGGGACCCCTGGCTGGACACACAGAACCCCCGAGAGATTGGGCAGAAAAACTGATATGTTGACAGTACCATGATCCACTGTATGTTACTCACCTGCGTAGAACTTACCTCTTTATTACTCTCTAAATACTCTTGAACTATCTCAGGATCTGCTCCAGAACCCAGCCACATTCATATTAAAACCATCTCTTATGTGTTACATCAGTAAAATGGTACCTACCCGTGACAAAGAACATGTATATTTTTGGCTCTGTTAACTGAATGAGACAAATACAAATAACATACACCACTCTGTATTCTCCTTTATTACTTTGATTTCGTATTTTTTGCTACAAAATGCAACAAAATTATGATTTGGAAAAAAAACCCCCATCATTTTAAAAAAACAAACCAAAAAAACATATTTATTTAGTGCATAAACGGGAATCCGTTTAGATACCACATGGTATGCTAGCCATTTAAAAAAAATTTAGTTAATCAATTTCATTATTTTTCAGGGAATTCTTTTCTCACACTAATGGCTCCTGTTTTGTAGAGCTCTCTTTTTATACAATTTGTGCCTTTTTCTAAAGTTAGCCATGATTTTATGCGTCTGTTTACTTAATACAAGCATAACCTGCATTATTACGTCTTGGAAATAATCTCTGTATTGCGCTCTTATCGACAAAGAAGGTGAAAAACATGCGTGACTGTAAAACATATGCAGAAGTTGTGAAATAATCTGAATACGAAATACATTTTTCTTTGTTTGTGAGGCTTTACTCAGGTCAGCTGTCCTCAGTTGCTGCTCCTTGTCATGTTTTCATCCCGGCCCTGAATTATTTCCAGCCTTATTTATTTAATTTGCCCTGTCCTCATGTTAAGTTTGTCCCAGTGTATAATCAGCCAGCTGCAGGTCGGCATCTTGTCTCCTGTGCTTTAATTTAGGGTTAGTTATCTTTGGTTTAGTGGTTGGGACTTGCCAGTTTGTGGTGATTTGTATTTATTCCAAGGCTTATAAAAGGCCTGAAGTCTGCGGTTCTACTCATTAAAACATAAATGATCTGGCTATCCTAAACTCACCCAGAAATCACCAGACTTTACAGAACCCAACGCGTTTTGCCATTCCACCATGGGTCAGATAAAGGAAAATATGAGCCACTATGAGCCACGATCTGAAGCAACATGTCTGCTCCCTGTTAGAGCTATTAAAGAGGGCTCCCAATAAAGTACTTTATTTGCAGGGGCTTAATAATCATCCCAACTGCAACCAGGCTCGAAGCTCTAGAGGGCCCGGTCGACTCCTGTGACCACCCCTTTAAAAGCTGAGTGGCACCGAGAGTGTAAAGATGATCCAATCTGGTGATCTCTCACGCTCTCTCCCTTCACATTGTCTGATCCAGCATGACATCATATCCAGTGCATGCTGGATCAATCTGCACAGAGGGAACAAAGTGGGGACAAAGATAGCTCAGGTAAACTGTTTGGGGGTTAAGATGTCAGCGAAAAGCTGTTTGGGGGCTAAGATGGCATAGAACAGCTTTTTGGGACAACAATTGCACAGGAAAAAATGTTTGGGGACAAACATAGCCAGACAAGATGTTTGGGGACAAAGATGACACAAATAAGCCGTTTGGTGATTAAGATGGCACAGACAGACTGTTTGAGGACACCTATGGCACAACCAAACTGTTTGGGGACAAAGTTGGCACTGACAAACTGGATACAAAACTGGCACTGTGGGACATGTTGTTTGGTGAAGTTTGAGGGGCAGGGCAATTTTTTATCGGGTCTCTGTAGTTTCTAGAAACTCCCCTGTTTATTTGCATTCTGTAATTAAAGAATTTCTATATATACACACTTCACTAAAATTCGAGACTATCTTTAGGAGGTCGACTTTCATGTTGAGAATAAGTCAAATTTGGCACCCGAGTTTGACTTGGCAAAAAAGCCCAGATCCCAAACCCCCCCATCCCTTTAAAGTAATAGGAGGCAAGATGATTGTAACTATTTTTAAGATTCTAACCTGTATTTTTTTAAGCCAAACTCGGGTGCTAAATTTGACATAGTCACAACATGAAAGTCGACCTCCAAAGTCATATTTTAGTGAATAGACCCATTAATCTTTCAGTTAAATATAAGAACACTGATTGTTTTCCTTTAATTTCTAGCAGACTCTAAAGGGGTTAAGTAAATCATTACTAAGGAATCAGCAGACTAAATGGTTAAAGTGCACAATCTAAAATGATACCAACTGAAAATCTGATATATTCAGAATCCCCTGCACACTCCCTAGTAACAGACTATCCAGGCATTTCCTCTGTGTTTATTTGGCTCTTTTGACTTCACACAATTTTAAAAACAAATTCCGAAATAATCATCGATTTAAACCCAAGGTCCAATCAGATAAATAGCTTGATGACCCCCCCCCCCCCCCGACGCCCCCTTTAATCTCCGCAGAGGCATCAGATGCTACGTTTAGCAGCAATTTATATTCCAATTTATTAAACTTATTTGGAAGGGTTTTTTTTAAGCCCACCGCCTCGCCGCACCAATCTGTTGCTGTTGTTTGTCCCCATCTTCCTCTATCATCTTAGTGTCCAATGGAAAAACCCGAGATGGTTCCCAATGCTCCCCCCCCCCTCCTCCCCTTCCTCCATGGAAGTAAAGCCGGCCTGACAAATTGAATCTAGCATAGATGAAGTAAAAGCTGTGATCCCCTTGTCTATTCTTTCCCTGCCAATGATTATTTTAAAGCCCTGACGTGTGGCCCGATTAACCCCTCGACTGCTGAATGGTAACATGTGAACACTGGATTTCTCGTGCCAAAATCTCTGTTCTGTTTAACTGTAAGCAGAACAGTAAGGGCTTAATTTAATGGAAGAGGGAATTGAGAAGGGAATTTCAAACTTAAGGCCAAAGTAGCAGAGTAGGAGGAATGATCCCATTCAGCTGAATATTATATTTATATTGTAAGTTATGTGTAATTGGAAGATTACATCAAGTGGAGATATTTTAAATATAAATTGTTTAAAGAAAGAATAGAAATAAAGTAATTTATTGAGTCCTCTTACTCCAAATAGCTCCATCAGGGGGAAGACATTTTGTTTAGAATATTGGGTCAGATTCACTCTAACACACACAGACTCACAGAGGCACACTTACACACACAGGCTCAGACACACACAGACTCACAGAGGCACACTTACACACACAGAGGCACAGAGGCACGCTTACACTCACACTTACACACATTGACTCACAGAGGCACACTTACAAACACAGACTCCCTCACACACAGACTCACAGAGACACACTTACACACACAGAGGCACACTTACACTCACAGACTCACACTTACACACACAGACTCACAGAGGCACACTTACACACACAGGCTCACAAAGGCACACTTACACACACAGGCTCACAGATGCACAGTTACACACATAAACTCACAGAGGCATACTTACACACACAGACTCACAGAAGCACACTTACACACACAGACTCACAGAGGCACACTTACACACACAGACTCGCAGAAGCACACATACACACACAGACTCACAGAGGCACACTTACACACACAGACTCACAGAAGCACACTTACACACACAGACTCACATAGGCACACTTACACACATAAACTCACAGAGGCACTCTTACACACACAGACTCACACACACAGACTCACATTTACACACACAGACTCACAGTCACCCTTACACACACAGACTCACAGAGGCACATTTACACAAAGACTCACAGTCACCCTTACACACACAGACTCACAGAGGCACATTTACACAAAGACTCACAGTCACCCTTACACACACAGACTCACAGAGGCACATTTACACTCACAGACTCACAGAGGCACATTTACACACACAGACTCACAGTCACCCTTACACACACAGACATTGGTCATTTAGAAGTGAACAGTGGGACAGACCCAGCCGCTTGACCTAGGGTAGAGGGCAGCTTGACAGATGAACAGACAGACAGACAGACAAGACACACATAGACAGACAAGACACACAGACAGATAGACAGACAAGACACACAGACAGACAGAGCAGTGTTTGACCCTGAATCCCTTTTTACCCAGTTTCCTAAGGAAGATGGAGACAGTGAGGAGTCTCTAGTCTCCCATGCATGCGGAGGGGCCTGGATTATCTCTGGGCCGTAGTACACAGAGTTATATGCATGCTTTGCAAAATACAAAAACACACATATATGAATGAGTATACATCTAAATACATCCTCACTGCACACGTGAATTTCAAATACCTATGTGTTTTTTGCAGTGATTTACATATGGGGTTTATGTGAATTACATTAACCCTTTGAGGATGGACGCAGCAAAGCCAAGTTTTCTCCTGAACTGGCAGGAAGGGGTTAACGTTTATTTCTATAGAACCAACAGTTTACGTAGCGCACGGTGCAGAGCGTAGAAGATGTTAGACGAACAGAGACAGAGTGATACAAGAGATAGAGAGGGTCTTGCCCACAGAGCTTACAATCTAGAGGTATGTTTAAGTAGAATACAATATACTCATCCACATGTGTGTGTGTAGCATACCGCAGCTGGAAAATCGAATTGCACCGTGCTGCAAATGCATGAATAAAAATATTCACTGGAAATGTAACACAGGGTGTGAATGGAAGTCATGCTACTAAATATAGACCTTCATAAGCTAGTGTGACAATGTCTCACTGCCTGGCCCCAACAAAGGGGGAGGGGGGGGGGGGGGGGCCAGCAGGGAGCAAGAAAAGACAGTGATTTAAAAATATACAAGAACTGAACAAAGATCTATTCCCAGCCTACCTGGCAATAGGGTGTAAAAAGACAACAAGATAAAGAGAGACAAGAAAAAAAACCATTTGATAAATGCATCAGTGGGGAGATGCAGGTAATTGTGGATCTGTGCACTGATTGGCTGGGAGGGATGAGTGAGCATGAATGTACAGAGCAAAGCTGATTGTATCCAAGGGCTGAGCTGCATACACCATTCATGCTTTTTATGACGTCAAGGTGGAGGGGCGGGATGCTTGTTGGGCACGCCCCCCCCCCCATGTTATAAAAGGCACTGCAGGGCAGGCAGAGTGATACAGAGTGCCCAGTGCTGCAGCTGTGAGACTGCTGGACATACATTGGGGGCATTCTAGTTAGGATCTGGCTGTATTATAACAAAGACCCCCCTCCTCCTCTGCAGAGAGAGACCCCCCCCCCCCCCCCCCACCACTGTGTCTGCCTTGCTGGTCTTATCACTTTAAACAGGACATTTCCCAGCTTTTCAGGACTTCATGTCTGTATTTTACCCCATTCACTGGTAAGTACTTGCCCCTCACCCCCCCTTTTTCTTGGCTGCTGAAATGTTGTTTTTCTGGTTTTTGGAGGAAAAAGCAGAGGATCTTTCATAAGAAAATCAGTTTGGACCCAGCAACCCTGAAAGAACAAAACAACAAAAAAAAGCTGCATTGCAAGTTTTCCAGACCCCCCCCAAGCCTATAGTGGCTGGCTGAGCATTCTGGGAGTGGTAGTAGTCCCCAGACGCTGGCGTGGCAAGGTTTGGCTTCTACTGCCACAAGACTTGCCAGTATACTAATTAAACCCATTATAGTTGTCAGGATGTTGGGGGGGGGGGGGGGGGGGGGGTCCTATTTGAGGGGTCATTTAAAGGACCAGTGTTTTTATTTACTTTGATGGGTTAGGAATTCTCTAACGCTGCAGTGTTGGTGGTTAACCCTGTGTGTCAGCTCCTGTGTGCTGCTTATGGCAGATGTATCCTGCCTCCATGCTGTTCAAGTTTTTATTTTCTTTTGCTTTATTTTTATTATTGCTTTGTCTTTTGTGCATTATGGGGGAGCCGGAAGGGTTAATGTCCCCCCCCTCCCGTGATGCTGGCTTCTTAAAGGCGCCGCTGCCCCCCTCCTCCCGTGATGCTGGCTTCTTAAAGGCGCCGCTGCCCCCCTCCTCCCGTGATGCTGGCTTCTTAAAGGCGCCGCTGCCCCCCTCCTCCCGTGATGCTGGCTTCCCAGCTGTTCTGCTGATGGATTAATTGGCTGTGAGTCTTTTCTGCATGTTTAACCCTCTGGGTACCAGGAGATGAGCTGGGTACTGTTCTCTGCCATGCTCTCCATACTTTACCCCTCTTCTCCTCCACCCTCCTCTCTGGCAATCAAATGGCTGAAAAGCCCCCAGTGCAGTGTGGATTCCAGACCAGGAGTGTTTTTTCTTTGTGTGAGAAGTCGGGGGAGACAGGGGGTCTGATGCTCTCTGGCTTCTCAACAAAAATAAAATACAATATCCTATTTAAGATGACCTATATAAAGGCTCTTGGATGAGCAGGCTGGCTCTTAATGCTCACTTTGTCTTGTGACTTTCCTTGCACTGGAATGTTGGTGACCTGCTTGTGTTTCACGTTGTTCAGTAGTGTATCTAGTTCTCTTAGGGGGGCCTGGCCCTGCCAGGATTGCTATTGATATTTGTCTGGAGAACTTGCAAATTGGATTGGGCTTTTGCACCGTTATTTGCATCATTATTCCTACCAGGTAAGTAAGTAAGTGCACATGGACAAGGGAGCAATATTCCAGCTGACTTCAGTAATCCACCCCTGGTTATGACCCTGCTTTCATAGAGTCTCTGTGTGTGTGTGCTTAAAATGCTTAAAATCCTTGACTGTGTTTACCTCTACCACTTCTGCTGGCAGGCTATTCCATACATCCACTACCCTCTCAGTAAAGTAATACTTCCTGATATTACTTTTAAATCGTTGCCCCTCGAATTAAAGACTATGTCCTCTAGTTGTGGTAGAGTACAGTGCTTTCATTTAGTGAATAAAGGATTGGGTGCTCCATTGGAGTAAAAGGGGCATATTATTCCCCTATAGGGTCTACTGTGACTTTAATGGGTGACTTCACTACTCATGCAGCTTTTTGCACAACATATGCAAGGCTATGTCCCCCATTGTTCCTCATTTTCAGCAGCCACAGCACAAATCCTCGCCCGATTTTTGCCGAGCGAGTTCTGCTGGATAATGGACATTTTTGAGACCATGACAGTGGAATGCCAAACTGTATAACCCTGATACTGAGCACAATCGCAGATACTTCAACAATGGAAGAGCCATACACTTGCTAATCTAGAACTGAGGTTTTTGTAAAGACCTCTTGCTCTGGGTTAAACAGGAAACCATATTCAGGCGGGTTTATACGCTGTGTTTATAACCTTCTAAAATACTTGCTCTTTCCAGCCACTAAAGGGTAGAAAGGTTTCCTGTGCTGTGTGACTGCCTCTGGGGTGGCTGTGTGACTGCCTCTGGGGTATTTTGCACAGAGCATCCTGTATATGAATAAAACCTTTTTTTTTTTTTTTTCCAGTTTTTCATGAATGCTACAAACTCTGCTGTCTGGCGTTTAAGGGTTAATAGTTTATATTGTAATACTTTGCGTTAGTTTTTTTTTTTTTTTTTATCTGCGGGATAAGGAGAGTTTTTTTGTGGAATGGTTAAGTAATATTTAGAAAGCTCTAGATATCCCCAGTCTAGAGGATTTGTGACTAGTCCAATTCATCTGTGAGCCGTTTGTCACCCAGCTGTGCACAGGGCCTCTCTGAACTCTGAAATGCTTTCTTGAAGTTTGTCTGATTTATTCCATATTTCCGATTGTCTATTTACATTCTTGGGCCGTGATTTCTAAGAATTACATCTTGAAACAATAGCATGTTTGAGATGACTCCTGATATAGCGGGAAAGTGAAAAGGGGGAAAGAAAATGTAAAAGAAATTAACTGGTTTTCTGGAAACCAAAACCTAGTCTACCCATTTTCTAAAGTCCCTGGCCTTATTTTATATCTACGATTACCTTATGCCTATCCCACACGCTTAAATTCCTTCACTGTTTTTTTTTTTTTTTTTATTTTTTTTTTTTTTAGCTTTACCACTTCTGCTGGATGGTAATTCCATTCATCCACTACCCTCTCATTAAAGTAATACTTCATGTATTTTGATACCTTCTAGCCAGTGTCTGGCTATTAAACTACCACTCATTACTCTCGTTCAATGGAATTCATTGCTCCCCTCTGATAAGCTAGAGGTTTGTTTAAGCTATAGTCAGAGGCCTCCTGTTGGATCAGTCATGAAGTAATAGTGCGTAGTGATTAAGTGTAATGTTGTACACTTCTTGGTTAAGCTGGTGAAGTGTTCCTTATTAATCCAATATTGAGGTCCATGATGTATCTTTTCAGTTTGTATGGGATGGCTACATCACGATGGTGGGGTCAGACTGACCTACAGTGTGTGTCTGGTCGATGCAAGGCTGTCAAGACTATTTACTGTGTAATTCTCAAATTGACTACATTGTAGTGTTCTCCTACGCAGTCAAGCTTTAGGTTTAATTTGGGATGATGGGGAGAGTATTGATTAAACTGGTCAGGAGAAATCTGGAGTAGCCTTCCAGCAGAGATGGTATGACTAAACCTAGATCACGGGGGGAGGGGGGGGGGTGGGGGGTGGTAGAATATCTGGTATATAATAATCTGTCCTTTATGGAATTTACTGAAATGTTGACTCCAGCATCTCTCCTGGCTGTCTTAATGTCCTTCAAGGTCATCCTCATTGAATGGGAATTTCAAGGTCAAACAATGGACTCTATGAAATGTATAGGTTAGAAAGGCCAGCTTCTGACTGGGAATGGAAAATTCCCTGGGATAAAAGTCCTATTATCCTTTGCATGGTCGGCAAACCGAGTCTTCCGCTACGCACGGCATGTAGAAATCATCCGAACAATGTTCTTCTGTTAAGCTATTCCTTGGAAATTTTTGTTTTTTCCCCTCCAAGTACCACTGCAATCCTCCTCCTCCTCCTCCTCCTCCTCACTCTTGTCCAGACACTGTGCTTAATGCCAGATTATGCCAGATTACATTTTCACCACTGACTGTTTATATAATCTGAGCAGAGTCAATACAACCTATGGGTTTTTTTTTTTTTTTTTTTTTTTTTTTTATTGTTGAGGCTATAGAGGTTGGATAAATTCTGCAACATATTTTTAAAACCACCCAATAAATATTATTAGACTTCTCAACAAGGTTCAGCTTTGATCAGAGAGCGGTCTTTTAAATGTGTCATGTGTTGAATGAGCAGTATAACATATATGTGCTGTGACTGCCTGACTAAATTGTGATGGTTTTCACCTATATTTTACCCTGTGTGGTGTGTTCCTATGCATATAGGTAACTGCCGAGAGAATGCTCAGCCATGTCAAATACCAAAAAATGAATCAGGGAGTCGGCATGATCGGTAGAATCTGTACAGCAGTGATGGCTGACCTTGGCACTGCAGAGGTTTCAAAACTACATATCCCACGATGCCCACTTCTGCTTTAAAGCTGACTGGGAATTAAGAGTTGTGTAATTCCCAGATACCTGCAGTGCCAAGGTTAGCCATCACTGGCCTTCAGTATGGTGGGCTATTTCCTGGCCTTTATGCCAAACCTTGTGGAAACCAAATATTAAACAGAACATCTCTAGCTCTGTGCTTGTCAAGACCAAACCCACAACTCTTTCAAATTCCAGGCCAACAGAATTTTTTTTTTTTTTACCTAGTCCACAAATGTTTGGAAAATATCTGCTCTACGGACTGGCAGCTATTAGAATAGTAATGTTTCGTTTTTTATTAATTATGACCTCACACTTATGTAATGTGTTCTCCTGCTGGGGGGCTCTGCTATATAACGGGTATCTAGATCAGAAATAATGTGTACACTACCATGAAGGAATATTGGCCTGTACAGTGTTTGGTGACTGACCCATTCAAGTGACATTGGTGTACTGACTCATTGGCTCCAGCATCAAAATTACTGACCCATTGCATAGATCATTAAAGGGACAGTGAGCCTCTTTTTTTATTTTTTATTTTTTTTGTTAATCTGACAAGTATACCACACTCCCCTGAGTAAAATAATCTACTGCATCATTTCCTTAGAGCAGGAAAAAGTGATGGTTTCATACCGTGCTGGACAAATATTAGTACATTTTGGGAGATTGGTGCTCTTTCAATAGCTGTTTTTAGGACCCTTTTAGACGGAACTCTAGCATTCTATTTAAAACATCCCAATAGGTTAGGAGCCAGCGCTAGGGATTTTAAAAAGCCCTGTCTAAGTTGTCAAACGGTGGTTTTACACACACAATACTTAGAAGGCAAATATTTGGCTCCTATGAGAAGAATTGTTCTAATTTTGCATAATATTGGCACATCTCATGGGGTTTTGGTAAAGGAAAAAAACATCACTTGTACTTCTTAAAATGTAAGTTTAAATCGCCTCTCCGATCCTTGATAAATCTCTTTCCAGGCTTGTTAAACTGTGGTCCGGTTTTGAATTGGTAAATGGTAACCCCTTGCCCAACTAAGTCAGAAATCTGATTTTAGTTGAGCAATGGAGATCCGCTTTTGACCTAATGTGCGAGGCTGTCATTGATCTGCAAGCTGGGAATCTGCTGCCGCTTCCTCTAACCAATTTTCTCCCCTCCTCTTGCAGCCCTGATTACTTGAGATCAGCTGAAATGACTGAAGTAATAATGAACACACAACCCATGGATGAGATTGGATTAAGTCCTCGCAAAGACTCTTATCAGGTATGTTGGCAAATCTCATGCATCAGATGCTTGCACAGGGATACCATTCTCTGCTGGTAATTAAACTGTGGGGGCGATAAGACCTCAGATGCCAATTTATCCTCTTACTGGAGGAAAGTAGAAAACAAAATGGTAAAACTGGCATGTACTTCTGATGGTACATGCCAGATTATATATTCCACCGGAAACTGGCAGCCCTTTCAGTTTGGCGACTCTCTCTGCTGGCGCAGAGGACATTACATCTCTGCTGGCATATACCCTCCTGCAAGTCTGACCCTAATCAGAGGGGGGGGGGGGGGGGGGGTCCAGCTATGTGCGAGACAATGTCCACATTGCATACCTATGTATCCATGGAAAAGTAGCACAGATGGTCTGTTCTACTCAGATTAATAGCAAGAAAAACCTTTTTAATTCAGCGAGAGGGATGGCCGGTAAGGAAACAAGTAATAAAATGTAACTGGCCCATTAAGTCTCTTTTTGGGAACACAGCCTCCATCTTTGAAATGCAGAAGGGCCTCTGCTTGTCATCCTTTGCTTCATTCTGCCAGGTCACCAGAAGGTGAACTCTTCTCCTCGCGTTCAAAGGGCTTTATTAATCAATGGGAGAATTGTAGGGCATTGAGAAAAGCATTTTCTGTTTATGGCCAAAGTGGCAGAGTTAAAAAAAAATAATGTTGGCCTTAAGTTTGCGGCTCCATCAATGTGCACCTCCTCCGCCATCAAAGTGCGCTGCTCTGTTTCTGACGATTGGTTTGTGTCCCAGAGTGGTGTTGGGAAGGACTCTTATTGTGGTGACCTCTTAAAACTCTTTACTGCCGCTCATTCATGGGTTTAGACCTGTGAGGATCTGCTCGTTCACTCTAGAGTGGTCAGACTTCCTAGAAACTGGATTATTATGAATGAGCAGCGCTGCCTCAGAGTCTTTGTTCTCGTGTTAATGAGAGATGTTCGCTTGTGCGTGAAATCCCCTCGGGGAGAGCAGATTTCGAAGAATCAAAGAAACGCTTCCCCCTCCCTCCGCCAGTGAGGAGTTGTTTATTATTTTGGGTTTTGTTTTCAGAAAAACCTCCAAATTGTGACAGTTTGTGCTCTAATCTGGGCATCAAGGGAGAGAAGAGGGAACCTGGACAAACTGGGAAAATGTCACATGATGGGCATGGAAGAGCTACAAAAAGCGACTGACAAAGCATTGTGCAGCTCACTTGTTTAGTTCACCAACCAAACTATTGCCCCCCCAGGTCATTTTTTTTACACATTATTGTTGAAATGTTATCTGCTAAGAGTAGGACCTTTTTACACAGCTATAAACATTCTTATAAAAGGAAAAAAGCTTTTTGGCTTTAGAAAGAAGTAAAAAAAAAAAAACAAGCAGAACAATCCTTGTGCGGTATTAATATTTGGCCTCCTTATGGAGGTAGACGCAGTGAGATTTTTGTAATTTTCTGTGCTTTGGTAGATGCTGTGTAATCTCCTCTGGGGAACATAGAACAATAATCCTTTTGGCTCAATGTTTTCACTTAATGTTTCTCGGCGAAAAGAAACAGATGTGCGTGTGATACTGGCTGCTTATGGCAAGGGCTGGGAATTTCAACTTCTAACAATATACTGCTTGGCTTGTCTGGCACGCGTCCGCTGCTTACAGTTTCACTATGGCTTGTACGACTTATTATATGGCGTCCAGGGTGTCATGTCGTCTAAGACTAATTTAGCATGTATAGAAGCCCTGGGTTTGCACACCAGCCTCCTTACTAACGGCAACTTTGCAGATTTGTCCACTACAGAGCCCAAATGCGGGGGACTCTGAGGAACAGGGAGCAAAAGGGTATTAACTGTCTGATGGTGAGGAGCTAATGTAAGTCGGGAGGTATAATTAAACTGCCATTTAAAGTGGCGCCATTTTGCTTCATGAGAAGCCTCCATGACGGCTGAGGTAGTTGTTGACCATCTGTCTCACTAGTGCAGGAAAACCCCCATTTATTTTTCATCCAACATCCAATAGCCCCAGTAGGATAAACTAGCGTGCACTTATCACGGTATATGCCAATTTAGCCTTGACGTGGCGGCCATGATGTTTCCCTGGGAAGTATGCCTAAGGTGGTCATTGACAGTCTCTGCTAATGCACTGAGACTTTGTTTTTGAATGTAGCCAACAGGGGGAGCCCTAACTAGGTCCCCTCTTTGTGGCATTCAAGATGAGGGTGCACTACTGTTGGACCAGACCGATTCCGATGCGTAGTACGAAAGTGTAAAAAGAAACCTTACGGTCCCCCTTTAATATAACAAAGTAAAACTTATAGCTGCTTCTCGTAGTTACATTTAGATGTAACTTTATAGAAAAATGGAGGGTTATTCAGCCAACAAGCGCCGTGCTCTCAGCTGTTTGGGTCACTTGCAGCTGTGTCTGACAAGTGGCTGGCTAATGTCCCCTCTGGTAATTACATGTAATAAGGAGGGTCAATCACTGCCCTAGCAGGTACGTATAGTCTGCAGCCAGACCATTATGTATAATCCAGCTTAGTTACCAACCAGCTGGTGTTCTACCAGTCGGCCAGCAACAAAATTGGCTTGAGGCCTAAATGTAAGACTATGGAGGCGATGGGATGGATTTTGATTGGTGTAGGAGGCAGGAACCCCACTCGTAGGCTAGATCACATGGCTGAAAATGACAAATGTAACTAATTTTTCTTTGTGCGCTTCTATTAAAACCATGACTTTGTGGAAAATATTTCTTTCTATTCTTGTCAGATCAGCTTCCTTAGCAGCTGTTTAGGAAGACCTTTTACATCACTGCAGTGGGAACACGCTGACTCAGATTTATATTCTGTTGGTTTCCTTGTTCTCAGTGTGTGACCCCCCCCCCCCCCCCCCCTGGTGGGTGTGCGGCTCCCAAGTGGCCTGGAATCTAGTCTGGAAAATGTGTATTTTGGGATTTTTGAGAACAATGCCTTATTTACCACTATATACGCTTATATTATGAAATGGAGTTTGGAAATGCAGTGGGTGGGGGTGGTCCGTATCCATAAAATCCATTTCTTGTCTGGTATTAACTATTTGTTTTAGAAGGGTTTGGTTTTTTTGGGTTTTTTTATTTTTTTTTAATCTAAAGCAACCTGTTCAAATAATGGCTATTGGTGTAAATCAATTACCAGGGCCCATTCGGTTACAGCCATAAGGCCTTATTTATAAAGGCTCCTGCTGGGATGCAGTTCCAAAAGTGGAGCAATCTGAAGGAACATTCCATTGGTTCCCATGGTGATTGCACCCCTTCTAGAACCTTACATTAAGATGGGTCACTAGACATGGTTGACCCTCAAAACCCCATTTAATTGTTTTTTTTTTTTTTTTAATGAAAATCTTATTGAACCTTTAACATCAGGCTACTGATCAACCGAGCAACATTGTGACCTGCAGCTCCAGCAGACATGGCTTAGTGGGTTAATGTGCCAACTGTAAGATTTGTTTAATCCGTAGGGTTGCAGGATCGATTCTTGGAGGAACACTAAGGTTTTCTGCCTTAGAAGACAGAAGGGCAGTATAGCCTAAACTTGGCTAGTGCTGGTCTACTGAAACCAAGAATCTTGGAAACTTTTTTTTTTTTTTTTTTGTTAAATACTTTTTCATTTTAACCATTTTACAAGAATGTAGTAGAACATCACCATTTCCCTCCATCAGGAGAGCAAGATGACCTCCCAGTCGGCTGCAATAGGAGATGAAACTTTGGCTCGGTGTGAGATTTTTGTGTGTCGGAATATGTTCAGTCCTTATTTAACATCCCGCCCTTCCTGACGGTCTGGATAATTACTGTTATTTTGTACAGAGTGCTAAAATGGAACAGGCTATTTCAACTCTTGGCTATGGATTCTTGGCCAAGTCGGTGTCCTGAATGACCCATTTCCTGCTTTAGCCACGCCATGGGGTGCCCACACCTGCCATATTCACAAATACTGTAGTCTGTTTTCCTTGGTAAACTTTTTTTTTTTTTTTTTTTTCCCCTCCACAATAGTCCTAGAAGAAAAATGCATACCCTATAAATTATGCAAATTGGGTATCTCAACCATTCGGGCCACTGCAAAGGTTGGATAGTAGCCATCTTAATTGTTGGTTACTCCCTGTGTCTTGGCCCAACCAGGTTTAGGAAGAGTGGGTACTGTTCTATAGTAATTATCATAGATGTTTTGAAAGATGTTATATAGTAGTAAAATAGTTTGGCCTCTTAAACCAAATTCACTGCCTTTTTTTAATGACCTTTGTATCCTTTTTCCTCCTCTCCCACAGATTTTCCCAGACCCTTCCGACTTCGATCGTTGCTGCAAACTAAAGGACAGACTCCCTTCCATCGTTGTCGAGCCGACAGAAGGTGATGTGGAGAGTGGGGAATTACGGTGGCCACCCGAAGACTTTGTGGTGCAAGACGAGAAAGAAAACGACATTGAAACAAATGCAGAGAAACAAGAGCAGTAAGGGGGGGGGGGGGTGGAGGCACCCCACTTTATTCTTCAACCGATCTTCGTTTTGAAGAAGGAGATGGCCGTACACGGCTGGGACTGAGTTTTTCTGTTAAAAGACGACAAATTCAAAGATGGCACCTGTGAGATTTAATTTCATTTTCCTTGTGAGAAAATACGGCCTTTGATGTGATCAAACGCAGGAAGTCTTTAAGAAATTTTTTTGCTTGCTTCCTCCCCCCTCCCCCTTATTTTAGAATAAGTTAGGTTGCTGTCTGAGGTCGTTTTTTTTTTTTTTTCTTTTTTTTTTTTTTTCTGATACTAGAAGAATAGTCAAATTCACATCTGGGAGTAACATGGTTTTCCCCAAAAAAACCTACGAAATTACTATTTTTTTTTTTTTTTTCTCTTTTCCCCCCGAAGGCAAATATTTCAGTCAATGCTCTCTCAATCCGAAATGTCTAATCGTCATTAGCGGCAAGAATAGAGCAAATTTTGGTGAAAATTGCAATAAATCCTTTTGTTGCAAAGGCAGTGCTTTAAGGTCGAACAAAAGGTTGTGCTGGAGAAGTATCTTGACCTTGGATTAGACATCCTAATCTGAAGAATATAGGCTGGTTTAATCTATCTAGAAGATGTTTTTTTTGATACACTGAAACAGTTTTTAAGGAACCCCCCTCCCATAACCATTAATTTAATGTATGGGGTATCTGCTACTTTGACTAGATTACAATTCTTTTTTTTTTTTTTTTTTTGCTTCCAGATTTGGGCCTTTGAAATCGGTGCTGGCAGGGAGGGTTTTTTTTTTTTTTTTTTTGGAGCTTCCTATTCAGACAGAATACTGTGTGCATGGTGTTGATACCAAATGTGCCCATGCAACACACGTGGTTTGTATAACCTTGCGGTGCTGCACACATATATGCATTGCAATTCATGTGGCGAAGGTTCATATCACTTTTGTGGATTTGACATCATAGAAGATTGGGGGGGGGGCAAATAAAATACAAGTATTTGTTTAATCCGTGTAGTGTAAGTGGAGATATTTGCCAAAACTTGGAGGTAGAAAAAGATGAAAAAAAAAAAAAAAAATGGTGTAACGTGCTGTAGACATGACTACTCCCCCTATCACACCCCCAATTGTAAACTGATGGCAAACATTAGTTTAAGCAAAGAGGTTGAAAATAGTATTGTCGTCCATGCATTTTTTTTTTTTTTTTTTCTTTTTCAGTTAGCCATTTTGAGTTTTTAATTCAGGGACACACAAAATGGTTTCCTCCCAAAGTTCTCCGGTGAGTGTGTCCGTGTCATGGATACATTCGCTAGGTGCTGGCAGACCTAAACAATAAGCACATTCAATAAAATCCCACGTCCGCTTTACAAAATAGTCTTTTCAAGATCGCTTATCTTGCACATGTATGTTGTGCTCCAAACGTTCATTACAATTTTTTTCGGGTTGAAGGGCGAATTTTTTTTATTTTTTTTAATGCTGATGGCTATATAGAGGAGGAACAACTGCTTTACATAATGAGCCGACCCTGTTTTTTTTTTTTTTTGGTTCCCCCCCCCCCAGCCCCCCAGTAGGTCTGTCTAGTTGGATCTTTAATTAAACTATAGCAATAAATAGTCTCTGTGCTTTGAGGAGTCAACGCAAAAATCTGTTTTTGTTTTCTTTTTCTTGTGTGTATCTTGCTAGTGAATATGTTGTAGGTCGTTCACGGACAGTAGAAGTCTTTACGATGATCTCTTCTGAATCTCCAGTGTGTCTCCAGTCCAGACCAATGGTCTTTTTTTTTTTTTGTACATCTGTTCCTGTTTTGTCATTGGGTGTTACGTGATCAGTAATGTTTCTTGGGCCCAAGAGTTTAGCACAATACATGTGCTTTCAAAGCCCAACCTTGATACAGTTGTCCAATTGAACTTTACAGGGTGTGACCGAAAGCCACTTGCCGGACTGACTTTTTGATCACCCCTTTTTCTCCTGGGATGCCAGAAGGCATGACTAATATACCATTTTATCGGCATGCCTAGGAGTCCAAGGCCTTGCAAGTGCAAATTACCTACTCATTTTAAACTCCTGTCTCCATCCACTTTGAGAGTATTGTATTTTTCAATTTGTTACTTATGTATCTGCAAACAAAAGCACTCCAGTAAAAATCTGTTGTAAAATAGTAAATATATATATATTTCTGTAATTTTTGGCTCAGGGAGAAGCTAGCTTTGTTTTTTTTTTTTGTTTTTTTCCAAGTTTTTTTTTTTTTTGTCACTGACATTTGTAAATAAAGGTTTGACATTGTTTCCAAACTGGAGTTTGCTTGATTATTTGCATCATAGAGGGTCCGCTCTATGATCTCATTTGATCTATGGTGTACGTATGACACACTTATTTTTACAGTTCTCATGTAGTTCTACATGGAAAATTTTCACTGGGCCTCAAATGTCTGACCTGCAAAAAGCAGATTAAATTTTACTCTATTGGCAGTTTCTAGAAGATAGGAGGGGTTGAGGAAGACGGACCTGTTTACGTTGCACAATTCAGTACTTGACGTAAAAAGATGGTAAGTATATTTTTAAAAGGTGCCGTCCACACTCTGCAATTTAGAGTGGGATTTTACAATGCATGTCCATCATATGGTGCTTCCTAAACTTGAAGTCAGGTGTAATTTGGCTAGTGTCTGGGTTTTGAACTGTGCAGTCTAATTGTTGGGGATACAGTCTGGCAATATCAGACGTGTGTTACTTGTGAGCTGCCCTAGGCCTATGTAAACTCATGCACCAACCATCCCTAACTTGTCCCACCCCTTCCTCTCCAGGTTGCACCTCCTTTAGTAAATATTTGATGGTGCTGTTATGCAATTTAGTGTTGTCTGTTTGCTTCTAAGCCTTAGAGACATGTCTGGTGTAATTGCTCTAGTCAACTTTTAACAGATCAACTACAAAAAATTTGGGGCGGTTTATTTTAACCTAATTTCCCCTCCCCCCCCACTATTGCTCCCTCTGAATCTAGTGGGATATCTGTGTGAGGGTGGATGGACTATGGTACCACTGCCTCTGTAGCACCTTTCAGTCTGCTGCACTTGCCTCCTTCCATATTTGTCAGCCATCTTGTATGCTGAATTACAAAACCTACCAAGAAAGGCTGCTTGGAAACCTTCCAGTCTGGTAAAGGGATGGCCGGGGGAGACCTTCCAGTCTGGTAAAGGGATGGCCGGGGGAAACCTTCCAGTCTGGTAAAGGCAGGGCCGGGGGAAACCTTCCAGTCTGGTAAAGGCAGGGCCGGGGGAAACCTTCCAGTCTGGTAAAGGCAGGGCCGGGGGAAACCTTCCAGTCTGGTAAAGGCAGGGCCGGGGGAAACCTTCCAGTCTGGTAAAGGCAGGGCCGGGGGAGACCTTCCAGTCTGGTAAAGGGAGGGCCGGGGGAGACCTTCCAGTCTGGTAAAGGGAGGGCCGGGGGAGACCTTCCAGTCTGGTAAAGGGAGGGCCGGGGGAGACCTTCCAGTCTGGTAAAGGGAGGGCCGGGGGAGACCTTCCAGTCTGGTAAAGGGAGGGCCGGGGGAAACCTTCCAGTCTGGTAAAGGCAGGGCCGGGGGAAACCTTCCAGTCTGGTAAAGGCAGGGCCGGGGGAAACCTTCCAGTCTGGTAAAGGCAGGGCCGGGGGAAACCTTCCTGTCTGGTAAAGGCAGGGCCGGGGGAAACCTTCCAGTCTGGTAAAGGCAGGGCCGGGGGAGACCTTCCAGTCTGGTAAAGGCAGGGCCGGGGGAAACCTTCCAGTCTGGTAAAGGCAGGGCCGGGGGAAACCTTCCAGTCTGGTAAAGGCAGCGCCGGGGGAAACCTGATCACTGCAGCTGTTTTGGGGAATTACATATCCCATGATTCTATCACCTAAACATTGCATATACTAAATATAGAAGAAATTGTGTTTTAAATTCCCGTGGAGTCTCCTGTTTGACATCACCTGTGGCCCGATATGAAAGTTTCCCATTGTAAACCATTTAATTTGCATATCCAGCCACACGGTGATGTCATAAACATGAGACACCAGACTCAAAACACCTTTTACTCTGTCTTGGCTTGCAATTCTTCTGATACAATGTATAGAGCATTTTTTATTTTGTTTTCTGTCATATTGAAGAACATCTCTATTTATTGAATTGTAGAAAACATAATGCAAACCATGCACATTTTAGTAATATATTGAATTAGCCAAACACACAGACTAATCAGATTGTGTATGTATCCTATATACTGCTGGGCTGCACTTAGTGGCTTTATCTACAAACTGTGAGTATTCAATCAGAAATTATGAGGCCCTTTACAGATAAAATGGTCTGCCCCCCCCCCCCCATGCCATTTTGCCTATTATTGCACCAGTATTCACTTGGCACACCCAGGACTTGCACCAGCAACCCAGAACATGCCCCATGACCAACATTTAAGACCCAGGACTTCCACAGCTCCCTGTTGTCTAGTGGCAGGCAGCATGGTGTCTGTGTGCCGGTGTTCTGATCTTGATAGGAGTTGTGATCCCCCTGCTGCATAATACAGCAGGAGGATCACAACTCCCATGAAGATGAGGCAGCCCTCACCAGGGTGCTTACCTCTCTGTTGGCTCCTTATGTCTCCCCCCCCCGCCCCGTGTTACTTACCAGCGTTTTGGTTGAATCCAGCCACGGACACAGCGCATTCCCACACGGCTTGATAGCCGCGCGCATGCGCTGTGTACCGCCGCTGTCCGATCATCTGGTAAGAAGGGGTGGGATGTGGGTTGCGCAGCTCGCGCATGCGCGGTGGACAGAAAGTTACAGCTGAGTTATCAGCTGTAACTTTATGCACACGCACAGTGAGCAAATTCTCCTGCGATTGCGCAGGAGAATTTGCTCCAGTAATTCGTCAGAACACCGGCCAGACATA
The DNA here is from genome assembly GCA_036172795.1 of Pelodytes ibericus. Classification (NCBI taxonomy): domain Eukaryota; kingdom Metazoa; phylum Chordata; class Amphibia; order Anura; family Pelodytidae; genus Pelodytes; species Pelodytes ibericus. The sequence goes on from CM069862.1 coordinate 14,607,470, forward strand.
CTGCTTCTTGCACACTCCATGTGGTCTGAAATCTGAGTACGGGCAGGTCACCTGGCCACCAATGCTCTGACCTCGGAACATGCGCAAGGGGCAACTTACCGGCAAGCTTTTTTTTTTCTTCTGCTTTTTTAGGCGTAAGAGGAGTCATTGGAAACCGAGAAGAGACTTTCAAAATGAATGCCTATATAAAGTGTGTAGTATAGCAGAATTGAAATTCCCTGCAACTTTTTTTTAATGTATGAAGCCCATTCTTTGTACATTAACCTAGAGGGACTTAATCCCTCCACATCCCTGTTGTGACAGTTTTTGGCTCACAACATGGACAGGAATTAATATTAATGATGGGCATTTTAACAATGTATCCCTGGTTACTTTATCTGCAGTTTTTAGGAGATGGGGGGGGGGGGGGGGGGGTAGAGGAGTTGAGGGTGAAACATCAGATCTGTTTCATTACTTGATAGGATGTAGCATTTATCTAAAGATATTTTGGGAGTTGGGAATATATATATAATATATATATATATATATTTTATTCTCACGGGGGGAGATACATACATCTCCCCCCGTGAAGAGACATTTTTATTTTCTCCCAATCGTTAGTCTCGGCACAGTGGGTGCAATATGAATTGGTTGGCCACCTTTTCTGACGTCTCCTGTGGCAGTGTACATCTTACCATCAGGTGAGCATCCCGCCAATGGCTAAGATGCCTCCCACCGTATGAAATGTGAGCGATTAGACCAGGGGGGTTAGGGTTAGAGTGAGGGGAACGATTAGAGTTAACAAATCATTTTTCAACCCAGGTACATCCATTAACACCAAGAGGTTGAGGGTAAGGGTTAGCTGTAATCAGCATAATTAACTCTAACCCTAGTCCTCCCTAGTGTCAACCCTAATTATTACCCTCACTCATAGTTGCCAACATCGGCCATGTTTCCAGGAACACATATTTGTTCCACATGCTGCAGAAAGAGCATGCAAAGTGCGGCCTGGCAGTATGTAGGATGGATATACACACACAGACACAATCCAATTAATTAATCATGGTAGGTTCTATGATATCTCCACCCTGATTAATTGGATTGTGCCTGTGCGCCGGCATAGACTTAACATTGGCCTCTAGTATTCTCTTTGCCGGCCGGTATAATACCCGGCCCCGGTTGTCGATCATAGATTTGAGGGCGATGGCAGCTCTCGAAGAATATAAGTTGAATCTCTGGCTGGTTTGTATTTCTCCTCTTCGCTCCACACTTTAAAACTCGATAAACCGGTAATGTGTGTAATAATTTTGGCACAGCAAGAACAGCTGTAATTATGGAATAATTTAAGGTTTAAATTGGCGTTTCCAAGACTTGCTGCGTTCATTAAAACGAATAACATAAACTCGCATATTCTGTAATTGAATAAACTAATTTGCAACGACTTTTGTCTAGACGGAGTCGGGAAACAAAGATTACCGTACTGCTCGGCCCGTCTGTCTATTGTTCTAAAGATCGAATCCAAATGAATTCCTTGAAAAACTTGTAAAAAATGTCCTTTAAAAAAAATAAATAAACGATAGAAACGGTTGCCAATTAAAATACAATTTCAACTTAAGAAGGTGACAAATATGCTCAGGAAAATTAAATTGTGGGTGAAATTGTTCTGGGGCAATTAACACTTTCGCTGGATACACCCATTCTTTTAATGAGTTTTGGCTCAGTAGTTTAGTCTCTTAAAGAGACATGTACCGTGTGAAGCAATTATGGTGAAAGCACTTAAGAGAAGAAAGATTATTACGGCTAAAAATGCAAAACAACAAATCTGGTAGTTATAACAAAATGGGTGATTTAATACAATAATACATTTACAAAGCAATATTAAAATGTAATATATAAAAACAAATACACCCAATGGGTGAAGGCTTGATGCGGCACAGGAGCCCTGACGCGTTTCGCACTGAACACTAAATTGAGAAGCAGAAAAAAATAGAAAACAGAAAGAAGATGATAGGTAAGTGATTGTTTTGTTCACCGGACCTATTAAAAGATATTCTACTTTTCAGTTTGATAAGAAAATACATCGGTCATGCATAGGAGAGTATACAAATATCAGAATAAAATGTATATAAAGTGAGATTTAAATGTCTAAAAAAGGGTTGACAGGAGTTATTCTTTTACCCCCCCAAATCTACTGATATTCACAAGGGTAAATCAGAGGGGCACATAGATAAGTTATATGTACATTTAATCGGTAAGGCATGGAACATGTAGAAACAACAGGTACAATATAAACAATACAAACATATCTAATTTGTCTATATAATATATTGCAACAAGGATACAAAAAAGCAGATTCCTATAAGTAAGCCCATCTCTATTGTTCAATGATACACACAATTTATATGTAATAAAAACCTACTTACACTGGTAGGGAAGAGAGAGAATATATGTTCTCAAAGAATACTTTACACTCAGTGTGAATACTGGATCTAGGACAGAAAAAATGTGGAACAGGTTTTAAGTCTCACATGGTAAATAAAATTAGTTTACTTTTACTAGAGGTAGAAAATGCAGATTAAGGGCTCACTGAATGGTTTTATGTTAGGGAGTCTGGACTAGGGAGCCAGGACAAGAGAGATTACCTGCATGTTGCTACCTATTTTATAAGGTGTTTAATATTTACCAATTTCAGGTGATTAATCATCGTTTCTTGTTGTATTGGTAGAGTTTGCAGGTGGTAGTTTTAATGCTTTGTACTGGGGGGGGGGGGGGGGGGCAGAAAGTGTTACACTTGAAAAAAGGTTATTTGATTAATTGTGCTGATTACAAAGAGCCGTTACAACTACAGTGTCTCACTCTGTACTTTAAGTTGTGAGTAAGAGTTTCTTTACGACTGGTAGGATCTTTTTTATTTTTTTTGGAGTCCTTTGGCATATATTTTCCAGTATGTAAATCACAGCCGTGAGATAGAGAGTTAAAGGATAACTAAAATACATTTTAAACTTGTGCTTTTAATATGATACAAGTGAAAAATAGTTGCCCCCTAGTTAGGATCTTTTCTTGATCCATTGACCAGCAGCTGCCATGCTTCCATGGGCAGCAAACAACCCGGTCTGCTCAGCTTCTGGTTCTGTCTGCTAGCGCACAGAGAGGGAGACCCTCGTTCTTACAGAAGGTCCATAACTAGACAAAAAACATTCCTTTACTAGGTCTCCTCTGCTGATCCCATTCAAAAACGAGAGAGAGAGAGAGAGAGAGAGAGAGACCCCCAGCTACATTCCGAGCCGGCAAGCTCCCCGCTTTGATTGGGCTATGCTCCAGACCTACTGTGTCTCACAGTGTAAACCCGGGTGTACCTATTATATTACATGTCATGTTTACTCCAGACCAGCAGGACAGCTTAAACCCGTTCTTCTTTAGTAAGGGTTAAAAAAAAAATGTTTAATAGTCCTTTAAGGAGGGGAAGTATGTCAGGATGCTGTATAGAAAAACTGATTGTCAATAAACGTAAGATATATACGGAGATGCGCTGTGTGCATGTTTTCTATGCTACTGGGGATAAAGCACAGTCAAAATGTCTGAGAGGTGCATGTATTATCAAAGAGCTATTGCTGGAATACGTCTATGTTTTTTTGTCAGGTTGTATTTTAGACTTAGCATTCCTCTAGCTTGCCAAGGTCCAATATTAATCCGAATGAATGTAGTTTTTCATGCGGTTTACAAAACACAGGGGATGGAATGTCCTCGTATATGGAACTAATGGATTGAGTTTGTCGGAGTTTAGATAGATTGGCTTAATCCAAATAAATACAATCATACCAGTTGACGGATATCATTGTTTTCTATTGTGCTTGTTGCTATGTTTCAGTGTTTTGCAATATATATCCAACCTCCAGCTGTTGTGTGATCTCTAATTTGGTAATTAAAAAGAGATGCCGGATTTGACCTTGAATTGTAAACAATCTTTTATTGACCCTTAGATTATGAGAACCAGTCTTCACGTTGTGTTCAGATTTTTTTTTTAATAGCTTTATAGGATTATAACATCATTATCCTGGATTCGTAGATGATGTACACACCTTTATTGGAATGCATTTTCTTTCTTTCCTCTCTCTCCAGTTTAAAAAAAAAAAAAAGAGAGCGAAAACCTATTCTCTGCTGTCTGAACTGATTTCTATTTAATTGGAGACGAGATGTAAAAATATATATAAAAAAAATTATATTTTTATAATGTGTACAATAAAAATATTCTCCTATATATGGAGTGTAGAACCTTATACCATACATCCAGGGTTACATGAAAAAGAGCAAAAACACATACAATAGTGTAATATACAATGAATAGCAGATGCCCCCACTTTATAGCTGTGCACTCAGACTCTGTAGAATATACTCACCTTGCGTGCAATAAGTAGACTGGGAACTCTTCTTAATGTTGAGAAAAGATGTTCTTCCAAATTGACAATTTCTGGCCATATTGAGTGAAAAAACAGTATTTGGCTACTTAAATTTGACCATTTCGGGTCACATCAGCCTATATTGAGTGAACCCTATAGTGTATTATGAAGGGATTTCATATTATTCAAGATCCTTACTATCCTTACTCACTATTAATTTAGCTTTATTGCTATTTGTTTCTGACAGAGCATGGTTCTAGCACTTACACCACCCTTTTTACTAGTTTCGCGCTCACTCTAGCTGGTACCAGTTACTGACACAGTTGGCTTATCTCTTCTCTCCTGAAGCAAGAGCTGAATCTCACTCCTGTCATTCCCAGAACTGACAGCCCTCAAAGCTGAACATGCTCTTCACAGACACTTTTTGTTTTCCACACTTGAATGACTTCTTACTGACGAATGTCTTCCCAGCCATCACATAGAAACATAGAATGTGTCACCGGCAGATAAGAACCATTCAATCCATCTAGTCACTGCAATGTCCTAACGAATTGTATTAGTCCCGAGTTCACTATCTTATATCTAGGATAGCCTTGTGCCTATCCCACGCATGCTTAAACTCCTTCACTGCATTAACCTCTACCACTTCTACTGGAAGGCTATTCCATGCATCCACTACTGTCTCCGTAAAGTAATACTTCCTGATATTACTTTTAAATCGTTGCCCCTCTAATTTAAGACTATGTCCTCTAGTTGAGGTAGTTTTTCTTCTTTTAAATATACTCTCTTCCTTTACTGTGTTGATTCCCTTTATGTATTTAAATGTTTCTATCATATCCCCCCTGTTACGTCTTTCCTCCAAGCTATACATGTTAAGATGCTTTAATCTTTCCTGGTAAGTTTTATCCTTCAACCCATGAACCAGTTTAGTAGCCCTTTCTTTGAACTCTCTCCAAAGTATCAATATCCTTGTGGAGATACGGTCTCCAGTACTGCGTACAATACTCCAAGTGAGGTCTCACTGGTGCTCTGTACAATGGCATGAGCACTTCCCTCTTCCTACTGCTAATACCTCTCCCTATGCAACCAAGCATTCTGCTAATACCTCTCCATATACAACCAAGCATTCTGCTAATACCTCTCCCTGTACAACCAAGCATTCTGCTAATACCTCTCCCTGTACAACCAAGCATTCTGCTAATACCTCTCCCTGTACAACCAAGCATTCTGCTAATACCTCTCCCTATACAACCAGGAATCCTGCTAATATCTCTCCATATACAACCAGGAATTCTGCTAATACCTCTCCTTATACAACCAAGCATTCTGCTAATACCTCTCCCTATACAACCAAGCATTCTGCTAATACCTCTCCCTGTACAACCAAGCATTCTGCTAATACCTCTCCCTATACAACCAGGAATTCTGCTAATATCTCTCCATATACAACCAGGAATTCTGCTAATACCTCTCCCTATACAACCAAGCATCCTGCTAATACCTCTCCCTATACAACCAGGAATTCTGCTAATACCTCTCCCTATATAACCACAAATTCTGCTAATACCTCTCCCTATACAACCAAGCATTCTGCTAATACCTCTCCCTATACAACCAAGAATTCTGCTAATACCTCTCCCATGCTTCCTGCTAGCATTTCCTGCTGCTCTATTACATTGTCACTGTTGTCTTCTTGGAAGGTTATTTTCCCTGCCGTTTCTGATATAGATCCTTCCAGGAACCTGTAGCTTAAAAGACAACTAAACTTTTTTCTTTGACTCATTTCCCCCCCAAAAAATAAATAAGTCCCTTTACATTAATTATTTACTCAGTGTTGTAAAATCCGGAGTAAAAAAAAAAAAAAGTTTCTTTGTCCTTTTAGCATCTGGTCAGGATAGTATATGACTCAAAATATCTCAAGTGTGACCATGGCCAACTTAAATGCTGGACAAAAATAATGCCTAGGTCCAGGGGCATTTTACAGGATCTCACAGCAAGCCGCTCCCTTTACCCAAAAGTCGCAGTAAAAAGATAATAATACCATATTTGCTTGAATATAAGGCGAGGTATGTTTCAGAGAAAATGCTCTGCATTCTCCATCAGTACTGCAATATGGTGCATGTCCTGTGGGGGCAATAGCTAACGATGTGGGGGCAGTAATGAAAGCTGGGCAGAAGACCTGGACTAGGAAAATAAAAACAAGAAATGCAACCATTAACATTTTTATTAAAATATTTTAAAAAAAAGATTACATTACTTATGTTCAGTAAGACCCAAAGTTTGGGGGAGGACTCATCTCAAAATCATCGAATTTGTATCCCACTCCATCTCATTGGCAGCCCACGCTAAAAAAAGATCTTGAACTTGAAACCCCTGGAAACAGGATTTAACGTACCACTGACCCCAGCAGCCTCCAGGAACGCTTTAAACCTCAACCTCATCTTGAACCCTAAAACCCAGCCAAGGGCTGGCTGGGCACAGTGAGAGTTGGAGTTGAGGGTATCAGGAGCTCTGGAGGAAGGGGTGGGGGGTTGTAGGGGCTGTAGGGGCTGTCTATCATTGCTATTTATAGTTGTGCCATGTAACATCTGAACACCATGCCTACATGGCATGCTCTAGCAAGGATGAACATAATGACATCAGTGTCTGTTTGTGGCACCGTTTTACAATAACACTGTTTGCGTGGACTACGTACTACAGCAGAGATTTAAGGCTTTAGTTCCCAGAACTTCGAACTAGTCCTGATATAAAGTCATCGTCACCAACATTATAAATGCCAGTGTGTAGCAGTCTGGCTCTACAATCACTGTGGCTAGTCATCTCTCTGCATAGTGTACGTAGAAAGGATTAATGCAGAATTCAGAGCGCTGAGATCACCCTCCAGGCAGAGCCTCTTACTGTTTAATTTCATAACGAGGCAGACTTTAAATACCAAGCGTATGTCACATTGTGTGAGAGCTGGTACCATTTTGTCAAACAGCTAATGAAGTTATTTTTTTATATACCCAACAGGTTTAGTGGCTGGATTTAAGAGTGTTATTCATATTTATGTATTAAAGTTTGCTGGGGACAAACAAACATGTCTCCTGTTAGGTTCGAAAGATCACAGAGCTTTCAGTATTTTTGTATACATGGGTTTGTCACAGTGTGCTGAGCTCCAGAGTTTATTCCCTGGAAGTTTGAGATTGGCACAAGTAGTGCAAACTCCTAACATTTTGTTCTACTTTGTCTCATATGATAAGGTAAATGAATTTATGACCCCCGTTATCAATGATTTCAATCTGTATTATTGTGGTCTGTTCAGGAGATAATAAGGATGGCTGGAATGAAAAGCATGCAGTGTCCTAGTGCTCGCTGCCAGGGAGATCTTCCAAACACAATGGAAAAATCATTTAAAAAAGTGAGAAAGTCAGCAAATCCGGGGCCAATATATGAATAGTTTTAAAATTTTACTATTATTCCAGCTTTAAAAAAAGAAGCAGTCATTTGTGAGAATAATGGAAAAACCTGCAGAGATATATTTACTCAAAAACATGCCTAACAGTATTTGTATATTTTACCAGTTGCAGCTGGGAGAGGTGTGCTAGCGGTGGTGGGTTTTGGGGTAGACCCCAGTTGGCAGCTGTCCAGGAGGTGCAATCGGGGGAAATCTGTGCCATCCTCTTCCCAACAGACTCCAGGTAAGTGAGCCTATGTTTCTGCCTAGGCTGACTAGGACTTGGGGGGGGGGGGGGGGGGCAGACTGGATGGGGTGTATGGAAGTAAGTGCCACCTGATTGAAGAAGGCAACTGCAGAGCCAGTGCTGCCATTGTTGGTGGTATATCATCCCATGCTGCCTTGCGCTGAGCTGCCCCCACCAGGTCAACAAGGATCAATCTGGTGCTGTGGAAAGGGGTGTAGGGGCAATCTAGCTCTGTCATAAGGTATGTGGGGGCAATTTGGGGTGGTGGATAGGTTATGCAAGGAAGGGGTGCAACTTGGAGACAATGGTATGGAACAAAACTAGGGTGCACCTCTGAATGGAGCTTTCCAATGGGGAAGGGGCTCTGCTCTAGACTAAGCTATGAAGCTTAATTCTCATGCTACGCTATTTGTAGCCACTCTTTACCTCCTCTGTACCTCCCCTATACCTCCTCTATACCTCCTTTATACCTCCTATATACCTCCTATATACCTCCTCTATACCTCCTTTATACCTCCTCTATACCTCCTCTATACCTCCTCTATACCTCCTCTATACCTCCTATATACCTCCTCTATACCTCTTTTATACCTCCTTTATACCTCCTCTATACCTCCTCTATACCTCCTCTATACCTCCTCTATACCTCCTTGCCACATGTACCTTTATTAGTATAAAACATTGTTGTAGTAAATTTTCCCATCCTAACAACAAACATGGTGGAATATGTTTATCCCATAACTGATATATTGCTGGAAGTGAGATAATAGCAATGTACTGGTATTATTCCCTTATGTTGATCCATCAAAGTGTCAGGAATAAATCTCAGTTTAATAAATCACCTCCATGGGGTCTCACAGCCCAGAGATACATTGTTACACATTGATGTATTGCTTCTCAATGTCCATATGCTATATTACAGACACCAAACAGATTGAATGTAAATCAATCATGGGAGTCACCAGGGGAAGAGAAAGACACACATAGACTGATAGACAGATATACTGACATATAAGGTACAGAGATTGATAGACAGATATACTGACAGATAAGGTACAGAGATTGATAGACAGATATACTGACAGATAAGGTACCAAGATTGATAGACAGATATACTGACAGATAAGATACAGAGATTGATAGACAGATATACAGACAGATAAGGTACAGAGACTGATAGACAGATATACTGACAGATAAGGTACAGAGACTGATAGACAGATATACTGACAGATAAGGTACAGAGATTGATAGACAGATATACTGACAGATAAGGTACAGAGATTGATAGACAGATATACTGACAGATAAGGTACAGACTGATAGACAGATATACTGACAGATAAGATACAGAGACTGATAGACAGATATACTGACAGATAAGGTACAGAGATTGATAGACAGATATACTGACAGATAAGGTACAGAGATTGATAGTCAGATATACTGACAGATAAGGTACAGAGATTGATAGACAGATATACTGACAGAAAAGGTACAGAGATTGATAGACAGATATACTGACAGATAAGGTACAGAGACTGATAGACAGATATACTGACAGATGAGGTACAGAGACTGATAGACAGATATACTGACAGATAAGGTACAGAGATTGATAGACAGATATACTGACAGATAAGGTACAGATATTGATAGACAGATATACTGACAGATAAGGTACAGAGACTGATAGACAGATATACTGACAGATAAGGTACAGAGATTGATAGACAGATATACTGACAGATAAGGTACAGAGATGGATAGACAGATATACTGACAGATAAGGTACAGAGACTGATAGACAGATATACTGACAAATAAGGTACAGAGCCTGATAGACAGATATACTGACAGATAAGATACAGAGACTGATAGACAGATATACTGACAGATAAGGTACAGAGATTGATAGACAGATATACTGACAGATAAGGTACAGAGATTGATAGACAGATATACTGACAGATAAGGTACAGAGATTGATAGACAAATAAGGTGCAGAGATTGATAGACAGATATACTGACAGATAAGGTACAGAGACTGATAGGCAGATATACTGACAGATAAGGTACAGAGATTGATAGACAAATAAGGTGCAGAGATTGATAGACAGATATACTGACAGATAAGGTACAGAGACTGATAGGCAGATATACTGACAGATAAGGTACAGAGATTGATAGACAGATATACTGACAGATAAGGTACAGAGACTGATAGACAGATATACTGACAGATAAGGTACAGAGATTGATAGACAAATAAGGTGCAGAGATTGATAGACAGATATACTGACATATAAGGTACAGAGACTGATAGACAGATATACTGACAGATAAGGTACAGAGATTGATAGACAGATATACCGACAGATAAGGTACAGAGATTGATAGACAGATATACTGACAGATAAGGTACAGAGATTGATAGACAGATATACTGACATATAAGGTACAGAGATTGATAGACAGATATACTGACAGATAAGGTACAGAGACTGATAGACAGATATACTGACAGATAAGGTACAGAGACTGATAGACAGATATACTGACAGATAAGGTACAGAGACTGATAGACAGATATACTGACAGATAAGGTACAGAGATTGATAGACAGATATACTGACAGATAAGGTACAGAGATTGATAGACAGATATACTGACAGATAAGGTACAGACTGATAGACAGATATACTGACAGATAAGATACAGAGACTGATAGACAGATATACTGACAGATAAGGTACAGAGATTGATAGACAGATATACTGACAGATAAGGTACAGAGATTGATAGTCAGATATACTGACAGATAAGGTACAGAGATTGATAGACAGATATACTGACAGAAAAGGTACAGAGATTGATAGACAGATATACTGACAGATAAGGTACAGAGACTGATAGACAGATATACTGACAGATGAGGTACAGAGACTGATAGACAGATATACTGACAGATAAGGTACAGAGATTGATAGACAGATATACTGACAGATAAGGTACAGATATTGATAGACAGATATACTGACAGATAAGGTACAGAGACTGATAGACAGATATACTGACAGATAAGGTACAGAGATTGATAGACAGATATACTGACAGATAAGGTACAGAGATGGATAGACAGATATACTGACAGATAAGGTACAGAGACTGATAGACAGATATACTGACAAATAAGGTACAGAGCCTGATAGACAGATATACTGACAGATAAGATACAGAGACTGATAGACAGATATACTGACAGATAAGGTACAGAGATTGATAGACAGATATACTGACAGATAAGGTACAGAGATTGATAGACAGATATACTGACAGATAAGGTACAGAGATTGATAGACAAATAAGGTGCAGAGATTGATAGACAGATATACTGACAGATAAGGTACAGAGACTGATAGGCAGATATACTGACAGATAAGGTACAGAGATTGATAGACAAATAAGGTGCAGAGATTGATAGACAGATATACTGACAGATAAGGTACAGAGACTGATAGGCAGATATACTGACAGATAAGGTACAGAGATTGATAGACAGATATACTGACAGATAAGGTACAGAGACTGATAGACAGATATACTGACAGATAAGGTACAGAGATTGATAGACAAATAAGGTGCAGAGATTGATAGACAGATATACTGACAGATAAGGTACAGAGACTGATAGACAGATATACTGACAGATAAGGTACAGAGATTGATAGACAGATATACCGACAGATAAGGTACAGAGATTGATAGACAGATATACTGACAGATAAGGTACAGAGATTGATAGACAGATATACTGACATATAAGGTACAGAGATTGATAGACAGATATACTGACAGATAAGGTACAGAGACTGATAGACAGATATACTGACAGATAAGGTACAGAGACTGATAGACAGATATACTGACAGATAAGGTACAGAGATTGATAGACAGATATACTGACAGATAAGGTACAGAGATTGATAGACAGATATACTGACAGATAAGGTACAGAGATTGATAGACAAATAAGGTGCAGAGATTGATAGACAGATATACTGACAGATAAGGTACAGAGACTGATAGGCAGATATACTGACAGATAAGGTACAGAGATTGATAGACAAATAAGGTGCAGAGATTGATAGACAGATATACTGACAGATAAGGTACAGAGACTGATAGGCAGATATACTGACAGATAAGGTACAGAGATTGATAGACAGATATACTGACAGATAAGGTACAGAGACTGATAGACAGATATACTGACAGATAAGGTACAGAGATTGATAGACAAATAAGGTGCAGAGATTGATAGACAGATATACTGACAGATAAGGTACAGAGACTGATAGACAGATATACTGACAGATAAGGTACAGAGATTGATAGACAGATATACCGACAGATAAGGTACAGAGATTGATAGACAGATATACTGACAGATAAGGTACAGAGATTGATAGACAGATATACTGACATATAAGGTACAGAGATTGATAGACAGATATACTGACAGATAAGGTACAGAGACTGATAGACAGATATACTGACAGATAAGGTACAGAGACTGATAGACAGATATACTGACAGATAAGGTACAGAGACTGATAGACAGATATACTGACAGATAAGGTACAGAGATTGATAGACAGATATACTGACAGATAAGGTACAGAGATTGATAGACAGATATACTGACAGATAAGGTACAGACTGATAGACAGATATACTGACAGATAAGATACAGAGACTGATAGACAGATATACTGACAGATAAGGTACAGAGATTGATAGACAGATATACTGACAGATAAGGTACAGAGATTGATAGTCAGATATACTGACAGATAAGGTACAGAGATTGATAGACAGATATACTGACAGAAAAGGTACAGAGATTGATAGACAGATATACTGACAGATAAGGTACAGAGACTGATAGACAGATATACTGACAGATGAGGTACAGAGACTGATAGACAGATATACTGACAGATAAGGTACAGAGATTGATAGACAGATATACTGACAGATAAGGTACAGATATTGATAGACAGATATACTGACAGATAAGGTACAGAGACTGATAGACAGATATACTGACAGATAAGGTACAGAGATTGATAGACAGATATACTGACAGATAAGGTACAGAGATGGATAGACAGATATACTGACAGATAAGGTACAGAGACTGATAGACAGATATACTGACAAATAAGGTACAGAGCCTGATAGACAGATATACTGACAGATAAGATACAGAGACTGATAGACAGATATACTGACAGATAAGGTACAGAGATTGATAGACAGATATACTGACAGATAAGGTACAGAGATTGATAGACAGATATACTGACAGATAAGGTACAGAGATTGATAGACAAATAAGGTGCAGAGATTGATAGACAGATATACTGACAGATAAGGTACAGAGACTGATAGGCAGATATACTGACAGATAAGGTACAGAGATTGATAGACAAATAAGGTGCAGAGATTGATAGACAGATATACTGACAGATAAGGTACAGAGACTGATAGGCAGATATACTGACAGATAAGGTACAGAGATTGATAGACAGATATACTGACAGATAAGGTACAGAGACTGATAGACAGATATACTGACAGATAAGGTACAGAGATTGATAGACAAATAAGGTGCAGAGATTGATAGACAGATATACTGACAGATAAGGTACAGAGACTGATAGACAGATATACTGACAGATAAGGTACAGAGATTGATAGACAGATATACCGACAGATAAGGTACAGAGATTGATAGACAGATATACTGACAGATAAGGTACAGAGATTGATAGACAGATATACTGACATATAAGGTACAGAGATTGATAGACAGATATACTGACAGATAAGGTACAGAGACTGATAGACAGATATACTGACAGATAAGGTACAGAGACTGATAGACAGATATACTGACAGATAAGGTACAGAGATTGATAGACAGATATACTGACAGATAAGGTACATAGACTGATAGACAGATATACTGACAAATAAGGTACAGAGCCTGATAGACAGATATACTGACAAGTAAGGTACAGAGAGTGATAGACAGATATACTGACAAATAAGGTACAGAGATTGATAGACAGATATACTGACAGATAAGAGATAGAGACTGATAGACAGATATACTGACAGATAAGGTACAGAGACTGATAGACAGATATACTGACAGATAAGGTACAGAGATTGATAGACAGATATACTGACAGATAAGGTACAGAGATTGATAAACATATATACCGACAGATAAGGTACAGAGATTGATATACAGATATACTGACAGATAAGGTACAGAGATTGATAGACAGATATACTGACAGATAAGGTACAGAGATTGATAGACAGATATACCGACAGATAAGGTACAGAGATTGATATACAGATATACTGACAGATAAGGTACAGAGATTGATAGACAGATAAGGTGCAGAGATTGATAGACAGATATACTGACAGATAAGGTACAGAGACTGATAGACAGATATACTGACAGATAAGGTACAGAGATTGATAGACAGATATACTGACAGATAAGGTGCAGAGATTGATAGACGGATATACTGACAGATAAGTTACAGAGATTGATAGACAGATATACTGACAGATAAGGTACAGAGATTGATAGACGGATATAGTGACAGATAAGTTACAGAGATTGATAGACAGATATACTGACAGATAAGGTACAGATACTGACAGACAGATATACTGACAGATAAGTTACAGAGATTGATAGACAGATATACTGACAGATAAGGTACAGATACTGACAGACAGATATACTGACAGATAAGGTACAGAGATTGATAGACAGATATACTGACAGATAAGGTACAGAGATTGATAGACAGATATACTGACAGATAAGGTACAGAGACTGATAGACAGATATACTGACAGATAAGGTACAGAGATTGATAGACAGATATACTGACAGATAAGGTACATAGACTGATAGACAGATATACTGACAAATAAGGTACAGAGCCTGATAGACAGATATACTGACAGATGAGTTACAGAGATTGATAGACAGATATACTGACAAATAAGGTACAGAGAGTGATAGACAGATATACTGACAAATAAGGTACAGAGATTGATAGACAGATATACTGACAAATAAGGTACAGAGACTGATAGACAGATATACTGACAAATAAGGTACAGAGATTGATAGACAGATATACTGACAGATAATATATAGAGACTGATAGACAGATATACTGACAGATAAGGTACAGAGACTGATAGACAGATATACTGACAGATAAGGTACAGAGATTGATAGACAGATATACTGACAGATAAGGTACAGAGATTGATAGACAGATATACTGACAGATAAGGTACAGACTGATAGACAGATATACTGACAGATAAGATACAGAGACTGATAGACAGATATACTGACAGATAAGGTACAGAGATTGATAGACAGATATACTGACAGATAAGGTACAGAGATTGATAGTCAGATATACTGACAGATAAGGTACAGAGATTGATAGACAGATATACTGACAGAAAAGGTACAGAGATTGATAGACAGATATACTGACAGATAAGGTACAGAGACTGATAGACAGATATACTGACAGATGAGGTACAGAGACTGATAGACAGATATACTGACAGATAAGGTACAGAGATTGATAGACAGATATACTGACAGATAAGGTACAGATATTGATAGACAGATATACTGACAGATAAGGTACAGAGACTGATAGACAGATATACTGACAGATAAGGTACAGAGATTGATAGACAGATATACTGACAGATAAGGTACAGAGATGGATAGACAGATATACTGACAGATAAGGTACAGAGACTGATAGACAGATATACTGACAAATAAGGTACAGAGCCTGATAGACAGATATACTGACAGATAAGATACAGAGACTGATAGACAGATATACTGACAGATAAGGTACAGAGATTGATAGACAGATATACTGACAGATAAGGTACAGAGATTGATAGACAGATATACTGACAGATAAGGTACAGAGATTGATAGACAAATAAGGTGCAGAGATTGATAGACAGATATACTGACAGATAAGGTACAGAGACTGATAGGCAGATATACTGACAGATAAGGTACAGAGATTGATAGACAGATATACTGACAGATAAGGTACAGAGATTGATAGACAGATATACTGACAGATAAGGTACAGAGATTGATAGACAGATATACTGACAGATAAGGTACAGACTGATAGACAGATATACTGACAGATAAGATACAGAGACTGATAGACAGATATACTGACAGATAAGGTACAGAGATTGATAGACAGATATACTGACAGATAAGGTACAGAGATTGATAGTCAGATATACTGACAGATAAGGTACAGAGATTGATAGACAGATATACTGACAGAAAAGGTACAGAGATTGATAGACAGATATACTGACAGATAAGGTACAGAGACTGATAGACAGATATACTGACAGATGAGGTACAGAGACTGATAGACAGATATACTGACAGATAAGGTACAGAGATTGATAGACAGATATACTGACAGATAAGGTACAGATATTGATAGACAGATATACTGACAGATAAGGTACAGAGACTGATAGACAGATATACTGACAGATAAGGTACAGAGATTGATAGACAGATATACTGACAGATAAGGTACAGAGATGGATAGACAGATATACTGACAGATAAGGTACAGAGACTGATAGACAGATATACTGACAAATAAGGTACAGAGCCTGATAGACAGATATACTGACAGATAAGATACAGAGACTGATAGACAGATATACTGACAGATAAGGTACAGAGATTGATAGACAGATATACTGACAGATAAGGTACAGAGATTGATAGACAGATATACTGACAGATAAGGTACAGAGATTGATAGACAAATAAGGTGCAGAGATTGATAGACAGATATACTGACAGATAAGGTACAGAGACTGATAGGCAGATATACTGACAGATAAGGTACAGAGATTGATAGACAGATATACTGACAGATAAGGTACAGAGACTGATAGACAGATATACTGACAGATAAGGTACAGAGATTGATAGACAAATAAGGTGCAGAGATTGATAGACAGATATACTGACAGATAAGGTACAGAGACTGATAGACAGATATACTGACAGATAAGGTACAGAGATTGATAGACAGATATACCGACAGATAAGGTACAGAGATTGATAGACAGATATACTGACAGATAAGGTACAGAGATTGATAGACAGATATACTGACATATAAGGTACAGAGATTGATAGACAGATATACTGACAGATAAGGTACAGAGACTGATAGACAGATATACTGACAGATAAGGTACAGAGACTGATAGACAGATATACTGACAGATAAGGTACAGAGATTGATAGACAGATATACTGACAGATAAGGTACATAGACTGATAGACAGATATACTGACAAATAAGGTACAGAGCCTGATAGACAGATATACTGACAAGTAAGGTACAGAGAGTGATAGACAGATATACTGACAAATAAGGTACAGAGATTGATAGACAGATATACTGACAGATAAGAGATAGAGACTGATAGACAGATATACTGACAGATAAGGTACAGAGACTGATAGACAGATATACTGACAGATAAGGTACAGAGATTGATAGACAGATATACTGACAGATAAGGTACAGAGATTGATAAACATATATACCGACAGATAAGGTACAGAGATTGATATACAGATATACTGACAGATAAGGTACAGAGATTGATAGACAGATATACTGACAGATAAGGTACAGAGATTGATAGACAGATATACCGACAGATAAGGTACAGAGATTGATATACAGATATACTGACAGATAAGGTACAGAGATTGATAGACAGATAAGGTGCATAGATTGATAGACAGATATACTGACAGATAAGGTACAGAGACTGATAGACAGATATACTGACAGATAAGGTACAGAGATTGATAGACAGATATACTGACAGATAAGGTGCAGAGATTGATAGACGGATATACTGACAGATAAGTTACAGAGATTGATAGACAGATATACTGACAGATAAGGTACAGAGATTGATAGACGGATATAGTGACAGATAAGTTACAGAGATTGATAGACAGATATACTGACAGATAAGGTACAGATACTGACAGACAGATATACTGACAGATAAGTTACAGAGATTGATAGACAGATATACTGACAGATAAGGTACAGATACTGACAGACAGATATACTGACAGATAAGGTACAGAGATTGATAGACAGATATACTGACAGATAAGGTACAGAGATTGATAGACAGATATACTGACAGATAAGGTACAGAGACTGATAGACAGATATACTGACAGATAAGGTACAGAGATTGATAGACAGATATACTGACAGATAAGGTACATAGACTGATAGACAGATATACTGACAAATAAGGTACAGAGCCTGATAGACAGATATACTGACAGATGAGTTACAGAGATTGATAGACAGATATACTGACAAATAAGGTACAGAGAGTGATAGACAGATATACTGACAAATAAGGTACAGAGATTGATAGACAGATATACTGACAGATAATATATAGAGACTGATAGACAGATATACTGACAGATAAGGTACAGAGACTGATAGACAGATATACTGACAGATAAGGTACAGAGATTGATAGACAGATATACTGACAGATAAGGTACAGAGATTGATAGACAGATATACCGACAGATAAGGTACAGAGATTGATATACAGATATACTGACAGATAAGGTACAGAGATTGATAGACAAATAAGGTGCAGAGATTGATAGACAGATATACTGACAGATAAGGTACAGAGACTGATAGGCAGATATACTGACAGATAAGGTACAGAGATTGATAGACAGATATACTGACAGATAAGGTGCAGAGATTGATAGACGGATATACTGACAGATAAGTTACAGAGATTGAAAGACAGATATACTGACAGATAAGGTACAGAGATTGATAGACGGATATACTGACAGATAAGTTACAGAGATTGATAGACAGATATACTGACAGATAAGGTACAGATACTGACAGACAGATATACTGACAGATAAGGTACAGAGATTGATAGACAGATATACTGACAGATAAGGTACAGAGATTGATAGACAGATATACTGACAGATAAGGTAAAGAGATTGATAGACAGATATACTGACAGATAAGGTACAGAGATTGATAGACAGATATACTGACAGATAAGGTACAGAGATTAATAGACAGAAATACTGACATATAAGGTACAGAGACTGATAGACAGATATACTGACATATAAGGTACTGAGATTGATAGACAGATATACTGACAGATAAGGTACAGAGACTGATAGACAGATATACTGACAGATAAGGTACAGAGACTGATAGACAGATATACTGACAGATAAGGTACAGAGATTGATAGACAGATATACTGACAGATAAGGTACATAGACTGATAGACAGATATACTGACAAATAAGGTACAGAGCCTGATAGACAGATATACTGACAGATAAGATATAGAGACTGATAGACAGATATACTGATAGATAAGGTACAGAGATTGATAGACAGATAAGGTGCAGAGATTGATAGACAGATATACTGACAGATAAGGTACAGAGATTGATAGACAGATATACCGACAGATAAGGTACAGAGATTGATATACAGATATACTGACAGATAAGGTACAGAGATTGATAGACAGATATACTGACAGATAAGGTACAGAGATTGATAGACAGATATACTGACAGATAAGGTGCAGAGATTGATAGACGGATATACTGACAGATAAGTTACAGAGATTGATAGACAGATATACTGACAGATAAGGTACAGAGATTGATAGACGGATATAGTGACAGATAAGTTACAGAGATTGATAGACAGATATACTGACAGATAAGGTACAGATACTGACAGACAGATATACTGACAGATAAGTTACAGAGATTGATAGACAGATATACTGACAGATAAGGTACAGATACTGACAGACAGATATACTGACAGATAAGGTACAGAGATTGATAGACAGATATACTGACAGATAAGGTACAGAGATTGATAGACAGATATACTGACAGATAAGGTACAGAGACTGATAGACAGATATACTGACAGATAAGGTACAGAGATTGATAGACAGATATACTGACAGATAAGGTACATAGACTGATAGACAGATATACTGACAAATAAGGTACAGAGCCTGATAGACAGATATACTGACAGATGAGTTACAGAGATTGATAGACAGATATACTGACAAATAAGGTACAGAGAGTGATAGACAGATATACTGACAAATAAGGTACAGAGATTGATAGACAGATATACTGACAGATAATATATAGAGACTGATAGACAGATATACTGACAGATAAGGTACAGAGACTGATAGACAGATATACTGACAGATAAGGTACAGAGATTGATAGACAGATATACTGACAGATAAGGTACAGAGATTGATAGACAGATATACCGACAGATAAGGTACAGAGATTGATATACAGATATAATGACAGATAAGGTACAGAGATTGATAGACAAATAAGGTGCAGAGATTGATAGACAGATATACTGACAGATAAGGTACAGATACTGACAGACAGATATACTGACAGATAAGGTACAGAGATTGATAGACAGATATACTGACAGATAAGGTACAGAGATTGATAGACAGATATACTGACAGATAAGGTAAAGAGATTGATAGACAGATATACTGACAGATAAGGTACAGAGATTGATAGACAGATATACTGACAGATAAGGTACAGAGATTAATAGACAGAAATACTGACATATAAGGTACAGAGACTGATAGACAGATATACTGACATATAAGGTACAGAGATTGATATACAGATATACTGACAGATAAGGTACAGAGATTGATAGACAAATAAGGTGCAGAGATTGATAGACAGATATACTGACAGATAAGGTACAGAGACTGATAGGCAGATATACTGACAGATAAGGTACAGAGATTGATAGACAGATATACTGACAGATAAGGTGCAGAGATTGATAGACGGATATACTGACAGATAAGTTACAGAGATTGAAAGACAGATATACTGACAGATAAGGTACAGAGATTGATAGACGGATATACTGACAGATAAGTTACAGAGATTGATAGACGGATATACTGACAGATAAGTTACAGAGATTGATAGACAGATATACTGACAGATAAGGTACAGATACTGACAGACAGATATACTGACAGATAAGGTACAGAGATTGATAGACAGATATACTGACAGATAAGGTACAGAGATTGATAGACAGATATACTGACAGATAAGGTAAAGAGATTGATAGACAGATATACTGACAGATAAGGTACAGAGATTGATAGACAGATATACTGACAGATAAGGTACAGAGATTAATAGACAGAAATACTGACATATAAGGTACAGAGACTGATAGACAGATATACTGACATATAAGGTACAGAGATTGATAGACAGATATACTGACAGATAAGGTACAGAGACTGATAGACAGATATACTGACAGATAAGGTACAGAGACTGATAGACAGATATACTGACAGATAAGGTACAGAGATTGATAGACAGATATACTGACAGATAAGGTACATAGACTGATAGACAGATATACTGACAAATAAGGTACAGAGCCTGATAGACAGATATACTGACAGATAAGATATAGAGACTGATAGACAGATATACTGATAGATAAGGTACAGAGATTGATAGACAGATAAGGTGCAGAGATTGATAGACAGATATACTGACAGATAAGGTACAGAGATTGATAGACAGATATACCGACAGATAAGGTACAGAGATTGATAGACAGATATACTGACAGATAAGGTACAGAGATTGATAGACAGATATACTGACAGATAAGGTGCAGAGATTGATAGACGGATATACTGACAGATAAGTTACAGAGATTGATAGACAGATATACTGACAGATAAGGTACAGAGATTGATAGACGGATATAGTGACAGATAAGTTACAGAGATTGATAGACAGATATACTGACAGATAAGGTACAGATACTGACAGACAGATATACTGACAGATAAGTTACAGAGATTGATAGACAGATATACTGACAGATAAGGTACAGATACTGACAGACAGATATACTGACAGATAAGGTACAGAGATTGATAGACAGATATACTGACAGATAAGGTACAGAGATTGATAGACAGATATACTGACAGATAAGGTACAGAGACTGATAGACAGATATACTGACAGATAAGGTACAGAGATTGATAGACAGATATACTGACAGATAAGGTACATAGACTGATAGACAGATATACTGACAAATAAGGTACAGAGCCTGATAGACAGATATACTGACAGATGAGTTACAGAGATTGATAGACAGATATACTGACAAATAAGGTACAGAGAGTGATAGACAGATATACTGACAAATAAGGTACAGAGATTGATAGACAGATATACTGACAGATAATATATAGAGACTGATAGACAGATATACTGACAGATAAGGTACAGAGACTGATAGACAGATATACTGACAGATAAGGTACAGAGATTGATAGACAGATATACTGACAGATAAGGTACAGAGATTGATAGACAGATATACCGACAGATAAGGTACAGAGATTGATATACAGATATAATGACAGATAAGGTACAGAGATTGATAGACAAATAAGGTGCAGAGATTGATAGACAGATATACTGACAGATAATATATAGAGACTGATAGACAGATATACTGACAGATAAGGTACAGAGACTGATAGACAGATATACTGACAGATAAGGTACAGAGACTGATAGACAGATATACTGACAGATAAGGTACAGAGATTGATAGACAGATATACTGACAGATAAGGTACATAGACTGATAGACAGATATACTGACAAATAAGGTACAGAGCCTGATAGACAGATATACTGACAAGTAAGGTACAGAGAGTGATAGACAGATATACTGACAAATAAGTTACAGAGATTGATAGACAGATATACTGACAGATAAGAGATAGAGACTGATAGACAGATATACTGACAGATAAGGTACAGAGACTGATAGACAGATATACTGACAGATAAGGTACAGAGATTGATAGACAGATATACTGACAGATAAGGTACAGAGATTGATAAACAGATATACCGACAGATAAGGTACAGAGATTGATATACAGATATACTGACAGATAAGGTACAGAGATTGATAGACAGATATACCGACAGATAAGGTACAGAGATTGATATACAGATATACTGACAGATAAGGTACAGAGATTGATAGACAGATAAGGTGCAGAGATTGATAGACAGATATACTGACAGATAAGGTACAGTGACTGATAGACAGATATACTGACAGATAAGGTACAGAGATTGATAGACAGATATACTGACAGATAAGGTGCAGAGATTGATAGACGGATATACTGACAGATAAGTTACAGAGATTGATAGACAGATATACTGAGAGATAAGGTAAAGAGATTGATAGACAGATATACTGACAGATAAGGTACAGAGATTGATAGACAGATATACTGACAGATAAGGTGCAGAGATTGATAGACGGATATACTGACAGATAAGTTACAGAGATTGATAGACAGATATACTGACAGATAAGGTACAGAGATTGATAGACGGATATAGTGACAGATAAGTTACAGAGATTGATAGACAGATATACTGACAGATAAGGTACAGATACTGACAGACAGATATACTGACAGATAAGTTACAGAGATTGATAGACAGATATACTGACAGATAAGGTACAGATACTGACAGACAGATATACTGACAGATAAGGTACAGAGATTGATAGACAGATATACTGACAGATAAGGTACAGAGATTGATAGACAGATATACTGACAGATAAGGTACAGAGACTGATAGACAGATATACTGACAGATAAGGTACAGAGATTGATAGACAGATATACTGACAGATAAGGTACATAGACTGATAGACAGATATACTGACAAATAAGGTACAGAGCCTGATAGACAGATATACTGACAGATGAGTTACAGAGATTGATAGACAGATATACTGACAAATAAGGTACAGAGAGTGATAGACAGATATACTGACAAATAAGGTACAGAGATTGATAGACAGATATACTGACAGATAATATATAGAGACTGATAGACAGATATACTGACAGATAAGGTACAGAGACTGATAGACAGATATACTGACAGATAAGGTACAGAGATTGATAGACAGATATACTGACAGATAAGGTACAGAGATTGATAGACAGATATACCGACAGATAAGGTACAGAGATTGATATACAGATATACTGACAGATAAGGTACAGAGATTGATAGACAAATAAGGTGCAGAGATTGATAGACAGATATACTGACAGATAAGGTACAGAGACTGATAGGCAGATATACTGACAGATAAGGTACAGAGATTGATAGACAGATATACTGACAGATAAGGTGCAGAGATTGATAGACGGATATACTGACAGATAAGTTACAGAGATTGAAAGACAGATATACTGACAGATAAGGTACAGAGATTGATAGACGGATATACTGACAGATAAGTTACAGAGATTGATAGACAGATATACTGACAGATAAGGTACAGATACTGACAGACAGATATACTGACAGATAAGGTACAGAGATTGATAGACAGATATACTGACAGATAAGGTACAGAGATTGATAGACAGATATACTGACAGATAAGGTAAAGAGATTGATAGACAGATATACTGACAGATAAGGTACAGAGATTGATAGACAGATATACTGACAGATAAGGTACAGAGATTAATAGACAGAAATACTGACAGATAAGGTACAGAGACTGATAGACAGATATACTGACATATAAGGTACAGAGATTGATAGACAGATATACTGACAGATAAGGTACAGAGACTGATAGACAGATATACTGACAGATAAGGTACAGAGACTGATAGACAGATATACTGACAGATAAGGTACAGAGATTGATAGACAGATATACTGACAGATAAGGTACATAGACTGATAGACAGATATACTGACAAATAAGGTACAGAGCCTGATAGACAGATATACTGACAGATAAGATATAGAGACTGATAGACAGATATACTGATAGATAAGGTACAGAGATTGATAGACAGATAAGGTGCAGAGATTGATAGACAGATATACTGACAGATAAGGTACAGAGATTGATAGACAGATATACCGACAGATAAGGTACAGAGATTGATATACAGATATACTGACAGATAAGGTACAGAGATTGATAGACAGATATACTGACAGATAAGGTACAGAGATTGATAGACAGATATACTGACAGATAAGGTGCAGAGATTGATAGACGGATATACTGACAGATAAGTTACAGAGATTGATAGACAGATATACTGACAGATAAGGTACAGAGATTGATAGACGGATATAGTGACAGATAAGTTACAGAGATTGATAGACAGATATACTGACAGATAAGGTACAGATACTGACAGACAGATATACTGACAGATAAGTTACAGAGATTGATAGACAGATATACTGACAGATAAGGTACAGATACTGACAGACAGATATACTGACAGATAAGGTACAGAGATTGATAGACAGATATACTGACAGATAAGGTACAGAGATTGATAGACAGATATACTGACAGATAAGGTACAGAAACTGATAGACAGATATACTGACAGATAAGGTACAGAGATTGATAGACAGATATACTGACAGATAAGGTACATAGACTGATAGACAGATATACTGACAAATAAGGTACAGAGCCTGATAGACAGATATACTGACAGATGAGTTACAGAGATTGATAGACAGATATACTGACAAATAAGGTACAGAGAGTGATAGACAGATATACTGACAAATAAGGTACAGAGATTGATAGACAGATATACTGACAGATAATATATAGAGACTGATAGACAGATATACTGACAGATAAGGTACAGAGACTGATAGACAGATATACTGACAGATAAGGTACAGAGATTGATAGACAGATATACTGACAGATAAGGTACAGAGATTGATAGACAGATATACTGACAGATAAGGTACAGAGATTGATAGACAGATATACCGACAGATAAGGTACAGAGATTGATATACAGATATAATGACAGATAAGGTACAGAGATTGATAGACAAATAAGGTGCAGAGATTGATAGACAGATATACTGACAGATAATATATAGAGACTGATAGACAGATATACTGACAGATAAGGTACAGAGACTGATAGACAGATATACTGACAGATAAGGTACAGAGACTGATAGACAGATATACTGACAGATAAGGTACAGAGATTGATAGACAGATATACTGACAGATAAGGTACATAGACTGATAGACAGATATACTGACAAGTAAGGTACAGAGAGTGATAGACAGATATACTGACAAATAAGGTACAGAGATTGATAGACAGATATACTGACAGATAAGAGATAGAGACTGATAGACAGATATACTGACAGATAAGGTACAGAGACTGATAGACAGATATACTGACAGATAAGGTACAGAGATTGATAGACAGATATACTGACAGATAAGGTACAGAGATTGATAAACAGATATACCGACAGATAAGGTACAGAGATTGATATACAGATATACTGACAGATAAGGTACAGAGATTGATAGACAGATATACCGACAGATAAGGTACAGAGATTGATATACAGATATACTGACAGATAAGGTACAGAGATTGATAGACAGATAAGGTGCAGAGATTGATAGACAGATATACTGACAGATAAGGTACAGTGACTGATAGACAGATATACTGACAGATAAGGTACAGAGATTGATAGACAGATATACTGACAGATAAGGTGCAGAGATTGATAGACGGATATACTGACAGATAAGTTACAGAGATTGATAGACAGATATACTGAGAGATAAGGTAAAGAGATTGATAGACAGATATACTGACAGATAAGGTACAGAGATTGATAGACAGATATACTGACAGATAAGGTACTGAGATTAATAGACAGAAATACTGACAGATAAGGTACAGAGACTGATTGACAGATATACTGACAGATAAGGTGCAGAGATTGATAGACAGATATACTGACAGATAAGATACAGAGATTGATAGACAGATATACTGACAAATAAGGTACAGAGATTGATAGACAGATATACTGACAGATAAGGTACAGAGATTGATGGACAGATATACTGACAGATAAGGTACAAAGATGGATAGACAGATATACTGACAGATAAGGTACAGAGATTGATAGACAGATATACTGACAGATAAGGTACAGAGACTGATAGACAGATATACTGACAGATAAGGTGCAGAGATTGATAGACAGATATACTGACAGATAAGGTACAGAGACTGATAGACAGTTATACTGACAGATAAGGTACAGAGACTGATAGACAGATATACTGACAGATAAGGTACAGAGATTGATAGACAGATATACTGACAAATAAGGTACAGAGATCGATAGACAGATATACTGACAGATAAGGTACAGAGATTGATAGACAGATATACTGACAGATAAGGTACAGAGATTGATAGACAGATATACTGACAGATAAGGTACAGAGACTGATAGACAGATATACTGACAGATAAGGTACAGAGACTGATAGACAGATATACTGACAAATAAGGTACAGAGATCGATAGACGGATATACTGACAGATAAGGTACAGAGATTGATAGACAGATATACTGACAGATAAGGTACAGAGACTGATAGACAGATATACTGACAGATAAGGTACTGAGATTGATAGACAGATATACTGACAGATAAGGTACAGAGACTGATAGACAGATATACTGACGGATAAGGTACAGAGACTGATAGACAGATATACTGACAGATAAGGTACAGAGACTGATAGACAGATATACTGACAGATAAGGTACAGAGATTGATAGACAGATATACTGACAGATAAGGTACATAGACTGATAGACAGATATACTGACAAATAAGGTACAGAGCCTGATAGACAGATATACTGACAGATGAGTTACAGAGATTGATAGACAGATATACTGACAAATAAGGTACAGAGAGTGATAGACAGATATACTGACAAATAAGGTACAGAGATTGATAGACAGATATACTGACAGATAATATATAGAGACTGATAGACAGATATACTGACAGATAAGGTACAGAGACTGATAGACAGATATACTGACAGATAAGGTACAGAGATTGATAGACAGATATACTGACAGATAAGGTACAGAGATTGATAGACAGATATACTGACAGATAAGGTACAGACTGATAGACAGATATACTGACAGATAAGATACAGAGACTGATAGACAGATATACTGACAGATAAGGTACAGAGATTGATAGACAGATATACTGACAGATAAGGTACAGAGATTGATAGTCAGATATACTGACAGATAAGGTACAGAGATTGATAGACAGATATACTGACAGAAAAGGTACAGAGATTGATAGACAGATATACTGACAGATAAGGTACAGAGACTGATAGACAGATATACTGACAGATGAGGTACAGAGACTGATAGACAGATATACTGACAGATAAGGTACAGAGATTGATAGACAGATATACTGACAGATAAGGTACAGATATTGATAGACAGATATACTGACAGATAAGGTACAGAGACTGATAGACAGATATACTGACAGATAAGGTACAGAGATTGATAGACAGATATACTGACAGATAAGGTACAGAGATGGATAGACAGATATACTGACAGATAAGGTACAGAGACTGATAGACAGATATACTGACAAATAAGGTACAGAGCCTGATAGACAGATATACTGACAGATAAGATACAGAGACTGATAGACAGATATACTGACAGATAAGGTACAGAGATTGATAGACAGATATACTGACAGATAAGGTACAGAGATTGATAGACAGATATACTGACAGATAAGGTACAGAGATTGATAGACAAATAAGGTGCAGAGATTGATAGACAGATATACTGACAGATAAGGTACAGAGACTGATAGGCAGATATACTGACAGATAAGGTACAGAGATTGATAGACAGATATACTGACAGATAAGGTACAGAGACTGATAGACAGATATACTGACAGATAAGGTACAGAGATTGATAGACAAATAAGGTGCAGAGATTGATAGACAGATATACTGACAGATAAGGTACAGAGACTGATAGACAGATATACTGACAGATAAGGTACAGAGATTGATAGACAGATATACCGACAGATAAGGTACAGAGATTGATAGACAGATATACTGACAGATAAGGTACAGAGATTGATAGACAGATATACTGACATATAAGGTACAGAGATTGATAGACAGATATACTGACAGATAAGGTACAGAGACTGATAGACAGATATACTGACAGATAAGGTACAGAGACTGATAGACAGATATACTGACAGATAAGGTACAGAGATTGATAGACAGATATACTGACAGATAAGGTACATAGACTGATAGACAGATATACTGACAAATAAGGTACAGAGCCTGATAGACAGATATACTGACAAGTAAGGTACAGAGAGTGATAGACAGATATACTGACAAATAAGGTACAGAGATTGATAGACAGATATACTGACAGATAAGAGATAGAGACTGATAGACAGATATACTGACAGATAAGGTACAGAGACTGATAGACAGATATACTGACAGATAAGGTACAGAGATTGATAGACAGATATACTGACAGATAAGGTACAGAGATTGATAAACATATATACCGACAGATAAGGTACAGAGATTGATATACAGATATACTGACAGATAAGGTACAGAGATTGATAGACAGATATACTGACAGATAAGGTACAGAGATTGATAGACAGATATACCGACAGATAAGGTACAGAGATTGATATACAGATATACTGACAGATAAGGTACAGAGATTGATAGACAGATAAGGTGCAGAGATTGATAGACAGATATACTGACAGATAAGGTACAGAGACTGATAGACAGATATACTGACAGATAAGGTACAGAGATTGATAGACAGATATACTGACAGATAAGGTGCAGAGATTGATAGACGGATATACTGACAGATAAGTTACAGAGATTGATAGACAGATATACTGACAGATAAGGTACAGAGATTGATAGACGGATATAGTGACAGATAAGTTACAGAGATTGATAGACAGATATACTGACAGATAAGGTACAGATACTGACAGACAGATATACTGACAGATAAGTTACAGAGATTGATAGACAGATATACTGACAGATAAGGTACAGATACTGACAGACAGATATACTGACAGATAAGGTACAGAGATTGATAGACAGATATACTGACAGATAAGGTACAGAGATTGATAGACAGATATACTGACAGATAAGGTACAGAGACTGATAGACAGATATACTGACAGATAAGGTACAGAGATTGATAGACAGATATACTGACAGATAAGGTACATAGACTGATAGACAGATATACTGACAAATAAGGTACAGAGCCTGATAGACAGATATACTGACAGATGAGTTACAGAGATTGATAGACAGATATACTGACAAATAAGGTACAGAGAGTGATAGACAGATATACTGACAAATAAGGTACAGAGATTGATAGACAGATATACTGACAGATAATATATAGAGACTGATAGACAGATATACTGACATATAAGGTACAGAGACTGATAGACAGATATACTGAAAGATAAGGTACAGAGATTGATAGACAGATATACTGACAGATAAGGTACAGAGATTGATAGACAGATATACTGACAGATAAGGTACAGACTGATAGACAGATATACTGACAGATAAGATACAGAGACTGATAGACAGATATACTGACAGATAAGGTACAGAGATTGATAGACAGATATACTGACAGATAAGGTACAGAGATTGATAGTCAGATATACTGACAGATAAGGTACAGAGATTGATAGACAGATATACTGACAGAAAAGGTACAGAGATTGATAGACAGATATACTGACAGATAAGGTACAGAGACTGATAGACAGATATACTGACAGATGAGGTACAGAGACTGATAGACAGATATACTGACAGATAAGGTACAGAGATTGATAGACAGATATACTGACAGATAAGGTACAGATATTGATAGACAGATATACTGACAGATAAGGTACAGAGACTGATAGACAGATATACTGACAGATAAGGTACAGAGATTGATAGACAGATATACTGACAGATAAGGTACAGAGATGGATAGACAGATATACTGACAGATAAGGTACAGAGACTGATAGACAGATATACTGACAAATAAGGTACAGAGCCTGATAGACAGATATACTGACAGATAAGATACAGAGACTGATAGACAGATATACTGACAGATAAGGTACAGAGATTGATAGACAGATATACTGACAGATAAGGTACAGAGATTGATAGACAGATATACTGACAGATAAGGTACAGAGATTGATAGACAAATAAGGTGCAGAGATTGATAGACAGATATACTGACAGATAAGGTACAGAGACTGATAGGCAGATATACTGACAGATAAGGTACAGAGATTGATAGACAGATATACTGACAGATAAGGTACAGAGATTGATAGACAGATATACTGACAGATAAGGTACAGAGATTGATAGACAGATATACTGACAGATAAGGTACAGACTGATAGACAGATATACTGACAGATAAGATACAGAGACTGATAGACAGATATACTGACAGATAAGGTACAGAGATTGATAGACAGATATACTGACAGATAAGGTACAGAGATTGATAGTCAGATATACTGACAGATAAGGTACAGAGATTGATAGACAGATATACTGACAGAAAAGGTACAGAGATTGATAGACAGATATACTGACAGATAAGGTACAGAGACTGATAGACAGATATACTGACAGATAAGGTACAGAGATTGATAGACAGATATACTGACAGATAAGGTACAGATATTGATAGACAGATATACTGACAGATAAGGTACAGAGACTGATAGACAGATATACTGACAGATAAGGTACAGAGATTGATAGACAGATATACTGACAGATAAGGTACAGAGATGGATATACAGATATACTGACAGATAAGGTACAGAGACTGATAGACAGATATACTGACAAATAAGGTACAGAGCCTGATAGACAGATATACTGACAGATAAGATACAGAGACTGATAGACAGATATACTGACAGATAAGGTACAGAGATTGATAGACAGATATACTGACAGATAAGGTACAGAGATTGATAGACAGATATACTGACAGATAAGGTACAGAGATTGATAGACAAATAAGGTGCAGAGATTGATAGACAGATATACTGACAGATAAGGTACAGAGACTGATAGGCAGATATACTGACAGATGAGGTACAGAGACTGATAGACAGATATACTGACAGATAAGGTACAGAGATTGATAGACAGATATACTGACAGATAAGGTACAGATATTGATAGACAGATATACTGACAGATAAGGTACAGAGACTGATAGACAGATATACTGACAGATAAGGTACAGAGATTGATAGACAGATATACTGACAGATAAGGTACAGAGATGGATAGACAGATATACTGACAGATAAGGTACAGAGACTGATAGACAGATATACTGACAAATAAGGTACAGAGCCTGATAGACAGATATACTGACAGATAAGATACAGAGACTGATAGACAGATATACTGACAGATAAGGTACAGAGATTGATAGACAGATATACTGACAGATAAGGTACAGAGATTGATAGACAGATATACTGACAGATAAGGTACAGAGATTGATAGACAAATAAGGTGCAGAGATTGATAGACAGATATACTGACAGATAAGGTACAGAGACTGATAGGCAGATATACTGACAGATAAGGTACAGAGATTGATAGACAGATATACTGACAGATAAGGTACAGAGACTGATAGACAGATATACTGACAGATAAGGTACAGAGATTGATAGACAAATAAGGTGCAGAGATTGATAGACAGATATACTGACAGATAAGGTACAGAGACTGATAGACAGATATACTGACAGATAAGGTACAGAGATTGATAGACAGATATACCGACAGATAAGGTACAGAGATTGATAGACAGATATACTGACAGATAAGGTACAGAGATTGATAGACAGATATACTGACATATAAGTTACAGAGATTGATAGACAGATATACTGACAGATAAGGTACAGAGACTGATAGACAGATATACTGACAGATAAGGTACAGAGACTGATAGACAGATATACTGACAGATAAGGTACAGAGATTGATAGACAGATATACTGACAGATAAGGTACATAGACTGATAGACAGATATACTGACAAATAAGGTACAGAGCCTGATAGACAGATATACTGACAAGTAAGGTACAGAGAGTGATAGACAGATATACTGACAAATAAGGTACAGAGATTGATAGACAGATATACTGACAGATAAGAGATAGAGACTGATAGACAGATATACTGACAGATAAGGTACAGAGACTGATAGACAGATATACTGACAGATAAGGTACAGAGATTGATAGACAGATATACTGACAGATAAGGTACAGAGATTGATAAACATATATACCGACAGATAAGGTACAGAGATTGATATACAGATATACTGACAGATAAGGTACAGAGATTGATAGACAGATATACTGACAGATAAGGTACAGAGATTGATAGACAGATATACCGACAGATAAGGTACAGAGATTGATATACAGATATACTGACAGATAAGGTACAGAGATTGATAGACAGATAAGGTGCAGAGATTGATAGACAGATATACTGACAGATAAGGTACAGAGACTGATAGACAGATATACTGACAGATAAGGTACAGAGATTGATAGACAGATATACTGACAGATAAGGTACAGATATTGATAGACAGATATACTGACAGATAAGGTACAGAGACTGATAGACAGATATACTGACAGATAAGGTACAGAGATTGATAGACAGATATACTGACAGATAAGGTACAGAGATGGATAGACAGATATACTGACAGATAAGGTACAGAGACTGATAGACAGATATACTGACAAATAAGGTACAGAGCCTGATAGACAGATATACTGACAGATAAGATACAGAGACTGATAGACAGATATACTGACAGATAAGGTACAGAGATTGATAGACAGATATACTGACAGATAAGGTACAGAGATTGATAGACAGATATACTGACAGATAAGGTACAGAGATTGATAGACAAATAAGGTGCAGAGATTGATAGACAGATATACTGACAGATAAGGTACAGAGACTGATAGGCAGATATACTGACAGATGAGGTACAGAGACTGATAGACAGATATACTGACAGATAAGGTACAGAGATTGATAGACAGATATACTGACAGATAAGGTACAGATATTGATAGACAGATATACTGACAGATAAGGTACAGAGACTGATAGACAGATATACTGACAGATAAGGTACAGAGATTGATAGACAGATATACTGACAGATAAGGTACAGAGATGGATAGACAGATATACTGACAGATAAGGTACAGAGACTGATAGACAGATATACTGACAAATAAGGTACAGAGCCTGATAGACAGATATACTGACAGATAAGATACAGAGACTGATAGACAGATATACTGACAGATAAGGTACAGAGATTGATAGACAGATATACTGACAGATAAGGTACAGAGATTGATAGACAGATATACTGACAGATAAGGTACAGAGATTGATAGACAAATAAGGTGCAGAGATTGATAGACAGATATACTGACAGATAAGGTACAGAGACTGATAGGCAGATATACTGACAGATAAGGTACAGAGATTGATAGACAGATATACTGACAGATAAGGTACAGAGACTGATAGACAGATATACTGACAGATAAGGTACAGAGATTGATAGACAAATATGGTGCAGAGATTGATAGACAGATATACTGACAGATAAGGTACAGAGACTGATAGACAGATATACTGACAGATAAGGTACAGAGATTGATAGACAGATATACCGACAGATAAGGTACAGAGATTGATAGACAGATATACTGACAGATAAGGTACAGAGATTGATAGACAGATATACTGACATATAAGTTACAGAGATTGATAGACAGATATACTGACAGATAAGGTACAGAGACTGATAGACAGATATACTGACAGATAAGGTACAGAGACTGATAGACAGATATACTGACAGATAAGGTACAGAGATTGATAGACAGATATACTGACAGATAAGGTACATAGACTGATAGACAGATATACTGACAAATAAGGTACAGAGCCTGATAGACAGATATACTGACAAGTAAGGTACAGAGAGTGATAGACAGATATACTGACAAATAAGGTACAGAGATTGATAGACAGATATACTGACAGATAAGAGATAGAGACTGATAGACAGATATACTGACAGATAAGGTACAGAGACTGATAGACAGATATACTGACAGATAAGGTACAGAGATTGATAGACAGATATACTGACAGATAAGGTACAGAGATTGATAAACATATATACCGACAGATAAGGTACAGAGATTGATATACAGATATACTGACAGATAAGGTACAGAGATTGATAGACAGATATACTGACAGATAAGGTACAGAGATTGATAGACAGATATACCGACAGATAAGGTACAGAGATTGATATACAGATATACTGACAGATAAGGTACAGAGATTGATAGACAGATAAGGTGCAGAGATTGATAGACAGATATACTGACAGATAAGGTACAGAGACTGATAGACAGATATACTGACAGATAAGGTACAGAGATTGATAGACAGATATACTGACAGATAAGGTGCAGAGATTGATAGACGGATATACTGACAGATAAGTTACAGAGATTGATAGACAGATATACTGACAGATAAGGTACAGAGATTGATAGACGGATATAGTGACAGATAAGTTACAGAGATTGATAGACAGATATACTGACAGATAAGGTACAGATACTGACAGACAGATATACTGACAGATAAGTTACAGAGATTGATAGACAGATATACTGACAGATAAGGTACAGATACTGACAGACAGATATACTGACAGATAAGGTACAGAGATTGATAGACAGATATACTGACAGATAAGGTACAGAGATTGATAGACAGATATACTGACAGATAAGGTACAGAGACTGATAGACAGATATACTGACAGATAAGGTACAGAGATTGATAGACAGATATACTGACAGATAAGGTACATAGACTGATAGACAGATATACTGACAAATAAGGTACAGAGCCTGATAGACAGATATACTGACAGATGAGTTACAGAGATTGATAGACAGATATACTGACAAATAAGGTACAGAGAGTGATAGACAGATATACTGACAAATAAGGTACAGAGATTGATAGACAGATATACTGACAGATAATATATAGAGACTGATAGACAGATATACTGACAGATAAGGTACAGAGACTGATAGACAGATATACTGACAGATAAGGTACAGAGATTGATAGACAGATATACTGACAGATAAGGTACAGAGATTGATAGACAGATATACCGACAGATAAGGTACAGAGATTGATATACAGATATACTGACAGATAAGGTACAGAGATTGATAGACAAATAAGGTGCAGAGATTGATAGACAGATATACTGACAGATAAGGTACAGAGACTGATAGGCAGATATACTGACAGATAAGGTACAGAGATTGATAGACAGATATACTGACAGATAAGGTGCAGAGATTGATAGACGGATATACTGACAGATAAGTTACAGAGATTGAAAGACAGATATACTGACAGATAAGGTACAGAGATTGATAGACGGATATACTGACAGATAAGTTACAGAGATTGATAGACAGATATACTGACAGATAAGGTACAGATACTGACAGACAGATATACTGACAGATAAGGTACAGAGATTGATAGACAGATATACTGACAGATAAGGTACAGAGATTGATAGACAGATATACTGACAGATAAGGTAAAGAGATTGATAGACAGATATACTGACAGATAAGGTACAGAGATTGATAGACAGATATACTGACAGATAAGGTACAGAGATTAATAGACAGAAATACTGACAGATAAGGTACAGAGACTGATAGACAGATATACTGACATATAAGGTACAGAGATTGATAGACAGATATACTGACAGATAAGGTACAGAGACTGATAGACAGATATACTGACAGATAAGGTACAGAGACTGATAGACAGATATACTGACAGATAAGGTACAGAGATTGATAGACAGATATACTGACAGATAAGGTACATAGACTGATAGACAGATATACTGACAAATAAGGTACAGAGCCTGATAGACAGATATACTGACAGATGAGTTACAGAGATTGATAGACAGATATACTGACAAATAAGGTACAGAGAGTGATAGACAGATATACTGACAAATAAGGTACAGAGATTGATAGACAGATATACTGACAGATAATATATAGAGACTGATAGACAGATATACTGACAGATAAGGTACAGAGACTGATAGACAGATATACTGACAGATAAGGTACAGAGATTGATAGACAGATATACTGACAGATAAGGTACAGAGATTGATAGACAGATATACCGACAGATAAGGTACAGAGATTAATATACAGATATACTGACAGATAAGGTACAGAGATTGATAGACAAATAAGGTGCAGAGATTGATAGACAGATATACTGACAGATAAGGTACAGAGACTGATAGGCAGATATACTGACAGATAAGGTACAGAGATTGATAGACAGATATACTGACAGATAAGGTGCAGAGATTGATAGACGGATATACTGACAGATAAGTTACAGAGATTGAAAGACAGATATACTGACAGATAAGGTACAGAGATTGATAGACGGATATACTGACAGATAAGTTACAGAGATTGATAGACAGATATACTGACAGATAAGGTACAGATACTGACAGACAGATATACTGACAGATAAGGTACAGAGATTGATAGACAGATATACTGACAGATAAGGTACAGAGATTGATAGACAGATATACTGACAGATAAGGTAAAGAGATTGATAGACAGATATACTGACAGATAAGGTACAGAGATTGATAGACAGATATACTGACAGATAAGGTACAGAGATTAATAGACAGAAATACTGACAGATAAGGTACAGAGACTGATAGACAGATATACTGACATATAAGGTACAGAGATTGATAGACAGATATACTGACAGATAAGGTACAGAGACTGATAGACAGATATACTGACAGATAAGGTACAGAGACTGATAGACAGATATACTGACAGATAAGGTACAGAGATTGATAGACAGATATACTGACAGATAAGGTACATAGACTGATAGACAGATATACTGACAAATAAGGTACAGAGCCTGATAGACAGATATACTGACAGATAAGATATAGAGACTGATAGACAGATATACTGATAGATAAGGTACAGAGATTGATAGACAGATAAGGTGCAGAGATTGATAGACAGATATACTGACAGATAAGGTACAGAGATTGATAGACAGATATACCGACAGATAAGGTACAGAGATTGATATACAGATATACTGACAGATAAGGTACAGAGATTGATAGACAGATATACTGACAGATAAGGTACAGAGATTGATAGACAGATATACTGACAGATAAGGTGCAGAGATTGATAGACGGATATACTGACAGATAAGTTACAGAGATTGATAGACAGATATACTGACAGATAAGGTACAGAGATTGATAGAAGGATATAGTGACAGATAAGTTACAGAGATTGATAGACAGATATACTGACAGATAAGGTACAGATACTGACAGACAGATATACTGACAGATAAGTTACAGAGATTGATAGACAGATATACTGACAGATAAGGTACAGATACTGACAGACAGATATACTGACAGATAAGGTACAGAGATTGATAGACAGATATACTGACAGATAAGGTACAGAGATTGATAGACAGATATACTGACAGATAAGGTACAGAGACTGATAGACAGATATACTGACAGATAAGGTACAGAGATTGATAGACAGATATACTGACAGATAAGGTACATAGACTGATAGACAGATATACTGACAAATAAGGTACAGAGCCTGATAGACAGATATACTGACAGATGAGTTACAGAGATTGATAGACAGATATACTGACAAATAAGGTACAGAGAGTGATAGACAGATATACTGACAAATAAGGTACAGAGATTGATAGACAGATATACTGACAGATAATATATAGAGACTGATAGACAGATATACTGACAGATAAGGTACAGAGACTGATAGACAGATATACTGACAGATAAGGTACAGAGATTGATAGACAGATATACTGACAGATAAGGTACAGAGATTGATAGACAGATATACCGACAGATAAGGTACAGAGATTGATATACAGATATAATGACAGATAAGGTACAGAGATTGATAGACAAATAAGGTGCAGAGATTGATAGACAGATATACTGACAGATAATATATAGAGACTGATAGACAGATATACTGACAGATAAGGTACAGAGACTGATAGACAGATATACTTACAGATAAGGTACAGAGACTGATAGACAGATATACTGACAGATAAGGTACAGAGATTGATAGACAGATATACTGACAGATAAGGTACATAGACTGATAGACAGATATACTGACAAATAA